>OY992806.1:16068073-17268073 GCA_963921375.1 Tiliacea citrago
ATAGACCGGTGTTGCTAGGATAAACGGTGACGACGAAGTTTTGATAATCACCATTGCTTTGCAAAAGGATTGTTAGGCAGTTTGTTGTTTATTTAGTTACAGACAATGGTCAAGGTCAGGAACTTTCGGTCTCAGGCTAATCTGGGCCTCCTGCCAGGGTTGCGAGTTTGTCCGAAAGGGATATCGTGGCCCTGGCACACAGGCAAATGAAGGAACACGGGTGGGTTTTAGTCAGTAAAAGTCTGACACGCCCTCCCGCTCCGCCCAGAGCGGGAGAAGTTATTTGATAATTTCCCACCCAAAAAAAAAAAGGCTAATCTGGGCCTAATGTTCCATTGAGGATAGCGGGGATAAACTGGGCGATAAATATGTACCCACTAACAAAAATTCAATGCAAAACAAGGTGTCTGAATAAGTACAAAAACTAAATTATGAAGAGACTGAACTTGTACTGCATATGGCACAATGATCACGTTAGCATTAACTTGTTTGATTGATACTTACAAAATTCACAAAGATCACATGCATAAACTACCAAATATTAAACACACCCTGTATCAATTCACATACTCACACTTCATTCCACACAGTGAGCGATCACGCATTCATACTCTAAATTATATTAAAATAATATGTGTAAATTACACTACTGCTAATTATCTTATAAAAATTAATAAATGTAAAATCATCCGAGGGAATTGGCGCTGATAGCCGAAATATAGGTTTTGGCTAGTTCAGCTACAGATGCTTAACTCATTTGTACTCAAAACTAGCCTAGTCTCAACCTAGAAATATATAAAAAAAAAGATGGGAAACCGTGTTCTTGAATGGAGATCGCGATCGGCGAAAGTTAGGATGCCCTCAAGCTAAGTGAAGTGACGACCTTCGCAGGATGATTGGTACCAGCTGAAAGAGTATGGCCGAGGGTCGAGTTAATTGGGGTGCGAGTGGAGAGGCCTATGTCCAGCAGTGGACTGTTTAGGTGATGATAATGCTACATCATCTTGTTCACATATTTCAGTATTTCGAAGCATGCTCAGACGTAAACAAACACTGAGCCCAGAAGACCCTGACCCCGATTACAGTGGGTAAACTAAAGATCTGAACTGTAATAGACCGTAACAAACACTGACTTAAAACAGAAAGCAAGTCGATTTTAAATAAACACTACACGTTGGATTGACCAGCTCAATTGCATTGATTACGTGAACCACAGTTTATGACTTAATGTCTGCGCCAAATCTTTGATGAGCTGCCTTTATTTGAAGCTGAAAGCTCGTGATTTAGATTGTGGCAGTCGGGGTGAGCGTTTGGAAGCACTGGATTTAGATCTCTAACTTCCGGTACTTTCGTATAATCTATGGGTCTTACTGGCGTTTATCTTTTTAGTCTAGTGGTCGCAAGCGCTACTCCTGCGCATGAGGTCCTGGGTTCGATTCCCGGGTCGGGCAAAGTGTTATTGGGTTTTTCCATCTGGAATTTCTCAGTAGCAGCCCGGAGTCTGGATTCGTGCTCGGTTGATGGCAATAGGCTCGCTCTCTAGGACTTAAACATACCTGGCCATTACATAGGACTTAAACATAACTGGCGAAATGTGGGTGTACTGTATGTGCACCTCTGCCTAACCCTTCGGGGAATATTAAAGGTAACGGTTAATATAAAAGAGTAGGTAAGTACCTAGGTGAGGTAATTACCTACCCTGTCCACCCTCCCTGTCCTTTCTTTGCTATCGTATCGTTCGTTAAATCGTTGAGCTCCTAAATTTCTGAGTTGACCTATAAGATTACTGACAAATGCATGCACTGACTAGACAAGTCCACTCAAATCTGCATGGTCCTCATATGATTTTACCAAGATTATGTCTGAACCAATGATATAAATATGTCTAGGTAGACAGTCAAAGCTGTGAACTCGTGGAAAATAAATTGCGTCCAACTGTGGCCGCAAAATGCACGCACACTAGAATAACACAATGACAGCACAATGACGTGGCGCGAGTGTAAGACGTAGCTGTAACGCACACCAGCCTAGCAAAATTAGCCTCTGTTTGTTTTAGTTCTTTTGCAGCGAGATACTATATCTAGACATACAAAAAATCAGGTCGGAACTTTAAATAAAAGAGACTGATCTCTGAGTTTTTGGTCTTTCTTCTCAGAATAGTCAGATAGGAAACAACGAAGTCATCTAGTTATAAAACTTAAGTTATTTTTGACGTGTAACAGTGTTTTATTAACCGACTTCCAAAAAGGAGGAGGTTATATGTTCGGCTGTATGTTTTTTTTTTTTTATGTTTGTTCACCGATTACTCCGTCAATTGTGGACGGATTTTGAAAATTCTTGTTTTGTTTGGAAGGGTATGCTCCCGAGGTGGTCCCATTGCCATCAAATCAAATCTGATAAGAGGATCCCATGGAAATCAAGGGAAATCCTCAAATTTTATAGCGATTTGAGTATTTTTTATAGTAACTCGTGCATTGGCACTCGAAAAGCACCATTTGGTGAAGTGGAACCGATGATGAAGACCACAGATGGCCATCGGAACTACTTAATAATAAGTATTTCACCGTTGCGATTCGATTAGGCACTTTAATATGGTTGCTAAGCAATTTATGCTCGTCAAAATGCATATGGTGAAGTCACCATCAGTTCTCCTGGTTGTTACCAGGAGAACTCCTCAACAATTAACGCCCCTGCATCGGGAAAAGTAAAATTTTGTAATAGGAGATGAGCATCTGACATTAGGCTATTGTAAATTGGATAAATTACAAACTGACCCACTAAAAAGTGAAAAATAAAAACTTTTTACAAGAAAAAGTTTTTATGAACAAAACAGAAACAAAATTCATTTACTACTTTAGCAACTGACTCGAGTAGACTGCACTCAATTTAGCATGGTGTGAAGATCGCTTTAGTTTATCTGTTTATATTTAATCCACAGACCCGCTGTTCCGATTTTTATGAGATTTTCATTAGCTGTGGCCAGTGGGTGTAATGATTCACGGCGTTGCAAGTAACAGAAAATTCTTAAATATTTTGCTATGAGGAATTTTTATTCAAGATTTTATTAATGCAATATTTGAAAGATTGGTTTATTGAATATCGATTAATAATTCTATTTTGCTGATAGAGGGTAATAAACATTAAAATGTAATTTTTCATGTCTCAATGTGTTCGGTGTGTTAACCAAACTGTAAATATGCCAATGAACGTCAATGTATGTAATGTATGTCAATGAATGCCCAACGGGAATGAATCTAAATAAAAATGCAAGTTGTCCGACTCAAACCACGTCTAATTGAACACTAATTAAATTATGTGCAAGAAATCCTCATCTAGGCTCCGCCGTGTGTCAATGCGCTCCCAAATGTAGGTCGCGATCAAAGTGCAAATACGCTAGCCTAAATGACTAACTTATTGCATCAAAATACATATTTTAAAACCATGTACGTGCACCGTACATATTGCCACCACAAGAATGGTGACGGTAACTAACTTCTAGACATGTAAACAATTAGAAACCGTAGAAATGGGTAATGTAATAAAATGTAATAAGTGTAAAAGTAATGTAAACAAATGCAGTAGGTACTAAATGTAAATAATTGTCAATGAATAATATTATGTAAAAATGTAAACTAAAATCTAAAATAGAATGTCACACTTAATTAGCACACGTCACTATGTCTCTCAGTGTCAAATTTCACTTCCCTAGAGGAGGGTTTAACCATTGTCACCATATTATTCACTTCACTATGCACTTTTGAGTTCCGTTTGTTGACCTTGCTGTACCCGTCCTCGATGTCATCTTCTTCTTCTCGTCTTCCTCTGCTTCTCGCATCTTGAGGATCCTCCCCCTGTCTGTTGGTTGCCACCTTTCGCCAATAATACACCGATGTTACAAACAGTGCAATGCTAATACTAATGACCACATAGATCGCGATGTAGTGATGAACGTCATGAGGAGATAGGGTTTCTAGCTTTGACTGTTCTTTGATCGAGCGCAGTTCAGTATCAATCTTCTTGAAAGACTCTTCGTGCGTTTCAATGTGCAATGACGAGTTACGAACAGAGGTGTTGATAATGTTGTTCATGGGCGATATCGTGGGCATTACCATAGCGTATGGTTCATTAATTAAAATATCGCTTGTGTGTTCCATGTATGCGTGAAGCATAAATGAATCACCTTGCAGGTTACAACCTTGTTTAAGTGTTATCAGACCCGAGTGACGTAGCGTCTCCGATGTAATTTGAGCTCCGCATACTAGTTGCACTTCGCACGTGTCACAACAATAATAGAACCATGTGTTTTGCTTATGTAATTTCACCCACTTGTCAGCGCATACTTTTATTTCGGTATGACAATATGCACTATGTTCTTCGTTGTCTCGAATCAGCTGTATTTCGCAAATAGACTTGCGACGATCGCCAGTGCTGTATATAGGGTGATTCAATTTGCACGTCAGGGTTTTATCATGGATCTTTTGGCATTCTTGAATATCGGTTTGTTCAAGTGGTATAAACGAGTATTGGTTAATGTTAAATGCAATTAATTCAGAATTGGGAATAACGTACATGACACGACTAGCGTCAATACGTTGAGGTATGCTGATTAGTTTATTTAGCTCGTATAGTGCATCGTTCAAGATAGGTATTTTTATTTCCATCAATAGGTATTGCTGTGTAATACGTGCATGTATTCTGAACAACCTGTAGATGTCTCTTACGTCATTCTGTACTTCCGGTAGCGCAGAGTCGCGAGGTAGTTGTCGAGCTACTTTATCTAATTCACTTTGCATTTGGTTTGGTGATAATAAGTGTACGTCCATATGTCCCTGGTACATATTTGTCAATGTGTTGATAAGGGTTTGTTGGATGTCCTTAAGATTTTGAGCCATTCTTTCGGCAGCCATTGCCGATGTTATTATGTAGAAGGCGTTTGCAGTGTCAGCTTTATCTTTTAAGGAACTATTTTCTAGAGTATTTAGGTGATCGTTAATCAAAGTAAACTGCTTTATCATTGTCGCTTCGTTGCGCTGTACAATGTTGTGCTCGGTTTCCAAAATGCTAGTCTGGTTTTTTAGCAATTGTAGCAAGTGTTTCTCGTTGTGCTTAGTTGTATTAATGTCGAGCTCGTATTTGTCTGCAAAACGCTGATCTAGTACGCCGAATAACGAGTTTGCAACATATCCCACTCCATCAATTAATCCCCTTTTAAACCTGTGTTGAATTAATCGCTGGGATTTCAGTATCTCATTGTAGTAGTTTAGTTCACTTGTGGTTTGTTCAAGTTGGTTGATTAAGACATGAAATTGAATCAACCACTCATTGCAACGAAATTGTTTTATGTGTGACACGAGTTGTTGCAGTGTATCGACGTTTCGCCAGTAGTTCGTCATATTATAGTAAAAGACTAATTTCCATTCATCTCTAACTTCTTGTAGGTCCGCTATCTTGTCAAAGTAAATTGTTTGGTTTTTTGTCAGTGGGGTAAGTTTCATATCTTGTTGGACAGCGGGTGTTATTAATGTCAAAACTAGCATCAATGTGTAACAAACCAAACTCTTCCAGGTGAGGTTTTTAGATCTGTTGCGCCTGTTTTTCGTTGGTTTGTCATTGTCAGTGCAGTTTTCTTCAGCCTCAAGTATTGGTACTAATTTTGTAATCGGTCGTTTAGTTTCTCCTTTTGCAGTTTTTAATGTGACAACTCTAGTGTGGCCGTCCTTTCCAGGGTGTAACTTCTCTACACGTCCCAGTGACCATTTTCCTGCCGGTAACTTCTCATCTTTGATGCACACAATGTCATTTAATCGTGGGTCGGTATTCTGTCGTTTCCATTTTAATCTAGCTTGTAGTTGTTGTAGGTATTCTTGCGACCATTTCTTCCAGAAATCCTTACTAAGCTTCTGCACAATTTGCCATCTTTTGCTTAAGTGGTAAGTGTTGTCAATGTCCGGTTCTGGAATTGTCATGAGCGATGTGCCAGTTAGAAAATGTCCAGGTGTCAAACAGTTGATTTCGTCCACGTTCTCTGTTACAGTGCATAGTGGTCGTGAGTTCAAGCATGCTTCGATCTGGCATAACAGAGTGGTGAATTCTTCGTAAGTTAGGCGTTGTTCTCCAATGACACGTTTTAAGTGGTACTTCATGCTTTTTACGGCAGCTTCCCACAGTCCGCCTGCGCTCGGCCAAACTGGGGCATTAAAGTGCCACTTAACTCCCATCTCAGATACCTTGTCTAAGAAGAAGTTGTCAATAGTTTGTACAATGCATTTATATTGTTGCAATAGGATCCGATTTGCTCCCACAAAATTTGAGCCGTTGTCACTGTACATATCCCGTGGCGTGCCTCGACGCGCACAAAAGCGTTTGAAAGCAGATAAAAAGGCTGTGCTGGTCAACTCTGTGACCAGTTCTAAATGGATAGCTTTTGTTGCCAGACAGACGAATACGGCAATGTAAGCTAGCAATGTTCTTACTCCTCGGCCCTTGTTAGCCTTGATCTCGACGTGACCAGTGAAATCGACCCCTGTATGTGTGAACGGGCGAGATATGGTCACTCTAGGCTCTGGTAGATCTGCCATAATCTGAGTAGGAGTTTTTGCATGAAATCGGCGACATGTTGTGCATTTATGTAGAACCTTTTTAACGGCTCGATGTCCTCCCACAATCCACAATCTTTGTCTTAAATATGTCAGGGTTAGCTTGGGACCTCCATGTAATGTCCTTTTATGCGCTTGCCAGATAAATAATTCTGTCAGTTTGTGGTCATGTGGTAGCAACATTGGGTGTTTGGTATTATCATTTAAATGCGAGTTATGTAGCCTTCCCCCCACTCGCAAAATGTCATGCTTGTCAAGAAATGGGTTTAAACTCAGGAGGTTACTTTTGGTGCTCACTTCTTTGTTTTCCTTCAGTCTCATAATCTCATCCTTGAAGGCATGCAGTTGAATTTCTTTCAGTATGAGTCTTTCGGCGCTTTGTATTTCTGTTGGTGTCATATAAGCAGTTTTATTTGTTTTGATATTTGAGCAGTTGTTAATAAAACGTTTTATCCACGCTATGACCCTTGTAATGCGAGTCATATCGCTGTGTCTGTCTAATAACTCAATTACAATTGAAGAAGGTTCATATTTCACAACACACGCTTTCACTTGTTTTTGTTTTGATTCGCATGTTGTCGGTGTGATTGCAACTTTGTCAGCTGTTTTTTCATTGTAATTTTTCACCCATTCTGGCCCTTGCCACCACAAAGGATGTTGTAATAATTGGGAACAACTGATGCCACGTGATGCACAGTCTGCAGCGTTGTCCTCTGATTTAACGTAACTCCAGTGTTGTCCTGGTATAACTTCAAGTACTTGTTGTACTCTGTTACTCACGAACGATTTCCATTTTGTGACGTCACCATGCAGCCAGCCTAGTACAATCATAGAATCCGTCCAAGCGTATGTGTTTTTGTCAACATTGTCCCATCTGAAAGATTTTATGACCTTTTCCATCAAACGTGACAGTAGTACAGCTCCACACAGTTCAAGTCGTGGTAATGTCAATTTTTTATTGATTGGCGATAGCCTAGACTTTGCCGCTATAAGTCTACTCACGGGCTCGTTTTTGTCATCTAACGTCAGTAGGTAAATAGCGCACGCGTAGGCCTTTTCTGACGCGTCGCAGAACCCATGGACTTGGAAGGGTTTTGTAGTATCCCCCAGCCATCTCGGTATCTCAATTTTGGTTATGTAATGCAAGTCATTTGTAAGTTGCTTCCATTCTTCTTGTGCGCTGATAGGTAAAGTTTCGTCCCAATCACATCCTGATAGCCAAACACCTTGAAACAGCAGTTTTGTTTTTACTGTCAATGGTGTAAGCCATCCAAGTGGGTCGAAGATTTTTGATATTTCAGACAGTAGCTTTCTCTTTGTCAGTTGTTTATTATTGTCTGATTTTATTTTGTTTGTGAATGCAAATGTGTCAGTTGTAGGATTCCACTGTACACCAAGGGCTTTTGTAGTTCCGTCATTTGTAAAGTGCATGGTAGTCTGGTTAAGGTCTGATGATGATAAGCTTTCGATCAAGGTCGGGTCGTTGCTTGACCACTTCCGTAGCGTTAGACCAGCTCCTCCCAGCATGTTGATGAGTTGTTTTTGTATTTCTTGGGCTGTCTCGATGGAATTGCTACCACTTAATACGTCATCAACATACATTTTGTTTGTAATGACGTCTGCTGCTAACGGATATTTCCCCGCGTCATCCTTCGCTAGCTGCGTGAGTGTTCGAAGTGCTAGAAATGGTGCCGCCTTAGTGCCATAAGTCACTGTGCATAACTGGTACTCCTTTACTGGACCTTGGTTTGGTTCTCTCCACATTATCTTCTGCAAATGTTGATCTTCTTCATGTATTAGGATCATACGATACATCTTCTCACAGTCTGCCGTAAACACGTACTTGTATTGCCGCCATCCCAATAGTAATGTCAATAGGTCTTGATGAAGCTTAGGACCACACTCCATCAAGTCGTTCAGGCTGTAACCGGTGTCAGTTTTCTGCGAGGCATTGAAAACCACTCTGAGTTTCGTTGTCACTGAATCCTGTTTAAGGACTGCATGATGAGGTAAGTAGCATGTTGGATTGTTGTCATTCTTACTCTCTTTCATGTGTCCCATCTCCAAGTATTCTTTCATGAACTTACTGTAGCTTTCAGATAATTTGTCATTCCTGGTCAATCTCCTTTCTAATTCCATGAATTGTGCTGTTGCACGCGATTTTGATTTGCCCAACAACTGATTGAAATTAGGCTTCATCGGCAAACGAACTGCATATTTACCATTCCGTAAGCGCGTTGTTGTTGCTATGTAAAACTCCTCGCAATATCTCTCTTCTGTCGTCATTGAATTGCATGTATCCCCGTTGATGTCTTCCACCTCCCAATACTTTGCCAAATCATCAACTTGATTTATGACGACGTTGCAGTTGAATGTCTTGTTGACGTTGCCTGATAGGATCCACCCTAAATGTGTCTGTTGAGCTATAGGTTCGTTAACCTCGCCCTTAACCAAGCCATTCATTAAAATTTCTGAAAATACGTGTGCATCCAGAAGTATGTCAATGGGTCTAGACACGTTGTAGTCTGGATCAGCTAGTGTAATGTCTGTCACGTGAGCCCAAGGCTTCTTTGCAAATGTAACGTTGGGCAGATTGTTTACCACCCTTGTCATGACTAGTGCTTCCGTTGTAAGCTGGAAATCGTTGTGTAGAGACTTGCAGAATAACTGGACCTTTCCTTTACTCCTATTGGACAAAGTGCCGATACCACTTATGCTTGCGCTTAACTGCTGTCGCTGTATACCCAATCTTTGGGTTGCATTTTCGGTGATTAAGGTTATTTGAGAACCTTGATCAACTAATGCCCGTAGCGTAATATATTCGCCGCTAGCTGTCGCTACCTGTATTAATGCAGTTGCCAATAATATCTCGTCATCATTATTCGAGGCGAAGTTATTTTGCACGGTTTTTGTTGACCTGGTTGTCGTTGATGACGACGGTTTAGGCACAGTGTGTGTTGCTAAGGGCAATTGCGCCGACTTGACAATATCGTTGTGCAGTAAAGTGTTGTGTGATTCGTTGCACTCTCTGCATCTTTTTTGTGACGCACAGTAACCCTTAGTATGCATGAACAGACAATTTTTGCAGATGTTATTGTTCTCAATAAATTTTAACTTTTCCGGACCTGCCATGTCACTGAATTTGGCACATTGGAATAATGCATGATTGGTATTGCACAATGAGCAATTAATCTTGTTAAATTGCCCAACATTGGATGCATGGAAGTTACGAAACTGGTTCGATGAACTTTTATTCGGTTGCGAATAGGTTGGCTTATGGTTCTTGTTAGATGGATGTGGTGCATTATTGTATTGTGGTTTTTGTGCTAGTTTGTCGCCGTCGGGCTTTTTCCTATGCAAAGGTTCTAATGCCATAAATTTGTTCTCAACGAAGTCCATAAACTGATTGAATGTAGGTATCTCCCGCGGGTCTGACCTGGACTGCATGTATTCCGAATAGGTTTCGGCGTCAAGTTTTTCGCATAAAACGTAAACCAGTACAGGATCCCAAGCGCTTGTATCTACACCCAAGTTATGTATTGCGTTTATGGTTTCATTGCTTGTGTCATATAACCGCTTGAGGTCGAATGCAGATTGTTTTTGTAAGTTAGGTTGACGCATAAATACTTGAAAATTCTTGGTGAATAGTAGAAACTTGTTATTATATCTATGATTCAATATTTCCCAACACGTGTCGTAATTTTCTGGTGCGATATGTAAATGCTGTACGAGCTTTTCCGCTTCACCGCGCAACCTTCCTTTTAGATGTTGCATTTTTTGGGTTTTTGCAATAGCGGGGTTATTATGGATCGCTTCCACGTACAGATCCATGAAAGTAGGCCATGATGTATAGTTTCCGCTAAAACTAGGTATGTCGATTTTAGGCAAAGTTTGTTGTTGATGCACAGAGGCGTTTAAGCTCATGTTTAATGTCCGTTTTACTTTTAAAAAGGTAATTTCATAACGACAAAAATCGTCATAGTACTCGTTAGGTATGCCTCCTAATATACTGTCAATCTGTAAGTGTAATTTGTCAATTGCAGCCCACCGAGACTCTAATGTCTTTAACATATCCTCAACCTCCCATTTCTCCTTAACGTCGTCAATGCTCCTACTCGCCACTACCCTATCAAATGCACGGAAATTAGCTTGTTGCAACTGCTGTAACTCGAGTAGCTTGCCCTCTGCTTTTGAAGACGTATCGAAAAGGGTGTTGTCAAACTCAACGCTTGACTTACTATGACTGGCGTTGATAGGTCCGCTCTGAAGCTTGACCTCGTATGCTGCAACCTCCTGACGAGCTCCTTGATACCAACTCCTGATTACCTCATAAATGTTATTCGTGAAATATTGATGATTCTTATCTTCTAATGTGCTCAGCTCCTGGTTCTTCTCCTCACATTCCGCCCATAACTGATCCAATCGCTCAAGCCTTAGTCGAATGTACTCGGGGTTCTTCCTGCTCGCTGAATCTTTCTTAAAATTAGAATGCATTCTCTTCAACTCCTCGAGAACCTCAGCTTGACGCGCGATTAAAGCTTCCATTGTCATAGTGGTAAGTAAAAAATGAACGATCTTACTTGAACTTCAGGAACTCTCCCTTTTTTCGTACTGCCAAGCGTCGCTCTGGAACCTGGATCGCTGCTACCTCCCCGGATGCTCCTTGTACAGCAACACACGCGGCACGGTATGACACGGCACGATACAGCTCACACGCGACGTATTACTGACCGATGTCTCGGACTGTACGGTACTTGCAAAGGTTTCGAAGGACCAAAAAAATATGTTCGGTGTGTTAACCAAACTGTAAATATGCCAATGAACGTCAATGTATGTAATGTATGTCAATGAATGCCCAACGGGAATGAATCTAAATAAAAATGCAAGTTGTCCGACTCAAACCACGTCTAATTGAACACTAATTAAATTATGTGCAAGAAATCCTCATCTAGGCTCCGCCGTGTGTCAATGCGCTCCCAAATGTAGGTCGCGATCAAAGTGCAAATACGCTAGCCTAAATGACTAACTTATTGCATCAAAATACATATTTTAAAACCATGTACGTGCACCGTACACAATGCTTGCATTCTGGCTGAGTCACGAAAAATTGATTTGCGGATTATGAGTCTATCAATTTAATAGTCAGTTGAGATCGTCTAATTTAAACTGAACGCCCCCCTACTAAAATGTTTATAAAAATAATTGACGTATGTATGCAGCAAGCAGTGGAGTGTCTTTCAATTTTAAATTAGACGATCTCTACCTAATATTGTATGGTTTTCATTACCAGCCGAAAGACGTCCACTGCTGGATATAGGCCTTCCCCAAGGGAGAGGGTTGCCATGATCGCCACGCTCGGCAGGTGGGTTGGCGATCGCAGTATGGTGTTAAAATGCATTGAGAACACTGCTGCCCATTCTCTGAGTAAGTTCCTTAGTCGCCTTTTACGACACCCACGGGAAGAAATACGGTGCTATTCTTTACGTCCGGCACCACACGGCACATTATATTTCGGCGTTTCATTCTTCAGATACATAATAACACCAATGTAGTAATTTTTATCCTACTGGCAACTTCGTACTGGTAAAGAGTAATTTCGTTAAGGTCAATATGGGTAAGTGTGACAAAAGTTACTTAGAACATAAAAATCAAGACGTTTAAGGTTTAATTTCCAAGTATCTCCTAATGCAAAATGTAATAAATAAGGTTCATAATGGCCAGAAAACAATGTGTTTTGAATCATAATGTGTTGGTTTTTAGGGCCAAAAATAAAAGTACTACGTTAGATACACTTCCCCAGCAAAACGAGGCAAGTGACTACCTATTAAAACCTTTTTATGAAAACTGCTAATTCCGTGATGCATGCATGTAAACCTTAAACAAAAGAAAATCTGCGGTTTCATACATTTATGTTCTCATAACTTGTCAAAATGTAGGGAACAGCAGATTTTTTTGCGCAATTTCATGTTTGGTCCCATAGTAAAAGTTGTTCATAATGATGAGTACAATGGCCCCTTAAGAGATTTCGTGTATGAATAGATACACCTTATATATTTGAGTTAGACAATCACGCGAGTGCAGTGCTTTTTCCCCATCCCAAATGTGCCCAACGTGCCTAAAGAAGTTTTCTCTTCAAAAATCGCCTTCCACAACTTTTTAAAGAACAAATTAATAGCGCACTTCAAACACTTTTAATATTGGTCGATAAATCAATCCTTGTATCGTACTTGGTAGTACGAAAAGCGTCTGTATTCACATCTAAAGCTCTTAATTTACTGGCGCTAAATAAAAAAATAAAAAAAACTAGGCTCATTCAAGATGATCCTCTGATCTTCATATTGTTACAAGTACAATACATCAATGAAGTAACTACCATTGTTCTGTACCGATCAAAAACAATTGTGAAGGGATTCTAACTTTGCAAAGATCAGTTGAATTGGCTTAGAAGTTTGATGCTTCAATCTACAACAAAGAATAAGGCCGCCTTCACACAAAACCAGTCGGCCAAACGGTGGCTGAAGTATTTTTTCATACATTCCGAACTTGATCGCTCGCCCGCAGCTAACGCTATTTGATGAAAGGGTTAAATTTTTACGTAATCACTCATTAAAGAGAATTCATTACATTCCGGATTCATCTGTATTCTGAATGGTTTCAACTTTATATAGGTATCACTCCGTTTTCATCAATATTTGAATAACATGATTAATTTGTAATTTAAAAACCATCGACGACCAGTACCCCAAGTGTAAGTTTGCAAGAGAGTATACGTAACTAGCGCGTTTGCGTTAAGATTTTTATTCTCACCCTTATAGTTCTAGCATTATGATTTATCCGTCAAATTTTAACACAAACGAAATATAATAGTTACGTTTACTCTCTTGCAAACTTACACTTGGGGTACAGCACCCTAATTGCGTTTGAATACAATCACACACTCAGTTTGAATCACAATTGGAGATTCTTGGACGTTGTTAAACTGTCAAAATGAAACCCATTGCGATCGATTGTCATTTTATTTCAGTACGTAACGCAATTGCCCCGCAGGTTATAAAATTAACCTTAATTGTCACATTTTTTTATGATATTAAAAAGAACCAGGTTCTTAATAATTAATTAAAATCTAGCCTTTAAGACTAATAAGCAATTTTAATCTAACTTGATTATTTTTTTGTGATAATTATTTTTAAACTTAGAATTATTAGTGTTTTACACAAGTCCGTAACCGGCCGACCGGTCCGCATCGGTCCGGGTACCATCCGTAGTGTTTTTTTATTATACCTAATATCAGACTCTAGTCTGATATTAGGTAAAAAAACACTTTTTTCATGTGCTTTATTTATTTATTTTGTGTCTCTATTATTTCTACACTTTTTACACTACACTAACTCAAAGAATTTTGTTCGTTTTAGTCTTCGCACTATATTCGTGTTGTATTTGCCTCGATGTTCAATTGTCACATGAAAAACACCTTTACGCTGGTAGCACATCTCCGCCGCGAAACCATAGCAGCGAAACCGCATTAGTCAATTGTACTGGTTCGCGTCATGTTCCGCTACTCGCATCCGATTTGAGTAACGGAACATACAACATTCGCTGCTATGGTTTCGCGGCGGAGATGTGCTACCAGCGTGAAAGTGATAAAAATCAAAATGTTCAAATAGTCAAATCGAAGCACTCAATCTATAAGAGGCACTACAACTTGGCATTGACTCTGATCCGTTTGTTTACAGTTTCATCAGAACCTACTTTTGAAATAAACGAAAGTAGGTTTATGAAGATCGAATACCATCGAGGATCAAGACATTCATTTGTATTATCCAAGAAAGTGGGGTCGATGACCGGAATGTTAGGCGGCACCTTATCCCCAGCAAAACGAACTCAAAGGGTTAAAGGACCCTCCGCATGAATAAAATACTTTTAAAAAATCAATCTGTCCAGCCTTTTCCCAAAAATGTTGGGGTCGGCTTCCAGTCTAAGTGGATGCAGCTGAATACCACAGATCCCAGTTACTTGATCACTCGATACGCCTTGGTAAGACTGGTTGACTTTTGGGCTACTGACTACCGTAACAACTGACAAAGATCCACAAATGACAGCCGAGACTAACGGCTTAACGTGCTGTCTATATAAAATATTACTAAAATAATAAAAATAAAACCTACATATTTAAACCAAATGACAACATTGCCATTACAACTGTAACAAATCTGAATTAATATTCTATCCACAAGTCACTAATAAATATTTTAAATTAAAATTGTAGGTTATGTCAAAGTATGTAAAAAAAAAAAGAAATAAACATCGTAATTTAGGAGCAGTGCAACGTCCACGTTGAAGACAAGGAAGTTTGGCAATAATTCTTTCTGCACATGTGGCTTCCATGGTACCTCATTAACGGCATAACTATGTAAATGTCTATTAACTGCTCCTAAATTACGATGTTTATTTCTTTTTTTTTATTACATACTTTGACAAATACTCACTGTATTTGTAGGATTAACTGACACGACTATTGGCACAATAATTTTGAGACTCCTGATTCCACAGCCTGGTGACCATCATCTTTACCATGTGTGAAATCGACATACTTTTAGAACATTTCTTTTTCAGCTTTCATGTTATTATTCAGGCCATAAACAAAAGACAGCCGGGTAATTGCTTATCACACTTACGTAGCAATGGATTTCATTTTGACAACGTTCATTGCGTTATTAACGTTGTTTAGCAGACAAATTTTTGAACAATGAAGCAATGGATTAGCAATATACCTCAAAATAATTCTGATTGTGATTGTTTCCGTGTGGTGCCGGACGTAAAGAACAGCAACATCCTATTTCTTCCCGTGGGTGTCGTAAAAGGCGACTAATGGACTTACTAGAGAATGTTCTTGCATTTTAACACCATACTGCGATTACCAACCCGCCTGCCAAGCGTGGCGATGGCCTATGTCCAACAGTGGACGTCTTTCGGCTGAATTGATGAATGAATGATGATGTAGTTGATAGAGTTTTACAATTAGGGCGCTGGTGTGTACCTACTTGAATCATTTTACTTTCAAGATTTCGTATTTCGATCTCTAAAACGTAGCAAATATTTCAGTTAATATAATAAGCTGCAAACTATAACAATCTGGTTGTTAATTGTTACTGCAAATAGTTTGCTTATCGCCCGGCACCAGTTTATGCATCATTGAGTAGCGACCGACACAGTTAAATGTAATTACACGGTCGTTTGTAGCTGTTAAACTTTCCGTTTATTTGGCAGGATGTCTTGAATTGTTAAATTAAAAGCGCTAAGCGGTGTGGTTGGAATGCAAAACGAGAGGACGTGAGTTCGAGCCCTGCGTCTTGCACTATTGACGATACTCGTGGCTAATTAATAACAGCTGCACGGGTCGATTGAAGGTTAAGCTACGCTTACAAAAGTCGGACTGTGGATGGGTGACCATCCGTTATATATCGAGACCCCTCAGTGCCTCAGAAAGCACGTTAAACCGTTGGTCTCGGCTGTCATTAGTAGATCTTTAACAGTCGTTACGGGACGCCAGAAGTCCGAAAGTCTGACAGCCAGTATTACCAAAGGGGTATCGTATTGTCCAGTAACTGGGTTGTGCTCAGATAAGCTTTCGCTCCATTGAAAATACTGGTATTCAGCTGCATCCGGTTAGACTGAAAGCTGACCCCAACATACTTGGGAAAAGGTTAGGTAGGTGATGATGATGATCATCCTAAAGATGTCCAAAGCTGGACACATTCCTCCATAGGTTTACACAATGGCCGCTTGCATGCATGCAATGTCTAGCCGTGACTTTTATACTACGTTTCTTATACTGACCCGCGACCTTTACCATGTAGACTATGTTTACGTAATCGAAAAACCCTGTCAAGTGCGTGTCCACGCACAATGATGGGTGGTTCTGTAGTTAGTCTGAGTTTATCCTAAATACAAACTAAAGATTGTAGTTGAAAAACATGTTCTCCCATACATCGATATACGTCACGGTCATTTCTCCAACTGCAAATGTAAGTTGGTCGACTAAAACTCGTTAACTTGTAAAGCCTACTTAGCTGTGAGAGTTTTCCTTTTAATTTCGTTATATATTACTACTGCCATTATGTTTTTATGATAACTATCCAAAAACAACCATTTAGCTGGCAGTGGGGACACTAGACTAACAAAAACTAGCACTTTAAAGCTTAATATTACGCAACGGACAGACGGACATGGCGAAACTTTATAGAGTTCCTTGTTGTCTACGGCACTCTAAAAAGGTCTATAATGCAGTTTTCAGTTGTGTTAGTATAATCAATCTCTTAATTCCTTTATCACCCCAAGGTTTAATGTCACTTCCACGTCATTAAATGCCAAGGCCTATTTGCCAAGATGCACTAATGGATGGAGAGGGAGAGGAAGGCCAAAGAAAAGACGAATGGATTGTGTGAGGAATGATATGAACGATAAGGGACTGAATGATAGCATGATCGTTGACAGGTGAACCAATTCCGAGGTCAACTATCCCTATTCAGTTTCCTGTTGCTAACAGAGATTATTTGTTGAGTCCGTCATAAATATTATATTTATTGAAACATGTAGAACTAAGTGTATTGTATTTTTTTTTTTCTATTTTGTTATCTATATCTCATTTAATGCTGCACCGGTTGACGTCATCACGTCAACGCCGGCTGTCGCTGAAAACCAGCGCTGGGGCTCTGTCTCGCATAGGGTCACAGCATTTTGCTGAGTGATGGCAGTTTTGCGTGGATGTGACACATATTTTCTCCCAAATTGTTATTTTTTGTATTTGTGTTCTTTCCTTGCCTCATGTTTACCGATGAACGTATTTTCTTTCTTTTCTCCTTTTACCGCATCTTGTCGGCCTAACGTCTTAGGTAGATTTATTGAGATAAATGAGCGCTAAAAAGATTTTCAAGCAAAATTATTACAGGTACAATCAACGCAAGCAACAAAAGACCATTACCACTTTTACATATCATCATTAACATTAACACAAAATGATTTGACATAACTTTTCATATAATAGCTAAGAGTTCATATTCTTTTTACTTCTGTTCCGATTTTGATTAAATATTTTGTTCAACAATGACGGTATAGAAAACTGGTAGGTAGGTGTCAAGGGCGGATCCAGGGGTTCATTGGGGTCATGGCCCCTCCGGGCTTGGTCTAGGTCGACCACAGATATTTTTTGTAATCTCATTAATATCTATCTATTTCATAAAAATGCTGTTCGTTGGTAAAGCGCATCCCTTGTGCACGGCTGGACCGATTTTTTGTATAAAACGTTCGTAAATAAGTAATAGGATTTTACCGAAAGAAAAAATGGAAATGTTGCCGGGAATATTGGTGCATTTTCTATGAGAATTATGTATTAAATTATTGAAATTTAGACAGGAGAACGTCTGTCGGGTCAGCTAGTTGTGAATAAATATTGTTCGCACGATTCCAAGTATGATTTTCCTCGCCGCGCCGCCCGCCGCCGCCGCCTCTTTGTTCACAACCGAGCTTCCGATCACCCGATGTGTCGGTGACTCCCATGGAATCGTATGTTGTATGTACTATTTATAGACGCTATAAATAATACAAATAGTTTATTTTCTATAACAAGCTTTGTACTAGATAGCTAGTGATAGAAGTGTCCTTTTAACCAAATAAATGTCTGCATTAGGACACTCCAATCTTAGATTTACGTAATGCACATTATAATTTTAAGAAAGTAAATTAACACAAAAGAGAGAGAGAGAATAATAGAAGAAAAATATTTTACATCAGCTTATTCAAATGAGTGTGTGTTTTGTGTATGTTATATATGAGTTGCATATGTGTGATAATTATGTGTGTGTGTGTGTACGTGTTCATGTGAGTAACTGTACGCGTGAATGATTTTGTTTTTAATGTCACCACATTCGTGTACTTTGTTTGTGAGCTCTTTATTTGGTAGTGTACGATTATCGATATTAAAGCTTATAATTTGTTTTTGAGGTTTTCAATGTCAGTAAATTATTATTTAGCCATTTAGCAATTTGGGCCATGCCACATAAAGTTCTTTGCTCTACGTCATCCCAGGAGCTTCCAGAGAAAACAACAGCCATGTTGTCGGCATATGAAAAGACTTTGGCGTTAATAATTTTCAAATTACAGAGGTCATTAATATATGTTAAGAAAAATGTGGGGCCCAAAAGACTACCCTGAGGCTCGCCGAATAAAACCTCTGTATCATCACTGACGTATTGCCCCAACTTAACGTTTTGCTTCCTGCTAAAGAGATAATCTTTAAGAAGATTGAGTGAAGTTCTTCTTATACAATTTTTTTCCAGTATGTTCACAAGGATTGATACAGAACCGGTATTTAAGAGCAGGCAGTCTAAATCAAATTTCGAACGCAAGCACTGCCCCTCGCTCCCCGCCACTCCATTATGTGCTAAACGCGATATTCAACTTTATGCATCAGTAATATGTAAAGTTGAATATCGCGTGCGCTCTTTGACCGTGTTCGAGCACGAAACTAAATAGCGTAAGTCTCAATTCTTATTTTTTTTATAACTAAAGTAATAATTGATCTAGAGAAAAAATATTTTGCGTCGGGACAATAAACTATATTTTCTTGCTGTGAATATTTATTTTACACATAAAAGCTAATCAATCTTGTTTGTTTTTTAGAATAATATTATCCTTAAAAAGACATGATTTTCGAATAAAAAAATTATTGAGAGAAAATATTACAATTACTTATATTAGTTTCCTACGACAAAAGAAGTAGCTGAGCAACTAGACGTTGATATTAAATGCGACAAAATAGCGTCACGATAGTCCCCAATTCTTAAAAAGAACCTTTTAATCAAATCCCAAACACGATCAAAATATATTCAGTAAGCTCTTGCAGCCTACATTCTTAAACTTTCCGCTTGTTTAATATGTTCAATAGAAACCTAACCAAGATTTCCGATACGAGGTGCAAAAAATTTCGAGCTCGCTTCGTTCGCTCTTGCATCATATATTCTTGCTTTTCGTAAATAGCATTATAATAAGATGAATTTTCATCTCCTCTTAATGCACTTCCTAGAAAAAAAATATCCTGCCGGGTGCGAGGCCTGTGTAACAGCCCGTTCACACATAGTCTCCGTAAGTATCCGATAAAACGGAGACCACGTGTGAACGCGCTGTAAGATAAGAGTATAATTATTATGCCCGTTATAAGTACTTGTTTCTTTTTTTTTTTCATTATTCATTTTTTGTAAAATGTGTGGTCTCATTTTGTTTGCCGCCCGACTGGCTTAGTGCACCACACTCATTAGACACTGTGCTGACTAGACCTCGACTATGAGACCCGACGCGACGGCTGGATCCGCCCTTAGGTGTGTTTAACAAATCACACGATCTGTGTTTTGGGTAACCTTACCGTTATATTCAAAAGATTAAACCCAATACAAAATAATTAACTCACCTATTCTTCTGTTTGCTCAGCCGGAGATTCGAACCGATGCACTGTAATTCCATGCGACGTTTTTTACCACACAACCACTAAGCACTCATCACTCAATTTAAACGAATTTGAGAGGATTTATTAACTAACTAATAAAACGTATGAAAACTGCCGTGTTGTGACAATGTCGCGGGTTTTCTGATGGTTTCTATGTTTCTGATGATGGTTGGTCCCCTGTAACAAAGAAAATATCACGTTATTATTGTGGCAATACTGTATTTTTATTTATTACTTTTTAACATCATTATCATTCCTCCTGCCCTAATCCCAATTAGATTTGGGGTCGGCGCAATATGTCCCTTTCTTCCATACTTCTCTATTAGTCGTCATCTCGGTAGTCACTCCCTTTCTAGCCATATCATCTTTCACAGAGTTCATCCATCGTTTCTTTTAACATCATACTAATATTATAAGGGCGAAAGTTTGTGAGTGGGTGTGTGTGTGTGTGTGTTTGTTACTTCTTCACGCTCAAACGGCTGGACCAATTTTGATAAAATTTTGTATGGAGGTAGCTGACATCTTGGATTAAGACATAGGCTACTTTTTATCCCGATATTCCCACGGGATCTAGACTTACGCGGGTGAAACCGCGGGGCGCAGCTAGATAAATCTTAGAGCTGTTCCCCGTTACTTCATTTTCGTCTTCTGACTTTGACAGTTTTTCTTAACTCGTACTTCTAGTAACAACACTAACAGCGGTCGTCAACCTCCCGAAAAAAAAACAACAAATCTTTTTATTTTATCGTGTTTAGGTATCGATACCAATCGCATCTGCGAAGTTTAGCTAGCCAATTTAAAATATCCCTGTATTTAAGAGATTTGTAAGCAATATCTTCTATCTTCTTCTTTTCTTCTTCTTATATAATTTTATTGTAACATCCTGCATGCCATGTGTATGTATACTTATGCTTTGGACAAATAAATGATCTTATCTTAATCTTCATAAACCAACTTAGTAGCAAACAAATTCATCGCGAGTTTACATCTTCTCATTCAGAATTCTTGACCTATTCCTAATTCTACAGAAACAATATTCAAACACATTGTGTCTACGGAAACACGGATATTAGTAAAGTTATTGAAATTGATTAAAGCTGACGTGTGGGGTTACAAGAGCGGTCTTCGGCGAAGTTTCAAGCAGTCACGAAGGATATGTTCGTTCTAAAAGATAGAGTGATTCAAGACAGTTATTTGTCTTTAATAAATTCAAAACGAATAAACAATACAAATAAAATAATAATTAATAAATAAATCAGCCAAGATCCAAGATTTCTTTCAAAATATAAAACTAATATTATGTGGCGTGATTTACATGACAAAAGAATTAGAGAGAAGCATTTATTGTGTTCTACCTATATTTTGTTTTCAAATATTTTTAATAAGTTATAGACAATTATCAAATCAAATCATCAGGGCGAAGACTAAAAACCAGACAGACAACCAATGGCATCAATCAATCAATCACCTCAGCCTATCGCAGTCCACTGCTTGATATGGGCCTCACCCAGGCTGCGCCACAACACATCCTCCGCCTTCCGCATCCAGTCTGACCCAGCCACCTTCTTAAGATCGTCGGTCCATCTAGCTGGGGGGCGTCCCACACTACGCTTGCCGATACGCGGTCTCCACTCCAGGACTCGTCGACCAATTGCATAACACAGTTTATATCACAATCGGAATGATTTTGAAGTATATTGCTAATGCATTGCTTGTTAATTTAGAAAAGTTCGTCTGTTCACAACGTAACTAGCGCAATGAATGTTGTTGAACTGTCAAATTATAAAATCAATTCCTATTGATAGCGTGTTACGCAATTCGCCCGCAGACCAGACTGAACTGATTATATTATGAAATGTGTGATTCTTTAGAACTGTTTTTTTCCCAGGCTTATTTTATTTAAATAATGAAAATTGGCTCACTTGATTACTTAATTACAAACATTTGTAACATAGCGTACTCTTTATTATCTTTTACAATTATTATTATTATTGTACCTAATTCAAACAAATGAATAAATGAATATACTTAGGATCCGTCAAATTCAGTAGCTGAGTTTGATACAAAACTGGGTGCTAGACTATATGACTGCTAACATTAATTCTGTTTTCTATTCAAAAACCTAATCTAGACAGGCTTATCGCAAATGTGAAACTTCTTCTGTCCCTTCAACCCCTGTATCATAAATATGTATGCAAAATGTCCCCTAATTTTCGCCTGTGCCCGCTAATGTACCCAGCACAAGTTCACACGGGTGTATTCAGAGCTGCCGAAGTGAAAGTTGGTCCGTTACGGTTGGTTGAGCTTGGTGTACGTTCGCTTACTTGTGTTAAGAGCGGCCAGCCCGACATACTTTTCATACAAACGCTTGTGCGTGATTATGGCGTTGTAACACATTTTTCTTTAATTTTTTTGAACCAATACGTATCTTGTGCACTATATCTAGGTTTCTATGCAAGCAAAAAACCAATTCAGTATAAGCCTGCAAAAATCAGCTTTTTTGCACATATTTTACCTGAACTTTGGCCATTCATAATGTACTCATAAATTGTAAATGTTAAGAAAACATTACGATAGAAATCTTGCAAATGTAATGGAGATTCAACATTTATTTTACAAACTGGTAAGGCTTACTCAAAAACACGTATTTCCTGAAACAAGTTTTATGAAAATTCCGCTCATTATTTTTCGTTCAATGTTATCGCGTTCTCACTCGTTTGTTAATAGTTTTCACTGGCGCTGGATGAAACAACAAACTTTTCGACCATGCTCGCGTTGACGATAGACGGAACGGGAAGGGCCCTCTTAATATGTTGTTCTGAGCTTCTAAGTAAGAGTTGAAAGGAACACGGTTTGAAGGTAGTTAGATTTCATTGGATGAAGGGTATTGGCATTTTTAGAGTTCCATAGTCAACCCTTATAGTTTCGCCTTGTCCGTCCGTCTGTCTGTCCGCGGCTTAGCTCAGAGACTCTTAGTACTAGAAATCTGTAATTCGGTATGGGTATTGGGTATATATATTTATATACACAAATAATGTTAGTGTACCCAAAACGTAAAGTGGGTGATTTTGTTTTTTTTCGTCTGTCCCATGGGGTTGGGTGTATAAAATATTGCGGATGTGTTCAATAGTACATTGTGATACAAGGGTGGAAAGTAAAAGAATCTCGTGCTCGTTTACAATAACCTACACTCCCGTGTATCACACGACGTTTTTCAATACACTTGTGGGAAATAGTAAAAAACAAATCAAAGAATTAATTAAAATTTTCAGAAAGTGGCGCGTTTTTGCCACTGGACATATTTTTTTTTACAACGAAAACAGCCTATACAGCCTATTCAATTTTTAACAAATGTTGATGTGATTTGACAATTTTTAACAAATGAATTAAATTAAAACTGCTAATTAAATATACTAAAGAACCATTTAAAAGACTTTTGAGAATTCAATGCTAAGACGTACGGACTCATTCATTGTTCTTCGTATAAAATCTAAACCCATTTTATTCTATGTATTGTGGTTTTGTATTGTGTTGTATGTGTACTCCTTGCTACTAAACTTTTTAAATTGACTTATAAATTTAAAACTCAACTGCAAAACTAATGCTCGTAAACAAAAGTCACAACCGCGTAACAGAAAGATGCCTATGCAACAGATTTAATTTTCAAATCAAAATTATAGCCTCTGAAAGTACGCCATGTTTAACAACTGTATTGAAACTTTTCAATACAGTTGTTAAACATGGCGTACTTTAAAACTCGTGTCATTAAAAACCCTCGTTTCGGCTCGGGCTTGTTAATGACTACTTTCCACCCTTGTATCACAATGTACTATTTCGATTCAGGCATCCGTTTGCGAAATATTAAGCTTAAAAGTACAATTTTTTGTTGAGTCAGTGTCCCTGACAGCTAAATGCTTGTTTTTGGATATCTGAAAAAAAACACGGCACACAGCTAAGTAGACTTTACAAGTTAACAAATAATCGTTGACCAACTTACATTTGCAGTTGAAATGTATGGAAGAACATGTTTTTCAAGTACAATGTTAAGTTTGTTCTTGGGATAAATTCTTCTCAACTACAACTACTTGGCCAGTTTTTTATTAATTCACGAAAGTTACAAGGATTCGTAATGATCATCATTTCAGCCGAAAGACGTCCACGGCTGGACATAGGCCTCCCTCAAAGGTTGCCAAAATCGCCATGCTTGGCGGGTTGGCGTACGCAGTATGGTGTTAAAATGCATAGAGAACACTGCTACCCATTCTCTAGTAAGTCCCTTAGTCCCTTTTACGACACCCACGGGAAGAAATAGGATGGTGCTATTTTTTACGGCCGGCACCATTCGGAATTGCACAGGAGCACACACCCATGCCACAAGGATTGCAAGAAGCTCTGGTCTGGGAAATTGTGCATGACATATTTTTGTCTTTAATTGAAAAGCACCCAAAGTTGGGGGCTAAAATAAAGAAATTGAATGGAAATGATTTTCTATTTACAAGCTTTTAAAAGCTGTGAAAACTTATTTAGGCGCGTTAAGCGATTTTTGGTAGGGGATAAACTTATGGGTCCGCGTCACCGACATGCTGTAGTAGCAGTAAGTGAAGTTGAATTGACTACGTGAAAAGTTTAATTCGTGTATACTGTGCATTGTTTAAATTGTGTTTTAGATAAAATCATTGTTTTATTGACGTGAAAACTTCTTTACGCATTGAGCGATAAGTTTTCACTTCTGTCGGTAGTGCCCATGACCGCCAGTTTTTAACCGACTTCCAAAAAGGAGGAGGTTATATGTTCGGCTGTATGTTTGTTTTATGTATGTTCACCGATTACTCCGTCAATTGTGGACGGATTTTAAAAATTCTTTTTTTGTTTGGAAGGGTATGCTCCCGAGGTGGTCCCATTGCCACCAAATCAGAATCTGATGAGGGGATCCCATGGAAATCGAGGGAAATCCTCAAATTTTATAGGCAAACCTATAGCGATTTGAGTATTTTTTATAGCAACTCGTGCATTTGCACTCGAAAAGCACCATTTGGTGAAGTGGAACTGATGATGAAGACCACAGATGGCTACCGGAACTACTTAATAATAAGTATTTCACCGTTGCGATTCGATTAGGCACTTTAATATGGTTGCTAAGCAATTTATGCTCGTCAAAATGCATATGGTGAAGTCACCATTAAATCTCCTGGTTCTTACCAGGAGAACTCCTCAACAATTAACGCCCCTGCATCGGGAACAGCAATATTTTGTAAAAGGTGATGAGCATTTGACATTAGGCTATTGTAAATTGGATAAATTACAAACTGACCCACTAAAAAGTGAAAAATAAAAAACTTTTTACAAAAAAAAACCACCGACTTCCAAAAAAAACACTACTAAGTGAAAAATAACTTTAATTTTGGAAGTCGGTGGCAAAAAACTAAAATACAGATCAAAAGCCACCGACTTCCGAAATTAAAGTTATTTTTCACTTTGTAGTGTTTTTTTTGGAAGTCGATGGTTTTTTTTTGTAAAGTTTTTTTTTTATTTAAATAAAGCAGTTATATTGTAATCTTGTACACACGGCCACACATCAAGCTATACATTTCTAGTATACGCTAACCTCTCATTGTACGGAAATCCTATACAATGCGAGCTCAGCTTTACTGGAAATGTATAGCCTAATGTGTAGCCGTGTGTATTTACCTCCAATTATTCATAAATAGATATAAAATCGGTACGGTTTTATTTAAAAGTATTAATTTAAAAGAGTGTCCGTTGAGTTTCTTGCCCGTTCTCCATAGGAACCTACTACCTACGCTCTGGAATGGGCAACTAGCTTCATCTCTCTGACTGACCGACCGTTTGGCAATTCAAAAGTGCCTGTAATTGGTTTATTTGAAATAAATGCTTTGAATTTGAGTTTTACTGAAATAGGTGGTAATTCCAAACTATCCACACAAACAGTTCACATTAATTTATTAAGTATTCCTCATACGTTATTATAACGACACACTATCTCATGACATTGCTTCAGAATCCTGAATATAGTGCCGCGTCATCAATGACGTAGTTAGGTGACACACGACCATCAAGAAAAGACAATAGATATCAATTAATAATAGGATATTCTTAAGAAAACATTGGTTAAAGATCCTAAACAAATGCTTTGTCATAAGGAAACCAGCACTCTCATTGCGTAACACACTAACAATTACTATCTGAATGATTTTGAAGTATATTGCTAATCCATTGCTTCATATGTTCGAAAAATTTGTCTGCTCAACAAAGTAAATAACGCAATGAATGTGGTTGAACTGTCAAAAAGAAACCCTTCGCTACTGATAGATCGTGTTACGCAATTTATCCTGCTGATCTGAAATCATCAATCCGCTTTGAGCAAGCGTGGTGATTAATGCTTGTCGCCTTCTCTGTATGATAAGAGGCCTTTGCTCTGCAGTGATGCTGCAAACATTATTATCTTTTATTACATACAATATTTAAAAATGTAATGAATGTGTCATTACATTTTTAAATATTTTTATAAAAATCATAAAAAAAAAACATTTAAAAAAATAATAGTGGCCCATCTGCATGAGGAACAGGGTCCAAGCTGCCGGTAGTCAGGGCTCTAGAGAGAGGAACCTCCTCACAATACGTGCCGTGTCCAGGAGTACTGCTTTCTGAATCAAGCCCTCGACCCAGCCGCGTAATGAGAGCCTCCTGAGGTGTGGGTCGAGGCTCTTCGCTATCAGGCCATTGACTGTAATGATTATCGGTATAATGATTGCAGAGTCCACATCCCACTTGTCGACAATCTCGTGAACTAAGTCAAGATACTTGATTTTTTTATCTTTCTCAGCTTTCACGAGATTCTCGTCACGAGGGACAGCGATATCAACAATCATTGCACGGCGGTCTCGTCAATCTATTATTATTATAAAGTCTATAACATTATTTTGTCTCGAACTGAGAATTCTGAAGTAACTGCTTGTGTTTACCTGTAGGTGCTCTGCTCTGCAATAGGACAATAATTAAAACCTGAAACGTATTATTTTAATGTATAACTTTTTTTCATAAAAAAATCAACCGACTTCGACGAAATTTCACTAACTTTGTTTGGGTAATAACATTTATAAGGGACCACCGCTGCACCGCGCAAGATTCCTCTACCATATGAAAAAATTATAATTTACAAAATCGGTCCACAATTATTGACAAAAATATGAATAGATGATGAACATAAATAAAAATAAAAAATACATACAGACGAACATAATATTATAACCTCGTCCTTTTCTGAAGTCAGAAAAATTAGGTATTCCACTCAGAGCACTGATTTCAACAGCACTTGTCCGAACCGCACCTTAGCACTTCCACTAACCGCACTGAAACAAAATTTTGATAAGTGCGGTTCCGTGGAACAGTTTATTAATATTATTTTCAGTCCCCGAACGGCACCTATGTAAAATATTTTTTTAGTGATGGGGTGTAGTTTTTTGTTCAAGACATAAGCAAACAAAACATATCGATACAAATCAGCAGAAGTTAAGTCTTCCGGATAATTCCACCTTGTTCACCTGGAGCAAAGAGTAATGTTTTATTTGTGTCGCTGTCAGTAAACAAAAAATGAGAGACCTTGTCACTTTTCTTAGCGATTTCGTATGTTCAAAATTGTTCTGAGGTTCAAATCATACAGTATTTCAATTTGGAACAAAATGGTCGAATGAACACACTCACACATATAGACCGCTACATGAAATCTAAGTATGTATCAGTATGCAGTAACTCGGGGCTGTCACGTCGAGCCAAGTTTAGTAATTGCGTATTATTATGTTGATAGGATGTCTAATTTATAATTATAATTATGTCGTTTATTTTTTGTTTTCTTACCACAATACATTTTTAAATATTTCCTACATTAAAAATTAAAAATAAATTGAGTTCCGCCTGTGTTGGGTCCGACCTACCAGTTGTTAGGGCTGCAGGAGATAGGAACTTCCTCACAATGCGAGCCGTATCAAGGAATACTGCCTTTTGAATCACGCCCTTGATCCAACCGCCTAACGAGAGCCTCGAGAGATGTTGATCGAGGCTTTCAGGCATCAGGCTTTTGGCCGTAACGACAATCGGCACAATGACAGCCAAGCTCACATTCCACATGTCAACAAGCTCGTGTCGAGATATTGTGTTTCTCTTTCTCAGCTTTCACGAGGTTCTCGTCATGTGGAATGGCAACATCTACAATCATTGCGCGGCGCGATTAAATTTCGCAAAATTGATTTTAGTTTAGATTTTTTTTATTATTATTATGTATGTATCTAGGTATGTGTGAATGGAATGGAATCAAATCAACTCCTCATAACATGTAAGTATTATATCGTCAACGGGATCTATCAACTCAGCCTTGCGCTGACTAGTGCAGGAAATAGGCCTCTCCCAAACTGCGCCACAACACCCTGTCCTCTCAGCTACCTTTTTAAGGTCGTCTGTCCATCTCGCCGATACGCGGTCTCCACTCCAAGACTCGTCTGTCCATGGGCCATCGGTCCTTCAACAAACATGGGTCGCCCACTGCCACTTCAGCTTGCTTACTCTGCAAGATATGTCGGCAAATCCAGTTCTTTTCCGGATAGTTTCATTTCTGATCTTATCCTAAAAAAGAAACTCCGAGCATAGCCCGCTCCATAGTACGCTGAGCAACCTTGAATTTGTGGACCAGCCCGACTGAATGTATCCACATTTTGTCACCATATGTTATAACGGGCAGGACGCACTAGTTCAAAACCTTGGTCTTCAAACATTGCGGGATAGGTGACGAAGAGACTTGACGAAGTTTTCCAAACACTGCCCAACCCAACTGGATCCTTCTTTCCGCTTCATTCTCAAAGTTGTGTCTACCGAGCTGGATGACTTCCCCTAGGTAGACATACTCCTTCACAACTTCAAAAAGCGACCCTTTGATGTAGATTGGTCTCGGCAAGACGTGTGACGTGTGACTTTCGTCTTGTCCAAATTGATACCGAGGCCAACCCGTCGAGAGGCTCCATTTAAGCTGTGCAGCATCTGGTCTAACTTTTTCAGCGTCTCTGCTATTATGCTATGTTGAAATAGTTTAGTGATTTGAATCCAACGTTAAACAAATTGCATACGTAAAAATTTACCCGCATTCATTACGTACGATATCGGAGCCCTTTACTGTGCGTGGTTCGATTGCACTTACTACTCGTTATGTTATAGTTGGTAATGTCCTGAACACAGAATATAATATACGTCCCATCACTACAAACTGTATGCAGGTGCCGTTTGGAGACTTAAAGTAATATTAGAAAACTGTTCCACCGAACCGCACTCATCAGAATTTTGTTTCAGTGCCGTTAGTGGAAGTGCTCAGGTGCGGTTCGGTCAAGTGCTGTTGAAATCAGTGCTCTTAGTGGAATGCCTCAGAAAGAAAAATTAAGGATTAAAAATGAATTAGAACGCTTGTGCAAAATTGCTGGAACACTGTTTATTGAAACACTTTGAATGGGTAAAGTTAGTAGTTTGTGAAGTTCCCTTATCATGATTACGTCAGAGTTAAACTCATTACTAATCCCTCCAACAAAATCACCAACACGCTCGCTATTCTCTTTGCCAGTATGTCCGTTAAGGGGTGTGTGGGGGGACGGATTGGGTCAGTACGTATTTATTTCCTACACTGGAGGCTCCTCACCGATTACCATTAGCCGTAGGAACGACGTCTAGCACGATTGATTTGTGACGTCAGTATTAAAAGGAATGTGTCCAAGTTCTGTTAAGTATAGCAACGTGTGATAATTTTCATGTGAGCACTGAGTCTTCAGGGATAACTTTTGTCTGGAAAAGTTGGAACACAGAACTGAAGGCTCACGTCAGCACATCTTAGCATATTGGAGTCACCTCTAGTAACTTACAAAATATCACTTCCACTCTTTGTCTAATTAAAGGCGACTTCCTTTTTAAAAGGTCAAGGAAGGTCAACTTCCACGTGCCCGACTTCATCGTCCGTCGAGATGACACTCAGCCGTGCTTTATTGAAACCCTACTCTGATCATCCCAACCGCCAATCTTAAGCCATTAAGGCGCCGACAAGACCCATATAGGCTTCCCTCAAACAATTTTTTTGCCAAATCTAGGTATACAGTTTGTGACGACGACGAAAGAAATATATGCTAATCTTGAACATATTTTTGAGAACCCTGTTGTATTCAAAACACGTTTTTGAAAACTTTTCTTGATACAAAAAAATGGTAAACAATGGTCTTCCAACAAACATAATACGAGTATATCTTTATTACTTATCAACGTACCTCTAGCTACTCACAGCACACCCAATGAAAAGTGTGGTTGACATATTTCCCGATTACACAGGTGTTACCCAGACGAAGAAAAAAAAAACCAGCTAAGTGTATGTCGGACCACGCACAGTGGAGGGTCTCGTAGTTGGGGTGAATTTATCCCAAAAACAGACTTGACATTTTAGTTAACAAACATGTTCTCCCATACATCGATATACGTCACGGTCAATTCTCCAATTGCAAATGTAAGTTGGTCGACTATTACTCGTTAAAGCCTCCTTAGCTGTGATAGTTTTCCTTTTCATTTCCACATATCCAAAAACAACCATTTAGCTCGCTGATGGTGGCACTTTAAAGCTTAATATGACGCAAACGGATTCCGGAATCGAAAAATGGTAGACTCTCAATATTTTTGAAATACCCCACATCATGGGATAGACGAGAAAATAACATCATCCCCACTTTACGGGTAAGGGAGGTACCGTAAAATATATATTTTTTCATGATTTTATTGTATCACTTAGTCGGCGTGATTAATATGTATACCCATGCCAAAATACAGCTTTTTAGTACCAAGAGTCTCAGAGCTAAGCCAGGGACAGACAGACTCAACAATCATACAAAAGAAAAATCACACAGTATCAAATCCAGTTGTTTGAAAACAAAGCCAGTCGAACACAAGCCCGTCTTTTGGTTCAACCCGTCAGTGCTAACGCTGACTTCGACTGCGACAAACGCAACGAGTTTGAGGTTGACGTGACGTCGGACAATTGACGGCGACGCGGCGACGTGGCCGCGAATTGACGAAGCTATTGTTTTAATCCAAAGCTGGAGGCAGCTTGGTTAATGGATTTTTGAAATGTTTCTAAGCTTCTTTTGTTCGAACTTCGTGGTTTTGGAATTGTTGGCATTAAAAAAAATAACATAACATCACGCCTGTAATCCCCGAAGGGTTAGGCAGAGGTGTACCTATAGTATACCCACGTTTCGCCAGTTATGTTTAAGTCCCATGTAATAGGGGGCGAGCCTATTGCCATGAACCGAGCATAAATCCAGACTCCGGGCTGCTACTGACAAATTCCTGGTGGAAAAACCCAATAACACTTTCACTTTAGGTCGGGCCTAGGAATCGAACCCCGGACCTCATGAAAAAAAAGCATTAGAAATAACAGGACCATTCTGTGAGACTTAATAATAATGCTGTTTTGAAACTTGCTTGGACTCTTGTTTAGTAGTGTGTCAGAGAAAATAATTGTTTATCAAATTTACTACTCACCAACTTAATTGTCTGTACCTAAGTATGAACAGTTCAAAAATTAAAATCAAAATCATTTATTTGCCTAAATAAGGTACAGAAGGTTGGTAAATGTACAAAAATGTTCTCTTATTCTGCCTTTAATTTCAGCGTGCAAATACTAAATAAAGCTACCTACATATTTTATTTAAATTTATTTATCAGAATCATGCAGTCATTAAACAGATAATCCCCTTAAAAATGTATTATTGAATTAAATAAACGTCAATTTATCAATGAACAAAATAATAATCATACATGTCAATAATAATCATGTCAATAATAGGAGAGATTCGCCACAATAATCCTAACAATCATAATTTAAAATGACCGTGCAATTTACAAAACTTACAATTTATAATCTAAAAACTAATGTGCACTATAAAAGCATTTTTTAATTAAAAACCTCGTCAAATTATTTTTAAATCTAGAAAATGGTAGCGTTTTTATGGAGTTTGGTATTTTGTTATACAATTTTATGCACATAATATAGCTGTTGTTACCTGTAAAAGTGAGATTCGTCCTCAGTTGAAATAACTTATCAGTATACATAGATCGTGGGGCACAGTAGCTTGTCGCTTGCTCCATGCAATTTGACAAAACCGGCGTGAGTGAATTTCGTCCTACATCCCGCGCGAGATTCATTTCAGTTTTGCCACCGCTTCAAACCTTCACTACAATTTCTTTTAATACAATTCCTATTTATCTAACACCACAAAACCAATGATAATTTCCTAGGAATGTAAATGACGCCTCGTGGCACATTAGATCGTGAAATACGGCGCGTGGGAGAAGGCACATGTCGTGGATCCATTACAGCGCTGAAAAGCGTCCATTAGACTGTGGACCGCTAAGTACACTGCAGTAAGACTACTTGTAGCAATAAGGTTACAGGAATTGTCAAATACATTATGATATGTAACAGAGATGACTTTAGTAAGCGAGCAACGTATGAAAGAAGTGTGTCCCAGCAGTAGGGACAATGTAGACTGATTAAGTATGCTATGTACTCGTACCTATGTATCAAAATAAAGAAACATTGGTTGATTGCCACAGAAACACGTGCATATAAAAAACCGATCAAGTGCGTGTCGGACTTCGCACATTTAGTGTTCCGTACTAAATGTAGAATATAAGCCGGCCAAATGGCAGAATTGTTCATAAACAGTAAGTAGCATTTGAAATCAGGGCCTCAAGTCTACTATTACAATAGTGTCAGAATGGTCGATCATTGATTTCATAATTGTTGATTTTGACAAGTTTGGTAATCTACTATTATAATGGCGTCATTGTGACATTCCAATGGTCGGCCACTGACACTAGATTGAAAGAAATTGCATATATTGGTAATCTCGTACATAATGACAAATTAATGACATTTCTACTAATGGGTTTTATAATAAAGGCAATACGACAATGCCATTATAATAACACAATTATATTACGAGAACATTGACCGACCAATGATCGACCATTATCAATTTACCAGATTACGAACTTTTAGCAAAATGACAATGGCATGACAATGGGATCGTGTTGGAATGACTGAATTTATAAAAATAGCAGACTTGGGCCCCAGGTTGATTGTAATAGGAAAAATGAGAGAATTTCAAAGAAAAAATCTGATATATAATTTAAAAGAAACAGAGGTAGGTATTGGTCTTTTTTAGTAAAATATACGTAATAATAAATATTATTAACTTGAAATTTGGTGATGAGAGAGAGATGGGAAGTAATAAAATTCTACGGAACGAAATATTGTAAAAAAAATGACTGGTGGCTTCTCATTCCTTTGTTTTCCAATATTTTATTAAAACAAAAACACAGTATCTATTTAATCAATAAGCTCTAAACAACGATACCCCACTCAAAGGAGTAGGACATTTTTTTTTCGCTTACCCCTTTATCTGTATGGGAGCCCCCCTTAAAACTTTTTGACAATTTGTATGGCTTTAGTTCAACAAGATGCGTATACCTGTGAAAATTTGAAAACTGTAGCTCCAACCGTTTGGCTGTGAAACCTGTGTGACAAACGGACAGACGGACACGTGAGTGACAGCTATAAGGCTTCCGTTTGGACCCTTCGGGTACCCTACAAAGATAATTTAACACGAGTGAATGGTACATAGTACGTAAAAAAAAATCTATAATTACGAACACAGAAGAGAAAAAGTCGGCAGTTTTACGTCGCTTCGTGACTGTGACAAGACGTTTCCACTCAGCATGATGCTGTGCTATATGGGACCCACAGCATAGCGCTGATTTAGAAAACGATGTACGGAAATCAAATCAGGTTACTGCCACATTTTGGAAAGCTGTCTATAGTTATAATTTTTTGCTTCAAGTGTTACTCTGATGCTTGGATCCTGCCTAGGTCCAAATCAAAGATGGTTGAAAATGTAAGCAAAGCGTCTTTTCTAATTGGAGAAGACTTCTTTGGCTACCAGTACCACTCTTATCACTCTCTTCTAGCCAATCAATCAATCAACTCAGCCTTTAGCAGTCCACTGCTGGACATTGGCCTCTCCCAGGCTGCGCCACAACACCCTGTCCTCCGCCTTCCGCATCCAGTCAATACTTATATGTATTTAAGTACCTAGGACACAGTGACTGAGACCCTTAATGATGACACAGATATCGAGCGGGAGCGAAGGGCGTTGTCGGTGCGTGCAAATATGTTGGTGCATAGATTTGCAAGGTGTAGTAGACGTAAAAGTGACACTGTTCAGGGCCTACTGCCAAAGCTTTTACACCAGCGGTCTATGGACCAGCTACACGCAGTGGGCCTACAACGCTCTTCGCGTACAATATAACAACGCCTTCAGAGTTCTGGTGGGGCTCCCACGTTTCTGCAGCGCTTCAGGAATGTTTGCTGACGGAAGGGTTGACGATTGTTATGCCATAATGCGTAAAAAAGCAGCATTTCTTTCTTCAGCAGAATTCTGAAGATGATATCAGAAAGGCCGGAGTCTGCAGTGCTGGGGAGGCTTATTCGGCTTCACGTGACGATATGACGCAATGTTTTTTTATTAAATTTTTTTGTTTTTTTTTATGTGACAACGTGTGTATTTCGAGAATGCTACAATACTAACATAGTTTTTAATAATGTCTGAAATAAATGTATTTTATTTTATTTTTTATTTAACTTAACTAACTTTACTTTTATTAACCTCAACTTTTCCTATAATTTTCTGTTTTATGTGTGTAAGTACATTACATAGGTATAATAGGAGAAAATAAATAAATATTAAATTCATGGCAGAGGTCTAAAAACCAGTACGAAAGTGTCCTTCAGTCTTAACCATTTTTCAAATGCCGAGCAAACTACTTATTGTGTTATTGTGTGTGTTAAAAAATGTAGCAGTCAAGAATTTCATCATTTAAGTGCATTTACCACAGCCCAATTTTTTGGTAAGCCTTTTGAGCTTGCCTTTGTAATGGTATCACAGCATATTTTTGTTATATCACTAAGCTTTTAGTAGTGGGAAGAGGAGCTTGTAATACACCTTTTGGGGTCAAATTTTCACAAAGATTGAGAATAAATTATAAAATTTACTCTCAATCTTTGTGAAAATTTGACCGGTAGAACACAGGAAGAAAGTCAACACTGTCATAAGACAGTGTTGACTTTCTTCCTGTGTTTTACCGGTTTCATGCGCTGATTTACCAGTGTAACATAAAAGGGGAAGTAAGTATAGTCTTGTATGTAGAGGCATGAGGACTCATGATTAGGAATTTTCAATATTATCAATGAGGGTTGAGTTAGATCTTGCCAGGGTTGCGGGTTTGTCCGAAAGGGATATCGTGGCGCTGGCACACAGGCAACTGAAGGAACACGGGTGGGTTTTAGTCAGTCAAAGTCTGACATCTCCACCCAGAGCGGGAGAAGTTATTTGATAATTTTTCACCCAAAAAAATATATTTTGTTGACATAGATATTTATAGATATATTCGACTCAAGATAGAGATCTCAATACTATTTCTTTAAGGGGGATGCGCTAAGGTAGCCCGCGAAATTCAAAATTTATTACGTTTTTTGCAATTTGCAGGTCAGTAACAGGTTGTAATGTTGATCTAAATATGATTCGCGGCCGTAACAAATTTGGCTTTACAGAATTATAATCATTAGAATCGGCAGTACAACTCTCTAAGTTCATAAAATCCTACTGAATGATTATTTCAGAAATAGTCATTCAATAGGATTTTACGAAGAGGGTTAGAAACTCGTACCCTGCTTGGTCATCTTCTGCGCAAAGTGCTTCAAACTCTTATATTAATAATATTATTTTGCTTACTAACACTAGCTATAAAGTATCACTAACAATGTGGATCTCTGTTGTCTTTATAAATAAATTTTGATTTGACTCGCAACCGGCGTGCGTGTATGACCAGATGTATGAACGTAAACGAAACAAAAGGAGTATGTAAGGAGCGTAGCAGGAGGCGTTCTGTAGTTTCTGCTTACCCCCATGGGAAGAAGGCGTGAGTTTATGTATGTAAAGAAGATAGTGCTCAAGTGGCTAAAAGTTAGCATACCTATAGTTGGGTTCAATCAAAATAAAATAAATGATTTGAATTTATATCTACTTAGCTCGCATCTCAATAATTTTGGCCCTAATCGTTCCCCTCCCTTCGCCCTTTACCACCGTACAATTGCAATTGTAAAGCATCACATTTATAGATTGGCGTCAAGCGTTGGCGCACTATTTTTGTACTGTAAGTAGGTCATAGGCGCAACACATGCGCCTATAGATTGTATTCACATTCGTCTTACCTGTGCGTTATGGCAAAAGGTAATTCTGAAGATGCAGAACTACCGAATAATAGGTAATTCTGAAGGAGCAGAATTACCTGTTGCTGTAACTGTTTTCGGTATTGCAGATTATGTTTATTCGTGGATGTGATCACTTAGGTGCCATCATGTGTCTTGCCTAACTCTTTAAGGAATTAAGAGGGCCCTGCCCGGTTCGTCTATCGTCAACGCGAGCATGATCGAAAAGCTTGTTGTTTCATCCAGCGCAAGTGAGAACTTAACAACCAAGTGACAACACGATAACATTGAACGAAAAATTGTGTGCGGAAATTTCAATAAAAATTGTTCCAGGAAATACGTGTTTTTCAGTTAGCCTTACAAGTTTTTAGCAATAAATGAATTTCATTTAGATATCTCCATTCCATGTGCAAGGTTTCTATGAAGATTTTTTTTTTACTTTTACAATTTATGAGTACATTATGTACGCCCAAAGTTCCGGTAAAATTTGTGCAAAAAAGCAGATTTTGTCAGGCTTACCTATACTGAATGTGTTTCTTCAAATTTAGATTTTTTGCTTTCATAGAAACCTAAATATAGTGCACAAGATACCAATTAGTTCAAAATTTTAAAGAAAGATGTGTTACAACGCCATAATCACGTACGAGCGTTTGTATGAAAAGTATGACGGGTTGGCCGCTCTTAAGAGAAGTATGCTTAAACATTCGTAGTTATACTATATTTTAGGAGTTTGCAGTATGTGAGCACTGTCATACGGTATAACAAACGCAACTCGGTTCAATATTCTAAAGTAGGTAGTGCAAATATGACATGTGAATCTAAAATATTATGTCAAACCTCTTCGTATGAACGAATTGTAGTAAAATGCAAGCTTTATTCAACGAGACCCGCAGGTCCAGATGCGACATTACATCATTCTCTCTAGGCTGGATAACGCACCAGCGTTGCCTCTTGTATTTCCGACTAGCATAGGTCATCCACAAGGCTGATAATTATTTCCTGCCCTTTGTATCTCCAATGATTCCAGTATTTCACGATTCTTGCCCAGAAACTTGTTAATTATACCTATAAATCTTATTATTATTGTAAAAAATATATATATATATATAAAATAATAATAGAAATATTATAATAAAATATATTAATATATTTTTTTTTGTACACCATGGCTTTTTAATCATCCTTCAATACCTACTGCTCTAATAGCCTACACCTTTGAGTACCTTTGCGTTTTGTAGCTGCGTAATTATATGCATGCGTACGCGCCTCGCGGCTGTAGGCAACCCACTGAGAAATGGGTCGTGTGCGACCAGTGTGTAGGTAGTTAGCGTGCGTAAGTACATGGAGTGATTTATCTGGTAATCTGTGCTCTCGGTACCGTTCGAGACAATAGAGAAGTTCGAGGTGTGTGTACGTGTGTGTTATGTGCTGACGCTACTCATCTTCAGGCACACAATCACAGCATGTTTGTTACCACAAGTCAAGCGCGCGTCGCTTCGTAAGATAAAAATACTGTACTGTTAGTTTAGGCGAGCCCGTGAGATAGATGGACAGGATGACAGTATTTATCAACACTTGTATTCTTTTATAAAACTTGTATTTTTTCACAATAAACTTGATTTAACAAAACTACAGTCTCCTTAAGACGCTGACAACAGCTAAACCGCGGTCACTCAGACTGCATACAAAAGAAAGAGAAGCGCGATGACACAACGCTTGTAATTTATTGCAAAATATGAAGCAATTATCTATTTACTCAAAAATAAGTTGAGTAATCGAAAATAAAAAACAACCAAGTTCTGCATTCAAATAAGCCGTTCTTGTTATTATTTAAATACCGGATTGGAACTCAAAGTAAAAGGTTAGTTAACCGTTGATTTGTATCGATATTTTTTATTCTAAACGTGTTTTGGTAACAACCAAGTTCTGAGAAATATGTTCAATATGTTTATTGTTCTACTATATAATTTTTCCGCCACCACGAACTATATAGATTTGACAATTTTTTTTCTTTAAGATAAGCCTACTTTTGTCATTTGCCTCTTGTCAGTGCCTTAACGAGACAATTCTGTTATGCTAATAATTTCCTCGGCATACCATTCAAACCGGCGGGGTAGTAGCGTAACACACTGTCAGTAGCGAAGGGTTTCATTTTGACAGTTCAACAACATTCATTGCGTTATTTACGTTGTTGAACAGACAAATTTTTCGAACCTATGAAGCAATGGATTAGCAATATACTTCAAAATCATTCAGATAGTGATTTATAGTGTGTTACGCACTTATGGTGCTGGACACAGCAATGCTGCTTCGTTAACTACCATTTCTCAATAATTAAAATTGCTGAGCCCCAAACTTTGATTGGTTTTCAATTTATCTAAACGGAGCTTTCTCGGAGCAGAAAGGTCCTATGTAAACAGGACTATCGGAAATCAGTTGATCTTCGTTTACCAATAACCACAAACATTAACAAAACTGTTAATATATTCTAAAACATCCCTTAAGAAGGTGTTTTCTGAAAGTTTGCCAACGTTGGCGTCGCAAAGAGCCGTAAAATACTTCGCTGTTTTGATTATGTTATCAATATTAGATACTCAATTATGAATGACTGCCTCGTTGGTCTAGTGGTGGCTAGCGCTACTGTTGTCCTGGGCTCGATTCCCAGGTCGCGCAAAGTGTTATTGGGTTTATCCATCTGGAATTTCTCAGTAGCAGCCTGGAGTCTGGAATTGTGCCCGGTTGATGACAATAGGCTCGCCCCCTATTACATGGGACTTAAAAAATAACTGGCGAAACTTCTGCCTAACCATTCGGGGTATGCAAGCGTGATGTTTATGTCAGTTCTTGTCAAAATTGCGTATTAACGCTTTACCAGATTTATGATTTACGAGAGTTTCACACCACGGCGACGAAATGGTTTTCTAACATCTAAAACTGTTACAGCACCTAATTACACATACATATAAACTCACGCCTTCTTCCCATACGGGTAGGCAGAAACTATGGAACGCCAACTGCTACGCTCCTTACTATTACTCCTTTTGCTTCGTTTACGTTCATACATCACACCTAACACACACCAAACACCTTCAACACCTAATTCTGTATTATTATTATTCATTCTAGTGCACTACAGAGCGATAATTCATAACATAATACTTCATTTATTGTTGCTGAAGGTAGTTGGTTAAAATTAAAAAAGGTACCTCTACAACGTAACACTCGGGTCTACAATAGTAAGAAAATAATATAAATAATTAAATAGGTAGTATTCATTGATAAATTAGTCAAAACCATTTGACAGCTATTTGCACTAAACTTCTGAACTAAATCAATAATGAAGACTGACATTCTACCTTTTCAAAGATTCCTCTCCTACTATGTTGCTGTGCCCGACAGACTCCACAACGATCACATTAATCTGCCTAGCCTATTTCCAAATATGTAGGGGTTGGCTTCCAGTCTAACCGGATACATCTATATACCAGTATTTTACATGGAGCGACAGCCTATCTGACCTCCACAACCCAGTAACTAGGTAATACGATACCCCATGGTAAGACTGGTTGTCAGAATTTCGGACTTTTGACGACGGCTTAATGCTTAACTGTTTTTGTTTTTTTTGCCGAGGTGGTATTCCTCATGGATGTTCTCCGCCCTGGGGTGGGCGGAGGGGTCTGTCAGACTCTTACTGACTAAAAACCACCCCGGTGTTCCCTTCCCACACTTGCACCGGGGATCTTGGGAGCTAGTATTACTTCCGTGATCCCCGGGACCCCGGCAAGCTTAGCTTAACCTGATGGATCGACCCGCGCGGCTGTTATTACGAGCCACGAGCTCCTCCACAACGATCTCATAATTTTAAATTACCACTTAAGTACTGATTGTGGATTATAAATGAACTATTGAGTACTATTGAATACCATTTTCGGGTCGCACCATTCGACACTCTCAACCCTAAAATGCCAACAGCCTTCACTAACGACATGATTTGCGCTATAGTTGACTACCCTAACCCTTATCAACGTACAATGGGTAGTAACGACAGTTAATGATTTGGTGTTAAACTCTCGTTAATGTTTAAGTGAAGCTTAGTGTTATCTTAGGAAGTTGTGTTGGTTTGTTTGGTTAGGGTGTCAACGTGTATCCAGTAATTGGTAAAATACTAGCAATCTCATGAAACATTGTTTCATGTTCTCTTCCTCACGGTTTTGTAATTAAAATTAATCACTCTGTAGGTACAAAAAACCCATTAAACAGTTTTAAAACCTTAATTAATCATAAACTACCTTTTGCCCGTGGCTTCGCCCGCGTTGAGGTTGGATATTATCCCACAGGAAAATACTATCGGGATAAATAGTCATAATATCACGCCTGTAATCCCCAAAGGGTTGGGCAGAGGTACCTATAGTACACCCACATTTCGCCAGTTATGTTTAAGTTCCATGTAATAGGGTGCTCGCCTACGAGCGATTTTCTTAAATGTACCCACTGCTGGGCACAGGCCTCCTCTCTGTAAGAGGGAGTGGGATGTAATCCACCACGCGGGCCTCGTGCGGGTTGGTAGATGTCACATGTCTTGGAATTTTTGGTTCTAGGACATGCCGGTTTCCTCACGATGTTTTCCTTCACCGTTTTGAGAGCAGTGGTGATGAAATAATTTACACAAAGTAAAGCGCCTGCCCGGGTTCGAACCTACAACGTACATCTCGTAAGTCACGTCGTTATCACTGGGCCACCACTGCTCTTTAATACTTAGATGCTTTAGTAGGTCAAAATGCGAAAAAAATCACAACAACTCTTAATAAAGACAATGCCTTGTTTCCCTAAAGTCCATGTCCTCATGAATAAATTAAAACCAGTCGGCTTAAACAACACTGCACCCTCGTACATTATGAAGAGGGTCGGAATTAAAATGAAACTTGTATCGTAAAAGATATTACTTTTACCTGCAAAACAATAATAAAATGTTTTATTAGTTTGCAAGAGATTCTTCCTTGGATTTCTGGAATTTAGGTTCGGAAGTCGGTGGCAAAAAACTAAAATACAAAACCAAAGACACCGACTTTCGAAATTAATCAATAAATAAGTTATTTTTCACTTTACATGATGTTTTTTTTTGGTATTCGTTTTTTTTTGTAAAAAGTTTTCATTTGTTACATTTTAGTTATGATACCTACCTACCCCACTCAAATTCTAATACCACTACCTGATATGTAAATAACAGTGACAGGAAGTTATTATATAACTATATAACATCACCCACTAGACTAAGTGGGAACAATACATAGGTTCAGCCCGATTCAAACTTTATGGCGGCTCGGAACATGAGGCGAGTCACTGCCGCAGTAACGAATTTATGTGTGGGTGAGGGGTGGGGTACTGCGCAGGGATTAGCACATTTCCGAGCCGCCATTAAGTTTGACGCGTATCTACTTATTATTGAAGCTTACTCAAAAACTACGAAAGCAAAATGGGACCATCGCGCAAGCTTTCTCTACTAAATGAAGAAAGAATCTCCAAAATAACCCTATATGATGAGCATTTTGGCCTTTTTTGGCCTCTATTTCTGTTTTTATTTTCATTTTACTTTATTTTTGTTTGTTATGTTTCTATGAGTGTGTTTTAGTTTAATTTGTGATCTGTGCGAGTCCCAATAGATACTTTCTCTTTCTTTCTTTAAAAAAATACAGATGAACAGAGAGCCTCATTCTTTTATTAAGTCGGTTAAAATTCTGCAGTCTCATGTGATTGGTTCACCATATCCAACAACAGCCACTCTTAATATTTCATATCGTTTATAATACGGGAAAATTACTAGCCAAAGAGCAGTGGTGGCTCAGTGGTTACGGCACCGACTTACGACTACTGGTTCGAACCCAGGCAGGCGCTTTACTTTGTGTAAATAATTTAATCACCACTGCTCTCAGAACGGTGAAGGAAAACATCGTGAGGAAACCGGCATGTCCTAGAACCAAAATTTAATGACATGTGACATGTACCAACCCGCACTAGGCTGGTGAATTACTGCCCAATCTTTCTTACAGAGAGGAGGCCTGTGTCCCAGCAGTGGGAAAACTATAGGCTGACTAGCTGCGCCCCGCGGTTTCACCCGCATAAGTCTCGATCCCGAGAAAATATTGGGATAGAAAGTATCCTATGTGCTAACTCAGGTCATGGTCTACCTGTGTGCCAAATTTCATCAAAATCCTTTCAGCCGTTTTGAAGCCGTCGAAAGCGTAACAAACAAACAAACTCATTTTCGAATTTATAATATTAGTCAGGATAGGCTGATTAGAATATACTGATTGAATACCTATGGGTAAGTTAAGAAACTTTTGCGAGTTCAAAATTGTCGTATCTATAGTAATCTTTCAGAGTCTGAAAATTCTTTACACATCAAGGTTCTTCCATCCTTCGGAAAACATGTTAAACATCCTTCCCGGTTGTTTAACGAAAGGCCAACGACCTATCTTACCGTAAAAGTAATCGATATTGCCCAGTAATTGGATTACAGAGGTCAGATGCCAGTCACCCCGTGCAAAATGCTGATTTAATCACGGAAGGATGTGGAAGCCTATAGGAAAAAGAGGAGACCCACAATATCTACTTAATAAAAATCTTAAAGTCACTGACAGACAATGCATAGCCTAAACTGCTCGGAATCCGTAGCCCAAACAGCACTAAGCCTAAGCGTATACGGAGACGCAGACCGCGCAGCACAGCACAGGATAGCAGGGACCATTTTGGTTACCCATTGAAAGGGTTTTCGATAGGGTTTTTCTAAGCGGTTAAACAAAAACCCATACGATATGGATAACCCTTTTGAACGGCTTAAATTAAATTTTGGTTACCCGATGAGAGGGTTTTAAAAAACAGCTTCCCTGCTGTCCCGTATACGGAGTACCAAAAACGGCATTCTGAACGCAATAGCTGAACGTTTTGACTGTCCCTTTCAGAATCAGTGGATCATGTCTTGCGTAGGTGTGGCGAGTCATGGCGAATAAAAATGTACTAGGTTAAGGTTTCTCTGGTTTTTCCACCCGAAAGTATTTATTTATTTTTTAAACTTTGTGACAGCAAATGAGTGAACTGCGTATACGAAACTCGCATGACCCGCTCGTGTCGGTGTCCAGTCTATAGTAAATCGCAAGCCAAGCAATATGAGTTCTTCCTCACCAACAAAGAGAATAAGGCTGTATCTAAATCTGTGTCCCGAGTACTGCGCGACGCAGGTCTGCACAGGCACGTACTTTGCCTCGCGCGTGTCGTTGTATACGCTCTTCTATGATAACGCATTCAAAAACTGCACCGCGCGCCGCGCCGTCGCCGCCGCGCCGCTGTGCTGAACTGTTTCGCCTGCGTGGCTTGCGTCTCTGTATACGCTTAGGGTTATGATGGGTTTATTCCCCTAAAAGGGATGAAAGTTTGTATGAAAGTTCGTAATTTTTGCCCTTGGGAATGTATAGGAAAATAAATAAGATACGAAAAGCAACAGGGCTCATCCGAAGGATATAATCACGACAAGCCTGCATTTACAAGCCTCTCAGCCAAGCTGTTAGCAATAGAGATTTGTTGCACAAGTTTTCAAATTGTATAACTATTACTAAGTATTTAAATTATGTTAGTACCTGCATATTATGTAGAACTAAATGCATACTGTCTTACCAAGGAGTATCGTATTACTCAGTTACTGGGTTGTGGAGGTCAGATAGGCAGTCAATCCATGTAAAATACCGGTATTCATCTGCATCCAGGTAGACTGGAAGCCGACCCCAACATAGTTGGGAAAAGGCTAGGCAGATTGATATAGGAAGAAATGCATGCTCAACCATTACTGAAAGAATTGCCAGAATGCATCAGAAACAATATAGTGTTTAGATAAAACAGTAGTAATTAACAGTTAACGTTTTAACGTTCTATAGTTTCTGCCTACCCCCATGGGAAAAAGGCGTGAATTTATATAGGTATGTAAAACAGGGACGCTAAGCTGCTTGTAAATAAAACGATTTAGAGGTGTTCATATACTCGTATGCTTTGACTGAGCGAAACTTATAAAAAGTGCTACGGTAAACTGTGCGAGCGTATAAGGAGCATGAAGAAGATTTCTCAAACGAGAATGTCGAGGTGGAATATTCAGAGATAGCTTAGAAAGAAGTTCAGGACATTCTATCTCTGTTTTTCTTGGATATTTTCACTAGAAATTAGGAGAAGAATGTTCTCATGTCTGACCTCCACTGCGAGTGTGATAGGGGGAACGTATTTTCCTTTTTTAATGGGCATGGCGACCATTTTGGTTGCTGGGTATCCGCACAAGGAAAACAAAGGAGCTATCAGCGACATGTCCTTGGGTAGTTGGGGTCCTAATATTGCTAGTTGAGAAAGTGCCTTAGTCGTCAGGAGTTCGAGATATCTCTTCATATCTCCATGAAGCTTAAACCTCTTTTTAAAAAGATATTCGTCAGTCAACAAAAGGAAGAAAATCCATAAAAAAACAACAATATAACAGCGCATAAATTTATGGAAAACGATAAAACTCCATGATGTGTACCACTTATAAACTGTAATACATTTTGATTGCATGATCTAAAACCTGCCTTTATGTGTTTACCATACATTTGAATGCTGGAGATAAAACTTTAATGGCTGTCTAGCTGGATTGTTAGTAACTGAATTTAGGAAAGACAGTGATGGTGATGACTGATCACCGCTGTTCGCAAAGCTGGTGATTAATTATTAATTAGTGCCCAAGATACAGGCTTGCCTAGTTTGGGCCCAATTGGTTGGTTGGTTGGTTGGTTTGGCCCTTTGTAATCTTTTTTGCAATAAAGTTTTTATTATTTATTATTATAATTAGGTATTTGTTGTTGTCAGTGTTGGCTTATTATTTTTACATAATTATTTGTAACTAGGTTTTGCGTGGTGGTCCTAAGTTATGCCCCAGGAACGTAATACCGAGATAGTATTCTATGTATGTTCTAACCTAGATCATGGTCTACCCATGTGATAAATTCCATCCGAATCCGTTCAGTCGTTTTAGCGTAAAACCGTAACAAACAAACTTTCTCATTTTTATAATATTAAAGTAAAGATTTATGACGTAGGTAGACATAAAAAAAACCGGCCGAGTGTCGGACTACGTGCAATGAAGGGTTCCGTAGTTGGGATAAATTTATTCCAAAAATAAACTTTATTTTACCACTATTTCGGCGTGATTAATATTTATAGCCAGATAGATATATGTGCCAAATTACAGCTTTCTAGTACTAAGAGTCTCTGAGCTAAGTCAGGGACAGACAGACGGAAATGGCGAAACTATAAGGCTTCCTTGTTGACTACAGAACCTTAAAAACAGATAAAACCATAGATTTAGTAGCGTATACTAAATCTATGGATAAATTACAAAAAGAAAAACAGATGAAATGAGAACTTGTCATTTTTGAAGTCGGTTAGCAATCAACTCTGACCAGTTGCAATAGGTAGATATTTTATAACTAATTACATCCCATTTCCCTATTCCGTGTGGTGCCGGACGTAAAGAATAGCACCACCCTATTTCTTCCCGTGGGTGTCGTAAAAGGCGACTAAGGGACTTACTAGAGAATGGGCAGCAGCGTTCTCTATGCATTTTAACACCATACTTCGATCGCCAACCCGCCTGCCAAGCGTGGCGATTATGCCGCCTTCCTTTTGGGGGAGGCCTATGTCCAGCAGTGGACGTCTTTCGGCTGAAATGATGATGATGTTGATGACATCCCATCATTTTATATATTTGCGTATGTAAAATCAGGAAAATTCATCAAATTTACTATCAACTTATATTGTCCGTAGGTATATTCAAATCAAAACTGTCATCTTTGACCGTTATATGAAATGGCTTATGGTTAAATGACGTACAGTGCGGCAAAGTTTAACGCCAGATACCGTTACAACTGCCTAGTTATTTTTGAAACATCACTACAAAAACAAACATTTGAAGTAACCTTGTAAAATCACAGTATGGATTTAAAAAAATGGTTCCTTGTTTAAATACATTAAATTTTGCGCGAAATTATAACATTGTAGCTTGACATAATGATATAGTTTTTAATGACATTATTCGCTATTAAGGCAATAAATGATAGTAATATTTTTATCGTAAATTCTTCCCCACTTCAATCTTACATCGTACTTTCGATCATGACCTGTCAGGAACGCATTCTTTCAGCGGCCGAACTGTAGTGTGTCAATTTGATAAACAATAAATTTCCCTGACCGTACCTACTAGTATTATCTCGCTGTCAGTTCTTTTTTCTTGCCCTGAAAATAGACCCTGTTTCTCCGTAAAATAAAACTACGCATGCTTGTCAACATCATAAAACAAACAGCTTCAAAAATATCTAACGTTTCTCACCTACATAAAACATTTTCTCATAAATTTTCTACTTGATTCAATTTTTACGGAGCGCAAAAAAAAACTAATGGAAACACGTGTAGGTAGCGTCGGTAAGTTCGTTCAGCCGAGCGAGCGGCCATCATTCAATCAATCACTCTTTCGTTCATTCACTTACCAAGTGCTTCCAACAATTTCAACTGGGTGTTTTCGCAACTTTTTCGTTCAATTTTGGTTAACGTAAAATATTGTTATGTATTGTGTAATCAAATTCTTTGTAAACTGGTATTCAACGAGTCACAGCAGTTGACGCGCGGTTGACAATTTGTCACATTAATACAATTTTCGGATATAAAAATGTAAGCCTTTTACACATTTTTTGTTTGTTTTTTTATTTAAATTGTTTACTCGGTTTGTTCGGTTTTGAAAGAAAAAAGGAAACAGGAAGATGAAGTGTCTTTTTGTTTTATTTTGTTGACGAGTGTCTTGCCTTTGCGATTTCTAATAAAAACCGGCCAAGTGCATATCGGACCACTCACAATGAAGGGTTCCGTAGTTGGGATAAATTTATCCCAAAGACAAACTTGACATTGTTGTTGAAGAACGTGTTCTCCGATAAGTACATAAATATAGACGTCACGGTCAATTCTCGAACCGCAAATTAATTACTATTACTCGTTAACTTGTAAAGTTAACGAGTAATAGTCGACCAACTTAGCAGCCTAGTTAGCAGTGATAGTTTTCCTTTTAATTTCGTTATATATAATGATTAAAAAGGCTTGGGATTGAGCTGCTCCAATTTACAGTGAATCTTGATTTGATTTTTTTTGCCAACTATTTATACTATTTTTTGAATTTAAATACCTAAACTATGACATGAATATTTACTTTGTAAAGTATTATATTATTTTAATTATTATGAATGTGAGGACTATGTGAATTGTTTTTTTATTTTTATTCTCAATCAAAAAAATTTTTAATGCATGTCTGGCAGTTTGAGTACTTTATGCGGCCTAACCAATTGTCCTTTCTTTGGTATTGTTCGTCGAATCGCTGAGCTCCTTAAGTTTTGAGTTGAGCTGCACGATAACTGACAATGCGTGCACTGACTGGACAGGTCCACTCAAATCTGTGTGGTTCTTTCGTCAAAAGACCATGTCAGACACCAATCTACATGGTTCTCAAATGATCTGACCAAGATTATATCCGTATTTTATATACACATTGACAGTGATTAATTTTATATATACAATGACATGAATATTTACTTTGTTAAGTATTATATTGTTTTAAGTATTGTAAATGTGAAGACTATGTGGGTTTTTGTTCATTTTCCTTTTTATTCTCATTTAGTTTTTATCATAGTCTGGCAGTTTGAGTGATTTTATGCGGCCTACCCAAATGTCCTTTCTTTGGTATTGTTCGTTGAATCGTTGAGCTCCTTAAGTTCTTAGTTGAGCTGCACGACTACTGACAAATGCGTGCACTGACTGGACAGGTCCCCTCAACCTGTGTGGTTCTTTCGTCAAAAGATCATTTCAGGCACCAATCTACATGGTCTTCACAAGATCTGACCAAGATTATGTCTGGACTTTAAAAAGAGACTGTGACCTCTGAGTTTGTTTCGGCCTTTCTTCTCAGAGTAGTCGGATACGAAACGCCGACCTCATCTAGTTTTTTTTAATATGATTGACGTGTAAAAGTGTTTGTACAAACCTACTTACAGAAATAAATCATTTATCATTTATTTATCATTTATCATTATACTAAAATAACTATATTATTCAAAAATAAAAAAAAACTATAAAAAAAAATGTGCTTTCATTAATTTTTGAAAATATTACCATTGAGCTGACAGTGGGAGGACACTTGACTCTATAACAAAAAATAGCACTTTAAAGCTAAATAATATTACGCAAACGGATCCCTGAATCGAAAAAAAACTTTTTTACAAAAAATAAAACCGACTTCCAAAAAAAACACTAAATAGTGAAAAATAACTTTTTAATATTATATTTAATTTAATTTCGGAAATGTAACCGACTTCCAAAAAAAACACTAAAAAGTGAAAAATAACTTTTTTTATACTTATTATATTTAATTTAATTTCGGAAGTCGGTGTCTTTGGTTCTGTATTTTCATTTTGGCCACCGACTTCTGAAATTAAATTAAATATAATATAAAAAAAGTTATTTTTCACTTTTTAGTGTTATTTTTGGAAGTCGGTTTTATTTTTTGTAAAAAAGTTTTTTATTTTTCTATTTTTAGCTGTGGTACCTACCCCACATCAATTCGTATACCACTACTAGCTATGAAAACTACAGTGACAGGAAGTTCAATACAAGCTTTGACATCCCATCCATTGAAGTTAAGATAAACAAAAAATTACAAACTTTGTAATTTACTTAGGTAAGTATTCGTGCCAAGTTTCAGGTTTATTAACTCTAGAAATAAGATTTTTCATGCATACAAAATCCCCCTCTCCCCTTAAAAGTCTAATTTCCAAAAACCCCTTATTAGCGGATGCCTACGTCATAGCCGTCTGGGTGCCAAATATCAGCCCAATCTGTTTAGTGGTTTGAGCTATGTGTTGACAGACCAATCAGTCCCGGGTTCCTTTTTATATAAGGCTAGATATTATATTGTGAACCTCCTCCTTTTTTGAACTCTGTTAAAAATCATTTATAGGCAGAGTGCATCTCATGACAATTCCAATAAGACCAAACACGGGTAGGATACATTGTTTTATTACGGAGTTCCAGTGCCTACCTTCCGGCTTCATAATCAGATCAGTTTGATCGTACCATTTTGATAAGAACTATTTATTTAAATTTGCTTCGCTTAACTATCTTAATCCAGATATCTTATCGCCACCCGTGAAATACTTATCATTGAGAAGTTCCGGTGGCCATCTGTGGCCTTCTTCATCAGTTCCACTTCATCAAATTATACTTGCTGGATGCAAATGATTGACTTGTTGATGAAAATATAAAAATCGCTATATGTATGCCTATAATATTTGAGGAGTTCCATCAGTTAGGTACTCATGGATCCCAACATCAGAACTGGATTTTGATAAAAATGGGACCAATCTGGAAGTTATATCCTTTCAAATAAAAAAGAATTTTCCACATCGGTTCATAAACGACGGAGTTCTAGAGATAGACAAACATTAAAAAAAAAAAACATACAGACGACTTGAGAATCCTTTTTGTGAAGTCGGTTAAAAATGGTTTTCACACACCTGTAATATTTTTAAACGGCCTATCTAATGCCTACCCCACACCATAGGATAAACGAGAAAAAAAAATCATCTCTTCTTTACGTGGAAGGGAGGTCAACAATTTTATTTCACCACTTTGTCGGCGTTATTAATATGTAAACCCATGCCAAATTACAGCTTTCTAGTACTAAGAGTCTCTGACCTAAGCCGGGGACAGACAGACAGACGGACATGGCGAAACTATGAGGGGTCCTTGTTGACTACGGAGCCCTAACAACGATACTAACCACTTTGGTCGTCTATGGTCACCTGCACAGAGAACATCGTGATTTTCGGAAGCCCCGCAACCAATCATGGTTGTTAAGACAGAGGAATCCCTAGTCTTCTGGCTAGCTTTCTATTCAGCCTTGACGGTAACGCAACCTAGCATAATATCACGCATATAACCCCCGATGGGTTAGGCAGAGGTTTCCCACATTATGCCAGTTATGTTGAAGTCCTATGAAATAGGGGGCGAGCATATTGCCATCGATCGGGCTAAATTCCTTGAGAAATTTCTTATGGCAAAACCCAATAACACTGCCCGACCTGGGAATCGAACCCACCAACAACCTCATGCTCAGCAGTAGCCTGCGACCACTAGACCAAAGAGGCAAAACAATTAATGCTAATCCTAACTAATATTATAAATGCGAAAGTAAGTTTGTTTGTTTATTTTTCACCTTTTCACTCCTAAACCACTGAACCGATCATCCTGAAATTTTGCATATTCGTTGTCAGATGTACAGAGACGGACATAGGATACCTTTAATCCCGAAAAAAGTACTGTTCCCGAGGAAAACAACAATAACGTTCTGATGATAATAGATGGCGCCACGTGTCTTTCGAATCATGATTGAATTATGTTATGGGATGTATTTAATAGCACTTTAAATTTCAAAAAGCAGAGTACAACCCCAAGTGATTGTCAAATTCTAAATTAACGCGAGCAAAGCCGCGGGCGAAAGCTAGTAGGTAATATCACACTAATATTATAAAGGCGAAAGTTTGTGAGTGTGTGTGTGTGTGTGTATGTGTGTTACTTCTGCACGCTCAAACGGCTGGACCAATTATGATAAAATTTTGTATGGAGGTAGCTGACACCCTGGATTAAAACATAGGCTACTTTTTATCCCGATATTCCTACGGGATCGAGACTTACGCGAGTGAAACCGCGAGGCGCAGCTAGTTATAAAATAATGCGAAAAAAAGTTTTGTTTGTTACGCATTCACGCTAAAACGGCTTAACGGAAATGGATGAAATTTGGCACACAGATAAATCATGGCCTGGGTAAGGACATAGGCATCCATCCTGGTTCGCAGACGAAGTCACGGGCAACAGCTAGTCATGTATAAAGGTATTCCCATATGGGGTCGGCAGCAACTAACACCACGAGCACAACTTTTGTTTCATCCTTGTTCATACACGTTTTCGTTTGCGAGTATTACGCCTGATCCTTTTCGAGGACATGACTGATAAGATCAGATAACTATCTTCTAAACTAATATTATAATAACCCTCCTTTTTTGGCTTCGCCGCAGTCGGGTAAAAAGAAAAGATTCGATTTTTGGTCCGTCTGTCCCTTTCACGCCTACAAAAATTACAAAATTAATTTATTTTTGGTTTTATCATGTTTAGTTATCGATACCCGTTACGTATGCGGAGTTTCGCTAGCTAACTTAATTTGACCCTGTATATTATATACAACAGCTGTTCCCTACATTTTGACGAGTTATTCGAACATAAATGTAGGGAACAGCTGATTTTTTTTCGCTATTTCTGGTTTGGTCCCATAGTAAAAGTTGTTCATAATTATGAGTACAATGAGCCCTTAAGAGGTTGTGCATTAATTCCGGGACATGTCCCATGTTCCGGGACGTCTTCGGAAAATACAGGCATGATTGAATACTGTGTTATTATTGGTTGTCAATTTCTCGCTAACCGAAATACAAACTCCGATTGGGTCCCAAATAACGCACGACGACATGGCGGCAGGCTAAAGGCGAAAATGGCGGGACGAGCTTGAATCCTTAAACCGAAAGCACTGGTACTAGCAAACGACATAATATTGTGAATACAGGCTATGTATTCACAATATAGGTTCGCGCCCTCGCGCCCTTAGTCGCCGCAGGAGACGCCCCGGGCGTCGGGAGTCCCAAGCCGATTTCCGGCCACCGTAGGCCCGGGTTTGCGGATGGTGAGCGATGGGTACCTCGCCGTCCGATAAGGACCAAGCCCGGGTCGACGGCGCGTTGTGTTCCAAGCGCGCCTCAAAGAGATGTCAGCACCAACTGAAGGGGTCCGTTAGGGCCCCGAGTTTGTCCGAAAGGGATATCGTGGCCCAGGCACACAGGCAACGGAAGGAACACGGGTGGGTTTTAGTCAGTAAAAGTCTGACACGTCCTTCCGCTCCGCCCAGAGCTCCCGAGAAGTTATTTGATAATTACCCACCAAAAAAAAAGGATGCTACTAAGAAATTCCTGACGAAAAAACCCAATAACACTTTTGGTTGGTGGGTTGGGGAGGTGGTTGGTTTTCTCTTGAGAATCGAATACACTAGGATCGCACGCTCAGAAGTCGTGCTTATGACCATGAGACCAACAAGGCAGAATAGATCTTTACGCTGTGCTGGCAAAATACAAGCTGCTTATTAATACCTAGTTCATTAAACGAAGAACAAGAATATTATAAAATTCAATTGTCATTTGTTTTAGCTTCTCATCCAGACAGACTTATTTGAAGCTTCTAATAACTGCCGTGGGGTGCCGAGGTCCCCCAATAATAATAAAGTTGGTGTTCATATAAAGCTAAGCTAGACGACGGCGCTGCGGTTTTTTTAAATGATTTTTTTTTGGTCGCTTATTTTTTAAAACTGTATTTTTATTAAGAAACAATATTGTCTAGAAATGTATCATTCAAATTCAGTATTGATATGCCAAACGCCTATGAAAAGTCAGGAAAAATAATGCTTAAGCAAATTGACACACTACGTCAATTTTCCGTTAATCTATTATCGTAAGATTGTGAGCAGCGTTAGTTTATAATCAATCTAGCGAGATTATAAACTATAGAAAAATTGTGAACTGTTAACGTGTTCATTTTAGGTAGTTTATCGACAGGGTGCATATCAGTCCGATTTTATCACCCGTAAAATTGTGAACGGTCCCTGATTAGGTCTTGGCGGCAGCCGAATTAGTCGCAGTGACTAAGCCAGAGCACCCCGAGCAGCCAGACCTAATGGGTAACGGTTAGGTTAGAACTGTGACCAATATCACGCGAGCCGTTCGAGCGCTTTTTATAAGTTGGTCGCAGCTACTTGGTTCTTATGTAAGTATTAGCGCCAGGTGCGTTCGTCGCATGCAAGTTTGATACCAATTCACAATTTGTCGGTTTAACATGGATAGATTAAAAACGCTTGAAACATAATGCGTTTTTCGATGGTTTATAATCTTGCTAAATAAATTATAAACTAACAATGTGCATAACCATACGGTAACATGTCCATTTCCTACATACAATTGTCAAATAATACAGTTGTGATTTTGAAAATACCAACATTTTAAGTTGGTAGTCATTTTGCTAAAAAATTAATTCCCCTGATTTTACCTAGAATCGTTATACACCGTAGGAACCCCTGTGTTAAAAACGCGACTCCTTAATCAGGTCCCAACTACAGAAGGTCAAGGGTGACTTTTTCCTATGTCATCGCGGTCAATTTCCAATTTGAGACAAATAAGGAAAAACTACGAAGGCGTAGTTTTTCCTTATTTGTCTCAAATACACCCACGGGAAATTGTCGGCTTGATTCTTAATTACAATACAAGCGAAGCAGAATACAAAGACTTCGGTGTATTTCTCTTGTCCACCGTATAAGTCAAAATAAAAACATTATTTGTTGTTCTTACTAACTTAGAGAGCGAGAAGGAAGGTGACACTGGTGACAGTTAAGAGCTGTCAAACTAGTTGACGTCTTAAATGTCAGCGTGTTTTTTGCAGCCCAGCTTAACTATTCACAACCATTCGATACGTTTCCATGCGGAATCGAACATAAGTCAATGGTATCGAAGGAGTCCTCTGAATGCTGTTCACAAACCGAAAACCCTAAAATTTTGTCAGTTTGAATCGTCTGGAAAAAAATATTGTTAAACAGGATGGGCACGTAACTACCAGAAGTTTTTCCTCTTCACCAGTTAGGCTTCCGAGAGCAACATGGAACATATAAACCGTATTAAGGAACATTATAAGTCGTGCACTAAAATGCAAATAGCGACTCTAGTGTCTTCCTAGATCATTATTAGCCAGACATTTGAAATAGTGTGGCATAAAGGACTTCTCTTCAAACTTAAAAAGCTGCTGCCCTACGCCTTCTTTCCGATTTTACGATCATACCTATACGGGAGATGTTTTGAGGTGAAATTTAACAATGAAATCGCTCCTTTAAACGAAATACTCTCAGGAGTAGCTACCACAAGCAAGTATATTGGGACCCATACTATACTTGCTATTTTCTGCAGACCTGCCAGCGCACGCTGATACTATAACTGCCACCTATGCGTATGACACAGCTCTTCTGTCCATGTGACCTTCACCCTGAGAAGGCAGACCTGTCCCCTAATAAAACTCCATAATGAGATACCCAGGCTGAAGATGGTATGCATTTGGATCGAAGACTCACCTGGAGAAAGCACATCTGGACCAAACGCAAATAACTGGACTCTAATTCAGATCAATGCATGTACTGGTACTCTACAAATTTTTAATCGCATCGCGAGGTACAGCATACATCGCGAACTGTATAAAGCACAAACTTTTCTCTACCCAGATGACTGGTTGCATGTGTATGAGTTCAAAACTCAATCTATTTTACAATCAGACAAACCGCTTGGTTCTGTCGTAAATAATACCATCTAAAGAAGTCTGTGAGGTTTTTGAAAAATATTCGTTTCAATGTTTTCTATTTTTCAAGGAGCAAGCAGTATTTTAAAAGCATTGCCTTTAGATGGCGTATTGGACGCAGGAGCCATCCACTTTGGTTAATCCGCAGTGGTAATCATACTTTGATCAAGATAAAACCTGACACTGACTAGCAAATTGCTAAAAACGTAAGAAAATTTGAATTTCCCAGGCAACAACTGCGGATTCACCTTAAGAGAAAAGCTGTATTGTAACGTAATTCCACTGCGTGGTATAAGCCTCTCCTTAAGCAGAGAAGTAACGAGGATTGCTCAACACACTAATTCATCTGTTGATGATTTTAAACATGACAATGCCCTGCCTCCGAAAGGTTCTGGAGTGGCGACCGCGTACCGGAAGACGTCGCGTTGGAAGGCCTTTTACTAGGTAAACCGATGACCTTGTGAACGCCGCAGGAATCCGCTGGATAGAGGAAGCACAGAACCGGTCGAAGTGGCGGTGCTTGGCTTATCTCCAGCAGTGGACGTCTTTCGGCTGAAATGATGAAGCCTCGCATCGCATCACTTGATGAACAATCCCTCTCATTTTAACCCTTTTTTAACCTTTATTTCCTGTATTGGATAAATTCGTCTGGTCGACTACAAAAATGACGCAATGAATGTTCTTGAACTGTGAAAATTAATTCAAGGAATTGATGAAAAGGAAGCTTCAAGATGCTTAAATTCTGTAAGTATTGACGAATTCCTCATTTAAATAATAATATAATTAATGTAGAGACTCTTCATACTAAGTCTATGACGTCATCCCCATCCCCTAACTGCGTTAGCGCGGTGATACGAATAAATAATGCGGATTTGCATGTTAATTGCAACTTAACGAGGACGTGAAGAAATCCATCTAGGTATTACCAGTTTATGTGTAGCTTATCTTGTTTTGCTACAAATATGTGGTTGAAACAAAAACCTACGATCTCGTGGTTAAATAAAAAAACAGGCCAAGTGCGAGTCGGACTCGCGCACAAAGGGTTCCGTACCATTATCTATAAAAACGGCAAAAAAATCACGTTTGTTGTATGGGAGCCCCCCTTAAATATTTGTTTTATTTTAATTTAATTATTTATTTTTAATGTGAATATATAACTAAATATTCTGTGAATATTTCAAGCGTCTACCTGTTGCCGTTATCAATATCGAGCAAAAACGAGCAAAAATAAATCACATTTGTTGTATGGGGGCTCCCATACAACAAATGTGATTTATTTTTGCTTTGTCCTTAATTTGCCCTTAAATATTTATTTTATTCTATTTTTTAGTATTTGTTGTTATAGCGGCAACAGAAATACATCATCTGTGAAAATTTCAACTGTCTAACTATCACGGTTCTTGAGATACAGCCTGGTGACAGACGGACAGACAGACAGACAGACGGACAGACAGACGGCGGAGCCTTAGTAATAGGGTTCCCGTTTTACCCTTTGGGTACAGAACCCTAAAAAACTGGCCAAGTGCGTGTCGGACCACGCACAATGAACGGTTCCGTACTAGTTGGGTCGAATTTATCCCAAAAACAAACTTAACATTGTAGTTGAAAAACATGTTCTCCCATACATCGATATACACCACGGTAAATTTTCCTGAAAATGTAAGTTTGTAATCACAAAAAAGTATATTTTTTATATGTGATAAAACTACAAATGAACAATTTTCGGACTTTTTCTTTTACTTGTGCTGTGAGACCTTGCTCTTGCCAAATTACATGATTCTAGGTCAACGGGAAGTCCCTTATGGGTTTTGATTTATGTGCGAGTATAATAACATTATGTTGCACAAATCGCCGTATTTTTTTATTGCGTTGACTTAAAAGCTTGATTTTTTTAGAGCTCTGAGGGACCGTTAGCTTACGTATTTGATATTAATTTCAACTTGATACCTCCACGCGTTCCTGAGAAAAAGGGTCTTGTGAGACTGACAGACAGACAGACAGACGAACAACGAAGTGAGCCTTTAAGGGTTCCATTTTTTCACTTTTGAGGTACGGAAACGTAAAAACAAAAGATTTGCAGCAGAGCTAAATAAAATCTCTTCAGAAACCATAGGTTTTTGGAAAAGCAATCAATTAATATTCAGCCTATCGCAGTCCACTGGTGGACAGAGACTCTCCCAGGCTGCTCAACAACACCTTGTCCTCCGCCTTCCGCATCCAGTCTCTCCCAGCCACCTTCTTAAGGTCGTCGGTCCATCTAGCTGGGGGGCGCCCCACACTACACTTGCCGATCCGCGGTCTCCACTCCAGGACTCATTTGCTCTACCGGCCATCAGTCCTTCGACGAACATGACCAGCCCACTGCCACTTCAGCTTGCCTACTCTGCAAGCTATGTCGGTAACTCCGGTTCTTGTCCGGATGATTTCATTCCTGATTTTATTCTTCAAAGAAAATCGAAATCCATCAAACAATTTTGGCAAATGTCTCTTAAACACAGAAGGAGTGAGAATGGATCATGTCGGACTCCTCCTTGCCTCAGAAAGCTCGTTAAGCCGTTGGTCCCGGCTGTCATTCGTGAACTTTGACAGTCGTTACGGGTCGTCAGAAGCCCGAAAGTCTGAAAACCAGCCTTGCCAAGGGGTATCGTATTACCCTGTTACTGGGTTGTGGAGGTCAGATAGGCAGTCGCTCCATGTGAAATACTGGTATTCAGCTGCATCCGGTTGGACTGGAAGCCAACCCCAACATAGTTGGAAAAAGACTAGGCAGTTTTTTTTACTGCATAAGAACTATTGCAAAAAGCAAACGGCTAGAATAACAGAAAATCTCTCAATAAACTTAGGAAAAAAGAATATCATCGGTTCTCATTTATCTTGTTAATCGAAATCCGTTCTAAATTGCGGTTCTACACAAAAAACACAATGAAATGCTCAACAAAACATTCCATCCACCATTCATCTCTCATTCGATCATCACCGGTAACATTCACTCATTCGTTCGAAGAGCAATTTACTTTCAATGAACAACTTTCATATCGTTCATTTTTACAAAAAAAAAAGTTGTTAAACTTAGTTCAAGCAACTCCCTTCATAAATTCTCTGTTGTGATATTTTTTTGTATGATGAAATATTTCAAACTTTCGCTACGACCAATTAAAAACATAGGTACTGAAGCCTGAAAACCTTTTAAATTTTATGGTACTGAATTTCAGGGGTTTCTGTTTGAAATATGTTGAAATGCGGGACGTGTTGCGTCGTTTGTTGTGGGCATGTCAGTTAGGTGGGCAGTTTGGTGTTGTACCTAAGTTTGCATTTAATTTTGTGAACAAAAGGGTTTTATATGTTTACGTATTCAAGTTAGGAGAGTGTAAAAACAATCATTATTATGATGCATTTTGAAACGAATTATTTGAATGATGCTGAAGCAGGCTTTTTATTACTATTAAATAATATCCTTTTTAGGGTTCCGTACCCAAAGGGTAAAACGGGAACCCTATTACTAAGGCTCCGCCGTCTGTCTGTCTGTCCGTCTATCACCAGGCTGTATCTCATGGACCGTGATAGTTAGACAGTTGAAATTTTCACAGATGATGTATTTCTGTTGCCGCTATAACAACAAATACTAAAAAACAGAATAAAATAAATATTTAAGGGGGCTCCCATACAACAAACGTGATTTTTGCTCGATATTGATAACGGCAACAGGTAGACGCTTGAAATATTCACAGAATATTTAGTTATACTTTCACTTTAATAATAAATAATTAAATTATATTAAAACAATCTAAAGTACATACATCTTTTATGGGGTACTGTGTTAAATGTTACAACAAAATACCTTGTGATATATTGAAATTAAATGAGAGAAAATTTAAAACACATATTAAAAGTACACTTTGTAAACAAGCATATTACAAGTTAGAGGATTATATCCAGGACAGGAATGCTTGGAAACATGCTGGTCCAGCTCCATAGGACAATCTAGAGTCTAGACAAAATCAAACTGGTTGCTATTTTTATGGTAAAATCTGTTATTTTTATGATATTCATTTTACATTCTGTGATAACCTATACTCACACACTGACTTATTTTTTTAGAAAAACATACTTGTATGATGTTTGTAAATATGTGAACACCACGTATCTATCTAATAATTAAGTTATTTTTCATTGCTTAGTTTTTAATTCGTTTTACCTATTATGGTATAGTAATTTTATTCTAGGTGCATCGTCTTCACATATAATCATATAATTAATGTAATCAAACAAAATATTGTAAAACATTTTTAAAAGAGTACCGGTGGAGTTTCTTGCCCATTCTTCTCCATACGAAACTACCTTTTGGAAGGGGCAACTAGAATCAATTCTATTTTTTTTGTAAATTTTGACGTTCAAAAGTGCCTCTTATGTGCCTATTTGAAATAAATGGTTTGACTTTGACTTTGACTTTGAACAAATATTTAAGGGGGGCTCCCATACAACAAACGTGATTTTTTTGCCGTTTTTATAGATAATGGTACGGAACCCTTCGTGCGCGAGTCCGACTCTCACTTGTTTAACTTCCTCGTTGATCTAGCAGACGCAAGCGCTAACTGATCGTCCTGGATTTAAATATCCTGATAATCCTTGGGTCGGCAAAATCGTATTGTTTTTTTCGGCAGAATGTGGATGTACTATTGAAGTCTGCCAACCTCTTCGGTGAATACTAGCATAATATTAGGTATGTCATGTTAACAAAAAACATACCTACCTATTTCGACTCATAATCAAAACACAAGCAACTCCCAAAGGTACAATAATTCAGTGTACAAAAGACACCATGAATTCCTTTAAAATAGTAAGACTTATTAAGTTTTTACGTAGTCCTTCACCTTGGCGACGTTATAGCTGTAATTAATGTTTACTGTGAAAGTTTACGTTCATCGCTGCGACAACAAATGAATAACTTATGATGGTAGGAAGTTTCCATGGAGAAGCTTCGTTGATATTCAATATTTATTTATTTATTAACTCATCATCACTATCATTACCGGGATTTCCTAATTCAATAGTGTGGCCATAATTACTATTTTAGTATTCACTATAACATATTATATGTATACAGGGTGGAATTTTGTAATGCCACCTGGAGGGAAAGTATTCTTAATACTGCAGATAGAAAGTTATACTCAAAGGAAACATTCCTTTATTTTTGAATAGAAAGCAAACTGCATTCAAAGATTTTCGAAAATTTTCTTCTCCCACACCCGGGAATCGAACCGGCTAAAATCTGAAAAAATTATACCCTGTACTTTTATTGCATCGATCGTTAGGGTCAATTATAAGGTTGAAATCTCTCTAACAAACATGATAAATTAAATGAAAGGAAAACCAGGAAATCTTAAATTAATTTAATTATTTACAAAAAATGGTAAACTAACTAATTAGTTGCTCGAAATGGGCTTCATTCTCTTGGATACACAAATTTATTCTTTTAACGAATTCATTTCTAGTAACCTTTAATAAAGTGTTGTGGTGAATATTATAAATCGTATTCTGAACTTCAACTCTCAACTCGTTGTCATTCGCATAAGATTTCATGTAAATTTGATTTTTTACATATCCCCACAAAAAAAAAATCTAATGGGGTGAGATCTGGCGATCTCGCAGGCCATCTGATTGTGCCGTTTGTACCAATCCAGGTATTAAAATGGTTATTAATGTAGGCAGTAGTGATTCTGCTGTTATGTGCTGGAGCACCATCTTGCTGTAGAATTATTTGGTTTCGCTCTTCCTCGGGGAAACCATTTAACTCGTTTCTTAAGAGATCCAGTATTTCAATATACTTACTTACTCTCTCCATACCACCGCATTAAAAAAATAAGCTTCCATTAAATCAAACTGTTCTTGATAAGCCATTTTCACCGTGAGACAAAATGTGAAATGAGTTATAAAAACAATCAAATGTGAATAACAACTATGACAATCTAATTTTCAAATTTTAATCTAACATTCCATATTTAAATTACCTCATACACGCAGCTACGAGTATGTCGCAAAGGAGTCTGCATTACAAAAGATGGATGTTAGTTAAAGAGCTTTAACTTGACTCATTGAATTTGTAACTTCAGATTTCCTGGTTTTCCTTTCATTTAATTTATCATGTTTGTTAGAGAGATTTCATCCTTATAATTGACCATAACGATCGATGCAATAAAAGTACAGGGTATAATTTTTTCAGATTTTAGCCGGTTCGATTCCCGGGTGTGGGAGAAGAGAATTTTCGAAAATCTTTGAATGCAGTTTGCTTTCTATTCAAAAATAAAGGAATGTTTCCTTTGAGTAAAATTTTCTATCTGCAGTATTAAGAGTACTTTCCCTCCAGGTGGCATTACAAAATTCCACCCTGTATATCGTGGTTTTTGTGAACTCACTCAGAGAACAAGTAAAAATATCAATTCTGTCTGCTACGTCATTAAGTACACGCAAGGTACGCGTTATAGGGGCTTTACTCAGTAGATTGGTCCTACCACTGGGCACCGCCAATAGACGTGGTCGTCGCCTTCGGAATACATAATTGTCGGGCACACACAGGTTTATTTCTTTTAATATACCAGGGTTTGAACTCTTGCCACGTAATAATTTAAAAATATAGGTAGCAAGAGCTATGTCCCTCCTTGTTTCCAATTTATTGTATCCCACCATGCCTATAACAAACAAAGTTGGATACATCAATGGATAAAATGGATATATACCATACAACCTTAGGTACAGAAACCTAGTAAATTTATTTTGTATACGCTCCAGCATGAGACTGTATTTAGCTTCATGCGGAGCCCATATGATTGCGTTACATTCGAGCTGACTTCTTACTAATGCATTGTACAAAGAAGTCAGCGCAGCGATGCTTGTAAAACCCTTTGCTCTTCTTAGGACGAAACCTAGGCTCCTATAGGCTTTTTTACAGACATTTACTATGTGATTACGAAATGCCAGGTCCGAGTCAAGGTGTACTCCTAAATCACGCACCGTTTCCGTTCTTTTCAATAACGTGTTGTCCACTTTATAGTCATGTTTCTTGGGCATTTTCATCCTACTAAAAGTTATTACCGAACACTTTGACGTATTAAACACCAACTTATTCTTATTTCCTCATTCAACAACCCTGTCTATGTCTTCCTGTAAACGCTCAAAGTCCTTTTGTTCTTTCATAGCAAGTAGTAATTTTAGATCGTCAGCAAACAACAGGCACTTGGCATTCCTGACGACCTCGGGCAAGTCATTTACCATTATTATAAATTGAAGTGGTCCTACATTACTGCCCTGACTTACGCCTGACCTCGTAAAATAGGGTTCAGATTTGTACCCAGCATATTCGGCTTTCTGTTACTCATATGATCAGCAAAGAATTTCAGCAATTTAGGAGTGCATCCGACTGCCGCAAGCTTTGTCAATAAAATGTCATTATCGACCAAATCAAAAGCTATTTTAAAATCAAAATATGATGTTGTTTCGACAGAGATCTTAGTCAAAAGTACCGTAAAGCGAATAAAAGTCTTCTTCCGTTCTCATAGTTAAGCTGAACACACACAGGCAGCGGGTGCGGGTTGGGACGGCGGCAGTACGGCGGGCGGGCTGAATTCTTTGAATTTTCCACACGAAACGCGTGCGCGGGTCGGCGGCGGAGGGAGCCGCGCCCGTCGCCCGCCACCACAGACAGCGCGCGGGACAAGCGGGTCGGGAGCGGGTGTAGCGTCGTTACATTCGTTGTAATACACGTATTCTTCGATAGGCAATCACGCTGACACGTGCGCGGGTCGTGCGCAGCGCGTTTCGTAATTTGTTTAATGAATATTGCAAAAAAATGTTCTATTTGGCTATGGATGTCAACGATTATCATGTCGTGTATCTTCAAGACTTGCCTTTGACATGTGGAAATACTTGTAAAAGCGTTCCTCGTACACCTAGCATACGGATAGGCTAACCTGGGTAGTACGTTCCCGTCGGATAATTTCCGACCTCCACGCGGGCGATGCCGCGGGCAAAAGCTAGTAACAAAATGATGGGCTATCCGTGACCGTAGACTATAGGGCAGCTCATTTAGTTAATAAGGAACATAAATAACCTCTTATCTAAATTAACCACGTGTTAACCTGAACTTAATCGTTGTTTTGTTAATCAGCGGTTTAGCGATAATCATGTATTAAAATTTTACGTGTTTTAAACGCTTGAAACATGAATATTTATATTAACTCTCCTACCGTAAAGTTACTAATAATGAAACCAAAAACAGTACCTACTTTAATGAGGAACTTTAGCCACGTGCAACTCGAAAGAAATATAAAAGTTATTTTTAAACGCTTTGTAAAGTTGCCTATTGTATTTTTTTCCCAGTTCTGGGAAAAAGCGTTTGTACTTTTTTATAAATATTAGTACGCAAATAATTTTTCGTTTGCGTTATGGGGTTTAAAACGGGTTCAATAAAAGGCTTGTTCCGGTTGCATACTTACAGGTAAAATGGTAATAAAGCCTATATAATGTTCCCAATGCTGGGTCCTGTTCTCTGGGGTAGAAGATACAATGGCATACGTCTGCCCAACCCTCTAGTGAAAACGATCAAACTGTAATTTTATGATATTTTACATATACAAGTTTGGAGGAAAGCTACGTGCGCCATCTTTTCAATTCAGACTATGATCACATTGGCGTTGTGATTTCAGCTTAATCTGGGGGATTTGGCTTAATCGTACCGGAATTAACTAAACTTGCACATAAAGATTATATTTGCATGTCATTTTATTTTATTTCTGTGTTTTTTCCATTTACTTTTTCTTTTAGTTTGACTGTTACTATGATTTTTGTTATAAGAAGTAAATTCAGATCCACAGGCACACACAAAAAAAATGAAGCTTTGCGAGTTTCCAAGATCACTAGGTTTCTGAATTGATAATTTAAAGTTGAGAATGTATCAATCCTACCCATATATGGGTATTCCTACCCATACATAGGTGGATCCACGCAGATTTGTTCCATTGAATGACTTTTTCATGAAAAAACAAAAAACATTTGTTTTGAGCAACTTTAACTCATATTGTAGAGTACACATTATGACATTGGGGAACAGATCTAACTTAGAGAGATGTATTCATGGTTTTAATTATTATAATTCTGTAAATACATATCTGAGGGAGTCGTAAATTATATTTTGAAAAAGATACAACCTGACACTGACCTGCAAATTGAAAAAAATGTAAGAAAATTTGAATTTCGCGGGCTACAGCTGCGGATTCACATTAAGGTGTTTCTTTCGGTGTAGTCCACAAATTTAAAATCTCTTAAAATTTTACCTAATGCTAAAGTAAAGTTTGACAAGTTCTCAACTTCAAATTCTTAATTTCAGAAATCGGGTGTATCGTATACTTTTTAAATATTTTAGTATGTAACTACAGAATAAAAATTACTAACTATAATTACCGAAGCGGGGTGGCGGCGCGGCGGTTGGCGTAGCCGTCTAGCCGAAGCAAAAGGAGTATGTAACGAGCGTAGCAGGTGGCGTTCTATAGTTTCTGCCTACCCCCATGGGAAGAAGGCGTGAGTTTATGTATGTATGTGTGTATAAGAACCTACGTCAGATTTTTACTATAACTACATTACTAAGTAGTTGCTACTGCAGTACATCAGCAAAAATTAAAACAAACAAGACCTTAAAATTACCATGACAACGGACCCCTGTTCCCAAGCCTGCTTTTTATGGCTTCAGGGCCCAAAAATCCACGAGATTATCCAACAAGACAAAAGTCAAGTCCTTTATTAATAGTACGCCATTTGTCGTAGTAAATGGGAATCTTCCCATCCAGTACGCAGCTGCAGCGTTCTTCAGCGTAGCGATTAGGAAAACTGATGAATGTTATTTACTGGTTGGACTGCGGTGGGAATTCTTCTTTTGTCTGGGAAAAGATAGTGTTGAGTCCTTTGTTAATGCGTGGAAAGATAAAAGATGTGATTATAGAAGAAAAGGCTGATTATGGCAAGGAGATGGGCAGTAGCGTCTCTTCCTGTACGCTAATAACAATTTAAACAAACTGTTTTTTTTTAATTGATCGTCTAAAAACTTATTGTTTCTAATAATGATAGCCTTTCTGAATAAAATAATTAATTAAAAGAAACAATACAGCGTGCCGCTATAATGGCGACATTAAATTTAACACACGAAACGTTATATGAAAATATTGCTAATGTTGCTTTATGTATGTATGTATTTATTGTATATGTAAATGGTACACCACTGACTACCTGCAGTATTGTCTCTCCTTCTCCCTGTAATCCATCCAAAGGTTGTCTGTAAAAGATCGCTTTTAGCGATAAGCCCGCCCATTGTGTCACCCTATGTAAAATTTCAACATTTATATCTGTAACTTTTATGGTGTACATAATAAAGAATATTCTATTCTATTCTAATTTCATTAAATTACAACTTTCTAAAACAGCATCTTGGAGCAACCTGTACTTAAAGAACATCATCATAAACATGGGTCATGGGTCATTTATCGCGGTCACACATCGCATCAATGAAATTAAAACGAATAACGTGCAAGGAGTAGGTAAGCGAATTGAAGGAAGGAGAGGGCTTTATTATTTAGTTTGTTTGAACATGTTAATTTTTCATTGTATAATTATGTTATCTTATTATATTTTTAATGATTACTGGCCACTAGCCCTACCCGTGTGTTAAATTAATGTTGCCAAGGTAGCGGCACGTTGTATACTGCGATCAACAATTCATCTGTCCAGCATGATCACTCTATCCTGCAATTTGACAGTCGTTTTAATAATAATACCAGCCGATTAATTGCCCCACTGCGGCGCAATGGCCTCTTCTCTTAAAGAGAAGGCATGCATTGACCATCACTGGCTCAAGACAGGTTGACGATTTCAAACTTGTATTAATTATCACGTTGTTTTCATCCATAGTTGTCAGTGATGTCTAAGATAAACTTAGAAAATACAATATGAATTGAAAAGTCATTGATACTTGCCCGGATTAGAATCGTCAACCTCGTACATGAGGCGGAGGATGTGAGGCCTTAAGAGGCCGGCGATGGATGCGTAGTTCATACAAACGTAATACCAAAATAATTTGTAAATTAAACAAATTCTTAAGGTAGTGTGTCTTTATTCCGATTGGAATACAGAATAATTATCTAGGTTCCCAAATATATATTTTGAATTGACACTGATTTAAACAAGATTTATAAGAAAAATAAGTTTTCTATAGAAATTTTAAATTCCTCATAATATCTCGTATTATATCAATGTATTTTCAAAATATATATTTGCGAACATAGATATTCTGTAATCCAATCGAAATAAATACACACTACCTTAAGAATATGTTTGATTTACAAATTATTTAGATGTTACATTCATATGAACTACGCTGGCCCCTTAAGGCGAAAGTGTCAGGGTTACCCTGACACTTTCTTCAATCATTAGAATCAGCAATACAACTAACTCATGAACTTAGAGAGTTGTATTGCTGATTTTATCGATTATAATTCTGTAAAGCCATATTTGTTACGGCCGCGAATCATATTTAGATCAACATACAACCTGTTACTGACCTGGAAACTGCAAAAAAACGTAAAAAGAAAATTTGAATTTCGCGGGCTACCTTAGAGCATCTCCCTTAACCACTGGGTCGTCACATTTATTAATACTACTGTTCATGCACTGGTCGAAATTCGACTCCCTCTACTTACAATCTATTCGTAGTACTTACTAATTCCATGCTCAAGCTGTCACGTCTGTCACCTATCTATCTTCAAGTCATGAGGCTCTGGTGCTGTGTGTGTGTGTGTCAAACGCGTGGTAGTGTGTGTAGTGTTTTTCTATTAATTTAATTTATTTCTTATGCATATTATATAAAAATATTAGCTTTCTGCACTCCTCCTCCATAATAAACTTTAACTGTGCCAAATGACTCCTCCATCCGAATAATATTCGTATAAAGGGGTACAAATTTTTCGCTTCACGTATTATTATATATTTATTGATTGCGACTCGTAAGTCTAGTCTATGTAGTTTAATAGATAAAGTTTCAGCGCCACCATCGATACTTCTACAAAGGAACGTTCACTATCTTTAAATACTATCTACTATTATCTATCAGAAATCAATGTCTTCACATAAAGTTAGTGACGAACAAACTTATTGTATATGTGTATTCGATTATCAGTATTCAAGATCGCATCGTTGAGCACGGATGCAACTATCATGGAAATATACGGGGCGTATAGTTTGTGCGGGAACGCGAGAACCTTATAGAAAGCGCAGAGCACTCGCTTTATTATATGTTTTTAGGTTTCCGTACCCAAAGGGTGACAACTGGAGCCTATTACTAAGGCTCTGCGTCCGTCCGTCCGTCTGTCACAAGGCTGTATACACAGAACACTAATACCCTAGGCGGTACTGTGTATTTTGACCCGTAATAGGTAGACACTTGAAATTTTCACAGAATGACAACTACTCGTACTATGGCCGCTATAACAACAAATAATAATAAAAACATGTCGAATTAATTATTTTACGGTGTCGCGGAACCCTTCGTGTGCGATTGACTCGTACTTGGCTGCTTTTTAAGTCTGGCATAAATTTTATTGTCGTATTTATCTACACACTATGTCCGGTTCCGTCAAAATACATGACTACCCTAATGTTTGGTCGTATATTTAGTGAAGATGAAGATAATTATGCTAATGTATAATTATCTCCTTCTTCAATACATAGAGATGTACTTTGAAACTGGGTCAATACTGACATGACGCCTGATCTCTATCAGTCGTCAGGTCAGTATTGACCCCGTTTCAAAGTCATTACGTTGGTACATACTCGTATCACTTAGCTGCCTTTTGCAAATAATGCAATATTAACACAAATTCTTTAGCATGCATTATACACTCATTCATTTTAGTTAATAAATCATTAACATTAAATTGAAAAATATTGTCATTAATACATACATAGCTACATCCGTCTAACCATTAGCGAATCATTTTCCACACAATACAGGGTTAATTGTAAAACACTGACCACCTCTTAAGGGGTCATTGAACTCATCATTATGGACAACTTTTACTATGGGGACAAACCTGAAATCGCGAAAAGAAATCAGCCGTTCCCTACATTTTGACGAGTTGTGTGACGATAATGTACGGAACAGCTGATTTAATAAGATATTATTATATTTATTTGCATAAACATGTGTACAAATGTATACAATAATACAAATATGCATGCAGGATTACAATGAAAAAATAAGTTCATACATGTTTGCCACATAATATGGCGTGCAAATATGAATAGTTAAGAGCGGCCAGCCCGACATACTTTTCATACAAACGCTTGTGCGTGATTATGGCGTTGTAACACATTTTTCTTTAATTTTTTTGAACCAATAGGTATCTTGTGCACTATATCTAGGTTTCTATGCAAGCAAAAAACAAATTCAGTATAACCGTGCAAAAATCTGCTTTTTTGCACAAATTTTACCTGAACTTTGGCCATTCATAATGTACTCATAAATTGTTCCTGGAAACAGTTTTATGAAATTTCCGCAAATTATTTTTCGTTCAATGTTATCGCGTTCTCACTCGTGTGTTAATAGTTTTCACTTGCGCTGGATGAAACAACAAGCTTTTCGACCATGCTCGCGTTGACGATAGACGGACCGGGAAGGGCCCTCTTAAGGTTATTGATAACCCTGTATATCCATCGTTTGTATGGTCTTCCGCTACTTTTATTCTTATAACACACATATCGGACGCTTGGGATGATAATAATAAAAATAATAGTATTTGTAAATTATATTTTTGACGTTTTTTCTAAAAGTATTTATTTGAATAATTTTTGTATTTAATATTTTTAGTAATTTGTGTGTGTTAAAATGTATTAGAGGAAATAATAATAAACTGGCGTACCCTATAGTGTAAACTTATATTAATAAGAGAGAAGATAGCTAAAGTAGTGGATTTGTGTTTTTGAAAGCCGTAGTACTGTTCGTCCTTAATAATATGGAGTTTATTGCAGAAGTCAAAGAATCTCATAAACATGCACTTTTCAAATAGCTTCAACATAATATGATTATGAAAAACAAACTTTAATAAAAATATACAGGGACACATTCATGATCAGATTTAAACTTCGGGATCAATAAGATCAAAATGCTGTGTACACAGACGTTACTGGAATATACACAAATAATATAAAAATAGATACAAATCGAATAGCCGTGCAACAGAGGCTTGTTTTCAATCAATGGAAAGAACAACGCTTTGCTTGTTTTTATTAAAATAACATCGCGATCATTTCCAGATGTTCAGAATTAAATGAAAACATAACTGTTTCTGACACCATTCTTTTGGTTGCTAGCTCAATACTTCTGTGTAGAATAGGTAGGTACGTTATATTGCAGTTGGCCTCTGTCAAAAGCGAAAACTTGAATTAGTTTTTCAGTTTGTCACAAGACACTGCGGAATGATCAATTTATTCGTTATATTTACATTCTCAGCATAACTTCTCTTACTGTTTTGCTGTGCCCGAAAGTTCCTTATTGATCACATAATTATAATTTTAAGTTACCACCTAAGTACATATTGAGGAATGCAAATAAAGTACCTAATGAGTATTGAATTTAAAATCTATAGTAGGTACCTACTACCGCTGGAATTGTGTTTTTGCGTGATTTGTGCCATTCAGTGATAATATTTTGATTTACATATGTTTGTGTTTGAAGTAATTTAAAACGTTGTCTTTTAGAGAGCTAGATAGAATTAGTAATGTTCAATTTCGTAGATTTGTTGTGATGATTGACCGATAAATTCACGTATATATTATTTTCACCTGTTCCCATCGCTTAAAACATAATTTGAGAATGTAATAGACTGCTTTTCAGAAATAAAACTGTAGTACCTATTATAGTTTTATTTCTGTGCAACATTGATAATTTTGTTAGTTCTACTACTGACCATATATGGCGATAAATTAAGAGAATTAAAGGAATGACTAAAATTTTTGAGGTAATAAATTTTGATGTTATCTTGAGTATATGAGAACTGAACAATTTTTTGTTTGGCTTCCTACTAGAAGTTGTAGCTTCGCTACTGTCACTAACTCAAAACCTCTCTTATCTTCTCTGAAAATGAAAAACTAGTTATTAACAATAACTAACTTGAGAACTGCCTCGTTGGACTAGTGGTTCCAAGCACCACTGCTGAGCATGAGGTCATGGGTGCGATACTCGGATCAGGCAAAGTGTTATTGGATTTTTTCATCTGAAATTTCTCAGTAGCAGCCCGGAGTCTGGATTTGTGCCCGGTTTGTGGCAATAGGTTCGCCCCCTATTACATGAGATTTAAACATAACTGGCGAAATGTGGTTGTACTATAGGTAATATAGGTATACCTCTGCCTAACCCTTCGGAGATCATGAGCGTGATGTTACGGTTATATATAGGTATTATTTAACTTGAGATTTGACGACTGATTTGCTGATCAGCGATTTTACCGCGATCTCAAAAAGCCAAGACACTAAAATCAAAACGGTTAACCAAAAAGTTATCGCCTTTTTATTGAATAATTAAAAAGTCATATCTTGTTTATTTATTTACGCCATCCATAACTACAGCTGCGTCCACGCACAAACTACTCCCCCGTATGTTTCTCATGACCCGGTTACAGCGTCCGTAGTGAATGGGACGCTTTATTGCACTTTTTATGCAAACATAGTGAGGGTAGCTTTAGTGACGTCATCGCTTGCATTTACACAAGTACCTCCTAATGATGGCGGAGTACAGAGTAGCGTTGTTCAAATGTAGTTAAATTTGTTTGCTGTCGTGGATTTTTTTTTTTTGCTTTTTGAAGCTTGATAACTTTTTCGTTTTTTTTATGTCCATTAAAGTACTGTGAATGATTATAGCTTGTTTTAAAATAACACTGCATTAACGCAATTGAACTCAATTGTAGTTTTAATTAATTAAGTATATTACTACACACACACGCACACACCCCCACCCACACACACACACACCGACACACACACAGTATGAGTGCACTGTGAGTGAGTGAGTGTGTGTTGTGTTGTTTTGTAGTAACACATCATCATCTGCCTAGCCTTTTCACAACTATGTTAGGGTCGGATTCCAGTCTACCCGGATGCAGCTGAATACCAGTATTTTACATGCTACTACTATCATGTATACTTAATGATTAAACGAACTTACCTGTACGTGAAGTTCTATCATAATTATACGAGCGACGAGTCCGAAGAGATTAGTAATTTACACATGTAGTTACGCTAGTTGTCACCACTCATGCACTTAGTTGAGAAAAAAAAAAAAATATTCAATTTTTCTTTATCTATGGCAATTCTATTTGACATACCCACAAAACATTTTTTATTTTTTATTCATTTGGGTACTTCGTCCAGTTCCGCTCTCAGACGATGCCGCCAATCATTTAGTTTAGAGTAAAAGATCCTGTGATTCATTGATGTATTTCCGAGACACTTAGAATAATCTGGGGTGTGTATATACAGCACTGGGAGGGTGGGATTACTAATCTCTTCGGACTCGTCGCTCGTATAATTATGATAGAACTTCACGTACAGGTAAGTTCGTTTAATCATTAATTATACTCGCTCCTCGTCCTCGAGATTAGTAATTTACACATGTAGACTTTGAGAGTATTTTGGGATTATCATCGATGAATGAATGTTTGTAAATTAATATTACAATTATTTTATTATTGTTTATTTAGATACAAATAATAAACAGAAATAACAACTTATACTTCTAGGATTAACAATAATTAGGCGGTTTCCTTGAGTATTTACTCAAAGGGTAAAATGAATCAGAGACAAATGAATATAATTAACTAACTAAGGGATAATTATTCTTATAATAGCTATCATAGTTAGTTGTAGACAAATATGTATAAATATAACAAACTAATTACGAATGTATGAAGATCTGCTCTGTGCGAGATTTTAACTGGTCGTAATTGTATAATTATAATGAACGTTGGTTAATTATTGATTCTGCTAAGGTTGTACTATCATCTTCAATAATAACTCTCTGATAGAATTTTGCAAAAGTTGTGGAATTCCTACTCCAGCCTGCAGTTTTACGGATGGTATCTACGCTAACGCCCAGTGAGTGCGCGCGCGATGATGCTGCATGTCTGGTGCTGGGTGCACTGAACACGCTCGTGTCGACCCCACACTCCCTGAGTGTTTGCTTTATCCAGCGGCTAAGCGTTTGCGTTTCTACTGGTTTATGAGGTTTCCTAATTCCAAGAAATAAATCGTCAGATGTTCTTATTAATGAGGTGCGTTCCATGTAACACAGTAATGTAGTGGCTGGGCATATGGCTGATTTTTCAATAAAGAAGGGTAAATGAATAATAGGTTATTGAAATCCCGGTCTAGAAGTCTTTATAATATCTGAGATTTTAATTGTGATACGCTGAGAAAGGTTATGAATGTTGCTAACTTTTATCTTCGAGAGAGTTTGAACTCTGTGTGCGGTCGACAGAGCAAGTAAAGTAATGGCTTTATTTGTAAGCTTGTCTAAGGTTAATTCCTCATTAGGAGGCCATGAAGTAAATTTATCCAATACTAAGTTGGTATCCCAGGTAACTACATATTTAGGTCTTGGTGGCTTTAGTCTAAAAACCCCTTTGAGGAATCTTTTTATTCTATCATCACTAATTAGTACCGGGCTCAGCACCAGGGAAAGAGCAGATCTACAAGAGTTGAGTGTACCATATTGGCAACCGTCATTAAAGAGTTGGGTCGAAAAGGAAATGACTGTGGGTACAGAAGCGTCATAAACATTTAACGAATTAATTTTACAGAAGCTCCACCACTTCTTCAAGTAAACGTCGTATTGTTTCATGCAATTAGGTGCTAATGATGCTAACATTATATCAAGTGATGATTCTGGTATGTTTCTCCTTGAAAATGCGTCCCGGATAATATGCCTGGTAATCGACTCGTGTATCCGACGGGAGCTGGAATGAGATAATAAGGCGTGGCTTTTAGGTGGAAATGTAACAGTTTCCGAAATAAGGAGGGATCTAAACACGGGGTACCATGGCTGTGTTGGCCATAAAGGTACCTACGACCACAATACCCCGTGCCTTGTCTGTTATTATTTTTCTAAGAGCTTTAAGTATTACTGAAAATGGCGGGAATGCATAGAAATCATAATTTTCCCATGAAACTGTAAACGAGTCTATCGCGAATGCGTCTGGGTCTCGGTGCCAGGATATGTATGTGGCACATTTGTTATTTATGCGACTAGCAAACAAATCAATTTTTGGGTGACCGAATGCGCGGGTGAGACTGTCAAAGGCCCAATCGGACAGTTCCCATTCTATGTCCGGATGAGTTCTTCGTGATTCGTAATCTGCAATAATATTGTCACTAGATTTTATGTACGAGGCAAAGACGAAAAGCTTTTTGCTTTCGCACCAGTTCCAAATATCACGAGTAATTTTTGTGAGATGAGGGTATTGTATACCCCCCATTTTATTTATACATGCTGTTGAATTGTCAACGCGTAGTAATATTTGGCAATTAAAAAGGTTTTTAGCAAAAACTTTTAAGGCAATAAATGCAGCAAGCAGTTCTAAATAATTTATGTGTCGTTCACGTTTGGTGTTTGACCACTGCCCGCTCGCAGACTTTCCTTCACAGGCGGCCCCCCACCCCGTCGTTGAGGCGTCAGAGAATATTTCAACTTGGTAAACATCAATTTTTATTCGATGGACAGAATTTTCTATTTTATTTAGCCACCAGTCAAAATCAGGTTGTAGTGATTCAGGTAAATTCATAGATGAGTTATAATCATCATGACCTTTCAAGTTGAGATATTTACATCTTTCCATTTCTTTAGTGTGCAGCCATCCGTATTCGATCGCTGGACAAGAGGAAACTAATATGCCTAATAACTGAGCAAAACTCCTAATTTTACAACGCTTTAATTTTGAAAACATCACAAGTTGCGCTTTTATGCGTAACCTTTTATCTATTGGTAAACTAATCTGGAACTCGTGTGAATCTATAATCATACCTAAGAATCGGCATTTGGTCGAAGGAAAAAGTGTGCTTTTTTCTACATTAATAATGAAACCAAGTGAAGTTAATAATTTTTTAGTTGTATCTATGTTAGTTAGGCATTCCAGACGGGAATATCCAAACAATAACCAATCGTCTAAATAAACAGTGGACAGAAGGCCTGCGGAGCGCAATAATTTAGCTATAGGTTTACATATTTTTGTGAAAACGTATGGGGATGTACTTAACCCAAATGGTAAAACATTAAATTCAAATAATTTACCCTCAAAACAGAATCTTAAATATTTTCGAGATTCTTTATGCATTTGAATTAAGAAATATGCGTCTTTGAGGTCAATTGACGCCATTTGACAATTATAAGTAACAATTTTTAATGCCGTTCTTAAATCCTCTAACTTAAAATGATCTGTTTTAACGAATTTATTAAGGTTTTTTAAGTTTAATATAAACCGCATCTTGCCATTTGGTTTGGGTACCAAGAAAATACTTGAGACAGAGACAAATTGATTTTCACGTGGAGAACGTTCTGATATTGCGCCTATTTTGAGTAGGTTATTAATCGCTCCTAAATAATGCGGTCTTTCATTAACCGAGTAAGTTGGTCTAGCAGGGAGTGTATGTTGTACAACGGGTGATGTAAATGGTATTTTATAACCTTTTATCCATGATAGTATAGTCTGATCGTTCGTATCATTGTTGATAGAATTGAGATAAGCGGCCTGCGTACTTAACTGCATCTAGAAGCGGCGACGGGGGTACGTCGACTGATGGCCCCGCGATGATGTCTTCGATGAGTGCGCGTGCGGTGGCATGTACTGCGTCTGCGGCGGGGGAAACAACGCGCGCGACGTGGCAGGCTCGCGGCTCCTCGGCGCAGGCGCCGACCCCGCGGGCGGCCTGCGCGCCTGGGGGGGAGCTCTGCGGTTTAAAGCTCTCGATGCTGGGCCTTTATAATTGGTATGCGCAGTCTTGCTGCTAGATTCGGCTTTCAGTTCGATCCCTGATTTATTCACAGCCTTTGCTGATTTTAATGTCTCTGCTAAATTTTCACCGAACAGGCACGTGTCTATTTTTGTGTTTTTAAGGTGTTCCTTCATGTCATTTTTGAGGGCAAATAAAATGAAATTTCTACGTGTAATGGAATCTGCATGTTGTAAATCGCATAAAATTCTGCATACATCCATTAATTTTTGCAGCACGTCTTTGGTTATTGTTTTTGTATTTAATTGGGAATTTATTATGTCGGCCAAACAAGCAATTGCGCTACACATTTGTTTCTGTTTGTTTTCTATACCTTTATCGCGTTTAACTGCGGTATCAGCAATTGCCGCCTTAATCTCCAGATTTATTTTAGGAGCATCTAGTTGGATACAATTTTTAGGTAATAGATATTTTGAGGTCAATTTTTTACGGTTTTTCTTATTCAGACCGTCTTTAACAACGTGTAATAAACGATTTGCAAGTTCGTTGCGTATTTCAGGCCCATATTTGTCAGTGTTAGTGGGATCATCGCCTAAAATTTCTAGAATTTCCGTATCCAGATCAGAAATATTTACAATAGGCTCTTCAGGCGGTACATCCGTGGAAGTACTAGGGCCTGGCAGAGGTTCACACGGTTCATTCGAATCCTGAACTGTTTTATCTTCAGGTGGCCATTCTAATAACCAATCATCTGGTCGCAGTGCGGGGGTGTCTGAAAATTATCATAGATATGATAATTTTAAAACGTAAGCTGAATAACTTACTTAAGAATATAAAAAGTGGACTTAAATAAGTCCATGACTAATTTTTATTAAGATCATAACCTTTTATCTTTATACAAAGTCAGCTTAGTACATAATTATCGTTTGTAGATTAGTCAATCATAATAATTATTAGGTTAGGTTACAATCCCCAGCGGAAGGAACGCCAACCGTATTTTAAATGCGTTGAAACAGCCCCAGTGACTGTTCAGGTTGCATTAAAGTAACTGAAATACGTAGATACGTAAACAGGGCGGTAAGAAAATAGTTATCACTTTAAAATAAGTAAGTAGGTAAATACCTCCTCTAATATCCTCATCGTGTAGAACAACAGCTTCCTCCAAGTCTGATACACTTTCCGAAGCACTAATTCGTCTATCAAGAATTTTGCGTTCTAACTTTCTTATTTTATTTTTGTAATGGTTAATGTCTTCTTCACGAGACCTAGAATTCTTACGCTTCGGCATTTTTATAACAAACTGTGCGAAGACGCGAAATAGATGTTGAGTGGTTGAGCACTAGAATGCGAATGATTGGCGGCATCGTCTGAGAGCGGAACTGGACGAAGTACCCAAATGAATAAAAAATAAAAAATGTTTTGTGGGTATGTCAAATAGAATTGCCATAGATAAAGAAAAATTGAATTTTTTTTTTTTTTCTCAACTAAGTGCATGAGTGGTGACAACTAGCGTAACTACATGTGTAAATTACTAATCTCGAGGACGAGGAGCGAGTATAAAATATCTTATTAAAGCTAACTGTACTGGTAGAAAACTGTAGCAGTAACATACCTACGATGCCTTTGGTATTTCTTAAACCCCTAAGTAGCGATGACCAGATGACTATAGTTGTTGTGTTTTAGCGTGGCACTAACGGTCATTGACCCACCTACACTTTCTAGCATTTGTTATTTAAAAAACTGGATTAAAATCCTTTAAAACAATATCTATCGTGATCTACACCATTTTACAATAACGAAAAACCATGCATAGTTTATTGTTTGGGTTCCTACCGAGAGATGTTAGGGAACTGGTACTGACCGCTATTGCCATGCTAAAACGGGACAACGATACCCGCTTATTTGCCAATCAATAACAAAGATACCTACCCACTAACAGACAGTGCACTCCTACGTGCTACTAGTCAACTAGTTCAAAATTAATTACGAAAAAGTAGGCGATTCATAACTCACCAGTAAGTAATTTATGGGTTAGTATTCCCTTAACACTTGAGGGCAATGAACTTTGCTTCCAGTTTACAGCAGAGGGTTAGTTGACTTTCCGTTTTCCGCGGTTTTTACCCGACTCCGCGAAAGGAAGGGTAATCCGTTTTACAGTCTATGTTTGTATTTATTATTCAAGGAGGTTCGGGGTTCTGCCTCACTGGTCGAGTGATCGCAAGTGCTACTACTGAACTTCAGGTTCTGGGTTCGGTTCCCAGGTTGGGCAAAGTGTTATTGGGTTTTTCTATCTGGAAGTTCTTGCCTGGTTGATGGCAGTAGACTCCTGTATATTAATTATATGGGACTTAAACATAGCTGGCGAAATGTGGGTATACTATAGTTACACCTCTGCCTAACCCGTCGGTTATTAAAGGCGTGTTATGTCGTTCAGTGGTAAAAAGATGTCGATTGTTTTAGGTTTAAACACTCTTACAATGCCAGTATTTTAGCTGAAACATAAAAAAGGGAACTCAGGTCAAAAAAAAATCTGGCGTTCATTCCGATAAAACGTAGCTTTACTGTCATCAAGAAAATAATACCGAGCTTTTATAAAGAATCCCAATCAATCGTGAGCTGACGACATCCGGTCACAGACACTGGGTTTTGTGCACATACGTAGGTACACTATATAGAGTAGACGCAATATATTATCACATACTCTACAGTCTACACGGTACAGGATAAAGGGAATATAGGAAACTAGCGACCCGGCCCTGCCTCGCGCGAGTGCGATCTACTGATGTGTCGACATGTCAAAAGATCTAGATATATCGCTATCTATTTTATAATAAGTATCAAGTGTTCGTTTAAAAGGGCATAACTTGAGAACGGCTGAGCCGATTTGGCTCTTTATTATTTTAAAATGCTCGTAATAGAATCAAATTTTTACAGAAAGTGCCGGGAAAATTGGAAAATTCGGGAAAACTTAAAGTGTATTTTTTAAGGGAATTTTGTATGAATTATATTTAAGTATTTATATATTATTAAAATTTAGACAGAACAACGTGTCGGGTCAGCTAATGTATGATAAACATAAGCCTTCCGGGATATATTCTCTAAATAACGGTCAGTTTTATTTCATATATTTTTAGTCCTATCTCAATATTGTCCTTTTAGTCCAAAAAAGACAGAAAATGCCTTGTGTCAATGTACCATTACATGAAGTTTAAACAAACAAAACTGCGTCAAACAAAATTACGTAGTTAAGAATAACTAAGACGCACATACAGATAGACACGGAAAACTATTTTGTTTTATTATTTTTATAGGTAAAGATATAGATTTCCCTTTTCTAGACACGTACTCGTACATCGATCAAAAACATGGTCACTAAACCGAAATAAAGAGAAACTCGGCTACGTAAAAGATTTTTCCGAAATAATCCCTTTTAACTATCCGTGGTCACGCAAATACTGTATGTGTGCTGAGAGTAGTAGCAATGCTCGAATAAAGTGCTATGAGTTTTCCTATTAGGAAATTCACAGTTCCAGCCCTGAGCCTGGATAGTCTCGGCCCCTGCAACATGTGATTTACTTATAACGCAACTGCAGAAACTTACGTGTATTAAACTACATTTGGAGAATACACATGTGTAATGGTTTATTTTATTATGATAATCCAGATACCTACAGTCCTGTGTTTTGCACGTCTGGTTAGTTAACTACATGAAAATAAAATTTATATTAGGTATTTTTATTTGTTTATTGATGTGTAACATTTTTCTCTCGCTTTCTGTGGGAGTGAATTCGTGAAAAGGAACGGGAAGTGTGTAACAGGAAGTGACAGCTTGAGCATGGAATAAGTAAGTACTTTTTAATAGCTTGGAATTAGTAAGTAATTTATAATAGCATAGAATTAGTGTACTCATGGAAGTAGTAGGTACTATATACATAGATTTTAAGTGAAGGGTGACATTTTTGTCGCTGCGCAGTTGCTTATTACCAAGGTGAGACGTTAGATGCTACACATCATATGCTACTGGAAGACTCGCTCGTTTTTAGGGTTCCGTACCACAAAAGGAAAAACCCACTTCGTTGTCCGTCTGTCTGTCTGTCAGTCTGTCAAGACCATTTTTCTCAGGAACGCGTAGAGGTATCAAATTGAAATTAATATCAAATACGTAAGTCTATGGTCCCTTGAAGCGCTAAAAAAATCAAGCTTCCAAATCAACGCAATAGAAAAATACGGCGATATAAGCGACATTATTGCGACATATTTCGATACTCGCAAATAAATCAAAACCTATAGGGTACTTCCCGTTGACCTAGAATCATGAAATTTGGCAACAAGCAAGGTCTTACAGCACAAATAAAGGAAAAAGACCGAAAATTATAAATTGTAGTTTTATCACATTAAAAAAAATGCGAATATCTCACACATAAAGGCTCTTACAAACACACGTGATATCGCGGGCGCGACATGCACCGACAAAGGAATTGTCTTTGTCGGTGCCTGTCGCGCCCGCGATATCGCGTGAGTGTGTAAGAGCCTTAAATCAAAACCTATAGGGTACTTCCCGTTGACCTAAAATCATGAAATTTGGACAGAAGCAAGGTCTCACAGCACAAGTAAAGGAAAAAGTCCGAAACGTGTTAATTTGTAGTTTTATCACATAAAAAAAACATTTTTTGCGATTACAAATTTAAATTTTCAGTTGGAAAGACCGTGGCGTATATCGATGTATGGGAGAACATGTTTTTCAACTACAATGTTAAGTTTGTTTTAGGGATAAATTCATCCTAACTACGGAACCCTTCATTGTGCGTGGTCCGACACGCACTTAGCCGGTTTTTTTGTTGTTTATCCTCATCGTCCTATCTACCCTTTTCCCAACTATGTTAAGATCGGCTTCCAGTCTAAAAAGAAAAAGAAAGAAGAAAGAATATACGTTTATTTGCGGTAAACATTAACGCAAAGAAATAAAAACACAAACACGAAAGAACAAGTTAACCAGTTGAGTTGAGTTGTCAAGTTGTTGAGTTGGTTCTAACTGGATGCAGCTGAATTTTACGTGGACGCCAGTAGCACACCTCTGCCGCGAAACCATCCCCGCGAAACCGCAGTAGTTAAATTGGTACATTTAACTACCGCGGTTTCGCTGCTATGGTTTCGCGGCGGAGATGTGCTACGAGTGGGAGCGACTGCCTTCCTAACCTCTACAACCCAGTTACGGGTTAACAAGATACCACACGGTAGATTGGTTGTCAAGGCTTCTTCAGACTATGAGACTACCTGTATCGATTGTCAAAGATCTACGAATGACAGCCGGGACCAACTGCTTAGCGAGCTTTCCGCGACACGGAGGGATCTTGACTTGATGGTCATCCATCCTCGGACTGAGCTCGGCAAACGTTGCTTAACCTTGAAGATCGACCCATGCAGCTGTTATTATTTAGCCCTCTATCTTTATAATAATGCGTATAGAACGAAAAAAGGAGCCGAGAAAATACGACCGGGCCTGTGTATACAAACTAGGGCATCGCCGTCTCTCAGCGCTCTTCCCTCCAAACATTGATTTAATATGAATGGAACTACAGAGAACATTTACGTAAGTTCGCTCAAACTTTGGGAACGTATATCAGCTGGGTTTTGGGAATAAAGATGTAGTATTGATGTTTTGAGGTTTATTAAAGTATTATGTAAGTAAGGTATTAAGGTTTTTGGAAGCATAGAATTCGTTTGAACGAAGTGTTAAACGTATGCTACACTACTCGCGAAGTTGGTCGAAATTAAATGAATATGAGAGTGTAGAGGGGGTCACTTCGGTTCGCTTCGTGTAACCTCGGCTCGCTTCGGGCAACTTCTGATCGTTGTCGGTTTTTGCGCCCGAGTCCGACTCGAAGCGTCCTGTAGTACTTTACACGAGTGTATAGTCACGTACTTCGGCCCATCTGTTTGCTCGACGTTTTCGGCAAAATCTATGAGAGGCTTATTTATAAGCGTCTCAGAGACTATGCCGAGACGAAGGGCCTCATCCCCAATGAACAGTTCGGTTTTAGAACCCAACATTCTTGCGTACAACAGGTCCACCGTATCAAAGAAAATATAAGCGTCGGTTTCCAGCGCGGGTTCATGACGGGTGCTGTGTTCTTCGATATCGCGAAAGCGTTCGACAAAGTCTGGCTCAACGGCTTATTGTATAAGCTTTACAAATTCGGTGTGCCAGATCGTCTCGTGCTCATATTATGGTACTTTTTGTCGGACCGCACTTTCCGTTATCGCGTCGAGGCTGCGCTCTCTTCCCCCCATCCGATCCGCGCAGGCGTCCCTCAGGGGTCTGTGCTGGCTCCGCTCATATTCACGGTGTTCACCAGTGACATCCCGCAATGTAGAAAGGCGCAGTTAGCTCTGTTCGCAGATGACACGGCCAACTACTACACCGGCCGCAGTCAAGACCAGATCTCCCGCATCCTACAGACCGAAGTCAACAGACTCGGTGACTGGTTCAGGAAGTGGAGGATCGAGGTCAATCCTGATAAGAGCCAAGTGGTCCTCTTTTCTAGACCGGCGTACACCCGCCCTACCCCGACAGATCACCATGTTCGGCAAGCCTATCCCTTGGGAGAAGCGAGCCAAATATCTCGGTGTGATCTTAGATCACATTTCGTTCGCTGAGCACATAAAGCAGGTGCATTCGCGCGCCACTTTCGATCTCGGTAGGCTTCATTGCGTTCTCAACTCACGCAGCAAGTTGTCCCTTAAGAGCAAATTGCGTATTTACACAGCGTGCATCCGCCCGATTATGACCTACGCCTGTGCCGCTTTCGCACACGCCCGTCCCCATCTCATTCATAGAATGCAGGCACTTCAAAACCGATTTCTCCGTAAAATTACGGACGCTCCATGGTTCATTCGGTACGAAACCCTTCATGTAGATTTTAAAATCCCCACCATCAACCAGTTTATGAAACGCGCGACAAAGCGGTTCTTCGAGTCCGCAGATAGACATCGCAACCCCGTGGTTGTGCAGGCAGCTAGCTATAGGCCTTCTCAGATCAGTCAGACTCGCCGACCTAGGCATACTCTCTTAGATCCGGATGACCCCATTACTCTCCTTCAGGAAAGCAATAGGGCCACAAGTACAGTGCACAAATACAAACCGTGAAGTTCAAGAATTAATTGTTTCCCCCGTCCTTTGCACGTCGAACCGCCAGCCCCGAGGCTGAGTGAGCCGTAGCATTTAATAGTAATCCCCGTTAATAATCATGAATTTAAACTCTCGATCCAGCCTGTCCCCAACTTGCTGTTTTTCCCCAACGACGCCCTAAGCCAAGGTTCGTACCCCATAGGGGGTGCCCTTAGAGCGCTGTCGTTTAGTTTGTAATACTTATATTTACGCTCCTGGCTGGAGGCTTTAAGCTCACACCTTAGGGCAGCCACATGAAAGACCAGTTAAGCAGTCACGGTATCTCAAGGACAACAGCGAGATACCACACAAAAAAAAAAAAAATCACGTACTTCGGACTTCGGTCAATTTTGACCAGTACTTCGTCGAAGCAACTTCGCGAGTAGTGTAGTGCAGGTTTTAATATCAGCCAGAGAATAATCTATGTCCAAAAACTAAACTATTTGCCTTTAGCACTCGGATCTCGGACTAAAACGAGGGGTAATAAATCCTGTTTATAAAATATACAATGTATATAAATCTACTACAAAAAAATATCATCAGCAAGAAACCACTCTGAATGATGTTTGTAATAAATCATTTATCAGATTCTGCAATGTCTAATGTCGAAATTACACGGTTCAAATTTGCTTTTCAATTAGGATGAAGAGGCCAAATCAATTCGTATAAGTAAATATACAAGTGAATCATTCAAATACGGACATTCCTTTCATTTCCGTGTCTTTCAATCAAACGTAATACCTATAAGTAAAAGCCAAGGTTTGGGAATAAGGTCCCAAATACTTACAGCCAAAAAACAAAATGAATGCGATTAGATTATTTTCTTCTCTACTTTTTGTTAAGTAATTATTAAGTTAAGAGACAGCGTATCTCTTTTTGTTTTATAGGTACCAATAATTTAACTGCTTTACTTTAAGACTATACACCCGGTAGGTAATAATAAGACAATACTATACCAAATGTTTGTTACCTTATTTTCTGTTTCTTCCTGTTATTTCTGAAGTGGTATACATACGTTCGTCGATGTAAATAAATAAGTCAATTAGCTTATTTATTTTATTTCACATAAACCTACATGGGCACTCATGAAACGTCAGAAGCTAGGTGCACGGTTCCAATTGGTCGTTTCCTATGGAGGAGAGCCGGCAAGAACTCCACAGTTACTCTTTTAAAAATAATTTACTGTTATAATGTTGTCAAATTACAGTGTTAATGGGTACAGGAGGACAGTGTAGGCCCATCAACAAGTACCAAGTACTTAACAAAATATAAAATGGTCTACAAATCTACAGTCTATTCTAGCGCCCGGCGTTGTGTGCATGGCTTCATAGTGTCCCATACACGACTGAGGATCGGACGTAGCCTACAATGTTTTCAATTTCTCATATTCACAAAATATAAAATAATCTATATAAAATATAATCAAAATAATACATGACTGCCATTAAATATCCCGTCTACAGAAGACAGAAGCCACTTATAAATAGTTGAAATTATAATTGTAGGTATACATATAATGTCAAATAATGAAAAGACTTTTACGAGTACTACCCTAATCCGTTGTTTAAAATAAGCTACTGTAATTATTTAACCTACATATTTATTCACAGTACATCATACAAGTAAACTAATAAAATCTTTTCCTGCTGTTCCCCGGTATAAGCTCCTCGCATCAGTATGCCTTCTACGCAGCATTTTAATGTCATATACTTTGTACCTGAGGGGCAATTCTACTAATTTTAAGAACGTTCACAGTCTGATCTCAGTCCCAATCTGTCAAAAAATACCTCTTATTTCCCTACATTTTGACAATTTTTTGACGTTTGTTTGTCGCCAAGATGAGATTGCGACTAGATTTTGACGTTTGTTTGTCGCCAAAATGAGATTGCGACTAGATTTTGACGTTTGTTTGTCGCCAAGATGAGATTGCGACTAGATTTTGACGTTTGTTTGTCGCCAAGATGAGATTGCGACTAGATTTTGACGTTTGTTTGTCGCCAAGATGAGATTGCGACTAGATTTTGACGTTTGTTTGTCGCCAAGATGAGATTGCGACTAGATTTTGACGTTTGTTTGTCGCCAAGATGAGATTGCGACTAGATTTTGACGTTTGTTTGTCGCCAAGATGAGATTGCGACTAGATTTTGACGTTTGTTTGTCGCCAAGATGAGATTGCGACTAGATTTTGACGTTTGTTTGTCGCCAAGATGAGATTGCGACTAGATTTTGACGTTTTGTTTGTCGCCAAGATGAGATTGCGACTAGATTTTGACGTTTGTTTGTCGCCAAGATGAGATTGCGACTAGATTTTGACGTTTGTTTGTCGCCAAGATGAGATTGCGACTAGATTTTGACGTTTGTTTGTCGCCAAGATGAGATTGCGACTAGATTTTGACGTTTTGTTTGTCGCCAAGATGAGATTGCGACTAGATTTTGACGTTTGTTTGTCGCCAAGATGAGATTGCGACTAGATTTTGACGTTTGTTTGTCGCCAAGATGAGATTGCGACTAGATTTTGACGTTTTGTTTGTCGCCAAGATGAGATTGCGACTAGATTTTGACGTTTGTTTGTCGCCAAGATGAGATTGCGACTAGATTTTGACGTTTGTTTGTCGCCAAGATGAGATTGCGACTAGATTTTGACGTTTGTTTGTCGCCAAGATGAGATTGCGACTAGATTTTGAACGTTTTAAATTACGAGACTGATAACCTGCCGCACCTACGTTTCGTAATTTTATCAGAACGAAAAGTATTTTAGGTCCGTTTTTAGGGTTCCGAGTCAACAAGGAACCCTTATAGTGTTGCCATGTCCGTCTGTCTGTCTGTCCTAGGCTTAGCTCAGAGACTCTTAGTACTAGAAAGATGTAATTTAGCATGAAAAAGTGGTAATATAAAATCTTGAAATAAATTTTGCACGTAAAGAGGGGATCATATTTTTTTCTCGTCTATTCCATGGTGTGGGGTGTCGTTGGGTAGGCCGTTCAAAACTGAAACCCATTTTTCGATACAGGGATACGTTTGCGTAATAATAAGCTTTAAAGTGCTATTTTTTGTTAGTGTCTGATGCCCTGCCAGCTAAATTGTCATTTTAGGGTGTTCATAACCGTACTGCTTGAACTGTAAAAGATTTATCATAGAATTATAAAGTCATTGGTAAACTGATTGAGAAACATAAGGATAATAGATGGTTGTAGAAAGTACTAAATGACAGATCAACTCGCTCGCGCTGTTGCATTTACAATAATTGATCCATTATTCGCAAGAGATATGCATATTCAGATGCACTCTACTTAAAAAGGCGGTACTTCATAAAGTGGCGGAAGTGATAACTCACCTAAATAAAATTATGGAACATAAGCATGTTCTGTAAGTATAATTTGATAGGATAGAATACATACTTTAATTTACAAACAAACCTTTAAAAAACCGGCCAAGTGCGAGTCGGACTCACGCACGAAAGGTTCCATACCATTATCTATAAAAATGGCAAAAATCACGTTCATTGTATGGGAGCCACCCTTAAATATTTGTTTTATTTTAATTTAATTATTTATTTTTAAATTGAATATTTAACTAAATATTCTGTGAATATTTCAAGCGTCTACGTGTTGCCGTTATCAATATCCAACAAAAAAATCACGTTTGTTTTATGGGAACCCCCGTAAATATTTATTTTATTCAATTTTTTAGTATTTGTTGTTATAGCGGCAACAGAAATACATCATCTGTGAAAATTTCAACTGTCTAACTATCACGGTTCATGAGATACAGCCTGGTGACAGACGGACAGACAGACAGACGGCGGAGCCTTAGTAATAGGGTTCCCGCTTTACCCTTTGGGTACGGAACCCTAAAAACGGTCTTTATTATAAGTTGCAACATCCAATGATACCCAAAGACCCGTATTCATTTCCACCTCAAACACTACATCCTATATACCGTTTACCCTTTAGGCCAATCCAATAAAAACAGCTTGAATAAGTCCAAGCTTTCCCAACACAGCCAGGTAATCTCGAACTAAAGTCTAAACCCATTGTCGTGTGACCCAGGCTGATTGATTCGCGCCGTTTAACAATGGAAGACTATTATCGTATATTGAGGGATTATATCGCCACGCTTGACGAGGTAGGCAGAGGCAGGTGAGAGGAAAAATGGCAACACAATGACAGACGTTTTTTAGAACACCTTGAAAATAGCTTTATGATGTACTAGATGCACTCCGCGGTTTCACCCGCGTAAGTCTCGATCCCGTGGGAATATCGGGATAAAAAGTAGACTATGTCCTAATCCAGGGTGTCAGCTACCTCCATATACAATTTTATCAAAATTGGTCCAGCTGTTTGAGCATGAAGAAGTAACAAACATACACACACACTCACAAACTTTCGCCTTTACGATTATAATATTAGTGTGATATGTCACCGTATAATTATGAACTTGCATTAGTCTAGAATATATCGGTATTATTTCTGTTAGATTAAATAAACCGTCGAATAATTGTGAACTGCAGCAAACCATTTACAATTCAACGAACTATTTTTCGATAGTTTAAAGTCTATTCATGGGAAACCGACAATTTGTAAACTAGTATCAAACTTGCATGCAACGTAACGCCCTTGCGCTAATACTAAACAGCCTGCCTTGCGCTCGCTCGGCTCGCGCGTTGTTGGTCATAGTTCTAAACTAACCTAACCCAGTTCACAGTTTATAATCTAATGGAAATAATACCGATAGATTATAAACTAAAGGTTCTCACAATCTTACGGTGATATATACAAGAAGTTATGCCAAACATTTATAAAAAAAAAAATAATATAATAAACCATTTATTTTCAGGTCACAAAGACCCATAGACAAATACCTTAACCTAAGTATACATAATTATATTAACAAATGTGTTAGTAAATAAAACTTAAAACAATGTTAGTATCACTTAGATGCACTAAGTCTTTGTGCGTTCTGGTGGCACTTGACCGCGAAAGCGGCGGAACACCACATCCTGAGGCCAAAAGCTTTCTTCCATCACCTGATGCAGGTAGCACGTTGGTACGCGCACCACAAACGCCTTAAAGTTGACGTTGCGAAGCGACTTCAGCAGCTGCACTCTCGGCGCGTACTTCAGCCTTTGGCGCACGTACTTCACGATGTCTTCCGCGTCAGTGGTGTAGTGGAGACGGGAAATATACACCGGAGTATTCGGCTTCGCAAGCACGCAGTTTTTCGTTTGGCTCCGTAACATTTGCACGAGGGGTAAATACTAATTAGTTAACCCGGAGTTAAGCTATGCCTCTAAGTTAAATTTAGTTGGAAACAAGAAAGAAAGAAAATGCGTTCATTTGCGGTACACATAACGCAAAGAAAAAAAAAACGCAAACACGTAAAAACAAGTTGGGGGAAAATAGGCGTCACATACACGCGGAACGGCCATCGCTCAGCATAATGCTGCAATCCTATGCGAGACAGAGCCCCAGCGCTGGTTTTCAGCTACAGCCGACGTTGACGTGATGAGGTCAACCGGTGCAGCATTTAATGAGACCATCATCGAAAAGTGTATAGAAGTTAATACTGTTGTAAATTTCAGCACGACCATCATCATCACCATCGTCATCATCACCATCACTATCGACATCACCATCACCATCATCATCGTCATCACCACCACCATCGTCATCATTATCGTCACCATCATCATCACCATCGTAATCATCACCATCTTCCTGCCCTTGTCCCATGTTACTTGGGGTCGGCGCAACACGTTCCCTCCTCCATTCTCCTCTACTGTTGTAACTTTAATCCTTTATTAGGGGGTCAACGTCAAAACGGAACCCGGAACCTTATAGGATGATTTCGTTGTCCGTCTGTCTGTCTGTCAGTTTGTCAAGATTCTTTTTCACAGGAACGCGTGGAGGGATCAAGTTGAAATTAATAACAAATACGTAGGTCTGGAGAACTAAAAAAATCAACCTCCTAAGTCAACGCAATAAAAAATACGGCGATTTATGCGACATATTTTGATACTCGCAAATAAATCAAAACCCATAAGGTACTTCCCGTTGACCTAGAATCATGGAATTTGGCAAGAAGCAAGGTCTCACAGCACAAGTAAAGAAACAAGTCCTTAAATCGTTATTGTAGTTTTATCACATTTTTTTTTTGCGATTACAAAATTACATTTTGATGTTGGAAAATTGACCGTTCGTGGCGTATATCGATGTGTGGGAGAACATGTTTTTCAACTACAATGTTTTTGGGATAAATTCTTCTGAACTATGAAACCCTTCATTGTGCGTGGTCCAACACGCACTTGGCTCTTGCTCTGTTACTCTTTAAATGGTACTTATTGGATGCTAATGAGACATTTTAATTTGTTTCTAGCTGACGAGTGCAATGTAATTAGGGGTAGAGCGTGTCAGTTCTGGACGTGACCTTTCTAGAAGTATCCACAATCTAAAGAAGGTGGTTTGTTGACGAGGCTAGTGCCCGGTTTCTGAGTTTTGTTAACGAGCGTTTTTTTTTTCTTTGAAGATAGTACTCTTAGGTCGATATTGTGACTCGGAAAGCATGTCACCGCTGTCATTCAGAGACAGGTATCGTGCTTAACCCGATGCCCCAGGCATCAGATTAAACTGGAAGCTGATTTCAACATAGAAAGGCTTGACAGATGATGATGAAATCGTCGAAAAGGAGCTACTACTAAACAATTCTCCTTCAAAACACTCCTACAATTTTCTGCTAGGGTTAGAACATAATTCCGTATGAACTTTCAAGAAGCGAACATTCCTCAATCTTTTGTTTTCAGCTCTATTTGTTCAGGAATGTAAACATGGAACTAATACCAGTGTTATGGTTATCCCACGCACGAGTTTATGGGAAGCAGCTTAGTTTGGCGCCCGAGGGACTTGGAGGAATGATGCAGTCTTATTGTTGGCGAATTAAAAGGTTTTATGGTGGTCTCCTGGCTAAGAAAAAGGTAATTTTGGTGTTTTGTCGAACAAAGGACGGTAGTAGCATTAAGCTCTTGAAATTGTATTTATAAAGCCTGCAGATTGTAAAAGGCATACCGCAATGGAAAAAAAGCTTAACATAATATCAGGCCTGTATTCTCCAAAGAATTGGGCAGAGGTTCAAATTCAAAAGTAATCTTTTTAAGCTCCTAATTGACAAGGTATTTTATTCAGTCAAGGAGTATCTGGGTGTCAAATTTTGATAATTTTTTTATAATTTATATTTTTTACTGTAATTTTGTGTTTGTGTTTTGCAATCTTTTGGCGTTATGTATTTTATAAATATTTTCCTATTTTCATGAGATTTTCTTATTATAATATGACAATTGTATAATTTGACCTTGTGTAACTTTGACATTGTTCATAATAATATAATTTTGTATGCCTATCGGCGGGACATGGTTTGTACATTTATATTGGAAAACACCTTAAATCACCTATGTTACACAGAATGAATAAATTAAATGAAATAAAATGAGGTGTACCTTATTATCCCATTTCTTCCCGTGGGTGTCGTAAAAGGCAACTAAGGGACTTAATAGAGAATGGGCAGCATCGTTCTCTATGCATTTTAACACCAAACTGCGATCGCCAAGCGTGGCGATTATAGCAAACCCCCCCTAAATTTTGGGAGGCGTATGTCCAGCAGTGGACGTCTTTCAGCTGAAATGATGTACCTTAATACACCCACATTTCACCAGTTATGTTTAAGTCCCATGTTATAAGGGGTGAGCCTATTGCCATCAACCGGGCTCAAATCCAGACTCTGGGCTGCTACTGAGAAATTCCTGATGGAAAAACCCAATACTACTTTGCCCGACCTGGGTATTAAATCCTACAAAACTACATCAACGAGGCACACTTGACTGATATTAGTTGATCCAGCATTATGCATATACGGATTAAACTTGACGGGCGTTAGTGTTAAGTACTACTGCACGAACCAATACTGTCGCTTAGCGTAGTGACAGGTCATCACTTAAATTTTTTCAAAGGGGTTTCTTGTCACTACATGCCCTTACCGCCGCCGTGCTAATAATCATAATCAAAGTGCACTGACTAGCCCTTGATTATGATAATTTTTGTTATTTTTAAAAGAGTAACCGTGGAGTGTCTTGTCGGCTCTTCTCCATAGGAAACGACCAATTGGAACCGTGCACCTAGCTTCTGACGTTTCATAAGTGCCCATGTAGGTTTATGTGAAATAAAATATTTTGATTTCATTGATCAGTATACTAAGGTTACTTAAGTTAGATCTATGCTTGAGTCTGTTGTGTCAATTCACGTAGGTGCTTCTATATTATCACGTTCTTACGTAGTTATTTAAGTACATGAATTCGTGTTTTTTATAGACTTTAAGTTGATAAATCGTTTATCAAAAAATCAATGTATGTCACTGTGGGTAGGGATATAACAAACATCAGTAATCTCCTATCTGTTACAAGCTACCATTGGCTAAGTGTGTTGATTAGTTTTCATAGCTTAAATAATCTACTCAAGACATTTCGCCATCAAAAGATAGTTCATGTTCATTGTTATACGAACAATCATCATAATTTATTACTGCACTCATTCAATCATTTGAATACAGATCTATAAGTAACAATAGTAAAAATGACGTCATTGTTATCATTAAATGACAGGTACTCAGCTTTTAATTATGAAAAGTAATAGCAAATGATAAAGTAATATTTTGCTGCTCATAAATTAATGAAATTAATAAAATGGTTGATTGATAAGGGATTAAAACAGGTACTGTTGTATATCAAGTTGCTTAAAGAAAAACATAATTAAAAGGTAGATTTTCATTTCTAATTGGAAACAAAAATTACATTGTTAAGCTTAAATTGGCTTCGACGCAGTCATAAAAGATGTTTTGTAGGGTCGTATAATAATGACAGTACAAGGATTATCCCCGGGGTTGCGTTCTGCAATTGAGCCTCACCCTCAATAATAATCAGGAAAATATACTCACAAGGCTCGACAGCTGCTCAGCAAGCAATGTTAGTCACACACAACACTTATAATACACACACTACAATCGTTACAACCTAGGTCCCATACACTGAGCGTAACATATTGCGTCTACCACACGTCCGCACCACGACGCACCATACACCGAATGTCGGCCATCTTTGTTTTATGAATTCGAATTTTAGTTTTCGAATCGAGTACACGCCTTGATTGTTATTTTTTAATTATTATTTTTTAAAGATGCAAAGGTTTTGATGGCAGGTGAAGACTTGGGCGGTTGTGAGGATGGGCGGCGCGCGCACTGTGGCTGACTTCGGGCAGCTGCGCGGCGCAGGGCGGCTGGGACAACTTCGTGGCATTAACCTGACCTGGTTTCAGAGACGCGATGAATTATTTTTGAAATGGCAACGCACTTGCATTCGCGTCTTTTTTATTGTTATTCTAATTTATAATTGTATAACCTTTTGATTATGTAATTAGATTAGCATCTTTATACCTAGGTGTGTAGCTCAAAATATATGTATCTCTGTTCCCTTATTGTTAGTAAGACATGATAGTTTTTGTAAAGGAAATATATTTTATCAGGGGTTTCACGGGAGAGGTCAGTAGGCCAGTCAGGAAGCTAGGCTTCAAGGTCGATAATATTATGTTTGATTTTATTTAGTGCCTATGTAGTGTTTGTTAGATGGGTATGTTCTAGAGATGTTCATTTGGAAATATACAATTGATTGACAAAAAGGAGTCGTTTTAATAAAATGCAAAAAAAGTATGTACTACCGATTTTTTTTAAAGAATGATTTTTTTTAAATACTTCCTGCAGCTCGTCCATTTTCTTATATGCATAACATACATATTCAGCCTTTGATGTTCCTCAGTGAGAGAGTGTGGGCTGTACGAGTAATCTGCCACGCGGGCCCAGTGTGGGTTGGTAGATGATCACAATCATCAAATTTTTGGTTCTAGGACATGCCGGTTTCCTCACGACATTTTCTTTCACCGTTTTAAGAGCAGTGGTGAAGAAATTCTAAACACTAAAGTAAAATGCCTGCCTGGGTTCGAACCTATGACCTACAACTCGCAGGTCGCAGCCGTTAACAATGGGTTACCACTGCTCTTAACTACTCTAATATACTGCATCAAATTTAAAGTCAATTCATTTGCTACGAGATACTAAGACTCCTTAGGATTTAACTTGATAATCATCATCACCCTCATCCTCCTAAGGGGCTCGTGGCTAAGTAATAACTGCCGTTGGGGTCGATCGATCCGGTTAAGCTACGCTTGCCACGGTTGGTCTGTGGATGGGCGACCATCTTTACATACCAAGACCCCTCCGTGCCTCGGAAAGCACGTTAAGCCGTTGGTCCCGGCTGTCATTTGTAGATATTTGACAGTTGTTATGGGTCGTCGGAAGCCCGAAAGTCTGACAACCAGTCTTGCCAAGGGGTATTGTGTTACCCAGTAGCTGGGTTGTGGAGGTCAGATAGGCAGTCGCTCCATGTAAAATACTGGGGTAGATGATAATCCTCATCCTCCTATACCAATATATTTGGGGTAAGCACAAAATGTGATTTTCTTTCATACTTCCCCATCGGCGTTCATCTCAGTTTTCACTTCGTTCCTATATTATCAATAGTGTTTTTTCACAAAATCCATGATCTTTTCTTTGGCCTCTTTTCTCACAGTCATACAATAATCAATCAATTTAATATCAGTTTAAAACAAACTTCCTAAAAAATGTACTAAATAATTAAATTATGGTAAGCAACATTGTGATACTACGGCGTAGCTTCGTAGCGTCGTAGCGAATAGCTACGGTGCTACGAGACCTCAGGGAGAAGTTGGTAATATTGTGTTAATATTTAGCTAAAACTATGTTAGCTCTCTGATAGTGCTATGAGAAAGTATAGTTTGAACTTTGAAGTGAATTTTGTCCAGCAGTGGACTAAAGGTGAATTAAGACATTAAAAATGTTATTATACTGTACAAGATTTCTAAGCCGATAAAATTATTTAAGTGAAATTTAGTTTTTGTAATTTGTTTAAATGCATGCTATAGAATGGTAGAATGTACTTGGATTCCTTAAAACTGTAACAACTGATATGTGTACCTACATTCTTTGCAAATAAAAATATTTATTGTATTCTATAATAATTTCCGCATGCGAAAACTGTATAGAATACTGATGTTCTCTATGTTAGCGGGTTTGGTTTCCGCACTTAGTCCTTCATGTGGACCATTGTGCGTGTAGAATATGCTAAATTAGTACACAGCCTCCTGAACGAAGCCGTGGCAGCTACTGAACGATAAATTAAAGAAAATAATTACAAAAATACTTTTTTGTATAAACTTTAAGCTACGTCGTACGACATGTTTATTTTACCCGACTAGCTGCGCCCTGCAGATTCACCCGCATAAGTCTCGATCCTATGGGAATATAGAGATAAAAAGTATTCTTTGTCCTAACCCCGGTTATGGTCTACCCATGTGCCGAGTTTCATTCAAATCCGTTCAGCTGTTTTAGCATGAAATCGTAACAAACAAACAAACTTACTTTCGCATTTATAATATTATAAATTTAATAATTATATTATAAATTTAATAATTATATTATAAATATTATAATTATATTATAATATAGCTAGAATTATTAGATGATATTGTCATCTTTATAAACACTACAAACGTACTGCTGTACGTACTGTGTAAAGAACGGATAAAGAAAGGTATCCCCCATAAAGATCAAAAATGAGAAGGAATGAACCTTTATTCCTCGGAATCCCATGGGTATTAAAGGGTTTCATCCGGATACGTCCCAAAACCATGAGGTTATAACTATACCAACGTATTTTACAGGCTGTCACAAAACCCTTCACGAAGCCGTCATCTCCGCATTCCGTCATCACTGTTTCCTGCAGCGCGCAATGTAACGCACGCAACATATTGTGGTTATGAGTGCGTGCAACAGTACAGGGATCGTGGGAGTATTTAATGTTAAGTGTTATCGTATAATATCTTGGTTGAATTTATTAGATATAATTATGTTGAAGTTCGTTTAAGGTCACGTCGACCAATTTATTTGTTGTTGCCATTTGACTAATGTATTTTATGTTTACAAATGATTGAGTTTTTAAGTTCCGTTAAATTATTTTATTAAGAATATCTAAGATATTATATCCAAGTGCCCACTTGGTTTTTCAAGATATCGCCAAGCGGTTGGTCGACTCTTCACGTGACCAGAGGGCTGGTCTATTTTTCGGGCAAAGAACCAGCATCGTCATACAACGTGGCCAACCTTTTGGGCACTTTTCCTGTTGACAGCGATGCGGACAAATTTTTTGATGCCCTATGATTCTGTCCCCCTCCTTTTTTATATACATGTACATATTATTATTAGTTAATTTAGTTAGTATTAGTCTGCTAGTGTAAATATTTTTCAGAATAAATAACGTATATTAAAGAGATTATATTATCTTATCAATTATATTTATGTAAAGGCATTGTTAAAATTTTTAGTTCAAAAGTATTTTGATTTGTACGAGTAGTAGTAGTTCAGTTTATTTTATCTGTGCAATATTCATGTTAGCTAAGTAGTAAATGTAGACGACTGTCATTTGAAATGTTATAAAAGATCGTGGAACTTTATTTTTGGTCTCTTTTCTATACGTGTCGCTGGACTGGTAACAATATACAAACTTGAAAACTAACTTAACTTTGTAGTTCAAAAAATGTTCTTCCATACATCGACATACGTCACGGTCAATTCTCCAACTGCAAATATAAGTTCGCAACCGCAAAAAAAATAATGTGATAGATTACAAATTTTCGGATTTTTTCTTTTACTTGTGCTGTGAGACCTTGCTTCTTGCCAAATTACATGATTCTAGGTCAACGGAAAGTAGGTAATAGGTTTTTATTTATTTGCGAGTATCTAAATATGTCGCATATATGGCCGTATTTTTTTATTAGGATGACTTAGAAACTTGATTTTTTTAGAGTTTCAAGTTACTGTAGATATACTTATTTGGTATTAATTTCAACTTGATACCTCCACGCGTTCCTGAGAAAAAGGGTCTTGACAAACTGACGGACAGACGGAGAGCGAACTGATCTTATAAAGGGTCCGCTTTTTCCTTTGGAGGTACGGAACACTAAAAAATGATCATAATAATGCGAGTAAGAAGTACCTAACTCTAGCCTTCGTTAAGGGTGTTTTTTTACACCCGTTATTAATAATATGCGTATTAGTAGAGCGTGGCTTATGACGGTGAGCGGTGTTCTGAGTTGCACACCGTCATTTGTTTCATACTGTACTGACAGTTGACTTGTTTTTTTTTTAATAATCTTTTAATGGCCTTGTTGCTGGGACCTTTTAGCCAAGTCTTTATTTAGTAACAAACTTTGTTTAAATAATGATGAAATGAATTATATACAATGCATGATAGATGATATCCCCGCCGGCACGCTCTCCTTGAGTTTCAATAAAGATATTTATGGCACTGTACTGAGACCGCACGCGGACTTCTTGAGAGAACTTGAAGTGATGTTGCACTGTTTAGTTTCATTTGCCTACACTAATGCACGTTCACGAAAACTTAATGGTTAATAATCCATCACTATTACACATTAAATATTTGGCTAAACACAAATTTTATAAAATAAAACAAAACTGCTAAACATGACGCTTCACTTTCCCGCCCAGAATCTTGACTTGAGAAGATGCAACAATGGTACAGACGTCTGTAATTGGGTAGTTTTCGCGCATACAAATTAGTAAAGCGATACGTTTAGCAAGTATCTAACCGCCTCTGTGGTCTAGTTGCAAGACCACCTGTCTCAGACGGAGGTCTCGGATTCGTTTCCCACCGGGAGCAAAATTTTCTGCTTAGTTTGGTTGGTGGTAGGGCTTGTTCTAAGTCCGCCTGGCTAGCTACCACCATCATATCTAAGTCTGTCACCATAAAAATAATGTTAACAACATTGTTGTGTTTCGGCAGTTACAGGTAACAGTAGGCAATTATAGCCAGTTCTTCTGTGTTTGAGGATTCCGGGTGAAGCTCGCTTCCACCTTCGGCCTGATCACCACTTACCATCAGGTGAGATGAAGGCCACGAGCTTCCCGTGCGGTGGTAAAAAAAGAAAGTAGTATACATAGTTTCCCGAATTGGTACATATTTTTTTATGCAAGGTGTACATCGATCAAAACTAAAATCACGAAAAAAAATTCAATGCTAAATAAATGTATGGAGCAACTGGTTTTTCTTAAGCAATTTCTGGGTTGGTCACATTGTAAAAGATGTTTATATAATGATGAGTAAACACCCCTTTTCAGGTTTTTGGTTAGTTCATATAAAAAACTTTGTTACAAGTATTATTTTGAGGTTAAAATACTAATTTCGACTTGTATTAATTTCGTCGGTTTGTAAGATTTTTCTTAATCGTTTTTCGTTTCTTTGTTTTTTTTTTACGTGTCGTACAAAATAAATGTATTTTCTTTCTCTTTGTCTCTTTAATTACATCCTAACGCACGCTCATCGCTCCGGTTATAACACAAGACACAACCTTACAATATTATTGAATGGAATCTCAGCACAAATCCTATTGTTAGCGATGCCTCATTTCACTGTTCAGTAAATATTTATTTACGTAGCCAAATGTTCAGTACTTACTTATATGTTTATTTGATTAAATAAATCCCTGAATTGTATTACAGTGTTTGAGTCATGTTCACATGCGGAAAAGTATGATGTGTGAATCTGGATAAAGGGTATGAAACAAAAGTTTATTCCGGTTAAATTATTATCTGCCTATATAGCCTCTTCCGTGCTATGTTGGGGTCGGCTTCCAGTCTAACCAGATGTAGCTGAGTGAATAGGTATCAGTATTTTACATGGAGCGACAGCCTATTTGACTTCCACAACTCAGTAACTGGGTAACGCGATACCCCTTGGTAGGAGTGGTTGTCAGATGTTGGTATTAACTGGATTAGCTGTGCAAAAATGAATCGATTCTTACCCAAGTAGCAAAATTCTCCTATAGTCATTGACTTATAAGACTAAAAGTCTTATATGAATCTAATAGACGCTTTGACCAATGTCACAGATCCTACAACAGCATCTTATGAGACGATTTGTGCTACAAGTACTTACGATCCTATTACTAGTTTTATAAATGTTTACTGGATTACTTTATACGATTCTTACTAGAACTTGCAGCCTTATAAGCGCATGTTATAAAAATAATAAGCAAAGTGTTGCTTTTAATCTTATAAGAAGAAAGAAAATACGTTTATTTGCGGTATAAGAAGAAAATAAGAAAAGGTTGGGGGAAACATGCGTCACATCCACGCAAAACGGCTATCACTCAGCATTATGCTACGACCCTATACATGACAGAGCCCCAGCGCTGGTTTTCAGCGACAGCCGGCGCCGACGTATTGACGTCGTCCGGTGCAGCAAACAATTAATGGGAGGCTTTACCGGTACAGCATACATAAAGATAAATAATGATAAACTAAACAGGAATATAAAAATAGACATACGTGCTGTGAGAATATCATCCTCCATAAACATTTTACGCTATAAGTAGTGGCAACATTTCGAAACGTCATATTTGACGTGCACCCAACATGCACCAAAGAAACTATGATGTAAGCGTTACAAAAATCCCTGTCCCAACTAACTTTCCATCCTTACTAACATATTCTTCCCCAAAGCTCTTTGAGGCTTTGAGGTTTTTTATCCGCGTTAATGATATCAAATTATGATTATTTTTGTATTGTTTGTGATCATTTATGTACATATTTATTAATATAAATAACAATATGCTTTATCTGTTTGTTTCAGCGTACTAATAGTTGTCAACAAGTTTCACATTAAATTCAATTATTAAATAAGTAATCAACATATTATTGGATTTAGTTTTTCTTTTCTTTTTTTCTTCCTCCGCACGTTTTCTCTAAACACATCTGACATTGGCAGAATTGTCGACAACGGCACCATTGCCAGAAAGAAAAATAGAATAGAATAGAATAGCGTTACAAAATGGCCAGTTATGTAATGTGTTATTATTTAATAAGCAAAAGTTATGTGTCAGTGCTTTATATAAATGTGTTTGTGAGTGTATGTGAAAGATAAGATGGACGGACCCAATAAAAAGACAAAACCTTGGTGATCCGACATGCCGAACACTATGAACTATGAAGACCTTTGGAGCTCCATAAACAGGAAGGTATGAAAAAACTGGAAATCAGTCACGAATAGAAACACAAAATAGACCAACACAACTTATAAATAATACGATTATTGGAATTTAATTTGAAATTAGATTGTAAATGGATGAATAAAAAAAAAATATTATTTAGCATTAAACTAATAGAATTGTTTACTCTTGTTGACGTCTTGTTTTATTCTTCTATAAGTCATGTACTCCTATAAACGTCTTAGATAGAGCTGCTACAGGTCAAGGATATTATTGGATTGATTTGTCTTAGTCGTGACTTTTAATAGACTGTTAGCACCAAACTAGCATGCCCTCCGATTTTTATGGGTACAATTCTACTTTAAGTGTCCTACATTTTCTATTACTAGAGTAATCGGCCAAGAATGCTAAAACTTAAATATGGTGGCGAAGTAAATAAGTCCTGTAGTAGTCTTAACTTTGACTAAATTGTATTATAAAAGTTTTGATGATGCAATGTTATGGCACGTGATCCAGATCCTATGGCAGCTTAATTATTTGTTAATTATTAACGAATTAACAAATAATAAATATGTGTAGTTTTGAAAGGGCATGAAAATATGTTTATTATCATCGAACACTTTATCAATAAAATTAATTTCGAAAGTTGGGTAGGCATTCTTTACTCAACAATCAAAGGGCAAAAGTTACCTTTGTTATAATAATAGATATTAATGTGGATTACTTTGAAAATAAAAATTATATTTTTCTTAAGTCACTAGCACGTCACCGTTACTAAAAGAATGAACAACGAATGCTCTAGTAATGGCATCAAGCTGACAACTGTTGGATCAATTACACCAGCAAAAGCACCTAATAAGATAATTATAAAATCGAATTGCACTTTACCGGACTGTAAAAAAACGACTATAGGGCGTAATAGCCCTATAAACTGCGCCCAAATGCGGTCCTATAAACATTTTTAGTATTTCTATAGGACTAAAAAATACATGGTCCTAGGATGCTTATAGAACCACATTTTGCTACTTGGGTACTTTCTGATAATGGCAACACTGTCAGTACTGTCACTCAATGTTTAATATAAAACCGATATCCGCGTTCAGTTAGCATCTCCTTTTTATATTTGCTGCGATAGGAATCAGACTTAATTCCTTCCCTGTGAAACGTTCAATATAATTGACCGTTATTTAAATTCAAAGTTCTGTTTTTTATTCATGCCGTAATCTAATTTCCTACATCAGACCTTCGGGCTTCTGACGACTGGTTAAATATTGGTTTGTATAAAAAAAAAAACAATGTAATACTTTAGTTACTGTTCTTATTTTGTTTCGTGCATCAATTGATAAGCAATTTTGAAGTAAAAACATTAAAAAAAAAAAAACTAAAATCAAAAGTCATTTATTCAAACTAGGCTGAGAATCAGCACTTTTCGAACGTCAAAAATTACATAAGACAGTCCCCCAAAAACGCCCACCCTTCACCACTTCCTAGTGCTTTAGCTGGGAAGAAGAAGTGGGCGTTGAAGAATTAGGCGCGTTGAGTGATTTTCGTAAGAGAAAAACTTATGGGTCCGCGTCACCGCCATGCTGTAGTAGCAGTAAGTGAAGTTAAATTGACCACGTGAAAAGTTTAATTTGTGTATACTGTGCATTGTTTAAATTGTGTTTTAGATAAAATCATTGTTTTATTGACGTGAAAACTTCTTTAGGCGCGTCCAGCGATAAGTCTCACTACTTTCGGCAGTCCGTATGTTTTACAGCGGCCGCCGAGGAGGTATCTCCGTGCTCTGTGGACATCCTAACTATACGTAATATAGGTAAAACGGGCTGGTGTCCGCAACTCCACGTCAATGCGCGCATTTTGCGTACGGGTGGGAAAATCGATTATTCGATCCACCCCAGCTCCTCAAGGAAAGCCAGCAACGCCTTGGTGTTACTGACAATCTCACGTAGGATGGGTTACCGAAGTACTTTGCCCTGTATGTGGCGACCACCGGGCAGTTTAACAGCACATGAGCTGTTGTCTCGTCGTCCTCCATGCAGGCCCTGCTCAGCGGACTGTCTGTAGAGGTGTTTATTAAAAGACCCATGGCCAGTTATAGCCGCTGTAACTGTACGCAACTGTTGTTTAGTTAGTTGTAGAACCCGTTTCGTGAGGCGGCCGTCGATAGTAGGGAGTGCCTCCTTCGCCTGCCTGCACTCACTTTGGTCCAACCATAGTTTGTGTTGTTGATCCCTGGTTCGTTTCCTTACCAGAGTGCGTAGATAAGCGAAAGGGAGTGGCGCGATGGGTTCAGGTCCCACTGGTGCCATGCTAGACCCCCTTCCCTAACTATACATATATCCTAACTACTAATAATGTTACGCTTTCAAGCTAAAACGCCTGAACGGATTTAGATTAAATTTGTCACATGGGTATCTATACCATGAAATGAAATGAAATCGTTTATTCTGTAAATAGGATATCGTAATCACTTTTACACGTCATATTAAAAAGTAAAAAATAAGCTAGATGTAGTCGACATTTCCTATCTGACTACCCGTGAGAAGAAATGGCGAAACAAACTCAGGGGTCAAAGTCTCTTTAAAGTCCAGACATAATCTTGGTCAGATCATGTGAGGACCATGTAGATCTGTGTCTGAAATGGTCTTTTGAGGAAAGAACCACACAATTTTGAGTGGACCTGTCCAATCAGTGCAAGCATTTGTCGTAATCGTGCAGCTCGACTCAAGACTAAAGGAGCTCAACGAAAGTACCAAGACGAACAATACCAAAGAAAGTACATTTGGGTAGGCCACATAAAGTGCTCAAAATGCCAGACCACCATTAAAACTGAGAAAAAGCATAAAATAATAGGAAAATATTTAAAGAAAAAAAAAATGACCCACATAGTGCTCACATTCACAATAAATTAAAGCAGTAAATATAATACTTTTCAAAGTAAACATTAATGTAATATTGTATATAATATTCTGCAATGTCAATATTTATATAAAATCATGCATAATAACATTCAATGTCAAGTTTTCCAGTTTGATCACAAGGCTTGCAGAGCGAGCAGCTCAATCCCAAGCTTTTTTGTCTTCTAAATAATCACAAATTTTATAGTACCCTTTTTTACAAAGTTTGGTTTTAATACAGCTTTTAAATCGTTCATCACCTGGATTAGTACCTAGAATACTCTTTATCCTAATATTCCTACGGGATCTAGACTTATGCGGGTGAAACCGCGGGGCGCAGCTAATAGGGAATATGCACGTAATTCAAAACGTATCCATTATTTTAATATACATTGTGTAGGGGTCTAGAAACAAATTCCATTATTTTTTACATTTTTTAATGCATTACTTATTTTACAATTAATTAATTTATGTTGCGTTTTTTTTGGTGAAACGGAACGCAATCTGAAAACGCGTCCGCTTCGAAAATGCCGGAAGTGACGAAACAAAACATGTGAATAAAATCTATTCTTTGCTAAATACTTGAAATCTCACTAAGGTAAATATGTAAGTGCGATTTCTACTTGAATAAAGCTACAATAATTTAATATATATATATATATATTAAATAAAAAAAATATCTTATATATATATATTAAATTATTGTAGCTTTAAAACAGATGTAAACAAAGCAGTTTCGTGAACAATGACGTCACATCATGACCGCGACAGAAATGGACGTTTGAACTGTAGTAGAAAACTGTTGGAGTTTCATAATTTTTTTGAGCATCAATCAGTAGTTCAATTGAAGTTTCAATACTTTTCTTAGGTTTATATTACTGTCTATTATTGATTTAGTGAAAAAAAAAAACATGCATATTCCCTATTAGCTATAATATCGAAGTCATCGCAGGTGCATTACAAATTCAAATCAACAATGACATGATAAATATTTAAAACAAGCTTATAACGTACGTGACAAAGTTCACGAGAGACTGGTGTTTATACTAGGAAAACCTGCATAGCAGATTACCAGTGTCCCACCAGATAGAGTGTTAACATAATTAGTTATACAGTAAGAGCTGAGCTGAACGTAATAAATCAAATGGAAAAAAAGTTGACTGAAAATCAGCGCTGTGCTGTGGGTCCCCCATAGCACAGCATCATGCTGAGTGCAAGCCGGAGTGTCACAGTCATGACGTGCAGCTGCCGACTATTTGTTTTTTGTGCTCGTGATTATTATGTAGATCTGTTTTGTTTGATTTTTGTTTCACCTAGTCGAGTTAATTATTTTTTCGTATGCACCTGTTTCTGTGAGTATTAAAATTATTATCTTTTTCTTTCTTTTCTTTTAATGTAAATCACACTAATATTATAAAGGCAAAAGTTTGTGAGTGTGTGTGTGTGTATGTTTGTTACTTCTTCACGCTCTAACTGCTGGACTAATTTTGATAAAATTTTGTATGGAGGTAGCTGACATCCTGGATTAAGACATAGGTAGGCTACTTTTTATCCCGATATTCCCACGGGATCGAGACTTACGTGGGTGAAAGCGGCGGGCGCAGTTAGTCAATAAAAAAAACCAAATCAAAGTGAAAAAACTATAAAATACAACAAATAGAGAAATAGAAAAATGCGTGAAATATTAGTTACCATCGGAAAGGCAAGGTTGTATTGCCTCATTTGCCCTTTACAACTACAGATATCATCGCCAACAATTCAACAATTCGAACCCCATCAAAAAGGTAACACACAACTTAAGAGGTCATAAATTGTAACCCACCATAACCCATTTTTCGTCGCAGTAGGGTAATTACCAAACCATCATACATTACTGTCATTGGCAGTACGCTCACGCGCAGTTATTGTAACGTTTAAATAAACAGGTAGCGCTTGTCCCGAGGGTACAATCGCCGACAAAAGTGCTACATTATTCAGTCACGATGAGCGCGGCGTGACAGCTGTGTGACACGTCATGTGGGGCCAAGAAAATGGCGGGTGTGATAAAGGGGAAGAATACAATGGAGATGGTAGAACGAACGTTGAAATTATCCGAGTTTTAAAATTCTGATTAGGTAAGACACAAATAGAACAAAAGCAGAAAAAATCAAACGCACAGTAGTTTTTTTACATTTGCACTACAAAAATCGTCTTTACTGCTGCGATACAAAGACGCTGTTAACGTCAAATTATTACCAATGATATAAGGTTTAAAGAGAAGCCTTTCATCAAGTTTAAATTCAAATCATTTAGTTCAAGTTACATCCTCCTCCTAACTAATAAAAGCGAAAGTGAGTTTGTTTGTTTGTGCTATATACACACTGACTTATTTTTTTATTTTTTTAGAAAAACATACTTTTCTGATGTTTGTAAATATGTGAACACCATGTATCTATCTAATAATTAAGTTATTTTTCATTTCTTAGTTTTTAATTCATTTTACCTATTATGGTATAGTAATTTTATTCTAGGTGCATCGTCTTCACATATAATCATATAATTAATGTAATCAAACAAAATATTGTAAAACATTTTTAAAAGAGTACCGGTGGAGTTTCTTGCCCATTCTTCTCCATACGAAACTACCTTTTGGAAGGGTCAACTAGAATCAATTCTATTTTTTTTGGAAATTTTGACGTTCAAAAGTGCCTCTTATGTGCCTCGAAATAAATGGTTTGACTTTGATAACCCATTCAATGGGTTCTATACCTACTTGAAACCCAGTGTCATGAAAAAATCATAATATTATGTTATTTCGATATCCGCCCAGCACGCGTAGCATGACCAATTCTATCTCTATTCTACCCAGGGACCATTTTGGTTACCATTTTAGAAAAACCCTATCGAAAACCCTTTCAATGGAACGGGTTTTTGATAGGGTTTTTCTAAGCAGTTTTTATCAAAAACACTTTCAACGGGTAACCAAAATTTAATTTAAGCCGTTCAAAAGGGTTACCCATATCGTATGGGTTTTTGTTTAACCGCTTAGAATAACCCTATCGAAAACCCTTTCAATGGGTAACCAAAATGCTCCCTGCTGAAAACTGCCAGATATTCTCTTCAACTATAATAACACGTGGCGTTTGAATGTTGTTTTAAACTAACTATTGATTAATAAATTACTGTGTTACTTTAATACAAATTGCCTTCGTTCTTAACACCGCTACTTCTCTGGCCTCACCCGTTCCGCAAAGATAACGTCACACCACGCGACTGTACGCTACCGAACTACTTTTGTTTGCGACTGTTATAGGCTTTGTTAATACCGTACGCGACTGTACATTGAATTGAACGTCAGTGTATGCTGATATGTTATATACCTACGTTTTGTTACATGAAATGAGGTTTGTGACGAGCCTTGTGAGTTCTTTGATTTCGAAATTATTCGTAACTAGTGACCCGCCCCTGCTTCCCATGGCTTTTACGACTTGATAAATTATTATTATTATAAGAGAGACAAGAAAAAAAATAACCAGTGCGCAAATTTTGCCGAATTAAACTTAAGGCGGAGATTTCTTGAAAATGTTCAAAAACGCGGTTTGGGCGGCGGGTGTTGTATCTGGTGGGCAACTGCCCGACGGTTGATGTCGGGATGTTGTATATACGCTAGTCGCGCGGTAAACACTGCTTGCGCGATGCAAGCGGTGTTGATCGCCACACTACTACAACAAATTGGTGATCATGATTACAATATAGTACATTTTGATGGACAAATTGTATTTATTTATTTAAGTATTACACAATGTACACACAGTTACAGGCTAGGCTAAAGGCTGATAGTCGAAAGTTTTGAAATGAACCTGACCCTCGAATTTTGCAATGACAAATGCTCACACGTATCAAACGACTTTTTTCACGACACATACTCAGACCAAATGAAAAAGGTAGACGGAGCGTACGCCAACAATAGCGTTCAAATAAGTGAAGCCCCGTTTTCAAGGTTATGATGTCTAGCGCGTTCGGTGTCGCACGTCGCTTTGTAACACGGTCGGCTTCCTATTTCAAATTTGGCTTCCTTTACCCTGCTTCACTCTGAGAGCGCCTCGCTCCGTCTACCTTTTTTATTTGGTCTGAGCACACATATGAGGAAACAATAAAATATAAAAATTTCATAATCATAATAATTTGTAACAAATATTTATGAAAAATGGCTCGCGGATTTAGTAAATGCTTTTCCGCAAGATGCCTAGCAAGGTTGCCTGGCTGGGGATCGGGATGTCCTTAATAGCGGGATGACCTGACCTGGTTCCCGGGGGCGATAAGTGCTTGCACGAATATTATAGTGATTTCAATTTACGCGTAACAATGTTTGATTGTGGTTTTGCACGTGTATAGGTACGTCAATATACGTGTGTGTATGTAGGTATGTATGTATAGTATTATTAACGCTTTGTTTAAGTGTTTTTCCAGGGAAGGACTTCCGACTACCATTATTTCTGCTACCAAGCAACCATCTTTATTATGTGTAATAGGTACTGTTGGGGAATTACTTTACAAGTTAAAAGTAAATGGTCTTTTATTCATTAACGACCCGGTAATATAAGCACGCCGGAGTCCTTCATAGTACCTACCTTCACGAACCCTTCCGGAACAAATAAATGCTCTAAATGATGTAGATGGATCTTATAAATATTATTCGAAACTGCGATCCGTAGCGCAAAAGCTGTATACTCAACCACTGCGCCAAGTATGCCATCAATTTATTTATATCTTAATAGTCTTATGACATCTCTCCAGGAAAATCTGAAATGTCTTTGACCTAGCTCTAATTTTATCTGGAATCTGAGTTCCCTGACACATGGGTGATACGGGGTGCTACGCACTTGTACGAGGCGGCACATTCAATTCGGCAATATTTGTTGAACTTCAAAGCCGACCCGAAGCGATCACTACACATATTCGGCTCGTGCCGATCGGAAGACTCCGTTCAGCTTCTGCCGTCTCTGAATCAGGTTCGGGTTGGCTCGGCATAATTTCGACCTAAGCCGAGTGGCTTTTTACCGAACATACATATCGACATAAATATGTTCAATTTTGCTACCCGGCTATGCCGAATCATGACGACCCGAAACAAGTGTGTAGGACGCATATTATTTAGTATTTAGTTGAAACCTTTCCGTCAGAAATAAGATTTCGCGCTGTCAAAGAAGTCTTCTTTGATAGCGCGTATATTTTGTCAACGAGCTGTCAAATCTGTTAACACTGGTAATAAGTTGGTTTTCAACGCCTGGCTATTATTAAACTATCTTGTGTCCACTTTGTAATAAACTACAGAAGATTTGATGCTAGACTATCTTTAATTATATCTTTTTCTTCTTGTTAAAGTTTAATTTATTTAATGTTCGATTTTCGACCCAAACACTATTTTGATAGGTGCAAATGTCAAACTACAAATTGAAAAAACGAACAACAAACATTTGAAATGTCAAATTAGTCTCTGGGATTCAAAAAAACGGACTTTAGATGAGTTTCACTTTAGTTTGTCATTATTTACGTAATTTTATCTTTTTGTTTGTTTCAGTCCAGTACTAACCCCAAAGATCTACATTAAGTTCATCTGTATCATCGAATATTTTTATCATTCTATTTATTTATTTTTTACCAAAGAACAATGCACACTTGCTTTTCCAATTCACTATAGACATTGGCAGAATAGTCGACATCGGTTTTGCATGCCATAATAAAAATAAAAAAAAATAGAATTACTTAGTTTGACAGCTGTTACATTATCCCGTCCCTTTCTTTTAGCTGTTAGAAAGTGTTATGTTCGTTGCTGACAGTTATGATAATATTTTAGTATACCTAGGTTTAATTTAGTTTTTCACAAAACTGTCTTCGTATAATTGTTCTAAGAATTAATTAATTATAATCTTAAGAATTTTAAAAAGTAGTGCTTCTGCATCACTTCCTTTGTGATATTTCCAAATATTTACTAAAATTAACCTTAATCCGACCAAGCTAAGGTTTAAAATTGAAAGCAACAAGCATTTCAGTTTAGTCATAAATTGTTTTTTCTTAGGAGCGACTTTAACGATTATAAATGAATGTAAAACGTCAGAAATCTGATTAATTTAGATGTTTTTAATGTGATTTGTGTTAAAACGGGGATGTTCACGGAAGATTTAAGGTGATTGGCTGCTGCTGAGTGAGTGAGTGGATGAATTGATTGTAAAAATAGACTGAGTATAATTCAACTTATATCAACACACATAACATCACGCCAGTATTTCTCAAAGGAATAAACAGAGGTATCTACCTATACGTATCGGTGAAGAAAAACATCGTGAGGAAACCTGGAACCTAATCAATAGATTATCATCATCTGGCTAACCATTTCCCAACTATGTTGGGGTCGGCTTCCAGTCTAACCAGATGCAGCTGAAAACCAGTATTTTACATGGAGCGACTGCCTATCTGACCTCCACAACCCAGTTACTGTATAATACCCCTCGGTAAGACTGATTGTCAGACTTTCGGGTTTCTGACGACCCGTAACAACTGTCAAAGATCTACAAATGACAGCTGGGACTGCTTTTCGACGCACGGAGGGATCTTGGTATGTAAAGATGGTCACCCATCCACGTACCAACAGCCACATTGAGCAAGCCTGGTGATCAATGCTCATGCCATCTCGGTATGGCAAGCGGCTTTTGCCCCTACTGCAGACAGACACTCTAGGCTGGTATTATTATTAGATACTATACATATTAGGTTGGGGAAAAAGTCTTTTCGCATTATAGCATGTATGAACTTGTAATAAAATCTCTTTGGCTATACTATTTGTATCTGGCTGGTTTTGGTATCATTGAAAGTTTAAATTTTAAAGAACATAATTCCAAGTTCAAGTTAGGAAAATGTGTGATTTTCATTTGTTTTTCGTACGGTCAAGATGAGTGAATCTTATGAAGAAATTCGATACATTTTAAAATTTTACTACAAAAAAAGTAAAAATGCAACGCAAGCCGCGAAAAAAAATTGCGATGTTTATGGACCTAGTGCAGTGTCTGTGAGAGTAGCACAAATTTGGTTTAAGCGTTTTCAATCCGGAAATTTTGATGTCAAAGATGCACGTCGCTCTGGTCGCCCTATTACGGATAAAATGGATGCCATTTTTGAAAAAGTGGAGCAAGATATCAGTAGTTACGACGTAGCTGAAGAACTGGGAATTGACCACAAAACAGTTTTGGCACATTTGAAAAAAACTGGGTACACAAAAAAGCTCGATATTTGGGTACCTCACGAGCTCTCTGAAAGAAACCTAATGAACCGTGTACTCATTTGTGATTCTTTATTACGACGTAATGAAACCGACCCGTTTTTGAAGAAGCTGATAACTGGTGATGAAAAGTGGATCACGTACGACAAGAAAGTGCGAAAAAGGTCGTGGTCAAAGGCCGGTCAGGCTTCACAGACTGTGGCGAAACCCGGGTTAACTCGCAACAAGGCGATGCTGTGTGTGTGGTAGGATTGGAAGGGCATTATTCATTATGAGCTGTTACCACCAGGCAGGACCATAGATTCTGAACTCTACTGCGAACAACAGATGAGATTAAAGCAAGAAGTTGAGAGAAAGCGGCCGGAATTAATCAACAGAAGGGGTGTGGTTTTTCATCATGATAACGCTAGACCTCACACAACTTTAGCCACTCAGCAAAAATTAAGAGAGTTTGCCTGGGAGGTGTTAATGCATCCGCCGTATAGTCCTGACCTTGCACCGTTAGATTTCCACCTGTTTCGGTCTCTTCAGAATTCTTTGGGCAGTGTCACGTTAACATCACGAGAGGACTGCCAAAACCACTTGTCGCGGTATTTTGATCAGAAGTCCCAAAATTTCTATAGCAATGGGATCATGTCCCTACCTACAAAATGGCAAAAAGTTGTCGAACAAAATGGTACCTACATACTTTAGTTAAATATAATAAACTATATTAAAAAATGTTTTGAATTTTCTTAAAAAATGCGAAGAAACTTTTTCCCCAACCTATTATAAAGTACACGCACATTCTATATAGTCTAGGAACCCACTGCTGGTCTAGGTTGATTCATGGATCTAGGGCCAGCCAAGTGTTAATGGATTTTCCTATGAAGACATTTTTAGTGGCAACCCGGAGTCTAGATTTGCGCCGAGTACGATGGCTATAGACTCGCTCTCTATTTCATGGAACTGGTAGAACTTAACATCTAGTGTTAGTATAGACAAACTTAACAAACAATAAAAAAATCAGCGTGGAACTGCTTCCACCTCCGCAACATCAGGGAATACCATCGATATGCGAACACACTGAGCTTACTGTTGGTGCTGCCGCAAACACGCGGCATCAGGGATGAACATCTTTTTCTAATAATGGCGGCAACCACCAATGTTACACACACACACATACATAAACTCACGCCTTCTTCCACCAATGTTGTTATCCGCAAAAATCCCTGACGCACTAAAACGCCACGGCAGCTGAATTCCGGCCACCGTAGGCGCGGGCTTGCGGACGGTGAGCGATGGGTAGCTCGCCGTCCGATAAGGACCACGCCCGGGTCGACGGCGCGTTGTGTACCACGCGCGCCTCAAAGAGATGTCAGCACCAACTGACGGGGTTCGATACGGCCATTGCCTGCCAGGGTTGCGAGTTTGTCCGAAAGGGATATCGTGGCTCTGGCACACAGGCAACGGAAGGAACATGGGTTTTAGTTAGTAAAAGTCTGACACGCCCCGCTCCGCCCAGAGCGGGAGAAGTTATTTGATAATTTCCCACCCAAAAAAAAAAGCCGTATCAGCAGTACCTACTCTCAGTGCATTATTATATTGAACTTGTAGGATATATACCCGCTGAGTGAAGTTGACCAACAGGCTGCACTTATAGAGGGACTGACAGTAAGCTTTGAAAAGTCTTATTTTTAACTGCCTTCGTACATCGTGCAAACCTGCGGGCCAGCATGTTACAATGGACAGCCAGCGACCTACGTTCTCTTTCAATGTCACATTTATCTTTAAGGTCTTCAGTGACCCAGTGGCCCAGATACCTAAACTTGTCCACTCTTCGCAGGGATTCTCCACACAGTGCGACATGAGGAATGGCATATCCGGCGAAAAGTAATGTTAAGTAGTAAGTACAATATGTTTATGTTTAAACGAGTGAATTGCTCTTTGATTTTATGTAATAAGTTTTCTCTTCTACTTTTACACACGTTGTCTATATTCTCTTTAATCCACTTTTCTATCGCAGTTATGCTGGAAGAGATTTCTTTAGAAATAAGCAATAATAAGTATCACCTTTGTACATATTTGCCTGTTCCTTTCGTCTTGTCTGTTTATATGTGTGTGCATATACGTATGGTTAAATAAATAAATATACAGGAAACAAATTTAACCAGTTCACAATTTTTTTTTGGTGGGTCAATATCAGTAATAGAACACATTTCCATTATATTATGTACAATTTTTTTTTTCCCGACTTGAAATACTAACAAAATACCTAAAATCCTACAAATCGAGCGAGCGCACAGCTGTTTAGGTACCTTCGCGCGTTCCGCTACACCGCGCACACGCGTCGGCCGGCAAGTCACCATTAAAATAGTTCCAAAGTAAACAAAACACCTTTCGTTCAATACTTAATTTTGTTGTACTAAGAAATATCAAAATAAAAAATATAATTATGTTTATTATAACTCGCATACGTTTAATTTGTCAAAATATCTATAAATACCTCAATTGGTCCAATAGAGGTTTTTGATCCTTATAAGAAAGAGGATCGATCGGCATAAAAAAAAGTTTTTGTGAAAATTGCTTATTTTCCTGCTGACTGTACATTTTTTTCAAAATCTTTGAATGCAGATCAAAATTTCTTAAAAAGATAAGGATAGTCTCCTAAGACCATTTTCGCGTAGCTGCAACGGATAAGGTACTTCCCCTTACTGCCCCGCTGCAAGTTTCCACCCTGTATAGTCAGGGAATACAGGCATGTTGTTGTTTTACAGATCATTTAATAAAGTAATTAAAATATTTCATAAAGTACGTAGGTACATTTACGAGTTCACGTAACGTGACAGAAAGTACAGATTCACGTAATTTTTCACAGTTTTATTATAATTTTAAACGGTTTTTTCAATCACGCACATCAAGACGCACATAAAAGTTGAATATTTTTAAAACAGGAAGTGTCAGTTCGCCACAAATCTTATGGACCGCAGAGTACGTAATTTTTATTAACTCTCTGACCTGATCAGTAGCTATTTATATTTGGACTTGAATATAAAGTTGGGATAAAGGAGTGTTGGTAGAAAAATTAGAAAGAATCGGGCCCTATCCGAAATTCCGAATTCCAGCGCTGCGTCACTTATTTTTAAATGTCGCAGCATCATGCTGAGATACCTTTTGGTCTCGTACAAGACTTTCTGTTTTCATTTTTATTTTATTTTTCTATGAGTGCGTTTTAGTTTAATTTGTGATCTCCCGTGCGAGTCCCATAAATGCTCTTCTTTCTTGCTTTCAAAGATTCCGAAAGATGGTTCAAAGTTATTTGATTACAAGCCGTGTGCCTGATAGCATTCACATCGGCAAAAATTATGAACCTCCATACAAACTGTCATCGGAGTATTTAACTCCTTTGGGGGATTTATTTTCGTAAACCCTCAGCTAGTTACTTATAAATTCTACATATATACATTGAAATAGGTGAAATTCAGCAAACGACATGCCATCGGAGTGATCACAAATAACTGCCTCAGTATCGATTTGCCCCGCATGCAATTCTGACATTTTGAGGTTCTAAATCAAAACAAAGCATGAACAACGACACTCCGTTTTAGAAGAACAGACTACTTGGGCCCGGCGCATATCTGACGATACGCGGTTTCCACTGCCGAACAAATATCACCATTGCATCTCTTGGAACAAAGTCGAAGATGAATAAACTTCAACTAGTCATCCAAAGTATCGAAGTTTATTTATTCTGGACTTTTGGACTTTGGACTCTGTCAGACCACCTGGGAAGACTACAGTTAACCCATTTATCTTAACAAGTGTGACAAAATGTTTGAAATGTCAGGACACTGAACTGAATGTCTGGAACACTGTGTTCACGTATTTCACAACATGCTAGTTAATCTAATTCCTGTCTTTAATATAATAATAATTAATTTCGATACGTAACCGTACGACTTACAAAGTATGCATTATTAATTACATGTTGTGGGTACAATGAATTGTTGGTTGAATCGCTGCTCTCCTAACTAGATCACTGAGTCGTCTGTATTTAAGAGAGACAGTTTCGACGCTCAATTTGACTAATAATCATATTTGTATGCTTTTGGAGCTTAAAATATAAAACAAAAAACTTAAAATTAAATAAATCTGTGGAATTCATAAGGCAAAGCTATAATAGCGAGAACAGTGGTGGCCATGTGGTAACGACCGCGACTTATTACCGAGTCGTAGGTCGTACGTTTAAACCCAGACGGGCGCTTTACTTTGTAAATAATTTCATCACCACTGCTCTCAAAACGGTGAAGGAAAACATCGTGAAGAAACCGGCATGTCCTAGAACCAAAAATTCGAAGAGATGTGACATCTACCGACACGCACTGGGCCCGCGTGGTGGATTACGGCCCACTCCCTCTCACAGACAGGAGGCCTGTGTCCTAGCAGTGGGAACATTATTGGCTGATTATGTAAGCTGTCAAGGTGATTCATACCGAAAAATGCATTAGAAAAATAAATAAGCAATCAGTTGGCAAATATTTGAATACTTACCTATCTTTTTTATTGCAGAATACTTAAAAATATTTACGTAATAGTGCAGTGCAGTGACTGCAAGCACAAACGAGGTCAGACTTTCTTTTCAGAAAATAGCATGAAGTGAATGTGAAATTCTTCGGAAATAAAAACCTGAAGAATAAAAAAGAGTGCGTCCTTATAGCCACGATAGACGTGAAAACTTATATGAGCTCAGTATACGCGATTCAGCGTCACAGACTGAATGGAGCAGAGTTGACCCGATCCAGCGTCACCGACCCGAGCGTGACGGTTCCGTATCGTTCACTGTTCACAGAGAGAGATTAATTTAAAATATTTAAAGCTTTTGTGGACAGGATTTAATTCAGATTTGTTACAGCTGTAATGGCAATCATGTCATTTGGTATCAACATGGTTAATGGTTTTAATTTTTATTATTTTAGTTATATTATAACTAGTTTTTTTTTCATTTTTGATGTAGCTATATAGACCATTTTTTAATTTGTACTTGTTGACGGGCCTACACTGTCCTCCCATACCTATTAACACTGTAACTTGAAAACATTGTAAAAGCCCATTATTTTTAAAAGAGTACCTAACCGTGGAGTTTCTTCCCGGCTCTTCTCCATAGGAAACGACCAATTGGAACCGTCCACCTAGCTTCTGACGTTTCATAAGTGCCCGTTTCATAAGGTTTATGGGAAATTAAATATTTTGATTTTCATTTTGATTTAGAGCGCCAAGTGAGCCTAAAGAAGTTTTCATAAACACCATTAAAAATATATTCTGGGACATTTAATTTTTCACGACATACCGACAAGTTGTCGGCACTGTAAAAAAGCTGAATAAATATAGTAGGCCGTGAAACAAATCGCACACATCAGTTACTTCGCTGATATGAAATATATACAGAAATTCATTTTGTACGCAAACGCGTCAGCTGACTGAATTTTTGAAGATATTTGACGTTCGGAATCTGCCGTCAGATCGCCTGAGACGTGGGTTTCACAACGTGGTATAAAACTGATCGGAAAATACCAATTCAAGTGAATAATATTATGTATTTTATATATATTAGTTTAAGTAAGTAAATATTTGCCTACGCAATGTAGGTACTCGAATTGAAGGACTCACTCAACCAACCAATCCATCAGTCAGCTTGTCAACGCGATTTTTTGGGGTCTTCTTATATTTAAATCAATAAAATATGTAAATAATAAATAATAAGCCAATAAACTTACCTACTGTTTTCAGGTAAATTTTGTGGAAAAAGCACTTTTAATTCACTTCAACACATCGCACGGTAGTAATGACGATTTAACACTGACTGGAGAGTTTAAAGAACCGAAAATCCCGTTTCCCGAATCAGTCACCCGTATTTCAGAGAAATTTCAGCAAAAATATCCATCACTCACCGAACAAAAATCTCTGAAATTGCATTTAGGGAATACTCACACCAATTCGTCACAAGAAATTCAAACACACATTTTTTTCACATCTGTCACAGCGTAACTAAATAGGTGCATTTTAATGTTAAAATTAAGCAGTACGAAGATTGGAATATAGAAATTCTATTTATAATGATTTAAAAATGTATTCGTTTGGTCGATCGGAAGTTTTCGTTATAAATAAACGGCGCGTGGCGACGCCGGCGCATGCCGCCAGTGATCGTGCATTAGTGATGATCTCACGCAGGGCGGGACGGAAACGATGCAAGTATCGATGGAAGAATTGATTTGCTGGAACTTCCTGGAATTTCTGGAGCTGGCACGTGACGAGTTGCGTGGAAGGAAGTGGTTGGCTCACTTTCTGATGAGCTTATGGCGTTTTGGGAAACTGGTCATGATTATTGCAGTACGTAATAATTCTACGTCATATTTCGCTTCTTTACGTAATGAAAAAAAAACCGGCCAAGTGCGAGTCGGACTCGCGCATGAAGGGTTCCGTACCATTATCTATAAAAACGGCAAAAAAAATCACGTTTGTTGGGAGCCCCCTTAAATATTTATTTTATTCTGATTTTTAGTATTTGTTGTTATAGCGGCAACAGAAATACATCATCTGTGAAAATTTCAACTGTCTAACTATCACGGTTCATGAGATACAGCCTGGTGACAGACGGACAGACAGACAGACATACAGACGACGGAGACTCAGTAATAGGGTTCCCGTTTTACCCTTTGGGTACGGAACCCTAAAAATTACCAGAACAGTTGTGAATGATTATGATAGATCGACAGTAGACTACAGAGATAAGATGCTTCTAAAAATAATTCGGTACTGTTTATACAAAAGATAATAAAAAGAGAGCAAACGATTCATGTTTTATGGAAACGTTCACCTTGGGTTGACCTACATGTCCATCCAGTAAGTACCTAGTAGGTACTGCTATAAGGTTCGCCATACAATCTATGTAGGTACGTGAAAACTGATTTCATGTTCTCAAACTCAACTCAAACAATTAAACCATTTGGACCTTCGAATTGTCATGAAGTCGGCCAGACAGTAAGATGAAGCTAGTTGCCCATTCAAAAACTTAACTATAATGCTATGAAATATCATACTGTTGTGCAGACATCTACAACACCACATGCGAACGCATCACACTGACGTCACGCAAAATCCTGCATCGCGCAAGCAAAATTTACCGCGCGACTAGCATATATACAACGTCTCGACATCAATCGTCAGGCAATAGCCACTAGACACAACCGTCTGCTCAGAAGATCCTCACTTTTCTATGGAGGATGAGTGAACTTTACACCCTGTTCCTCATACCTCTATACTGTCATGGATTTCGGCAAAGTAACGCCTATTCCATAACTTATCAAATCCTTCTTGCATATCAGTTCTGAACTATATTCTAGCCGCCATCAAAAAGATTGGTAACCAGATGAGTGTAAGATAAGTACCTATAGGCAGCAAACATACATTTCGCCAGCTATTGGCCACTGCCTTTCAATTGACTAATAAGTACCTACCTACTGAAAGCTAAATCGATAACCTTGGGTCTACTACGGACTTACTAAATCGCTGGCAACGCAGTTATCAGTTTCTGGTAGTTGCTAGAAACACCAATCAATCTGCCTAGCCTTTTCCCAACTATTTTTGGGGTCAGTTTCCAGTCCAACCGTATACAACTGAATACCAGTATTTTACATGGAGCGACTGCCTATCCTATCTGATCTCCACAACCCAGTTATTGGGTAACACGATACGCCTTGGTAAGACTGGTTGTCAGACTTTTGGGCTTCTGACTGGGTAGACAAGTTTTGTTAAGGATTTTCGTTACAGGTGTAACGACTGTCAAATATCTACGAATGACAGCCGGGACCAATGCCTAAACGTGCTTTCCGAGTTACGGAGGGGTCTTGGTATGTAAAGATGGTCATTCATCCACGGCAAGCGTAGCTTAACCTGATCGATCAACCTGTGCGGCTTGTATTACTTAGCCACAAGCCCCTCAATTGGTTACCTTGGTTCCACTACGGACGGACTTAGTAAACCGCTGCCAACGCAGTGATCAGTTCTTGTATTTGCTAGAAACATCACTACGTTAGCAATTCCATCAAATATGCCATGAAAACTGCTTATCAAAAGTTATTTTCGCCCATAACATTCGCTACAGCGTTCATGTCGATAAATTTTCCCAACACTACGACGCCTCACGCGATATGCCTGTACTACTGCCTCATTTGATTAACATTCACGAAACAATAACTATCAAAATAATTTTAATTGAACACTTTGAGCTAATTTAACTTTATGGTCGACGCTATAGCTTATCGATCGTTTAGCTGTAAATTTACCAAAATTAAGTGTAACCTCCATAATTTTATGAATAAAGTAAAAGACGTTTTGTTTATGAAGTGAAAGCTTCAGGCGCGTTTAGCAATTTTTAGTAGGGGAAAATCTTATAGGTTCGCGTCACCGACATGTGATCATGATGTGTGATGTGATCTGTAGCTATGTGTATACCGAGTTGCGCTTGGCGAACAGTGAAAGCGTATAATGTTTTAATTAATCATTAATCATTTTAATTTACAAATGATGAAATTTGAATTTTTGATGCTAATTTGATTTTGTTTTAAATAACCTGTGTTGTTTCATTGTTTTAAGTTGCCACTTCTGTTGGCAGTCTCCATGACTGCCTATGTTTGTTTTGGTAAGACCGCCACCCCTCTTTACGGGACCGTTGTCAAAAGCCACGACGAATTCTTCTCAAATGGACACAGACTGTCTATAGCCACATGCCTATAATGCATTTACTTTTCATAATCCTCCTGCCATTATACCAATTTATTTATGGTCATCACAGCATGGTCTTCTTCGTACATACAGCTCTATTAGCCGTCACCTCAGTATTTTCTTCCTTTCTAGCCATATCATCTTCCACCCAATTTCCACTATAATATAAGCCTTTATCTACTGATAAACTAAAACTAATTACAATATAAAATAAATTAAGCAAAACCTGATTATTGTATTTCGGTGTCTTCGTCAATCAGCGCGTCATTTTTCGCATAGGCCTCTCCCAGGCTCCTCCACGCTCATCGTTGTCACGCTCTCGTGTGTCTCCACAGGACACCTGCTGTCTCCACTATGTCGTCATCCCAGCGTTTGCATTGTCTTCCTCTACTTCTTCGATCCATCTCTAATTTGCCATTCCGTCACAGCTTTAGACCACTTATTGTCCCTATCGCGGAGCATATGACCAGCCCATCTTCATTTCAGTCTTATTGTACGGAAGAAAGCATCCTTTAGTTTAGAAATTTTCCTCAGATCTTTAGCTCTCTTTTTGTCTTTGATTTTGAAGTTCAGCAGGCTGCGTTCCTTGCCTCTTTGGCAAGACATAATTTTTTGCGGGTTTTTTTTTTCTGATCCACTAGTCTGATGCCAAATGTGGCGATTATGCACATATTACCACTTATAGTTTATGAAGAAACCCTGGTTTGAAGGGGGTATCGATACTTGGTGATCATAGTATTATTAATGAAAAAGAAAGCTGGAAAAAATTATAAGTGTTTTACTGTATACAGAAACCCGTCATTAATTAACATTCATTTGTTTAAAAATATGTCGTTATTTAGATTAACAACCATATACAATGCGATACTCGTAGTAATGTGTTCCATAATTAATTACACCAGTTTTTTATTCAAAGCATTTTTATTAATGTAAGTGCGAATGGAATGTTTATTTTTAACATTTATTACACTAGCAACAGAGCGGTCGAAATGAAATGCTGAATGTTATGCCATGCGGTTTCCGGTGATAAAAATAAGTTAATATCAAAACATCCATAGATGATTGAATGTTTGTTGCTAAATGACTAATGTGCAGATCGATCTAAGAAAATAGGAAACGTTTTAATCCTATGAAAGTTCTAGATACAACTCTCTTTCAGAACTTTTTAAACAAATCTAAGACATTGCAACTAGCTGCAAGGATCACGAACTAATCTGTCACAGACAAACTGACACAGACTGTCTATAGCCACATGCCTATAATGCATTTACTTTTCATAATCCTCCTGCCATTATACCAATTTATTTATGGTCATCACAGCATGGTCTTCTTCGTACATACAGCTCTATTAGCCGTCACCTCAGTATTTTCTTCCTTTCTAGCCATATCATCTTCCACCCAATTTCCACTATAATATAAGCCTTTATCTACTGATAAACTAAAACTAATTACAATATAAAATAAATTAAGCAAAACCTGATTATTGTATTTCGGTGTCTTCGTCAATCAGCGCGTCATTTTTCGCATAGGCCTCTCCCAGGCTCCTCCACGCTCATCGTTGTCACGCTCTCGTGTGTCTCCACAGGACACCTGCTGTCTCCACTATGTCGTCATCCCAGCGTTTGCATTGTCTTCCTCTACTTCTTCGATCCATCTCTAATTTGCCATTCCGTCACAGCTTTAGACCACTTATTGTCCCTATCGCGGAGCATATGACCAGCCCATCTTCATTTCAGTCTTATTGTACGGAAGAAAGCATCCTTTAGTTTAGAAATTTTCCTCAGATCTTTAGCTCTCTTTTTGTCTTTGATTTTGAAGTTCAGCAGGCTGCGTTCCTTGCCTCTTTGGCAAGACATAATTTTTTGCGGGTTTTTTTTTTCTGATCCACTAGTCTGATGCCAAATGTGGCGATTATGCACATATTACCACTTATAGTTTATGAAGAAACCCTGGTTTGAAGGGGGTATCGATACTTGGTGATCATAGTATTATTAATGAAAAAGAAAGCTGGAAAAAATTATAAGTGTTTTACTGTATACAGAAACCCGTCATTAATTAACATTCATTTGTTTAAAAATATGTCGTTATTTAGATTAACAACCATATACAATGCGATACTCGTAGTAATGTGTTCCATAATTAATTACACCAGTTTTTTATTCAAAGCATTTTTATTAATGTAAGTGCGAATGGAATGTTTATTTTTAACATTTATTACACTAGCAACAGAGCGGTCGAAATGAAATGCTGAATGTTATGCCATGCGGTTTCCGGTGATAAAAATAAGTTAATATCAAAACATCCATAGATGATTGAATGTTTGTTGCTAAATGACTAATGTGCAGATCGATCTAAGAAAATAGGAAACGTTTTAATCCTATGAAAGTTCTAGATACAACTCTCTTTCAGAACTTTTTAAACAAATCTAAGACATTGCAACTAGCTGCAAGGATCACGAACTAATCTGGCAACAGGTTTCATAATCATCTGCCTAGCCTTTTTAGAACTATGTTACTTTAGTACTATTACTTATTCTGAGACTATGTTGGGGACGGCATCCTAACTTACCAGATGCAGCTGAATACCAGTATTTTACATGGAGCAACTGCCTATCTGACCGGCATATGTATCCCAGAACAAATATTTCTGTTAAAATATAAAAAAAGGTTTGAACATAAAATCTAACTCTCGTCTATCCCGCTGAGAGCACAAACTTAAAAGCTGTTGTACAAACGACAGGGATACAATACTGCTAGATATGCATAACGTGCAACGAATAACTACCGAGTTGTATCCCTTGTTACAAATTGAAAAGATGCGAGCAGGAAATGTGGCATTAAATATTCAATACGGGATAAGTAGGAATACATCCTGGAGCTAATCATCACCCTACGTTTCTTCAATTTTCCAGTAAAATTACGTGAACATGTACACTTTGGAAATTCTGATAAAAAACGTACGTCATCTTTAGCACTTTTCTAGGTAACTGAAAGATGGTAAATTATAATTCATAAACAATGTTCATATACAAACTTAATATTTTAGTTGAAAAACATGTAGGAGAACATGTTTTTCAACTAAAATGTTAAGTTTATAAAATACATCGATATACGCCGGTCAATTTTCTAACTGCAAATGTAAGTTTGTAATCGCAAAAAAAGTTTTTTTTATGTGATAAAACTTCAAATTAACGATTTTCGGACTTTTTCCTTTAAGGCTCTTACAGACTCACGCGATATCGCGGGTGCGACGCAATGTCGCGTCGTAGGAAAATTTCTTTGTCGGTGCCTGTCGCGCTCGCGATATCGCGTGAGTCTGTAAGAGCCTTTACTTGTGCTGTGAGACCTTGCTTCTTGCCAAATTTCATGATTCTAGGTCAATGGGGAGTACCCAAGGCTTTGATTTATTTGCGAGTATTAAAATATGTCGCTAAGTCACCGTAATTTTTATTGCGTTGACTTAGACGCTTGATTTTTTAGAGATCCCAGGTACCGTAGACCTATACGCGGTACCTCCATGCGTTCCTGAGAAAAAGGGCTTTTACAGACAGACAGACAACGAAGTGATCCTATAAGGGTTCCGTTTTTTTTTTTTGAGGTACGGAACCCTAAAAAGAGAGAATTAAAGCTAAACATGAGGCACGCACGCAGGCATGCGAGTGTGTCTTCATTGTAGCGGTCCATTTATCCATCATAAAAAACTAAGTTAGAGTATCATTCCTTACGAAATGTATGGGAAAAGTTTTTTGCGATTTATGACTTTTCTAGTACTCAAACCTCAATTGGTCCAATACAGGTTTTTGATCCTTATAAGAAAGAGGATCGATTGACATAAAAAAAAGTTTTTGTGAAAATTGCCCATTTTCCTGCTACTGTACATTTTTTTCAAAATCTGTGAATGCAGATCAAAATTTCTCAAAAAGATAAGAACAGTCTCTTAAGACCGTTTTCCTGTAGCTACAACGGTTAAGGTAGCTGCCCTTACCGCTCCATCTCAAAAATCCAAACTTTAACATCCCCCAATCCCCCACAAAAAAACCAAAAAATTATAAAAACTTTATAATTTACTTAGGTTAGTATTCGTGCCAAGTTTCAGATTTATTAACTCAAGGAAAAAGATTTTTCATACAAACGAAATTCCCCCTTTTCACCCCTTTAAAGGTCAAATTCCTAAAAACCCCTTCTTAGCAGATGCCTATGTCATAATTTTCAAGTTAATTAAGCCACGCAAAACAATCCTCCCTTGTAAAATTGACAACGCCTTTTCATCCCGTTAGGGAAAGATTTAAAAAAAAAGCTGATACATTTTTTACTTCGTAATATACTTCGGTAAGTATTCGTGCCAAGCTTCAAGTTTATTAACTCAAGGAATAAGATTGTTCATACAAACAAATTCCCCCCTTTCACCCCCTTAAAGGTCGAATTTTCAAAAACCCCTTCTTAGCGGATGTCTAAGTCATAATATGTATCTATGTGCCAAATTTCAACCCAATCCGTAAAGTGGTTTGAGCTGTGTGTTACCAGTCGGTCATGTTTTCCTTTTTGACTACCCCTTTTCACCCTGTTAGGGGTAGATTTTTGAAAAACCCTGATACACGTTTCTCGATATTATTGGTTTTAAGTATAAATACTGAGTTTCGAGTTAATCGGACTGTGCATTAAAATTCTTCTATACAAACTTTGACATCCCCCAATCCCCCTTCAGGGGAACTTTGAAAAAACTAAAAATCGAAAACTTTATGATCTATTTAGGTTAGTATTCGTGCCAAGTTTCAAGTTTATTAACTCAAGGAATAAGATTTTTCATAGAAACAAAATCTCCCCTTTTTACCCCTTTAAATGTCTAATTTCCAAAAACCCCTCGTAAACGTACTCTTACGTCATAATGACTATCTGTTTGCCAAATTTCAGCCCAATCCGTTCAGCGGTTTGAGGTGTGTGTTGAGAGACCAGTCAGTGTGTGGACAGAATATTAATTCAGATTTGTTACAGTTGTAATGGCTATCTTGCTATTTGGTTTAGATAGGTAGGTTTTTTTTATATTATTTTAGTAATATTTTATATAGATTCTTTTTTTAATTTGTGAATGTGAGAACGTTGTAGGCTTAATAGACTGTAGCTTTTTAAACCATCTTCCATTTTGTTAAGTACTTGGTACTTCTTGACGGTCACCTACACTGTCCTCCCATACCTATTAACACTGTAACTTGAAAACATTGTAAAAGCCCATTCTTTTTAAAAGAGTAACCGTGGAGTTTCTTGCCGGCTCTTCTCCATAGGAAACGACCAATTGGAACCGTGCACCTAGCTTCTGACGTTTCATAAGTGCCCATGTAGGTTTATGTGAAATAAAATATTTAGATTTTGATTTTGAGTAACGGTTTCCTTTTTGACTACCCCTTTTCACCCCGTTAGGGATAGATTTTTGAAAAACCCTGATACAAGTTATTCTATATTTTTAGTTTTAAGTTGTATAAATACCTACTGAGTTTCGAGTTAATCGGACTGCGAGTAAAAATCTTCTATACAAACTTTGACACCCTTTGGAACTTTGAAAAATCTAAAAATGGAAAACTTTATGATTTACTTAGCTAAGTATTCGTGCCAAGTTTCAAGTTTGTCAACTTTATTATTTTTACTTGAATAAAATTTTTTGCGAATGAACAACTTCAATACAAAACTTTATCCCCCTTTTCACCCCTTGTGGGTTGAAACTAAAAAAAAACAACGATTTATATTGTATAAGCCAACCATAAGCCGAACTATTAGTGATTTTTACTTAAAAAATAAAGAACTTTAATTAAAAACAAAATTTCATCCCCCTTTTCATCCCTTAAGAGTTGAAATTCTAACAACACCATTGCGGTAGCTTCCGACCATAAGCTTAGATAATAAATTTAGTGATTTTTACATTCTAAAATGAAGAATTTCCATACACAACTTCATCCCTCTTTTTAACCCTTCGGGGGTAGAATTATCAAAAACACTGAAACACGTATAAATTAATTTTTAATCTTCAGCCTAAACACAAAATTTTAAGATCCTAACTTCAAAACTGACGGACTTTCATATAAACTTCCATCCCCTAGTTTACCCCTTTAGGGGTGGAATTGCCAAAAATCCTTTCTTATTCCTTGTCTACACTAAAAAGAAAACCTCTGTACAAAATTTCAGCTTTCTAGGTTCAAGGGTTTGGGCTGGGCGTTGATGAGTCAGTCAGTCAGTCAGTCAGGACTTGTCTTTTTATTTATATAGATAGATAGATACTGCAATTCGACTTTAATTCACGACAAAACACACTCACGGTGTAGGGGTCGTTCATTAATAACGTGGTGTTTTTTACCCACTTCTTAATCCCCCCTTCCGCCTGGTGTTACGTGGTGAGGTTTTAGACTAACCCGGGCTCACTACCCAAAATCACGGATATTTTTTAGGTACAAAGTATCTTAAAAAATTTCAAGGTACCTATTTTACAATCTAATTTATACCTGTATTTAAAGTCAGCGAGGAGCTAGTGGACAAGTAATAACAGCCACACGGATCGATGCTTCAAGTTAAGCTACGCTTGCTGGGGTTGGTCTGTGGATGGAGTGTCTGTGGAGTTTCTTGCCCGTTCTTCTCCATAGGAACCTACTATTTGGAATGGGCAACTAGCTTCATATTTGTAACTGACCGACTTGTTGACAATTCAAAAGTGCCTGTAAATGGTTTAATTGAAATAAATGCTTTGAGTTTGAGTTTGAGTTTGAGTTTGATGGGTGACCATCTTTACGTACCGAGACATCTCCGTGCCTCGGAAAGCAAACTCGTTAAGCCGTTGGTACCGGCTGTCGTTCGTGGATCTTTGATAGTCCTTACGGGTCATCAGAAACCCGAAAGTCTGACAACCAGACTTACCAAGGGGTATCATATTACCCACTTACTGGGTTGTGGAGGATATATAGGCAGTCGTTCCGTGTAAAATACTGGTATTCAGCTACATCCGGTTAGACTGGAACCCAACCCCAATACAGTTGGGAAAAGGCTAGGCATTTGATTGATTAATTTAAAGTCGGTGAGTCAAGGTCAAGGCGCGTTCAATGAAAACATAAATACACGTGATATCTCACTTCACCCCTCTCCCCCCTTGTGATTTTCCCCCCTTTCGAGCCTCACGTCATTAATCAAAAACCTAGGCACCTACTTAGTTTTTTAAATCATTTCCATGTGAAGTAAGTAATTATAAAATTTAAAATCTTGAAAAATGAAAGCTCATTGAATTTCTATAAGTAATACAAAGCCAGTTCATAAGACTGGGCTTAGCCATCTCTTTTAACGATGTTGTTAAAATTAAACCATAAACTAGAAACTATTTTTGTTTAAAACGTTCCCATAAAATGTGGTAGTTATCATGAATACAGAATACACCCTATAGAAACGAGAAATAAAAAAAAATATATATTCCCGGGACTTTCTTATAATACCTACTGAGATGCTGTAAATAAAAAATAATAAAAGTCAACAGTCAGATAATAATTCAAAACCAAAATCAAAAACTAGACTGAGAAACAGCACTTTTTGAACGGAAAAATTAAATCTTACAAATTCAGGCCGTGGAAAGAGATTAAAATTTATTCACTGAAAAGACTGAACCCACTTTTCCTTCAGTACCTATCAAGCCATAGAGCACGGACTCGCCGCACTGCGCACAATGAAATTCGTGGCGACGAAAGTGCGTTGAGCGCACAACTTCTGACACCGACTGCCATTCAAAGCCGTCATTTTCTATCGTCAAGTTTGTCGTAGTGCGAGTAACCCCTGGCTGGAGGCTTTAAGCTCGCTTAACGCAGCCACAGGGTAGTCACGGTTAATTAGTCACAACCTCTCAAGGTCTCAACTACGAGAAACAATTCATAAAAAAAAGGTCTTGGTTTGTGTGGAAGGTGTCGACTGTGTCATCTCTAGCAACAGCCGCCGAAGCGTCTCCGTGCTGTGTACCAACCACATGAAGTGTACCAGTCTGCAATAATCAATCTGCCTAGCCTTTTCCCAACTATGTTGAGGTCGGCTTCCAGTCTAAGTGGATACAGCTAAATACCAGTATTTTACATGGAGTGACTGCCTATCTGACCTCCACAGCCCAACAATTGGGTAATACGATACCCCTTGTTAAGAGTTTCGGGCCTCTGACGACCCTTAGCGACTTTCAAAGATCAACGAATGTCAGCCGGTACCAACGGCTTAACGTGCTTTCCGAGGCACGGCGGAGTCTCGGTATGAAGAGATGGTCACCAATCTACGGACCAACCCCGGCAAGCGCAGCTTAACCTGATGGATGATGGATCAACCTCTGTGACTGGTATTAGTATTACTTCCACGAGCTCCTCTACCTACCAGTCTGTAATATTCAACCAAAACCGATTATATTTTCAGACAGCCCGGTCCTTTGGCCTTTTTTAGGTTGTCGGTCCCAACCGCTAGCCGACTTGTGTGGTCAAGATGTGGAGTCATTCTTGCATTTTACTCATCCGATGTGATTACCAGTGACACCTACCGGGCACAACAACTAACTTAAAAGTATCATCGACTCGAAAAGAGGAAGGTGTTATTTTCCCAAAAGGTGAAACGACCGTGGCAAAGACACCGAGAAGTCATAAAGTGGAATAAAGACCTCCTTCCTATGGTACCAGCCTTTATTCTAGCAATATTGGCCAGTCATCACTGTCATTAATTTCAAAATGAACAGTTCCATCTGGCAGATCAATCAAAACTGCAACCTAGTCAAACTTCAACAAAAATTCACAAAACAAAATTCACAGTAATATAATTTAAACTTTATTATCCATTGCTACCAACATACAACAGGTGAGCTTATTGATTTTAGCTAAAATAAAGTGTTTCTATAGTTTGCGTAGATTTAAAGAATTTGACCCAAATCGATACTTCAGATGCAAAGGAACAGTTCAAAAGCATGTATTTATTTAATTTTATATCCATGCGTATACTATAAATTGATGTAAATCGATGATACTATAGTAGAAAATGCTTTAAGTGGTAAAAAATCCTATGAATTGTGAAAAGTTTCAAATATAATCAGAAAATAGTAATATACAAAACAAATGCTCGCCAGCTCTATTGCCAGCTCAAAGAAACGTGTAATTTATGCCATCTGTAGGTCGTAAATACCGCCGTATGTAACAATTCTTAGCATCCTGATCATCAGAGAAAGCATACAGTAGTCACTCGTATCTTCTATGTTAACAAAGTTTTTATAGGCAAAGATATTGGTAAGTATTTTGCTGCACTCCGGTTTTAAGTTCTTAAATAGTGACCACAGCTGGATCCAAATGGCACAAACCCTTGGAGATGACAACAACTTCTCAATACATGCAAAGTTCCGGAACGGAGGCTTCTTAGACCACTGCCTGCCGTGCTCGATCGAGGAGCTAAATATAATCTTAATGCAGTAATCATAGCTGTGATTTTTACTTTGATACGCTGCTGCTTATTCTTGAGGTAATCCCTTAATCCACACAGGTGTCGCTAAACCAGGCCGTAGGTTTTTGTTGCAATTAAAGCGAAGGAGCCCATGTCCCAAACGGTAAACATCAATTCTAATTGAATTCTCGCACCTATGGGTGCAGTCACGATTTCATTCTGTGGACCCTTTAACCTGTTCACAATTCCTGTATTTTTAAAAGCGTTTGCATTCTAATCTGTCTCAATTTGCCAAAAATACCTTTAACATTTTTAAATTTTCCGCTTTTTTCTTACTTTTATTGTGCTGTAATGAAAATGCGACAAAATTGTGAAGGTTTTTAACTACGGAAATTGACCAGCTGGTTTATTGTGCTTCCTATGCCCCTGTATGCTTTATACGCTGTAAGGCCGAGCTATGGCCACTCACGCTTGCAGGGTTTTCCTTGCCTCCACGGCAGCCATGAAGCGCTAGACCATGGGCGTCCAGAAAGCCTTGCTGTTCCTCCTAGTTGGGTTCCTGTCACTCTTCGGGCTTGCCAACGCGTGCACCAAGAAAGTCTACATCGCTTGCAGACAACCGGCGCCTTGTACAAAGGAATAACGGTAAGGATACTGTTCTATTTTATTCTTGTTGTCTTTTATTTCCGTTTTGTTAGTAGCAGGATGTAACTCTTTAGGCGGAAGGTTGTAAATCTTGAGTTCATTGGGTTTCTTGCTGTCAATCTGTACCTCTTCAAAGGGAGTAATTTCTTATTGGATCACATAATTTATCACACCTCTTCTATGATTGGTAAAGTAGATATCTGTTTACACCAATGTATGTTTTGCTAATCATGGATTCCGTTTCTAAAAACAGTTCACCATGGACCTAAATAAATGCTGCATTATCATCATTAACCCCTATTCCCAACTATGATTGGTTGGCTCCCACTCTATCCAGAAGCAACTACATGTCAATAGTTTACAACAGCCTAAACAAATGCTTCTGTAGCAATAAATTATAATCCATTAAGCCTAACCTTGGCCAACATATTCGACGAGACCTCGTCTTCATCAAATTTAATCATCGCATCAGATTTCCGTATACATTTTTTCCACGATGTTCAAAGCATGTAATTATTACAAGCCATATGATTAATACCAATCATTGCGTTTTATTCAGCGCGTTGTTTATTTTTGAACGGCGCCTGCGCTCCGAGCCAACCGATGACACAATGCTTATAAAATGGATAACAAAGGGCTTAACTACATGTCTGCTTGTCTGGTTACTCAATGTGGGAAATGTTGTTTGGTTGATCTAGTTTTTTAGAGAAAGCTATTTCGTTTTCTAGCATTGCAAGTAATTCCATTATTTTCCAAAATGTGTCTCTACTCGTTCACAAAGGAAAAATTTCCCGACTTTTCACCACTGGTGGGTCACATAAATGTAACTTGATAAAATAGAACTCATGAGCCCTACAAAAGGACTTGGGAGCTGGCTTTATATCTGCAAATACATACGTCATTAGTAGCACACAGATTCATTTTGCGTCATTTCCAATTCATCACGCCCTGCTGCTCTTATGCTCTCATTTCTCGTGGTTTGCCATTCTGAAACGACCATTTCTTTGTTTCAGTATCTGATAATGGCTAAGTTCTCCTTGAGCCGTCTGTATGCTGTCTTATTTGCGCTATTCTCTTTACTAATCGTCGGTACATCGTGCTGCAAGAAAAAGATCCCCTGCACTGGCAAAGCTCCCTGTAGACGAGGGCCCTACAGGTTCTAACGACACCGACGCAAACCTACAGGTCGACACATCGATTGAGAATACTGACTGAACCTAAACAGCAATTCCATCATTACGACATAACTGCTACAGGGTCTAGCGGCGCCGGTGCAAATCTAAAGGCTGATGCATTGAGAATACTAGCTGAATCTTAAACACCAACCCCATCATCCACGACATAATGTATAAACATTTTGCAAAATTATGGGTAGCAGACAGTTGCTGGGATAATTTTGACGTTTGGAATCAATTCAAAAAATGGAAAGAGTAAATAGCAACATTGACGTGTGGCATTCGCACCAAGTTTCTGCAATATTCGATCAAAAATTCAATGAAGCCAGCTATACGATAAAAACGATTTAATGGACTAATGTTTTAAAAAATAGTAATTTTTCCATTCCACGACCCATAATATGTAAAAAAGAACATAAAAAAAAGAATAAATGCAAAAAAATATTGTTTTCTCTAATTCTTAATTGCATAAGCATCTTTTCATTGCAACCGATAAGTATTGATTTGGGTCAAATTCCACCGTGTAGTATTATTTTTGTACTTTTCCATTTTAGTTTATTACTGTAGTATTATTGTTTTAGCTAGTTTGTTTATTTATGTTGGTGGAACGACTCAAATCGATTCTTTTTCGTTTGCAGAGGGAAGATGGACGCATGACTGGAAATGGCGAATAACATAAAATATACCTAGAAGTTATCCGACACTCCTGCTTTTGTAAGTACCTTTAATTACTTTACACTTTACTGGTCAAACCCGACATACATGAAAAAACTTGACAAACGAACATTGGTTTGTAGCGACTTGGAAATTTTTCATTTGCGAGTGTTGCTTACCAATAATTCAAAATTTCCTTAATTCAAATTTACTTCCGTTTTTTGCAATTTGCAGGTCGGTAATAGGTTGTATGTTGATCTAAATATGACACAAAGACAGAAATGACATTTAATTTCTGTTTCTATCCAGCGGGGACCTTTCGTTATACTATTGCTTCAAAATATTAAAAAATCATTGCAGATAGGTACTCCTTCCAATACCTTTGAAATTATGCTTTTATTGGTTAGAACCAAGTGGCAAAAACTAGATGGAAAACAAAATTAAATGCCATTTCCGTCTTTGGGGCGGAGGTACCTACATGAATCTTTATTTTCGATAAGACAAATAGGTACCTACATCCAACAAGATAACGCAGTACATCAGTTTCGTTGCCGTAGCTCAGGGGGCCAGCGAGATAGAAACACGTTACTATTTCGAAGCAAAGTTGAATATCTCTCATTTAGAACTGGCCTATTTTTCAAATACCCTCACTAAATATTCAACTTTGTTTCAGAGTATGATGTCAGCTCACTGGGAGCGCCTAGCATTCCTCGTCTGCCTGTTAGCTACCTTGCTGCTCGAGGTCACGGGTTGTGGTAAAAAAAACATCACTTGCACTGAAACTAATCCACCTTGCAAGAAATAAATATTGGTAGTTATTGCCTTACATACCTCCCTCGTTCATCATCTTTAAATAGTTCGGCTGTGTAGAGACCATCATCAGTCTCCTGCCTTTAATCAAATTAATTTGTGGTCGGCGAAACATTTCTCCTTCCATACTTCTCTATTAGTCGTCATCTCGGTAGTCACCCCTTTTCTAGCCATATCATTTTTCACACAGTCCATCCATCGTTTCGTTGGTCTTCCCCTACTCTTATAGCCATCGACATTCATACTCAAAACTATCCATACGACATTTTCTCATTCCTCCGCATTACATGCCCATACCATGGCCACAGATTTCCACAAAACCAAACATTTCAGACTTAATTTCGTATTCTATTTAATCGGTTTTTAGAGATTTTATGAAAATTTAAAAATATTCATAAATACACGTAGAAAACACAACCCTGTCTGAGATGTCGAGCAGGTAAAAATGTAAAATGCCAGCGACCATATTATTGTGTCGAGTTGATTGCCATCGCACATTTCAATTCCATTATATTACTAACCTTTGCCTGCGGCTGCTCGCCCGCGCAGTTTTTTTTTTCTTTAAAACGTTGCCCCATACTAGGAATTTCCTCCTGTATTAAATGATAAATGATTTATTTCTGTAAGTAGGTTTGTACAAACACTTTTACACGTCAATCATATTAAAAAAAACTAGATGAGGTCGGCGTTTCGTATCCGACTACTCTGAGAAGAAAGGCCGAAACAAACTCAGAGGTCACAGTCTCTTTTTAAACTCCAGACATAATCTTGGTCAGATCATGTGAAGACCATGTAATTGGTGCCTGAAATCATCTTTTGACGAAAGAACCACACAGGTTGAGGGGACCTGTCCAGTCAGTGCACGCATTTGTCAGTAGTCGTGCAGCTCAACTAAGAACTTAAGGAGCTCAACGATTCAACGAACAATACCAAAGAAAGGACATTTGGGTAGGCCGCATAAAATCACTCAAACTGCCAGACTATGATAAAAACTAACTGAGAAAAAAAAGAAAAATGAACAATAACCCACATAGTCTTCACATTTACAATACTTAACAAAGTAAATATTCATGTCATTGTATATATAAAATTAATCAATGTCAATGTGTATATAAAATACGGATATAATCTTGGTCAGATCATTTGAGAACCATGTAGATTGGTGTCTGACATGGTCTTTTGACGAAAGAACCACACAGATTTGAGTGGACCTGTCCAGTCAGTGCACGCATTTATCAGTTATCGTGCAGCTCAACTCAAAACTTAAGGAGCTCAGCGATTCGACGAACAATACCAAAGAAAGGACAATTGGTTAGACCGCATAAAGTACTCAAACTGCCAGACCTGCATTCAAATTTTTTTTTGATTGAGAATAAAAATAAAAAAACAATTCACATAGTCCTCACATTCATAATAATTAAAATAATATAATACTTTACAAAGTATTGTGGGTGCGTTTACAAAAATTTAAACTCACATGCACAAACAGCCAGACCCGCAATAACTACTTGTAGGTCATACAAATATTTGATCCGTGCGGGAATCGAACCCGCGATACGCAGTGCAGCAGTCAATCACCTACCCACTGCCCCAACCGTGCCGTCAAATTGATTGGAAATTAACTCATGGGATCGAATTACCGAGATAAAATTATCCTATATCTTGAATTCTTGACCCAAGTCATAGTCTATCCCTGTGGCAATTTTAATCGAAATCCTTTCAGCTGATAAGGCGTGAGAAAGTAACAAACAGACAGGCTGAGATACTTTTGCATTTTCAATCAATCGAATCAATATATTTTATTTCTCATAAATCTACATTGGCTCTTATAAAACGTCAGAAGCTAGGTGCACGGTTCCAATTGGTCGTTTCCTATGGAAAAGAGCCGGCAAGAAACTCCACGGTTACTCTTTTAAAAATAATGAGGTTTTTTATTTCAAATTACAGTGTTAAAAGGTATAGGTTTAGTATAGTAAGCCTACAACGTTCTCACATTCACAAATTAACAAAGAATCTTATAAAATATTACTAAAATAATAAAAATAAAAACCTATTTAAACCAAATGACATGATTGCCATTACAACTGTAACAAATCTGAATTAAAATCCTGTCCACAAAAGCCACTCATAAATATTTTCAATTAAAATGGTAGGTTAATTATAATAATATGCAATATATATAGTATGGATTCATGTGCACATTTCATTACCCTTCGTAGATTCATTAGCGATGAGATGGATAAAGCCTTCGTCCAAGAGGTGGTGATACTGATAGTGACTCTTCTGCTATCATACCTCGAGACGTGCCTCGGCTGCGTGCGACATGAATACATCGAGTGTACCCAGCCCAACCCGAGGTGCAAGCAAGAGAAGAAGACGACCTGATGCTTGCAGGTTTGCACCTTTGAACATCCTTTTACCTTTTTTGAAACAAAACTTTAGCAGACTATTCAGATGCGACTTGCGGGCGTCAGCGTCTACTCCTTATTCAAATCCTCTTTTCCATTGATGTTTTTCTCCTAAACAAATTTCAACTTCATACAAGTGTTGATAAACACCGGTTTCAGAATTGAGAATTGGAAGTTGAGAACTTGTCAACTCTACTTTAGCATTGCAAAGTATCATTGCGGTAAATTTGAATTTTGCGGTCTTCGTTGTAGGAATCACGTTAAAAATGCTAGTTTGACAAGTTTTCTGTGTTAAACATGCTTGAGTTTGACAAGTTCTCTACTTGAAATTCTGAATTTAGAAACACCCGGTATTAGACTTTGAAAAAGTCAATAAAATTGTTTAGGTCTGATTAGGCAAATCCATTTAATAACGTAAAGTATATTATCCGGAGCAACTTGTCGGCCCGTAGATTTGCTCGGTGTACAAACCTAGTAAAAATCTCAATTGTTTTGTAGAGAATTTTATGTAGATTACTTGACTAGAAGATTTTTTTTTGCTAAGAGCCACCGTTTACGAGTTGTTTAAAAAAAGTTTAAAAAGGGATCTTTACCCCCAGCCCCCTCCCCCCCACCCCTTAGCTTCACCCCCATCCATCAGTACTTGGAGTATGTTGTTTCAGACACTATTCCTTACAACTATGCCAAAAATCGCTTATACACGAATTATTTCCCCTATTTTTCCTTCGTTGAGTGGCCTACTATGGGTCTATTACGCCAAAAGATCGCTGGATGTCCTGCGCGTCCAGTACAATAATGGTTTCAGCATGTTGTTGAGATTTCCTCGCTACTGCAGTGCGTCAGAAATTTTTGCGCAAGCTCGTACCGACGGGTTTCACGCAATTCTGCGCAAGAAAACAGCTTCACTACTGAGGAGATTGAGAGACAGTCTCAACAGCATCCTGAGAACTGTAGCGGAGAGTTTCAGCTCTCCAATTGTCAAGCAGTTTGTTCGGAGGGTTATTGGTACTAACACTAGATAATAAGTTGTTTTAATATTATGTTACTAACACTCTATGGATCCTTTGTACCGAAATAAAAATAATGAATAAACAATAATTTAATTTGATAGCACAAACTGAACTTTGTGTGGGTATTAAAGTTATTTTCCGAAAAACACACATCTGTTTACATGTTTGGAATAAATTTCAAAAGCAGGGTACCAACCGCATCATCAGCTTATAAATAATTACAAAAAAAATACTGCTAGATAATTCAGCCTGATTAACTATTCTCCGACTGGATTTATTGAACCCCCAAATATGGTCATAATGATGAATCATAATCATCCCAAAGTGATTGCTCTGGAGAAGAAGATTCTTCTATCGTGTCGATTGCACGCAGGTATCATATTACCTATAATCTAAGGATATTTCTGAAATGCCCACGTAATTCTTATTTTAGAGACCAAGGCCCGCTGGCACCAGAAATCACTAAATACATTTAGCCCTAAACGTATTTAAAACATAATTCTATATCTGAATATTCTGAATAGAAATATAACGATATTATATATTTGTTTAGCGTGTAATCAGTGATATAAGCAGGCCTAGAGCTGCTGTATTAGAGCTGATCTCATGTACCCTTTAAATCACTCTAGCCAGGCTAAACTAATTCGAATTTACTCATTCACTTTCATCATCTGCCTAGCCTTTTCCCATGTTGGGGTCGGTTTCCAGTCAAACCGGATGCAGCTGAATACCAGTATTTTACATGGAGCGACAGCCTATCTGACCTCCACAACCCAGTTACTGGGTAACACGATATCCCTTGGTAAGACTGGTTGTCAGACTTTTGGGCTTCTGACGACTCGTAACAGCTGTCATAGATCTACAAATGACAGCCGAGACCAACGACTTAACGTACTTTCCGAGGCACGGAGGAATCTTCGTATGAAAAGATGGTCACCCATCTACGGATCAACCGCGGCAAGCGTAGCTTAACCTGATCGATCGACCCGTGCGGCAGTAATTACTTAGCCACAAGCTCCTACTCATTCACTTTACTAAAATTAATTCTATGTAATCCACCAGATAACAACAAACAGGGCCAAAGAAGGCTGCAGAACTCCCAGCAACCAATTAATATGCTGCTGCTAATCGATTTCCTGCTGGTTTTCCTGCAAATCGCAGTGGCGATGTTCGAGATCACCCAGGGTTGCAAAACACGGAAAACTGTACAAAAAAGAACTCCAACTACCTATAGACCTAACTCTAATTTAGGTTACGAACCCTCTGGAGTCAAGGTAACCATTCCGAAGGTAAGAAATCATATGTACGCTTTTCTAAATTAATTAACCTCTAAAAAATTTTGTTCTTCAAATGATGCGCATTTTCTGGCTTTTCTAACATTTGGTCGCAGTAACTAAGCTTTGTCTCTCCTTCCCCCTTAATCCATCCAAAGGTTGTCTTTAAAAGATCCGTTTTAAGCGAGAATACGCTTATTGTGTCACCCTCTATATAACATTTCAACATTTATATCTGTAATTTTTATGGTGTGCATAATAAAGAGTATTCTATTCTTAGGGCATCCCAAATAAACGGATTAGGTTTGGTTACCAACATCAAGTTGGTCACAGTTCTTGGCTATTTAGTGTTTTTGGTTCACAAAAAGAGGTGCATTCATTACATCAGTGTGAATTCATATTTTTAGGAAAGCAAAATGGGATAATTTGAGGTTTGTTTCTTCATTAGTTTGGGGTTCCAAATAACTAAGATGACCCGTTTTATCAGCTTTTACCTTATGATTCTCGTCACTTTTACCTTATGATTCTCGTCAGTTTTGGCGACTTACCTTCTATTAAACTAGCGTGTATACTGTAACTACGACCGTAACCTATCCATAGTATATCAATTATCGTTCCTTGAGTAATTCCTCGGTCTTCGATACATAATTAAAGTCACGTTTCTTGTCCGCCTGTCTGTCTCTCTGTGTGATCGCGTTGTTCTTCTTTCTAAACTACGCAACAGATTTTTTATGCGGTTTTCACCACTATTTAGAAAATTGTTAATAACTTCGAAAGAACATCGTGTGAAACTCTGCGAAGCAGTGGCGTGTCGCTAGCTTAAGATGTGGGCGTCCAAGCAAAAAGGGTCCAGTGGTGGGGAATTGAGTATAATAAGTAAGATAAATAATCGAAACTGTTAAAAAAAAATATCTTGACATAGCTTGATCTGACAAAAATCATTTTCAAAGTTTGATTGAAAGATAATTTTTTGATTTGTTTGACTCTCTCTTACAATTTCTGGTACTTAGAAACATCATATAAAGTTTGATCATTAATTAATAATCAATTAAAATCGCGAAATGCTATTTTTTCATCCAACTTTACAAAACTACTTATATCTCGGAAACTAAATGCTGAGAAGATCCCTTTTTACTTGGACATAATTATAAACTTTGCAAACGTAAATACAACATGACGCCTGTATTCCCCGAACTGGTAGATAGAATTGTAGGTATAACAAAATTCGCTCTCACTACCAGTCCTTTACTACTCTGTTTTGCATAACCGCTGATTTTGAACGCTTTCAGAAACAATGCTGACGATATTCCTATATTTAATCGGGTTAATATTCAATGTGCTGGCTTGCAAGAAAAAATCTGCACCTAAACCTTCTGCTGCAGGCGGATTAAAACCTTGCTGTATCAAGGTAACTAACTGGTCAATATTACGTTTCATTTTACCGCCTCACATCAAATCAAATGTTTATTTGCTAGAAATACATTGTTGTTCTCGTCGGTCTAGTGGGCTAGATTATGTGAATGCAGATCATAAGCTTCTGGGTTAGAGCTTTATTACACTGACGATTCGCCAGCGTCTTTGCAGCGAGGCAATTTGTGAACATGCTCTCCGCTGATGCGAAGCGACTACATGGCGTGCTCTCCGCGGGTGCAAAGCGACTACGTGGCGTGCTCTCCGCGTTTTCACAATATTAAACACTAGCTATCTCGCTCCCTCTTGTACGCACACGTCAATCGCCGGAGTCCCGCAAAGGCGGCGAACATGTTTTTTTTTGAACTGGCAACATTGCCTGAGTGACATGTCAAAATTCTGTTCCGTATTTTAAATTTAGTTTTAATTATTTTTAAGTGTAATTAAGGTCAAATAATACACCTAAATGTAAAAGCAGTACATAAATATTCAGGATTATTGTTTTCCTGCAAATATTCGTAATAAAACAGTGTTTGGTTGCCCACCGGTAACATATCACGAACAGCTGATGTCCAACCTGCGGATTTAAACGGGGAGTATTGTTACTTTTATTCATTAATTAGTAATTACCACACAGTCGTCTCTTAGACTCTGTAACAGGGCATCGTTTAGTCCTAGAATCATTTTTCTTGATTGATTTGGCACTCGGCAGTGGGTCTAAGTCGCTTTGTTTACCTTTGTGTTAACGAAACTTACGTAGTGAATTATCGAAATACTTTTAATCAATATTAAAGTAATATAAGTATAGTGAAGTAATAGTAGAATACACAACAACAGGAACGTTGTTTATCGATTTTTGCATTGTTATCTTAAAGTAATACAATAAATAAAATCTCTAGGCATCCTACCCACTTAAAGAAAAGTAAAATCATGAGACAATAGAATCAATGTAACTTTATACTTGATCAAATCTAGTTACATTTCAATTACATTCTGCAGCCTACCTCATTTCTCTTTAAAGCAACACTTACTTCTCCCACTTTTCCTTTAATTTCTAGCTTTCACTTTTTTGTTGTTTGTCTAACTAGTTCTCACCGTTCTTTTAATTCTACTTTCAGTACTAATTCCTGAAACCATGCCTGTGATGACCCGTAAGGCTGCTGCTCAGGAGTTAGAGCTTAAGTTGAGAATAGCCGTTCAAGATCTTGAGGCTTCAAACAGTAAATGTCAACAGCTGTTACAGGAGATGGATGAAAGCGAAAAGGAAGTCGAGAAGGTTGTTCTCAAAAACACATACTTAAAACGGGAGCTGGTAGACCTACATCAGCAATACTTGGATGTTGTTGATGAACGGGACAAACTGCGGGTGGTCACGGATGGTTTCAACAACTGCAGTAACATATATGAGGAGGCTTTATGTAAGGTTAGGGACCTTGAAGCTGAATCAATTCATGCAAATGTACAAATTATGAAATTACAGAAACAATTAGAATGTACTCAGGCTAAGGAAACCAATAACTTGTATAATGAATTATTAAACACTAATTGCAACCCTCATTCCTTAATAACAATAGACCTTACTGAGGATTCTTTATTGAAACACAATAATAGTAGTTATAAAGTAAGTCAAAATAAAATTAAGAAATATGCAAAACTAAATAAAATTATAAATAAATGCAATAAATTTAGGAAACAACAAAAACACAGTTCCAATAATATTAAACTAAGGAAAGAACGTGGTTTTCTTGTAAATAAATTACATAACTATCAAATTAAATTAGAAGACAGTAAGAACATTTATGAGATTGACACTCAACGCTTACAGTCTGATATTCAGATACTAGAGGCATCATTACATTCACTCTATACTAAGTATGTGACGTCTGAAAAACAAATTCAGGAGCACATACTCGCTGCAAATGAGTCAATGGCTATGTGCAACTGTAATGCAGACCAAGTGGACCCGCTGACTCTTAGCAGCTCTCAATCTTCATTGCATAGGAATTTCAGTCTTGGCACTCTCCAACCTGAGGCAACGGAGGATTCGTACCAGTTGGGAAGTGCTCAGGTCTCTATTCCCAATCAAGATACACCAGATAATGTACAAGTTCCATTGCAAGTAGTTCAGATGGAAGCTAGTCCATTATGTAGCTCCATTATGTTTTCTGATAGTTTTGGAACAGGGTTAGGAAAATTACTTAGCAACAACCTGAGTCATTCTTCTCTAAACTATTGCATGCCTCAGACTTCCTACAAACAAATAATGTATTCAATAACTAGGAATGAATATGATCCTAACGCCATTATTACTGTACTAATAGGTAATAGTTTTAATGTTAAAAAAGATGATATCACTGATAGTGTGACCAAACTTTTGAAGGTAAATTGTAAGAAAATAATTTTGTGTGCTTTTCCGTACTTTGAGCACTTGTCAAACAGGCAAAACTGCTACATTCATATGTTAAATAATTACATGCATTTCTTAGTTAGTCACCATAGTGACAAGTTTATATTTTTTGACACCAACATTTTTGTTGATAAGCTAAGGTCGACTAGGGATACTGTGTATCTGCCTATTAGTTTTAGACGTCAAATAGCTAGGCTATTAGCTTTTAATATTAACCCAGACATAACTAATATGTCGAAGTCTTTATTTAGCACCACAATTAGTAATAGTACTAATGTTAAGGTGGTTAGTTCAAATAATTTAAACTAGTTTGTAAGACAACAGAAGGTACCACTAACAGTTTAGTTACACTTAATAACAAAATGGTATTTTCTAGCAAAAACATTGTTAACTGTAGAAAAGGGGCTAAGCAGAAATCCTTGAAATTATTTCATCAAAATATTCAAGGTTTTTCTTCCAAACAATTGGAAATCGAATTGTTTTTAGAAAAAACAATGTTTGACATTATTTGTTTAACTGAGCATTGGTTAAAAGATTATGAAATGTTAATTAATTATGAGAATTATAGTGTGGCCAGTTGTTTTAACCGGAAATCAATGCTGCGTGGTGGTTCACTGATCTTAATTAGAAGTTGTATTAAATCTAAAACTCGTAAAGACATAGTTGCTTTGTCGGTTGAACATAGCATTGAACTGTCTTGTGTTGAGCTAGATAGGCATGTTATAGTGTGCGTTTACAGACCCCCAAACTATCAAAACTACTCTATATTTGAGTCTGTTATGGAAGATGTTTTGGCAAAACTTGTAACTGGGAATAAATCAGTAATTATCTGTGGTGACTTTAACATTAATATTTTAGAAAATAATTCAAATACCAGTAGATTGTTAAATTTGTTTGAATCATATAATTTGTCAAATGTGTTTGTAGAACCAACCCGAATAACTACGACTACTGCTACATGTATTGATAATGTTTTTTGTTGCTGCGACTATTTAGATAAAGCTATAATTAATTATCTCCCTTCTGATCTCAGCGGTCAAACCGTAACTTTTGAGTCCAACATACCAATACAGAAGGTGCAGATACAATTCAGACCGATAACATCAGTAGTGTATAATTGGGGTTCCTGGATCAGAGAAGATCCAGGAACACCAATTACACACTTGATGTGAACTAGACAATCTGTCAATCAATCAATATTTGTCAATACATTTCATTCATTCATTTACTCAGGTTCTACACTCAAGTATTTGAAATATGATTTTAAGTAGATCATATTTCGAATACTTGAATGTAGAACATTTAATTACGTTGCGATTATTCGAGTATTCTAAATATCTACCATTCATTGCGGTGTGATGCGTCGTATATGGAAACCTTGACAACACGTTTGGTGCATTGGTTAATTAATAATATCTCGTCTCACTACATCACAATGTAAATATGTAGGTAATAAGTTAATAGTTGCTGCTACTAAGTAAATGCACCAAGTGTTGCGGGTTCGATTCCTGCATAGAACAAATAATTAGTAATTGTAGATGGTAAATAAAAGATTGAACTAGAATAATTATGATACATTTATTAATGAATTTCCATTGAGTCCGAAATTTTTACAACAATATCCTTTACAGAATTATATATATTATCCATATACATATTTTTTACAACATGTTGTATACATAATTCGGCATCACATTTGCACTGTGAGCTTTCACTATCACTAAACTTTTCTGCATCATAAATTTCAATTCTTATCACCTTTCCCCCGATGGCATTAGACCCGCGCGTAAGTTTCTTCACGTACGAAAATATAGCGGGTGATTTTTTCTGTTTCTTAACATTTGGACCATCGAGGTTTAACAACCTTTCACTTCGCTGTCCCACTGGTAGATTTGCAGGAATAAAGTTAAACAGATCATTGTCAGAGTCCTGAAAATAAATAAAAAACGTATGACTAACTAATAAAACCAGATAAGTTACCTATATTCAAACAATAGTGTTATCAAACAGAAAATATTCATGTGACCGTGTGTACCTAATTGTTGGGATTTAACTCTGCTAGGAATCGAACCCAAGCCTGTGACGAATACCACCACTTATCAACCACTCTACCAACTAACTATTATCGTGTTATTTATAACAAAAAAAAAAATGTCTTAATTAAAGAAAAAAAAAAACTTCTTTTATCTCATAAAATGTCTACATAATAATCTATAATTCATGTGATGGAAGAGTGATGAAATTTAGTGTAAATGTATTATGAGTATTTATTGCACGCATTCCACTATTCAAGTCAATAATCTGATGGTAAGTTCTGATTCTGACATTAAATCAAGTTAAACTTTGTAATAAAATCAAATATAAAATAAAATAAAGAAAATAATGCTCACCGACATAATTATTACTCGTTGATTACTCGCGCTTGCTGGTAGGAAACTAAATAATATTTGAATTTTCAAGATCATTTTATCCTTTTATAAGATTTTAATAAATAATTTTCAATGGATATAAAGTTCAAAATTGCTGTGAAAATATTAGTATACTATAGCATGTGTTAATATAATTTTATATATTCGAGACAATACGACGCTATACCGTTTCAGATTACAATTAATTATTGCATACCATAATATAAAGCCACCAGTAAATAGACAGCGGTGCGGTGCGATAGCGTCGCGGGCCGTTTAAATGTTAGGGAATGCCTGCACTGCTCCACATTGTGTGTGACAGCGCTCATACTGATTTGAACAATATAAAACGTCACCGCGACGCTACCGAACTGCATCGCTATCTGTGAACTGGTGACTTAAAAATCAATACACACAGAAAGCGGCATCATCCAGAGGGGCAACTAGTAGACAACTGAAGCGGACCACCCACCAACTTAGCGAATTTAAGTATCTTACACGATGAGGATAAAGTTCAAATTCCATAATCTTGATGTTTAGCACGATATTTTTCTACAACGTAAGCTATTACATATTTGGGTGTTAGGTCTGACAAAGCATTTCAGTAGCGCGTGCCCTATACCATATAGGGAATATCGTGACGTGGATTTACCACTATTTAAGAGTGCATCCTGCAGAAGCTGGATCACATCAACACTTCAGCTAGGAGCAGTTACATCTTACACTAAACTACCAAAGCAACGTCAATCTTTTAAAATGTAAGTATTAAGTTTAAGTTTTTAATGTAATTTCCTTTGTTTTCTATAAAAGTGTCCCGTTAATAACAAGAAAGAATTAACTTAATTCACTATTCAATCATTCAAGTATTATAGTTATTCATTAATCTCTTTAATAATTCAGATAAATTAGCGAGTCTTCATCTATAAAAATTAAACTGTTCATTGATTCATAATTTTTAATATTCATTCATTCAAGTAATACATTCATTCACTTAGTGTCGTCCACATGATTAAAACAAAATTTAACTATTACTGTACTAATTCGTTGGTATTATTTATTACAGGTCCAAGAACACGGCTGAACATATTTTCCCTTCGGAGGACGAATCGACAGATGAGGAGCATGCACCGCTGAAAACCAAGCCAAAGGAGAACAAGAAGCGCAAGCCTTTGTCAACGAGTGGCCCCCAGCCGTCCACTAGTAAGAAAACTAAGCCGAGCATTCACCCAATCACTCCTGTCACAAAGTCAACTGCTCGCGAGTTATTCGGGAGTGATAGTGACGACGATGAAGTTGATGTTGTTGCGGACAAAAAGACTCCGCCGATATACTCATACGTCACTAGGAGACTGGCGAACGGTTTTTCGCGACAAATGAACGAGCACAAAAGAGGTGAGTTCTATATAGAACTCAAAGTGTATAAATGCAATGAAATAGAGCGGGTCCAACCAGTAAATAGGTGGCGCCACTCGGTAATCACGATTAAAAACAAGTGTGATGAGGATTCAGAGTCCTGGCGTCACCTAAACACCTACATAGCAAGTACCAGGAAGGAGTTTAAAAAATGTACTCCTACTTTTATAAGCTCTTATCAATAGTCCTACCTATTGGTAAGACTATTGTGAATGGTGAATCATGTACACTATTCTTTAAATTAATAGATCTATGCTATAACACATGTAATCAGTTATTATACTTACATAGAGTTTATTTTAAGATAGTATTTTTGTAACCGCATTTACCCCAATAATTAAACTATACGATAAAAAAAAAATTGTTTCTTTTGTTTCCAGTTACACACATCGGTGATGGCTCATCAGCAAATTCTGATATTAATAATGCTAAATGCCACATGATCAATATTCCAGAAAATGAATACGATACGAATGTTTATGAGCCAAATTGTTTATCAAAGTATATTCATTGTGATAAATGCAAAATTGAGATCCCAGAACATAAATACAGATATCATAAGAGAACGAATATGCATAAATCGAATTGTTTAATAAAGTCAAAGTTTGAAAATGTTGATATTGTAGCTACAGCATTTAAAAATAGAATCATGACTTATCGCTTAAACCCATCAATAGAAGACGAGTACCTCATACTAGAGGCGTTCTTGGGTGATAAGCGAAAAGATTTTTTGAAAATCATTGAGTTATCATTATTGGAACATACCTGCATTAAAGTTAACTTCGAGCTGTTTGCTTACTTTTTACTACTAAAATTAAGTGAGCAGCAGCTCAAGTCATTTAATACGAAATATGAAACTATATACAGCAGTACTGATTTTAATAATATATACTCAAATATAATAGAAATATTTAAAACAAAACTTACTGAATTTGAGCATTGTGAATCTGGATGGTCATTTGTCTGTATAAGTCATTTAGAAATAAATATAAATAAATATTCCCCCATGCGGGGTGGTACTTATTTAGAGCTACCAAAAGTTATTAAAAACACAAAGAGTTGTTTGAATATACACAATAATGATGAATACTGTTTTTTATGGAGTATTGTTGCAGCATTATTTCCAGCAAAAAATAATGTCTGTAGAACAAACTCCTATCCACATTTTAGTTCAATATTGAATATACAAGGAATTTCATTTCCACCTGTACCTAAAGATATCAAGTTGTTTGAGAAGAATAATTGTGAGTTGAGTATTAATATTTATGGATTAGATGAACGTTGTACTATAACTGGTCCTCTTTATGTGACGAAATGTAAGAAAGATAAACATATTAACTTGCTGTATTTTGAAAAACAAGACAAAGGTCATTATTGTTTGATAAAAAACCTTTTACGCTTAGTGCGACGACAAGTTTCATGTCATAAAGGTCAAATGCATTTATGTGAAATATGTTTACAATTTTTTTCTAGTGAAAAAAAGTATCATTCTCATAGTTGCTCCAAAATTTTAACCATACTGCCTGATAAAAACAAGACATTGCAATTCAAAAATTATGAGCGAAAGCAAAAAATTAACTTTGTGATTTATGCTGACTTTGAAAGTATACTATTAAATTATAAAGAAAAAGATAATGATAAAAGTACGATAAAAAATAAACTACATCAACCATCATGTTTCGCATATTATGTATGTTGTTCTCATAATAGTAGCTTGAACAAATTCGTAACATATAGAGGACCTGACTGTGTAAAAGTGTTTGTTAAGAGATTGATTAAAGAAGCGAAGTTAATTCACAAAATTTTAATGACTAAGAAACCCATGAGATCTATGACGAGAGAGCAAACTGATAATTATAGCAACGCAACTACATGCCATATCTGTAATCATTTATTATTTGATGATAAAGTTTGTGATCATGATCACATTACATCCGAGTACAGAGGCGCAGCGCACTCGCATTGCAATTTAATTTATAGAGTGTGTTCATTTATTCCTGTTATCTTTCATAACTTATCTGGCTATGATTCTCATATATTTATTAGAGAATTATCGAATTATGATGGTGAGATAAAAATTATACCAAAAACAAAAGAAAAATATATAAGCATAACTAAAATAATTAAAACCAGGACTGGATGTAAACCTATACAGATTAAATTTATAGATTCACTTCAATTTCTCAATTCAAGTCTTGACAATTTGAGTAAAAGTTTAACGGAGAATGATTTTATTCATTTATCAGCACATTTCCCAGATAAAAGTCAATTAAATTTACTGCGAAGGAAAGGTATATATCCGTATGAGTACATTTGTTCATGGCAAAAATATAATGAAACACAACTTCCATTAAAGAATCATTTTTATAACACTTTACAAATGAAACATATAACAGATACTGAATATGAACATGCCCAAGCTGTGTGGAAATGTTTTGATATTAGTTCTCTTGGTGAATATACTGCCTTGTATTTAAAGTGTGATGTACTATTATTGTGTGATATATTTGAAAATTTTAGAAAAATTTGTCTGCAGCACTATAAACTCGATCCTGCGTATTATGTGACTTCACCTGGATTAAGTTGGGACGCTATGCTCCTTTACACAGGTGTTCAGCTAGAATTGATTAATGATTTAAAAATTTATAAAATGTTGGAAAAAGGAATACGTGGAGGATTAGCTCAGTGCTCACGACGATATGCTGAAGCCAATAATATTTATTTACCTCATTTCGATAGTTCTAAACCATCAACATATTTGATATATTTAGACTGTAATAATCTTTATGGATATGCTATGACTAAAAAATTACCGATATCAGAGTTTAAATTTATGAAAAATAATGATATCAAAAAATTTAATTTGCTTGATGTTCCTGATGATGGCGAGTACGGTTACATTTTAGAAGTAGATTTAGCGTATCCAAATCATTTACATAGTTTACACAGCGACTTGCCTTTTGCTCCCGAGAAATTTAAACCTATTGGAGGGAAAACACCAAAATTAATTGCAAATTTGTATGATAAATATAAATACGTTATTCACTATGTTCATTTGAAAACATGTCTTAAAAATGGTCTAGTTTTAAAAAACATTCATAGAATCCTTTATTTTAAACAAGAATATTATTTGAAAAAGTATATAGACTTGAATACTAGCTTACGACAAGCAGCTTCAACATCATTCGAACGAGATTTTTTTAAGCTTTTAAATAACTCAATATTTGGTAAAACTATCGAAAATAAACGGAAGCAAGTGGAAGTCAAATTAGTAACCAAATGGAGTGATGATTTGAATAAAACGAATAAAATAGTTGGTGCTGAGAAATTAATTGCAAAACCTAATTTAAAAAGTGTTTCTATCTTTAATGAAAACTTTATAGCCATACAACTGAGTCCAATGAAACTTATTTTAGATAGACCGATATATGTGGGATTTGCGGTGCTAGAATTCTCTAAATGCCATCTGTACAATTATCATTATAATTTCATTAAGAATAAATATGACGATAAAGCTAAATTATGCTACACTGATACTGATAGCTTATTGTATTTAATACATACTGAAGACTTTTATAAAGACATGCGTGATAATTTATCAGAATTCGATACAAGTAATTTTAAAACTAATAATCATTACTTTATTCCTAAGGTGAATGAAAAAATTCCTGGTTTATTTAAGGATGAGTTAGGAGGTGACCCAATTACCGAATTTACAGGCTTAAGAGCAAAGCTATATTGCATTAAATCATTAAATACACAAATAAACAAAGCTAAAGGTGTATCAAAGCCTATTACAAGATGTTTAAAATCATCTAATTATAAAGATGTTTTATTTAAAAACTTAACATTAAAGCGTAGGATGAATATGATAAAATCAATGAAGCATGTGCTGTTCTCACAAGAAGTAAATAAAGTAGTTTTAAACAGGATAGATGATAAAAGACATGTTCTGGGAAATCAAATAGATACTGTACCTTGGGGTCATTGTGATTACATATGTTAATTTAGTATTTTTTTTCTACATCAATGCTTTATTTATTATTTTTAATAAACGTGTGGTCGTAACTCGAAGTTAGGTTTTATTTGTAACCTTTCATCAACCATTACGTCTACGTGTATAGATATTATATAAGTTTAAACGATAATTTTATTTATTTGTGAGCTTATTCCATGATACTAACGTTAAAAGAACTATGGTCTGATTATTTGAGGTGTTAATTACTAAGTGTTCCGGATAAGCAATATAAATACTAGAACATATTATTTTTCTGACAGATACAAACATGAAGTGGGTCAAGCAACCAGTTTCATTAGAAGTTAAAAATATTGAGGTAGAGAAAAATAAGCTACACGCAAAGCATAGTGTTCTTCTGCCGAATAATATAAGATGTATAACATGTGGCCCTTCGAATTGCGGGAACACGAACGTCATGATCAGTTTGTTAATCCACAAAAATGGTTTAAAGTTTAAAAATATTTACTTGTATTCCAAGACTAGCTTTCAACCAAAATATAGTTTTCTAAAACAGGTCTTAGAAAGAGTGTCAGAAGTAAAACTGTTTATATTTAATTTTGATGACGAAGTTATTCATCCTAACGATGCATTACCAAATTCTGTTATTATTTTCGATGATGTGGTTGTGAAAAGCAAATTAACATACGAAATTATTTTACAATGGGCAGACACAGAAGTATAGATTGTTTTTATCTATCTCAAACGTATTCAAAAATACCAAAGCAGTTATTACGTGACAATGTTAACTTTTTGATAATTTTCAAGCAAGATGAAGTTAACATGAAACATATATACGATGAACATGTTAGTTCTGATATAGAGTGGTCTAAGTTCAAAGATTTGTGTGCTAAAATCTGGATACGTCCTTATGATTTTTTGACTATTAATAAGGATTGTGAATTAAACAAAGGCAGATATAGACAATCATTTGACAACTTTATTTATTTTAATTAATGGATATATAAATTATGACTGCAATTTTCTAAAACCATTTGAGCATAAATACTTCTCGGTATAAGTCGTATAATGGACCACAACATTACAGATAAATTAATAAAGTCTGCGGACGCTATAAAACAAAAAGTGAAACAAATGAAACATGATGAGTTTAACACCGACACTCATCTCAAGTATTTTTTTAAGCCTCTCGCAGACCCTCTAAATGCAATAGCAGCAAACAAACAAATTTCTACGATAAAAAATGAAGATACTTATGATGACCAAATTAAACACACTGATATAGGTTCCAAAATATTTTTGCGGGATAAACCTCGTGATATGTACAAACATGAATCATCTAATGAGTCAAGCTTGTTGGAAAATTTTTATTCAGGAGATGAAGGAGGTAACACATCTGAATCAGAAAAAGATAATAATACGTCGTTGAAAAAAGAAGATATCATTGAAATATATGATGATATGAATATACCATTTGGCGTACGTAGTGAGAATAATAAACATATGATTGGAAATACAATAGTTAATTTCTCTACCGCTCATGAGAATTCTGGTAAAGTGTATAATATTTGCGTAGCTAATAAACAGTATAAAATTACACCTGGTCTAAAAGAACTATTGCTTCGCAAAAAGCCTGATTTAAGTTTGGTAAATTCAAAAGATAAATTGGTTTACAAAGAAATACTCGTCACAACGAATGCTCATAAAAGAGACTTTAATTCTGCAGGTCAAATTAAAGGTGATAAAGGTCTTAAATATTCTCAAGTGGTCAAACCGTTATTTTCTGAGTATTGTAAACGCTTACAAGAACCTACAGAAGTTAAGTCTAGACAAAAAAGAGGTGCTGGTCTACCGTATCTTAAAAAATATAAAAAAAATACTGAACTTGTTTATTGGGATGATCCTAATGAATTAGTGGACAGGCTTAAACTTTTAATCGCATCTAAAACTGCAGGTAATACTAATCTTGATAATGAAATTTTATCCATTATTGAAGAGCTAAAAGAAGCAGGCGTAATAAAAGAATAAAAGGGCCTATCATATAAACTATTACTTAGTCTAATTTTGTAATTCAGAAGTAACAGTTAAAGAATGAGCAAAGTGAAAAGAGAAATTATTAATGAAATTCATAGAAGTGCAAGAATAAATTTTCCGCGAAGACATGTAATATTAAAAGATATTGATGATCTTTGGCAAGCAGATTTAATGGATATGCAAAGTATCTCCAAATTCAACACCAACTACAAATATATTTTAGTGGTTATTGATGGATTCTCTAAGTATGCTTGGGCTATATCACTTAAACAAAAAAATAAAGAATCTGTAGCTAAGGCTTTCAATACGATATTGAAATGTGAAAAACGCATCCCAAAAAACTTGCAAACAGATCTAGGAACAGAATTTTACAATAAAAGTTTTCAAAAAATTATAAAGGATAATTCTATCAATCACTACAGCACTTATTCAACGAAAAAGGCTTCGATTGTAGAACGACTAATAAGAACGATAAAAAGTAAGCTTTACAAGGAATTCAGTTTAAAAGGGAATTATAAATGGATAGACGGAACACTTGCTAAAATAATTAATACATATAATCAAACAATACATACAACAATTGGTTTACCACCAGCTCAAGTTAATCATAACAATAAAACTAAACTATTAAATACATATTTTAATCGACAACAAATGAAAACAAAACGTTGTAAGTTGAAGACTGGTGATTTTGTTCGAATAAGTAAACATAAAGGTTGTTTTGAAAAAGGTTATACTCCTAATTGGTCAACAGAGATATTCAAGATCAGTAAAGTTAAAAATACAAAACCTGTTACATATTTATTACAAGACATTAAGCAGCAGCCTATTTTAGGAGCATTTTATGATCTCGAATTACAAATTACTAAACATCCTGATATTTACCTTGTTGAAAAAGTTTTGAAACGAAAAGGCAGAAAAGCTTTCGTGAAATGGTTAGGGCTACCACCATCAGAAAATAGTTGGATTGATGATACAAATGTTTTATGAGAGTTTTATGAATATATTGTCATGATGTAGGATATGGGTTTTATTCTGCTTGCATACATGAAGGGAGAAGGACTTGTGAATAATTTAATTAATAATTTACCATTTGAGCTCCATTTACCGGGATATAATTATTGTGGTCCTGGAACTAAATTACATAAAAGATTGGCTCGTGGTGATAAAGGTGTAAATAAGTTAGATGAATATTGCAAGTATCACGATATCACGTATAATCATTCCAAAAGTTTGAAAGATCGTCACAAAGCAGATATAATTTTACTAAAAATGGCAAAGAAGCGCGCTCTGGCTTCAGATGCAAGCACAGGAGAAAAACTTGCTGCTAATTTGGTTAACAATGTAATGCTATCAAAAGTGAGTTCTGGATATGGCCTCAAAAAAGACTTTAAAAATATAGTATCCCATACAAAAAAATGCACTAAAAAATTAAAACCGAAGTGTAAGAAAAAACTGATAGAATTGGCATGCGCTGCTGCTAAGGAGTTAACTGGTGATTCATCTGCGAAGCTCCCACGTATCATACCCATTCCTAAGTCCGGGGGTGTTTTACCTTTAATTCCTATATTTGCTGGCTTATCTGCTGCTGGAAGTATAGCAAGCGGAATTGCTGGAATCGTCAAAACTATCAACGAATATAAGGCTGCAAAAAAGCGTTTGGAAGAAATGGAAAGACGTCATAAGAAAGTGGAAGGTGTATGTATTGGAAACGGATTGCGGCTAAACCGTTACAAGAATGGACTACGATTATATGTAAATTCAAGGAAAAAAAACTAAATCGTAGGCTACCTAATCGTGCTCTTACTAATGTAGATATCATACATTTTACGGAAAACATTCCATATTTTCGTGGAGTGTATATGCGAGATACTTTACCAAGATCTCCATTTTTCCGAGAGTGTGGAATCATTAATTTAGATAATTCAAAAAATTCCGGTACACACTGGGTAGCCTATGTAATTTTAAATAAATATATTGAATACTTCGATAGTTACGGTAACTTAAAACCGCCAATAGAACTTATTCGTTATGTGGGTTCCGACGACATCCACTACAATTATAACAATTTTCAAAATAATAACTTATTTAATTGTGGACATTTATGCATCAAATTTTTAAAAGAGTTTTGGAAAAAGCAGTGTTTTTAAATTATTACTTTATAAAAAGATGTCTTACTCATAGGATAACACTTTAACTTTGCCTGTTACAAGAGTCGAATGTCAATTAGATTATAGTAAAAAAAAAATGATAGTGTATAATAATATAAAATCAAGCGCTAAAGCGAATAACTTTACTCGTTCTTGTATCGTCAGAAGACGCACACATACAAGAAGTATAAAAAAAATCACTGAAGAGAATAAATTATTTCTTCAAGCTTTGGGATTTAAATTATGAGTATTCTTGAAATAAATAATTCACCACAATTCGATAACTCTATAGTGAGTTACGAATATCATACTTATAATCCATACAGCAACAGTTTTAAAGAAAATGACGAAATACGAATACCCATAAATCAGCAAGATATGTATGTATTACCTTCAGCCAGCTACATTTACGTTGAAGGTCGAGCCATGGTGTCTTCAAAAGCTGACGCATCAGGAAAAGTTACACGAAAGAGTGTTAATTTCACTAATAATCCTATATCATTTTTATTTCAAGACATTCGATACGAAATTAACGGTGTTGAGATAGACCGAATAAAAAATGCAGGAATTACTACAACTCTAAAATCATATGTCTCTATGAGTGAGGGGGAAAGCAAAGCTGCTGGTGTTTGGGGTTGGAAGTTAAATGGCTTTAAAGATAATGATAGTATTTTTAGCATTCTTATACCCTTGAATAAAGTTTTGGGATTTGCGGAAGATTATGATAAAATTATCATTAACTGTAAACATGAACTTATACTTAACAGAAGTAGTTCCAATCTTAATAGTGTTAATCTTGATAATGATGACTCGATTGAAATAAATATAGAGCGATTGCAATGGCGCGTGCCTCATATAAAAGTTTCAGATAGGGAAAGATTAACATTACTGAAGCATTTAGAAAAAGACCGTCCTATTCAAATAGCTTTTAGAAACTGGGACTTGTATGAATACCCTTTATTACCTAAAACTACAAAACATTCCTGGGTTGTTAAGACTGCTTCACAACTCGAGAAACCGAGGTATGTGTTCTTTGGGTTACAGACAAATAGAAAAAACATGAAATCTAGAGACAGTTCAATATTTGACCATTGTAAATTAACTAATGTTACTCTTTTTTTAAATTCAAATTATTATCCCTACGAATCCGTAAATTCCAAATTTTCTGAAGATAAGTATTGTATATTATATGAAATGTGTACAAAATTTCGTCAGTCTTATTATAACACCCGGTCTGAGCCGATGCTTGATCTGCTTGAATTTAAAGAAAAGGCTCCTTTATTTGTAATTGATTGCTCAAGACAGAACGAGGCTTTAAAGACTGGAGCTATAGATGTGAGACTAGAAATAGAAAGTTCTATAGATATCCCAGAAAATACATCTGCTTATTGTCTAATTATCAACGATCGCCTTATTGAATATAAACCTCTGAGTAGTACTGTAAGGAAATTATCATGAACGCTATAGTCGATGTGCAAGGATTTAAGACCGAAAGTAACGAGTTTATCGTCAAAGAAATAGCAATAGCATGCAGAAATCAAATTATGGTATTATTAATCAAACCACCATGCCCATTTTACAATCTTACAAAAAAAGAAAAATTGCAAGTAAATTGGATAGAGAGGAACAGAAAAATTTTCTGGAAAGAGGGTTTTATACCATACTTAAACTTGCCGCAATATATTGAACCTTATCTGAAGGATAAAAACATTCATGTTAAAGGATGTGAAAAAGTTTCGTGGCTAAGAAATATTGTAAAACATGATAATGTATATAATTTAGAAGATAAGAACTGTCCTAGTTTACAAAAATTATTTGATGATTATGGAATGTCTAGTAATATATTTAGCTGTGTGTATCATTCGAATGTATGTGCTTTAAAAAATGTAATATGTTTAAAAAAGTGGGTTGATAGTAAAAGTATTTTTAATTTTTTATAATTTAAAAGATAAGGTCTGTCCTGAAACAAAAAATATAAGTTAAGTAATTTGTTAGCTCTTTATAACATAACAATATTTAAGTATATCAGAATAAATGTTTTTTTCTTTGAGTACATGTTTTCTTGTTTTATTTCATAACAAATGCACTACATATAGAATACGACAACGAAATGCTATACGATGTTATACTTTTTGACAAACCAAAACGTCTATTTTTTAAAGAAACAAAAATATAAAATTGGTCTAAAGTGGGGGAGGATAGATTGATTGTCTGCTGAATAAGCTATTAAATGCAATAATAACTATAAATTACTGGCAGTCATTTTATTGGCGACATTCGATTCCTACGATTGTAGTCAAAAGGTTGAATCATAAACTGAATTAAACAATTTAAAAATAAATTAAATTAGCTACAATGCAAGATTCAGTAAAATATACTTCAGTAGGCATTAGTAAAATTATTATTCAGAACGCTAATGGTGAGGCTATATTTGCCCGTGATATGCAGCCCGCTCATAAAAAATCAAGTGCAGATTCATCAAAACCTCAGGTCAGAGATACAATGCAAGAAGATTTATTCTATCAAAGCATGCATGATGCATTAAATTCGGGAAAAATTCAAGAACTTGTCTTTAAAAGTGGTAATAGACAGCTAACGTTCTCCCGAGTTAACGAGTGTCGGGACACCGACACATCATCAATGAGGAACATAGTGCATGATTTAGTGATACCTGATACAGAAGACATTATATGCTACCAGATACTACCAGAGGATGAAATTCCTTTTATTTAAATCGGTTTGAAAGAAATGCCAACCAGATGACAAGTGAAACTGAGGTTGAAAGTTACTCATTGGGGCGATCTGGATCACATTCAAGTATTCGAAATATGATATACTTAAAATCATATTTTGAATACTAGCGTAGAACCTGAGTAAATGACTAAATGAAATGTATTGACAAATATTGATTGATTGACAGATTATCTAGTTCACATCAAGTGTGTAATTGGTGTTCCTGGATCTCCTCTGATCCAGGAACCCCAATTATACACTACTAACATCTGTTAATTTAAATAGATTTAACAGCACTTTAATTTGTAAGTTAAGTGTTATGAACCTTACAATGAACAATGTTGACATTTTGTATAAAGAATTCTTTTCGGTAGTCCAAAGCGAGTTCAATATTTATTTTAAAAAGAACACCCATCAGCCCTAGGTTTTTATTTAGTGACTGGGCAACTAAAGGACTCAGGAAAAGTAGGGAAAGACTTTTCGAGCTGTATGGCCTTAAGCCTTATATAAACACGGAAACTTTTAATAACTTTGTTGCTACTTACTCTAGAACTTTTAAAAACACTTGCAAGGCCGCTAAAGCCTTATACATTAGCAACAAGGTTAAATCAGCAGACAATAAAATAAAGACGGTTTGGAAAATTATCAATAATGAAACGAATAGGAACAAAAAGCATGATTCCGATTACGCACTGGAGACGTCATGTGGACTCATTTGCGATAGCAAACAAGTTGCTCAAGAGTTTGTAAATTTCTTTACCAGTATCCCACTTAAAACTACTGAAACCTTAAATTCCTCGCCCTTGCTCGCTTTTGACTCTGCAAGGGCGAACGTTGCAGCCTGCCCGATTGAATTTAACTTTAAGCATATTAACCCCATAATAGTATTAAAAGCTTTTAAGCAAATCAAGATCAAATTGTCCGAAGATCTTTGGGGAATGTCCATTAAAGTCTGTACCTCAATAATTGAGACTATAGCGCCTTACTTAGCCTTAATATTTAATTTGTGTGTGGATCAAGGAGTCTTCCCGGATTTAATGAAATACAGTAAGGTAATACCACTTTTCAAATCCGGAGACAGTAAAGACACAAATAATTATAGACCCGTATCCGTTTTGCCGGTTTTCAGCAAGGTGTTTGAAAAGGTAATGCTTAATCAAATGCTCAATCATTTCAACGCGAATAAAATCCTTCACGATCAACAGTATGGTTTCACCAAGGACGTTGTACGACCGACGCCGGTGTAACCTTATTAAGACACATTTTTAACGCGTGGGAAGAGGCCCAAGACGCCATAGGAATCTTTTGTGACCTTTCCAAGGCATTTGATTGCGTCGATCACGAAACCTTACTCTTGAAGCTTGAGCATTACGGACTTGGAAAACTTGCGCTTAGTTTAGTAAAATCTTATTTAAACGATAGTCAACAGCTAGTTCAAATAAATGGTATCAATTCACTCGGTTTAAAAGTAAAAATGGGTGTTCCTCAAGGCTCGATATTGGGTCCTTTCCTCTTTTTAGTGTATATTAATGATCTTCTCCATTTATTAAAAAATCAACCACAAATGGTGTTATTTGCTGACGATACTTCCTTGATTTTTAAGGTAGATAGACGTGCTACAAATTTTGACGACGTAAATAACGCCCTACTGCAGGTCCAAAATTGGTTCACGGCCAATAATTTAGTATTAAATGGAAAGAAAACTAAGTGCATACGATTTTCTTTACCAAATGTAAAAAGTAGTGATTATGAGATAGTATTGAATCAAGAGAAACTAGAATTCGTCGATAAAACTGTTTTCCTGGGGATCACGCTCGACTCTAGGCTTCAATGGGGTCCTCATTTAACATCTCTTGCAGGACGGCTAAGTTCAGCAGCATATGCTGTCAGAAAAATCCGTCAATTTACTGATGTAGATACCGCGAGGCTAGTCTATTTTAGTTACTTTCATAGTATCATGTCTTACGGTATTTTACTTTGGGGACGGGCTGCAGACATCGAGTCTATTTTTATTCTGCAGAAAAGAGCCATCAGAGCCATATATAATCTCCGCAGGCGCGATTCTCTTAGGGAACTGTTTAAGAATATTAACATCATGACGGTGTCTTGTCAATATATCTATGAAAACATCATGTACGTAAGAAAAAATTTACATCTTTTTAGTAAAAGAGGCGAAAGACATAATTATAGTACTAGAAGTAGGGATCTATTAGCTCAACCAGGTTTCAGACTGGCTAAAGTAGACTCATCTTTCATGGGGTACTGTTTAAAATGTTATAATAAAATTCCTCCCCACATACTTCAACTGAATGAGACGAAATTCAAATCTTGTATAAAACGCACACTATGCAAGCAGGCATATTATAGGCTGGGGGATTACATCGCTGATAGAAATGCTTGGCTCAATGCTGGTCCTGCTCCACAACGTCAACTAATTGATTAACATTTGAAAATACTGTTGGAGCTGCTGAAGATTGTAAGACTATCTTTTCATTGTATAAACTCAATCACCTTTGTATTATATAATTGCATAACACAGGTGTGAGTACTATGTACAATAGAGCTACCATTTACCGGGTAATATGTCTTTCATTGACTTGAATATGTCCTGGCAGCTGAGAGTATGTCATGCTCACTCAGATGTCTCGCTGATGGTGGCGTGTGTGTTGGATCATTTAGCTCCCTTCAAAATGGTTGAGCTGAATGGTGCTGATCCATGCGTCATGTTCGTGAACGGGCGCTGTCAGTTGGGACTGGTCATCTCTTAGCTGCCACGGCTTATTTTTAATTATTTTAGTTTTGAATTGTTTTTTTTTATCACGGACGCTTCTGACGTTTTGCATCGTTCTCACATGTATATTTTCAATAAGAATGATGTAACCAATACTTTGTATCAAATATTTTATTTTAAAAGAGTGTCTGTGGAGTTTCTTGCCCGTTCTTCTCCATAGGAACCTACTATTTGGAATGGGCAACTAGCTTCATATTTGTAACTGACCGACTTGTTGACAATTCAAAAGTGCCTGTAAATGGTTTAATTGAAATAAATGCTTTGAGTTTGAGTTTGAGTTTGCGCATAAGTGGCGTGCTCGTAGGCGCACGCAGAGAGCGCTTTAATCATCGCCAGTGTGATAAGGCCCATAAAACCCCGGGTGGGACCAAAAAATATCAAAACTGTGTTTGTTTCAGCCAACATGAAGCTTGGGAAGCTGTTGGTAGTTCTGCTGCAGCTGAGTGCAGTACTGATCCGCGTCGCCGGCTGCAGGCGGCGGCAGCCCCCTCCTCCGGACCCGCTTAATATAAACCCCTGCACTTATAAAGGACCTATCGTTGAAGTAATATATCCTAAACCTAAAACGGTGAGAACTTTTATTTCGTCCCTGACTCTCTTAGATATCTCAACACTTGCCGTTGGCCGCGATTTCGTCTTGAGTCTATTTTGTATTTCATTTAAAATATTAAAGCACTTCACTCGCTTGTCTTCTACCTAAATTAATATTATAAATGCCTTATTATATTAATATTTTAAATGCAAGTGATTTTCTCCCAATTGTGTTTTACCATCAAGACTTTTTTTTATTTTTTGTATTTATTACAAATGGTTTTATTTAAAAATAAGTGAGTTTGTACAAACACTTTTGCACGTCAAAAATAAATTGAGTCATCTAAAGTCTGGATTTATGCACGGTTCATGGCAATAGGCTTGCCCCTATTACATGGGAGATAAAAACGTAACTGGCGAAATGTCTACTACGGTACAGGTACAACTCTGCCTACCTGTTCGGGGAAAACAGGCCTGATGTTATGTTATTATTATTGTTAACACTGTCGCCTTAACTTGCTCTGCAAATGATGAGCTATCTTTGGGTTAGTTTTAAGTAGTCACCTTGTATTATTTATTTATTAGCTCTGAGACACATTATACATAGGTACATTAATGGTCGGTTTATGGGGATGAACCCTGTCAGGGGACTGCAAAACACAATATAAAATAATCAGGAAATATTTGTGTAATAATTAGATGTCATAATGATGTCCATATAACAGTAATACTAATTATATCCTTTAATTATACCTATTACTTACGTTTAGGGCTGATTGTTTTCAGCACCCGATATCCAAGTAATCAGTGGCGGCCTTAGGGCGGTGCGACCGCACCGGGCGTCGTCACCAGGGGGGCGCCGAAATCAACCGAAACGCCTAATGGATTGATCTCATTGGGTTTACAGTGAACAACTTCAAAAATTCCGGTTGTTCTGGGCACCTGTCCGGTCACCGACCCGTTACTAATTCGTTATTGACCTACGTGAGATCAATCCATTATTAGGTAGTTAAAAGTTTGGTGAAGGAAACCACGCGACTGAATACGCCAGATTTTTTTATGATCTTGGTCGAACTGTATAGTTGAAATTGCTTTTTGACCCCTCTGGGCCTTCGACACCCCATAGGCCTCAGAGGGTTTTAAAATACTATGTTAAGTAGTTGCTATTCCTCTATGAATGGTCAAAAGAAAATCTAACCTATCTGTGGGAGGGTGCTAAAATTTTCGAGCTTGCTTCGCTCGTTCTAGCATCCAACGTTATCCTAGAAACTTTGGTCAAACCTGTGGTAGCATATGACAACCACCCTAAGCGATCAAGAAGTGTCCCACAAACTTTTTATTTGTGGGACACTTCTTAAGTTTTAAGTTTGTAGTACCTATAGGTAGATTATGTCGGAAGAAAACAACAACCATATTGGTTTTCAAACTAAATGATTGACTGTTTTTCTCATCTGTACAACCTGTCACCTCAGCAGGGCAAGCACATTGGCGATGTTGAGCGCAACAGAGTAGTGCGAGCGAGATGTACAATATTTCTTTAACGCGAATCAGCAGAACAACTGCTATGTCAAGCGCGACAGACGCCACTGTGCATGCCCCGCAGACACCAGTAAATATTTGGTAGGTCTAATACAATGAATAATCACGGATGAGCAACTGCATAGTTTAGGAACACTATGGTTTTGTATTTTATAGGGGCGCCAGTTAGAGATGTCGCACCACCTAAAATTTTGCTAGCGCTGCCACTGCAAGCAAGTCAGAAATCAATTTTATTCCACGGATACAAGATGTCTGGCGATGGACAAATCAACCCGAAACGAAATATTAATGTATTCAGTAACAATTTTGTTCAAGTAGCTAATACTAAAGATATCACTATAATCAGCCATATTTCTAATGAACTTGACGACTTACATGAAAAAAGCTGGCATGCTCTATAATACTACAGCAAACAATGAATTAGTTAAATAAAGTAAAAGCAAATAATTATAGTGAAGGTACAAAGTAATGTAACTGCACTACAATTATGTCCTTTAGAGCCTCTCTGAGGAACTCGTGGACCGCACGGGTCTATGGAAGAAAAGCAACGCTTGCCGAGGTTAGTCCGTGGATGGGTGATCATCCATTAAAGCACGTTAAGCTGTTGGTCCCAGTTGTTATTCATTGATTTTTGACAGTCGTTACGGGTAGTCAGAAGCCCGAAAGTCTGGTAACCAGTCTTATCAAGGGGTATGTTACCCAGTTATTACTGGGTTGTGGAGGTCAGATAGGTAGTCGCTCCATGTAAAATACTGATATCCAGCTGCAACTCCGGTTAGACTGGAAGCCGCGACCCCACATAGTTGGGAAGAGGCTACGCAGATGGTGATGAATCCCGTTTGTGTCCCACAATACTTATTCGTTGCCTTGTAGAGAGTTCTTTTGGTGATTATAATTGTGTTAAATAACTATTTGTTGCCTTCGCGAATCATATTTTAATCAACATACAACCTGACACTGACCGGCAAATTGAAAAAAAAAACATAAGAAAATTTTAATTGGCGTTTTAATTTCGCTGGCTACCCTGCCGTTTTAATTTCGCTGGCTACCCTGGCGTTTTAATTTCGCTGGCTACCCTGGCGTTTTAATTTCGCTGGCTACCCTGGCGTTTTAATTTCGCTGGCTACCCTGCCGTTTTAATTTCGCTGGCTACCCTGGCGTTTTCGATAACGGATGTGCTAAGGTAGCCTGCGAAATTCATATTTTCTTACTTTTTTTGCAATTTACGGGTCAGAGTCAGGTTATATGTTGATTAAAATATGATTCGCGACCGTAACAAATATGGTTTTACAGAATTATAATCATTAGAATCAGCAATAAGTTAGCCCTTAAGTTAGAATTGGCCTCAAATGTCATGATTTCATGAAATAGTATCATGTAACTTAGAGAGTTGTATTGATGATCTTAATTATTATAATTCTGTAAATAAACATTTAATACGACCGCGAATCATATTAAAATTAACATACAACGTGATGCTGAACTGAAAATTGCAAAAAACGTAAGAAAATTTGAATTTCGCGAGCTACCTTGACGCTGTCGCTTTAAGCATTACCAACGTACAGTGAAATTCGATTTCGCGGTCATTTACCTGTTGTACCTATTTAATGCTAAAGCAGAGTTTGACAAAATATTAACTTCAAATTCTCAATTCAGAAACCCGGTGTCTGTCTCCTTGACCTTCTATTTCTCTTAACTTACTAACTAAACATGTTTCTTGGCAGCCGACAACATGAATCTAGGGAACGTGTTGGTCACCCTACTTCCGATCAGCGCGGTGCTGATCCGTGTGATCCTCAAGCAACGGGAGGCACTGCGGATCCACTGCCCACCCCGATACAGGGGACCTAACGTTGAAGTAAGTCAAATACTGAGTCAAATACAGAACTCCAAGGAAAAGTATGCGCTTCGGGAAACATCGTCTATCTTCGGAAATACGAACGCGTGGTGATGACGTCTAATATGGAGTCGTTACAAACCATGGAAGAACTTGACTATTTTGTATTACCATGATAACAAAATTATAGATTGATTAACTAACAACCATGCAATTCCAATAAACTTTTCCAAACTTTTGAGTAACCTATGACGATCTCCGACTGGAGTAGATAACCTGACAGAATAAACTTCATACAAACGGCCAATAATATGTGCACTACTGTAAAGCGTGGCAAGACAAAAGTTGGAAGCTTTGCCTCTCTGGGGGTTTAATCTGTGGCGCGACGTTCGTGCTACCTTTTTCGAAAAATGGAGATAACCATAGACCATTTTCTATTTTGTAAGTACCTGGTACTTGTTGACATTCTACACTGTCCTCCCATACCTATTACCTTTAAAAGTGTAACCGTGGAGTTTCTTGCTGGCTCTTCTGCCCGTAGGTTTATGTGAAAAAATATTTTGATTTGATTTGATTACCGAAGCGCCTTACTGGTTTAACTGTACCTACCCTAGGCCGGTGAGTTTGTTTTTCCTTTTACTGGAACATCAAAACTGCAGAAAAAGCAGTATATCTCTATATATCTATTGATGTCATGCCGCTTAGAGGAAGTTTTTTTAAGGGGAATAGTATACCTACTCGTACCGTAAGGACTGGCACTAACAATAGACAGAATTGTGCGGGAAAGGGAGAAGGTGAAATTTGCCCTGCAGTGGGACAATACAGGCTAGTTATACTCCATTTGAAGAAATTTAAATAAACTTTTATACAGTTGACTTCTATTCCATAGGCATAAGGATGGCATTAAAAGCAAAAACGATATTACAAAACCAACTGTTTATTACAGCTGCCATTTGTCATGCCACCAACGTAATAGAAGTCAAAATCGGTTGAAGGGACTGTAAAAAAGGTTTGTTTAGATGTCTAATCTTATTTCGAATAGAGTATAGATATATCTAGTTCGTTTCTGCGATCGCATGCATGTGTAGCAGGTGTTTAATACGTTATTCCTTGAGCCTTGAGAAATATTTGCAGCTGAAAGGTGTCAGCTGCATTTCGTCAGACTTAGTCAATCCCAATAGCAGCAAACTAACTAGGTAACTCACTATGTTTTTCATCTTCTTTGCAAAAAAAACTTGTGAGAAGCTTCTCCAGCAAATAACTGGTTCGTAAAAGAAAATTTGAATTTAATTTGTATAGTAGAACACTGACTCCTAGGTCACAGGGTTCCCCTAGTTTAGGAGGCAGGGCTTTTCACTATTTGTGCCGCCTTTTCCCAAAATCAAATGTACCTATTGTGAAAAGTAATTGGAATTGTTTAAAAGGGTATTACTCGTATGTGTCAATAAACTTATTTTATTAAAAAAAAAAAATCCTTATAAATATCTGTCTTCAAAGGAACCCCTCGAGACCCTCCTCCAAGTCATCGATTCACCTTGTGTGGCCGTTGCACGCGTTGGAGCGGCCGATGTGGCGGCATTTGGAGGAACCCTATGTCCAGCAGTGGACGTGTTTCGGCTGAAATGATGATGAAATAGTCTTCGGCCGTTATGATCTGTCTCACACACGCCGCAATGATATCTCGCTGTTCTGGTGTCTGAAGTTGCCCTTCAAACACCAGAACTGAGTTTCTGCATCGTGAGCAAAACCAGTCCCTTGTACAGGGTGGCGTGGGTGTCCAGTCAGGAAGTTGCGACCCCTTACTACTTATAACTTTGTTTATTTTTGTTTATTAATGTTCATTCTTATCAAATAATACAAAAAAAACTCGTGGAGATATTGTCACCTCGTGCACGCAGCATCGCGCACTTCGTGCACCTCGTGCGCGCAGCGGCGCGCATTTCTTGCACCTGGTGCGCGCAGCATCGCGCAATTCGTGCACCTGGTGCGCGCAGCATCGCGCAGCATGTGGTTAGGTTTTAAATATGTCACTGAAATGACCACCATTTACATACAGCCTCACAGAGACGGGTTCTTTCGAGAGCACTACTCATTACTATCATCAGAACGTGAGGAGTTAACAACCGTATTACAGCTCGGATGTTCGCCTTCAGCTGCTCGATTGTCCTAGGTTTATTACTGGGTACACCTTGTCTTTTAAATAACCTTAGAGAAAATAATCTGGCGCTGTTAAATATGCGGAACGTGCGAGCCAGTGCAATGTTGAAAATCTCGAGATTAATCGCACGCCGTAAGTCTGCCATAAGATATTCATTTTAGCTCGAGCCGTATGCGTTGTGGCTACAAATTATTGGAATCTCTGGACTGACAAGAGCTGGCGTTAAAAAATGTTCACTCAAATTCCGATATCTACAGTCCTGTATCCATCCACACTTACCGCATTGCAGTCATCGTCTTCAAAAAAATATAATCCTTTGTGATTTTTTTACTGCGCACCAGACTGTACACTTGATACGTGTGATTGATGACTTGATGTGTGTAATACATGCTGTATATACAGGGTGGATTTTTGAGATGGGGCAGTAAGGGCAGCTACCTTAACTGTTGTAGATACAGGAAAACGGTCTTAAGAGACGGTTGCATATTAGAAAATCAAAACTTTCCTGAGCAAATTTCAAAAGAAAAACGTACAAATCAACCAAGTTTAAAATAACGATGGTCATTTGATCAAAAGTTCAGCTGACCAAAGTCTGGAATATCAATGTTTAAATTATTTATTACACTATTGACCAAATCGTTTAAAGGTCAAAATGGATTACTCGATAAATTATTAATTATCAAATGGATTAACTGAAAAAGGTATAAATAATATTAATAATAGCGAATAGCGCCTGTCTGATACAGAAAGCCTTTGCACAACATGACCGGTTTGCTAATACAAATAATATAGGCGTTATACTAATGCGGGTAGAACTTAGATAATAAAATTATATAGGCGTCATACAAATGCGGGTAGAACTTGATAATATTTTTTTAAATTTAATAGTCAATTGAATGTATGTTACAAACTGTTTGAAGCGTTTTTGTTTTCACTCGTGTTCGATTAATCAAGTTCTAAATAATGTCAGAATCAGAAGATAGAAAAATACAAGTGTTTAAATCACAAAGGGGTGGAGTTAAATTGCATTTCAATGGATTTTCATATTATGTTAAAGCCACACAGTGTAAGGACAAAATTTATTGGCGTTGTAGACAACCGATTTTTTTCTATATTATCTAGTCGTTTCTGGCACTCGCCGGCCGCTGCCACTCCGCGCCTACGCGGGCTTAAATTACACTCTAGGGGTAGGTCAGACAAGACTACGTGGAGTCGGTTTTGAAGCGATTTTTTTCTGTCACTAACTTTTGTAGCACAACTTTACTTATATTTACATCTAGCAAATTTATTCAGTCGTCATTTGTGATTATGTAATTTGATTAGTAATGATTTGATATTTTAAAATTACATCTAGCAACTTTTGATCAGTCGTTCATTTGATGTCACATACATTGGGATTTTAATATTTTTCTAAATAAAACATTTGGTCATTTAAATTTTGTAATTTCGTTTATTGTTCTTTTGAAATTTGCTCGAGAAAGTTTTGATTTTCTAATATGCAACCATTTGTTTTGGATCGGGCAATCCGCACGAGATAATCATCTGCAGGATACCGTTGCTACTGCCTCGCACATGCTGTGACAAGGAAGCTACCCTATTGCGCACAATCACATGGAAGCCGTCCGTTCGCGCCTCCGCAAACATACCAGAAGCACTACAATAGCGAGGTAGCCGCATCAGCATCCTGAAAATGTTGTTATATTGGACACGCAGAGCATTAGCAGCCCTATGTACATATTTATGTATGTAGTTTTTTTTGTAGTTTTTACATGCAATATGTAATGAATTAATTTGCATTAAGGCCTGTTCAGTAAAAACGCTTCTGGTTAGAGAGTTTTGTGCCGCCCATTAGTAAACACGACTACACAGAGTATCTAACTATGAGTTCGCCACAATTTCAAACGAACTCATCCATGAAAAATATAAAAAAAAAAAAAAAAATCTCATAAACCTACATGGGCACTTATGAAACTTCAGAAGCTAGGTGCACGGTTCCAAATGGTCGTTTCCTATGGAGAAGAGCCGGCAAGAAACTCCACGGTTACTCTTTTAAAAAAAAGTGGGCTTTAACACTCTATGGACTGAAAGGTCTGAAATAAATGTTTTGAATTGAATTGAATTGAATTTAACAATGTTTGCAAGTTACAGTGTTAATAGGTATGGGAGGACAGTGTAGGCCCGTCAACAAGTACCAAATACTTAACAAAATAAAAGATAGTTTACAAAGCTACAGTCTATTAAGCCTACAACGTTCTCACATTCACAAATTAAAAAAAGAATCTATATAAAATATTACTAAAATAATAAAAATAAAAACCTACACATTTAAACAAAACTGAATAAATATTCTGTCCACAAGTCACTAATAAATATTTTAAATTAAAATTGTAGGTTATGTCAAAGTATGTAAAAAAAGAAATAAAAATCGTAATTTAGTTTAGTTAATAGAAATTTACATAGTTATGCCGTTAATGAGGTACCAGGGAAGCCACATGTTCAGAAGGAATTATTGCCAAACTTACTAGTCTTCAACGTAGTCCTTAATCTTATAGTATGCAAACACAATGGCTCAACCATAGACTACTACTATACAGGGTGGATTTTTGAGATGGGGCAGTAATGGCAGCTATGTTAATCGTTGTGGCTACAGGAAAACGGTCTTAAGAGACTGTCCTTAACTTTTTGAGAAATTTTGATCTGCATTCACAGATTTTGAAAACAAAAATAATTATAGTCTGCAGGAAAATGGGCAATATTCACAAAAACTTGTTTTTATGCCAATCGATCCTGTTTCTTATAAGGATCAAAAACTTATATTGGAGCAACTGAGCGTTGAGTCTAGTACTCAAAGCTCAGTTGGTCTAATAAAAGTTTTGGAGAAATTTTGATCTGCATTCATAGATTTTGAAAAAGTTGTACAGTCTGCAGGATAATGGGCAATTTTCACAAAAACTTTTTTTTATGACAATCGATTCGGTTTATTATAAGGATCAAAAACTTATATTGGACCAACTGAGCTTTGAGTAGGTACTATAAAAGTCAAATCGCAAAAAACTTTTCCCATACATTTCGAAACTTGTTTTTTTATGATGGATAGATTGACCGCTACAAAGAAGGCTGACCAAAAATAAACTAAAAAAATTAAACTTCGAATTTCGTACGAATACGCGTCATCATTTAATTTTCTTTGAAAACAGAATCTAGATTGTTGCTTATTCTGCGCAACAGCCTACCCTATATACAAATGTACTCTGTGCAACAGCCGCAATACCCGTTCTAATTTGAACCGGCAATTCGCAAGGCAGTGGATACAAACACATGATCCTTTTTTTATGTTTTTGTATATATACAATGACGTGAATATTTACTTATTAAGTATTATATTGTTTTAAGTATTGTAAATGTGAGGACTATGTGGGTTATTATTCATTTTTCTTTTCTTCTCAGTTAGTTTTTATCATAGTCTGGCAGTTTGAGTAATTTTATGCGGCCTACCCAAATGTCCTTTCTTTGTTATTGTTCGTTGAATCGTTGAGCTCCTTAAGTTCTTAGTTGAGCTGCACGACTACTGACAAATGCGTGCACTGACTGGACAGGTCCCCTCAACCTGTGTGGTTCTTTCGTCAAAAGATCATTTCAGGCACCAATCTACATGGTCTTCACATGATCTGACCAAGATTATGTCTGGACGTTAAAACAGACTGTGACCTCTGAGTTTGTTTCGGCCTTTCTTCTCAGAGTAGTCGGATACGAAACGCCGACCTCATCTAGTTTTTTTCAATATGATTGACGTGTAAAAGTGTTTGTACAAACCTACTTACAGAAATAAATCATTTATCCTATACCGTGATTACCTCTCGATTTCTCTGATCACCTTTCGTAACTTGGTTTTTTTGTTATTGATAGATGGACCGCTACATTGAAGACTGGCAAAAATAAATATAAAACAATAACTTCTACTTTAGGTATTATTTCACCTTAAAATGAAAAACTTTTAACTTTACATTTGGACTCACCTAGAAATTTTACTTTTATGGTCTTAAGATATGAGGTGTTCATAATGGTAGCCGTTTTGACGTAGGCTTAGGTTTATTCTCTTTCCTACAGAGCGGGTAGCAGCTAATAATGTGCTACGATTAATTCCATAGAGAATCGTGGTAATTAAATCTTTCGAGTTCATGACCACCCCCTTGTATCTCTTTTTTATAAAGTTATTTTTTTAAATAGCGCCACATAAAAAAATCGAGATGTGATCACGGTATAGGATCATGTATTTGTATCCACTGCCTTGCGAATTGCCGTTTTAAATTAAAACGAGTATTGCGGCTGTTGCGCAGAATAAGCAACCATCTAGATTCTGTTCTCAAAGCAAATTAAATGATGACGCGTATTCGTTCGAAATTCTAAGTTTAATTTCTTCATTGTAGCGGTCAATCTATCCATCATAAAAAACCAAGTTACGAAATTTATGGTAAAAGGTTTTTGCGGCTTATGACTTTTCTAGTACTCAAAGCTCAGTTAGTCCAATAGAAGTTTTTGATCCTTATAATAAACAGGATCGATTGTCATAAAAAAAGTTTTTGTGAAAATTGCCAATTTTCCTGCAGACTATACAATTTTTTCAACATCTGTGAATGCAGATCAAAATTTCTCAAAAAGTTAAGGACAGTCTTTTAAGACCGTTTTCCTGTGCCACAACTATTAACGTAGCTGCTCTTACTGCCCCATCTCAAAAATCCACCCTGTATATGGGTTCAACTAATAGCGTTGCGTGCGTGTTGAATAATTGATTTTGAGATTGATATAAATTGCAATTTTAATGTAATAAGCCATTTCAAACGATTCGCACAATACAGTCAGTTGATGTTGATATTCTATTGAATTATGTTTAAGAATTACGAATCATATTAAATTGCTTAATCTAATGTTATATTATTTAGGAACAATTCTTTTAAATTATATAATTTTGTATTAATTTAGTATTGTTTTTAAAATTAGAGTATTTGCTTCAATGTTCATTTGATATCGTTGTGTCATCTCGTGATCACACCGGTATGATCCCGTTCAGGAGGAGCTACCGAATCGGTATCGCTACCGAGCGCGACAGCGATATCGCTTATATCCGTAGACAGCTTATATCGGAACATGCCTTTATTGTCATCCTAAAGATACCCATATTTATTGTGAGTTTATACTGCAGGTATCTCTCATAAGCTGAAAAGCGAACCGCTGGGCTCAAATTGCTTGAAATTATGTTGGTGTTCTAGCTTAGGTAAATAAAGATATTTCAAAATGATAAAGAACTACCCTTTTTTAAACCCCAGGTGGTGTACCAGGATGAGACTAGCACAGGTCCTAGTGGAGTTGCTGCTGTTGAGCTCGGTGGCTCTGCGTGGGGCCGGGGGTTGCCGCAGGCTCTTTTAAAAATAATTGGCTTTTACAATGTTTTCAAATTACAGTGTTAATAGATATGGGAGGACAGTATAGGCCGGTCAACAAGTACCAGGTACTTAACAAAATAGAAAATGGTCTATGGGAATCTCCAATTTCCGAAATAAGTAGCACGAACGTCGCGCCAACCCCCAGAGAGGCCAAGGTTCTAACTTTTGTCGTGCCACGCTTTGCTGTAGTGCACATATTCATTGGCCGTTTGTATGAAGTTTACTCTCTGTCAGGTTATCTACTCCAGTCGCAGATCGTCATAAGTTAGGTACTCAAAAGTTTTGCAAAGTTTATTGGAATTGCATGGAGTTGTTAATATATAATTTTGTAATCATAACATATAACATAACATCACGCCTGTAATCCCCAAAGGGAAAGGCAGAGGTGTATCTATAGGACACTCACATTTTGCCAGTTATGTTTAAGTCCCATGTAACAGGGGGCGAGCCTATTGCCTTCAACCGGGCACAAATCCAGACTCCGGGCTGCTACTGAGAAATTCCTAATGGAAAATCCAATAACACTTTGCCCGACCTTGGGATCGAACCCAGGACCTCATGCTCAGCAGTAGCGCTTGCGACCACCAGACCAATGAGGCAGTCAATTTTGTAATAATGGTAATACAAAATAGTCAAGTTCTTCCATGGTTTGTAACGACTCCATATTAGACGTCATCACCACGCGTTCGTATTTCCGAAGATAGACGATGTTATCCGAAGCGCATACTTTTCCTTGGAGATCTGTATTTGACTTACTTCAACGTTAGGTCCCCTGTATCGGGGTGGGCAGTGGATCCGCAGTGCCTCCCGTCGCTTGAGGATCACACGGATCAGCACCGCGCTGATCGGAAGTAGAGTGACCAACACGTTCCCTAGATTCATGTTCTCGGCTGCCAGCAAACATGTTTAGTTAGTTAACAAGATAAATAGAATCACGCACTGAAAAATGCATAGGTGAAGGAGACAGACACCCGGTTTCTGAATTGAGAATTTTAACTTGTCAAACTCTGCTTTAGCATTAGGTACAAAAGGTGAATTTGAGATGTGATTTTGAATTTCGCCTAAGAATACCTTAAGTAGGTAATGCTTAATGCAGAAGCGTCAGGGTAGCTCGCGAAATTCAGTTTTTCTTACGGGGTTTTGCAGGTTGGTAAAGTTGTTGGGTACGCAGTTGGGGGGCACGGCTTGTGCCTGCGGCAACCCCCGGCCCCACGCAGAGCCACCGAGCTCAACAGCAGCAACTCCACTAGGACCTGTGCTAGTCTCATCCTGGTACACCACCTGTTTACCAGAAAATGTGGGGTTGTAATCTAGGTGCTGGTATTAATAATTTGAAGGACCTTTAGTTTTTCTACTTGCGACTATATTTTTTGGAACGGGATTACACAAGAACCTTGCTCATAAGAAATTTGGTAAACTAAGGATGCCACCACTAACCTCTTTTCCTTCCACCGCCCGTCCAGGCGTGCGCCAGCAGTTCTCGTTCTTGGTGATCACAAATTATTTCCATAAAATATAGTTGTACGTTAATTTCACACGGTGAAATGAGCTTATGATGAACTACGCATAAGAAAACGTTCTTGATGAGCACTACTTCCACTCCGGTAATACCCGGAATACGCACGAGTGTTCTCATATAGTTCCACCAACTAACTGCCTCAGCATCCAGGGCTTGACGATGACTTTCCTCCCTTCCCGGTAACGAGGGTAGTCAAAAAAAAAGTTATTAGTAACATTATTAGCCTACCTTAAATATTCGATAATGAGCAAAGCCTGAACATACCCCACACCGAAATCATTATGATGATTTCAGATAAGAGAATAATTACGATGAGAATCAGGCGAATTGCCTTCATATGAAAAATGAAAATTGAGTGTGGAATATTATAATAGATAGATGCTTCTATGGGTTTTTTTTTATTATTATTTTTTATTTTTAAGAATTAACAGTGTCAGCCGCCTTTCGTCAGACTTGAAGTCAATCTTGAGCAGCAAACTAACTAGGTAACTCACCATGTTTTTCATCTTCTTTGCAGAAAACCCTTGTGAGCTGAAGGTCCTGCAGCAAATAATTGGTTCGTAAAAGATAAATTGAATTTAATCCTTATAAATACCTGTCGCCATAAGCGTACTCGCTTATTCAGCTTCGAACATGTAACACCACGTGATGTAGGTAGTTTATGTTTTTAACACACATAAGTCTACAAACATTAGTGATTACTGGGGCCTCTCAATTAAACTGTTAAGTAATTTAGAGATCGTAGCACCCTATCTAATGACTAGCTGTTACTTTTTAATATATGTGTTGAATGTGTTGATGTAGGAACTTTTCCGGACCTCATGAAGAGTAGTAAAGTCATACTATTATTTAAATCAGGTCATAAAAATGACGTTGGCAATTTCAGGCCTATTTAAATCTTACCTGCATTTAGCAAAATATTTGAAAAGTTAATTAAGGGGGGTGGGGAAGGGGTTAACACTTAGGCGGCAGTAACAAATATGGCTTTACAGAATTATAATCATTAGAATCAGCATTACAACTCTCTAAGTTTAAAAAATCCTACTGAATGATTATTTCAGAAAAAATCATTCAGTAGGATTTTTCGAAGAGAGTTAGTTGTACTGCCAATTCTAATGATTACTCGTATAATTCTGTAAAGCCATATTTGTGACGGTCGCGAATCATATTAACATACAACCTGTTACTGACCTGCAAATTGCAAAAACCGTAATCAAATTTGAATTTCGCGAGCTACCTTAGCTCATCCACCTGCGCAGTTGTTAAGACATTTTAATTTAAACAATCCTTCTTCATAATGAACAATATGGCTTTACAAAGGGGTCGTTCGACTACAGATGGGGAATAATGGGTATCTCTGGATGTTGCTTTGCTGAAACACATAAACATTTAACGCATAGGAGAACTCGCAAAATTCTATTGGAGTTTTCTGTGATCTGTCAGGCCTTTGATTGCGTGCACCCTGAGACGCGTTTGCGTAAACAACGTCATTACGGTGTCCAAAACGAAGCTCTCATAGTAATAAACTCTTATTCTACATAACAGCTTCAAATGTATAGATGTTAATGGTGTGAAATCCTCCGGGCTACCAGTTCAGTTAGGTGTGCCTCAAGTCTCAATACTGGGTACATTCTTATAGTGCATATCAATGACTTAACCATTATATTTAAAGGGTATCTGTGACGTTGTACTGTTTGCAGATGATACCTCTCTTAATAGGTTGGGGAAAAAGTTTCTTCGCATTTTTTAGGAAAATGCAAAACATTTTTTAATATAGATTATTTACATTTAACTAAAGTATGTCGGTACCATTTTGTTCGATAACTTTTTGCCATCTTGTAGGTAGGGATATGATCCCATTGCTATAGAAATTTTGGGACTTCTGATCAAAATACCGCGACAAGTGGTTTTGGCAGTCCTCTCGTGATGTTAACCTGACACTGCCTAAAGAATTCTGAAGAGACCGAAACAGGTGGAAATCTAACGGTGCAAGGTCAGGACTATACGGCGGATGCATTAACACCTCCCAGGCAAACTCTCTTAATTTTTGCTGAGTGGCTAAAGTTGTGTGAGGTCTAGCGTTATCATGATGAAAAACCACACCCCTTCTGTTGATTAATTCCGGCCGCTTTCTCTCAACTTCTTGCTTTAATCTCATCAGTTGTTCGCAGTAGAGTTCAGAATCGATGGTCCTGCCTGGTGGTAATAGCTCATAATGAATAATGCCCTTCCAATCCCACCACACACACAGCATCACCTTGTTGCTAGTTAACCCGGGTTTCGCCACAGTCTGTGAAGCCTGACCGGCCTTTGACCACGACCTTTTTCGCACGTTCTTGTCGTACGTGATCCACTTTTCATCACCAGTTATCAGCTTCTTCAAAAATGGTTCGGTTTCATTACGTCGTAATAAAGAATCACAAATGAGTACACGGTTCATTAGGTTTCTTTCAGTGAGCTCGTGAGGTACCCAAATATCGAGCTTTTTTGTGTACCCAGTTTTTTTCAAATGTGCCAAAACTGTTTTGTGGTCAATTCCCAGTTCTTCAGCTACGTCGTAACTACCTTGCTCGACTTTTTCAAAAATGGCATCCATTTTATCCGTAATAGGGCGACCAGAGCGACGCACGGTGGATCGAAAATCGGCTTTAGAAGACATAGGATCTCGATTTCTTAAATGTTATTTTTTTTTGCTGGAAATGACTTCTGCTGATCATTAATGTTCTATAAAATGTCATATGAAGTAATTGTGTGCACAAATGGAAGAGTTATAATTTTTATAAGAAAAAAATGTATGAAGCTAGTATGAAAAATCGAATTATCTCCTAAACGGCATGTTTAACCGTACTATCCTTGGAGGTGGTCATAGTGCTAATTATTTATGATTTTTTGGTTGCCGATTTGACGAAAAATTTAATGCGGTTTTTTTTTAAAAAATCGTCAAAATATTTTTATTTATTTTTACATGTAAAACGATCCCTTTTAGTGTCCAAGTTAAAAAGTTCGATATTTTATTAACCCAAATATTAAGAACACACAAAACAAGAAAAATTAAATAAAAAAGTTGCTGTTTTTTGACACATTTTTATTAATTTAAATAAAAAAAGATTATCAAACTCTTATTTAAGTAACATATAAAGTTATATTATATACAAAATAATTTAATTTAAGGAATTAATACTAAGCATTTGTAAAATAAAGTAAAATAAATAAAAAAAAGACAAAATATCATTAAATATTCCAAAAAAAAAACCCAAACACACTCAAATACAAATTTGCAACCAGCGAAAACAATCATATTTACGTCAGAAAAGGCGCTTGGATTGCTTCTTTCGCTAAAACTCTCAAAGTGGCAATATATTACGTTGCGAGAGGCTGCCATTCGGGAAGGTGCTAAGGATATTTATCCATCTTACTATAAAGTGCAACAAACTAAGCTTGATTGCTACCCTCCGAAGCAATCAGTGACAGTTACTGATTCATCGGCTAGGATTACACTTCAAGCTTTACTTGATATCACAGTTACAAGAATCCTTCAAAGCCTTTCTAAGGAAGAGCATAACAAGCAGTTGAAGCTGATATCCAAGTGGGGATTTGATGGTGCTTCTAACCAAAGCCGATACAAGCAGAAAATGGAGGGTGAGGAAGATGACTCGAGCATTTTCATGACCTCCTTGATGCCACTTAAACTGACAGATGGAGACAACATCTTATGGACGAACCCAAAACCATGCTCAGTTTTGTATTGTCGTCCAGTTCAGTTTACTTTTGTAGAGTGAAGCAGTTGTCCTAGAGCTGAAAAAACAAATGGATGAAGAAATTGAGGCCCTTATCCCCACAGAGTGCAATAATAATAATAGGGTGACTCATGAACGACGATGACGATGATCGACGCTAAAGTTTGCACTTACCTTTCTGAAGCTAGATCAAATGCATCGTGCTACCTGTGCTTAGCAAAGCCTACAGAAATGAACCGCTTAGATGCTGTAACATCAAAAATTGTGTGTTCTGACCTGTATAAATTTGGCTTGTCATCCCTACACGCCCGTATAAATTGTATGGAATGTCTGTTACACATTGCATACAGGCTCGACTTCAAACGGTGGGCAGCGAGAAGTGATGAGCACAAAGAAATGCTACAGACAAGGAAGAAAATAATTCAAAATAAATTCAAAGATGAGCTCAATCTGTTGATTGATATAGTAAAACAAGGCTGGGGAACCACCAATGACGGGAATACTGCAAGAAAATTCTTTGAGTTTCCTAATAAAACCGCAGCTATAACCGGATTGGATGAAGACCTCATCAAAAGATTTGCTGTAATTTTACAAGCAATTACATCTGGAGAGCAGGTCGATATAATAAAATTTAGTGATTATGCCCGCAAAACAGCAGAAAAGTACGTATTATTATACGACTGGTACTACATGTCGTCAACCGTTCATAAATTATTAATCCATGGGGCTGACATAATCGAGAAAAATAATATTGTGCCTCACGAGTCTCGAAACAAAGATTTTAGGAGGTTTCGAGAACATCATTCGCGGAAAAGAAGCAGGCAGGATTCCAATCAAGACATTTTAAATATGCTTGTTGTTTCTTCGGATCCTTTGCTAAGTGCACAAAGGCTTAAGTTAGATGCCAAGAAAAAGCAGAGCTTTTTTGCTGAAACTCTCGAATTAATTCAATTTCAGGAAACTGAGTTCGAGTTTTTGGATATATCCAATCTGGATGCTGACTCAGAATTGGAGTCTGACAACGAGAGTGATAAGGAAAATTTGTAAAAAATTTATATATGTACATATTTGTAAATTTGTATTTGAGTGTGTTTCGGTTTTTTTTTTTGTAATATTTAATGATATTTTGTCTTTTTTTTATTTATTTTACTTTATTTTACAAATGCTTAGTATTAATTCCTTAAATTAAATTATTTTGTATATAATATAACTTTATATGTTACTTAAATAAGAGTTTGATAATCTTTTGTTATTTAAATTAATAAAAATGTGTCAAAAAACAGCAATTTTTTTATTTCATTTTTCTTGTTTTGTGTGTTCTTAATATTTGGGTTAATAACATATCGAACTTTTTAACTTGGACACTAAAAGGGATCGTTTTACATGTAAAAATAAAAAAAAATATTTTGACGATTTTTTAAAAAAAAATGGCATTAAATTTTTCGTCAAATCGGCAACCAAAAAATCATAAATAATTAGGACTATGACCACCTCCAAGGATAGTACGGTTAAACATGCCGTTTAGGAGATAATTCGATTTTTCATACTAGCTTCATACATTTTTTTCTTATAAAAATTATAACTCTTCCATTTGTGCACACAATTACTTCATATGACATTTTATAGAACAGTAATGATCAGCAGAAGTCATTTCCAGCAAAAAAAATAACATTTAAGAAATCGAGATCCTATGTCTTCTACAGCCGATTTTCGATCCACCGTGCGACGTGCATCTTTGACATCAAAATTTCCGGATTGAAAACGCTTAAACCAAATTTGTGCTACTCTCACAGACACTGCACTAGGTCCATAAACATCGCAATTTTTTTCGCGGCTTGCGTTGCATTTTTATTTTTTTTGTAGTAAAATTTTAAAATGTATCGAATTTCTTCATTAGATTCACTCATCTTGACAGTACGAAAAACAAATGAAAATCACACATTTTCCTAATTTGAATTATGTTCTTTAAATTTTAAACAATCAATGGTACCAAAACCAGCCAGATACAAATAGTATAGCCAAAGAGATTTTATTACAAGTTCATACATACTATAATGCGAAAAGACTTTTTCCCCAACCTAATATTAACTGATCATTACATCAAATAAAATTATAGATTCAGTTGTTATTTCTTGTAAATATTAGAGATTTTGTAATTATATCATATATTAAATACTTACCCCTCATAAGCTGAAAGGCGAACCGCTGGCCTTGCCTGAAATATATGTTAGTGTTCTGGGTTAGGATTAGTGCATTTTATTAATTGTACTTATCACACTAAGGCGAAAGATAGTGAGTGTGTGTGTGTATTTTGTTACTTCTTCACGCTCAAACGGCTGGACCAATTTTGATAAAATTTTGTATGGAGGTAGCTGACACCCTGGATTAAGACATAGGCTACTTTTTATCCCGATATTCCCACGGGATCGAGACTTACGCGGATGAAACCACGGGGCGCAGCTAGTGGTAAATAATTAAAATTCAAAATGATTAAAAACTACTCTCTCTTAAACCCCAGGTGGTGTACCAGGATGCGGCTAGCACAGGTCTTAGTGGCGTTGCTACTGCTGCTCAGCTCGCTGGCTGTGCGCGCGGCCGGCTGCTGCCGCAGCAGGCAGGCGCCGCCGCCGCCGCCGTGCCCCTCCGACTGCGTGCCCTGCAACTTTGCCAACCCCAAAATTGAAATTACGATACATCAGGATAATCCGGTGATTATCACATTTAGTTATAGAAAATCTCTAGGTATACCTACTTGATTGCGTGATCCTAGACCGGAATCATCAGCCCTTCGTTGTAAGTAGGTTACTTCCTAGTTACCTTTTAAGGAGTGTCGCTATAGCCGGCGGGGTCTGCTGCGCCATAATTGCGTGTTAATAGGTATACATGTTTTAAACATGTCAGCTTATCCAGCCCGTCCGCTGCGACTTTTGAGTGTTTTTGTTTGAAGTTATGTTTTTGTTACGAAAATCTCTTTTCAACGATGAGTTCCGACGAGGATGACGTGTCTGTGACGTTCCAGCAATAGTAAAGTTTTAGTTTTACAGAGAAATAATACAAATTGATTCCGTGTCCTACCATAGGTACCTTCGACTAGTAAACCCTTGTTTACAAGCCGCCCGCAATTAAAAAAAAAATAGAAATTCAAATATCTCGAAAACGTACTAAAGTAGCTAAGCTAAAAAACTCTATATTATATGCAATAATGACAATAGATGTTTTTTTTAAACTACCTACTATAAAATTGGAATTTCAAATATCTCGAAAACGATGCGTCCTAGGCAAAAAATTACAGAAATTTGACCCCCCTGTGTAACATCCGTGCAAGCACCATGCCAAGATGAATTTAAGTAAAAAAAAAAAACAACTTATTAAATAAATAATAAATATTCCGAAAGAACTTTAGGTATATTAAGCTCACTTTTTCCGATCACTATTAAATTTTTTTTTTTTTTTAAAACGTTGCCCCACTAGGAATTTCTCCTGTATCGTGGGTGCGTTTACAAACATTTAAACTCACATACACAAACAGCCAGACCCGGAACAACTACTTGTAGGTCATACAAATATTAGTTCCGTGCGGGAATCGAACCCGCGACACGCAGCGCAGCAGTCAATTGCTTAACCACTGCGCCAACCGTGCCGTCAATTACAAAAACTTTAAAAAAATCTTTACGAAGCGTCTTCGTCTGGAGAGCACTAAACACGAAATGAGTGAATTTCCTACCCCCGGCCTCCCGCAGGCGAACGTGGGTGATGTTATCCGTTCATCGCGGCATGTTTAGGTTTATGTAAGTTTTTGATTTTAGGCCACGCCCCCAAATCGTGTTTGAAATATGTTTCTAAGAGCAAGGTTACACGTTCAGTTTGGCGTCATTCTGGTCCATCAGTCTGGTCAGAATGATCGTGTAACCCACGGATTGACAGACTGATTGTGCAGAATGATGAAAATTATTACCGTGGAAATCATCCATCATTCTGGCGTCAGTCAAGTCAATCCAGACTGATGGACCAGAATGACGCCAAACTGAGCGTGCAACCTTGCTCTAACTGTTTGAAACACGCAAATATGATATCCGTGACTACCGCAGGACCACGAACGCCAATCGCTTCCATATTTGGCAAATAATTAGTGCTCAATTGGTGCTAATTAGTGCTCGAACAACAGAATTGGTGCTTTAGTAGTTTTCGAGAAAATCGACTATGAAGGTGGTCCTGCGGTAGTCACGGACATCAAATATGGCGCAGCAAACCCGGCTTAACAGGCTTAGCATCGATCCACCATAGATTGTTTTTGAGACGATCACTATCATGGACTCTTCGACATCGGTCGACAGCTATCTGTTGTACTTACTTACGTACCTTCTGTATTTTTTATCTTGAAAGAGGATTACAAGTTTTAATAGCCGTCGCAAAAATTGTGGTAATCAATTCGCAGTAATTAAATGAGGAATGAGGGCGACAAGTAGACCACAGCGTAAAAAGACAACTGCAGACAGCTAAACAACACCACAGAACACTATCGATGCGGGTTTACTTAAGTCCTAAGTTAGAAATCGCGGACACAGTGAGCAAACGATCAATTTAATTTATAGGCCCTTAATGATTTGTAAAATGTTTTTTTCTTTTCAGTCAAAATAACGCCTTTCGGAGAAGACGAGACGGTAACTGTGCAAACTACTGGTCTGTAACAATAATCCATATGTTAATTATTTTATTTAATATTTTGTTCAATAACTATGTGCCTTAATTATAGCAAAATATTAATTTCATAACAGTTCGCGTTTTATTTACTTATGTTAAGACTTGAAACTTTATATTAATGGAACCTTGGCTGATGGTAAAAAGTGAAACAAATACCATTTTATACAAAAGGATTTATTAACTATTAAAAACTTACACGCTCAATACAGTTCTGGATTATACACTATTTAACAATAATCTCCTCGTCTTACCGAAGTTAACTCTGACTAAACTACTGCTAACCAAAGATTAACTGCATCTTACTCACGAGTTTGGCTGTAAACCGGGGTTTAGGGGGCTGTATCACCACAGTTTGATCAAAGCTAATATAACTATTTCGTTTATCTGTTATGCACATAAAATACACTATTTTTATTGTCGATAGACGAAGTGAAATAACGTTTGATTCGCGGCCGCGTCTAAAGAGTCGTTTCGTGGACAATGACAATTTTAATAATATGGTTTCACTAGCGGTCTGAAACTCATAATTATCTATCCACCATGCGGGGTGTGAACTCACTGATAGTACGGTGAGGGCAAATCTTACGATTTAAATCTTTGCATAATCTTCGATCACATCGATCTTAAGATTTTTAAGTTAGCTGCCTATCCTTGTAGTATGCTGTATTAACTATGCTTTCTTATGCCAACGATGCGATGCTACCAAAATATAGCTTTGTCAAATGTGGTGATACAGTATCTAGGAAACATAATGTTAGGTAATTTATCCTATGTATTAACAATATATATTCTGTAATTTTATTGATGTAGTGGGAACGCCTCGTTCGATTCTAGGACTAAAATTATAGATAAAAAAATAATAGATGATTTTTTTTTTATAAAATTAGTTGACCTCCGACTTGAAACTTGAAACTCGGTATTTATATTTAAGATCAGAAATAAAGGAAAGGGTGTATCAGGGTTGTCAAAAAATCTACCACTAACGGGGTGAAAAGGGGTAGTCAATTTTAAAGGGGATGATTTTATGTTTCGGATCGGCGCAAAAATGGCTGAACGGATTTGGATGACATTTGGTAACATAGTTTATAATCTGCATTAATTTATGTAATAATTTGATTTTCGGTATTTCCGACTAGTTTCACTTGACCGGAGCCCTTTGTCAAAAGCTATGAATATTTGGCTGTCACTTGCGAGATAATAAAGGTATCTTGCAGACAAGTATTGCCAATAAATTATCAAATTTATAAACCGAAAATCAACTAACATTATCACTAATCTAAAAATAAGAACAAATAAAATTAAATAATGCCATATTTTATTTACATTTACAATACAATCCAATATAGATAAAAATATAATCTATTTTTAATATCGTAGGAAACAAAAACTATTCCAATTGTTAACAAAACAAACTTACTTTTTGAGATAATAATTAATTGGAATTTTCTACTAAAAGTTAACATTTTATTCGTGTAGCAACACTTTAATTACTAGGCAGTTTATTCAATACTTTTGTTGGACAATCTATTTTTTTTTTTAATTATTGTAAATATTCCTAAACATGACAATTTCCCTTTGCCTATTTTATCTCTTTTAAACAGTTTCTAGGCCATCAATAGACATTACTGTTGGCCCAAAATGAGCCACAATAACCTACTACAACGCTACAAGGCTCATTTGGCGCGTGACCAAAATCAGAACTAACGCTGCCATCTTGTTTTGCCAATACAACTTGTGTCCATTTCACAAATGTTTACCAACCTGTCAATGTCATTCGGGCGCCAAAAGATCTTTGTAGTGTATAGTATCCGGGCGTTAATATGACATATCGAGCGTTAGAAAGAGACTGTCATACAGAAATGAGTGACAGAGACGGCACGCTGCAAATACCAACTTTTTTTTAAATTCGATGTGCCATATTTACGCTTGGTACAGGAGTCTTTACTATTGATCTATAAAAAACATTATTGTAATACTTGCAAGTTGAGTACAAAATCTACGAATGGAAGATTACATCATTGCTCTTAAGAATCTTGGGTTAGAATCTAGACTTACTTCTCGACCGAGTTACTTAGACAACTGTCAGTAGTAACGTCATCCGTACATACCTACTTGACAAGTTTGAACGTTCATTTCAGCCAGTTGTCTATTACTAAAGTCGAATTATTAATTCACTGGAGTAATCTGACATGTGCTAGCTGTCATCTTGTGTAATAAAATGATAATATTTATTGTAATGGTGATCGTTGAGTTCAATCTTTCTATCTATGTGTGAAATAAAATGTATAACAATAAGTGTAAAAGTCTAGAATACAATAATATGACAATTTTATTACACTTAGTGACAGCTAACACATGTCAGAATACTCCAGTGAGTTATTAATTGACTATTTGTAAGTAGAAAAACAATATCTAAATTGACTTCATACAGTGAGAATTACTTATTGATTAGGGGTCATACAAAATGCTTATCGTAATCGTCCTTATTCTGTACAAGAAAAGACTTCTATTATTTAAACGTACATGTCATTCGCCTTGTGAAGATTATAGGTCAAACTCGACCTTAGAACTTAAGGTCTCAGACCTTAGACCTTATTGTGGTCTTAAGTTGTATCCGTGCTGTGGCATTAGCCTCTCAATAATAACTTTGTAGAAATCGTTAACAATGATATACTTATTAATTTATTAAATTCCCTTTATTCATGTGCTAATTCCATATGTCTTTGTTGCTAATTAGTTAAGGAGTAGGCAACGGTGTACTACAGCAGCTGTAGGACAAACCTATCCCTATTTATCGGACACAATTCCAATTTATCACTAAGAATTACCTAACAGACCACCAAGTACCTCACACTTGGAAGCAGAGTTTGCAACTACTTTACCCAAGAGGCAATAAAAACTGTATGGCGATACCTAATTTTATTCTAGATGTTATAAGTACACGTCTGCCTACCCCAATAATAGTTTCTAGGGGTAAAGGTGATGTAAGTATATTATTTACACATTTTTATGAATAAGGGGACAAACACTTTTTATTCGAAGAAACAACTAGTCTTTATGTAGTGATTACTAATTTATAAACAGATTGTTACGCGTAGAGCTTGGACGTAACAGATACATAAGAACTCTATATACGATCGACTTAAAGCTCTCATACAAAAGCGCGACTCTGCGACACGACTTTACGCTGCATGTGAAATTACAAGCCGCGCCTGAGCCTTTAACTGCTATTACCGTTTAATCGGTTGTTTGTATACTTTGGAAGCCATTTTGAACCATCACCAAAACGCATGTTTATATTATGCTATCAGTACTAACAATTTTTCACTACTAGCAACCCTGCTTGGTAGCTTTTGGTAGTAATCTCAAATATTCCTTTAAAAATAGGATTGATACTAATTAGTCCAAAACAAAATCATTAATTTCACAACTATACAAGTTAGGAATGTGGAAATCTTTTACATTAAGTTTTTTTTTTACAAACTCATATAAGAATGTGCTATTTCACACTTACATAACAGTTACACATAACATCCCTACGTAATTTATTGACATATTATTGCGTCTGAATCTTTTTTACGAGTCATCAATATCAAACGTATGTAAGTTTGACATGTTTCAGGCTGAAAACTATTTTAGTGGAGGCAAACTATACATGTATCATTATCATTCTGAAAAACAAAACTAAACATTATTTCTAATTGAATAATATTTCCATATATAATACATAATTGCTATAACACTTTTTTAATTAAAACCTTCGGGTACCACATTTTTTAAGCAAGAAACCTCACCAAAAAGTCGAGGACCTCCATCAAATTTTTGTAACACTCGTAAACAAACACCTCTTAAGTACCAATACAGCGAGGTTCTGTTTATAACCAGTTGAAAAGCAAACACTTCATGTAAAAGTGTCCCACATTGTATTGACGGGCGGCGACACCACAGCGTAGGCGTACCGACTGAAAATTACGCGACGGAAAGTCCGTCTGCAATGCTTTTTAAATTACCTAAACTTAAATTCAGAATCTCAGATAATTATCAAGTTTTGGAACAACAAACTTAATGTCATACGTGACAAACTTCAAATTCCTTTGCAACCAAAATTTATTTAGGACGACCTCTTTATTACACAAAAATCAATTAGAGCACATAACACTAAAGTTGATGATTGATTAAGTGTCAATACAAGTATATTATCTGAGATTGGGTTCAAGTATGCGACATAATAATACGTCGCACCGAACTTTCGTTGCGTAATTCCGTCCGGTTTTAGGCTACGCTTAATAGTAGCCGTACATCTGCTATAGCAGCGCCCGGATCTCCTTGTGGATGTGGCACAGATAGTCGACGTAGGAAGAGCTGCCGTCCACCCCGCGATCTTCGACCAGGAAGTGACGTAACACGGCTTCCAGTTTGTCGTGTTGGCGCATTGTTGTTAGCTGAAACAACGAGGGGGATTTTTAACTATGTAGTTGTGTGTTTTTGGATGAATTTACAAGTCTCTGATCAGTAAAAGTAAACCCGGTCTCTGAATTTAGAATTTGAGGATTTGTCAAACTGTACTTTAGCATTACATAAGGTACTTCCTTCAATAAATTCAAAATTGATGGAACCACTAATGCTAACTTAACAATTTGATCTTCAAATTCTCAATTCGGAAACCGAGTGTAATATACTGTAGAATTAATGTACTGTATTCAATGGCAGTTCCAATCATATAACTGAATATTTAAAAACATTTAATCTTGTTTATTAAAGGGGGCTATTTATGGTGAAGATATAAAGTTATTGTGTTGACTGAGAATAATGTATAACCGAACCTGTAATAGCTGCAATATGATCGGCATATAACATAAAAATACTGTGATGTTGTTTATGTAATGTATGAAAAATGATAATGTGATGTTGCGTATATTATAGGAATATAAAGAGCGCGATTTAGTCACCTGGACCTGCAAAGGGGGTCTTTTACTTGTCATACTGAATATTCTGCTTTCGCTATTAAACTCATACCAGATCGTAAAAAAAAGATCGATGCATAGAGATGTATATGAATTTGTTCTTTTTTTTCCTCGAGTCTGATATGAGATTCATAGCGAAAGCTGTTTAGTATGGCCAGTAGAATCACCCCCTTGATAGATATAATATGTAATGTTCACAAACATGTCACGTGTGCGACCCTAAAATAAAAAAAAATAGTAAGACTTTCAAAATGGAATAATATATCAAGATATAAAACCATAAACATAAAAGATGCAAGGATCATTCTGAGAAAATGAAAAAAGCGTCACACCAAAGATAATAAAACCCGCCCAAATCACCCAGAATCACCAAAATCACCCCTTTTTTAAACGCAGGATATTTAACCAGAAAAATCTTCGGAAAATGCGTTCTGCATCAACTTTTGTAAGAAAAGGCAGTGGAATTGAAAGCAAACTTCTTTTCATCATATTAACTTACTAAGAACTAAGATAATCACTATGGAAAATGATAATGAATGAAAAATAATGAAAACCAATTTTTTATGCACAACCATTTCATTCATACATGCAAAAAGTTTAATGTTGTGTGTTTAGAAATACCACATTAATTTCCCGATATTAGAAATGCAATGTATGTTTCTAGATATCAAGCATTTTCACCAAAATATCATTAAATCGGTCGCATAATTAGATAAAACTTAACATCCATGCTAACATTATGAATGCAAAACACGTGAGTACGTTCCCCATGGGATAACTTCCTACCTCCATACGGGCGAAGACGCGGGCAAAAGCTTATATTTATTAACTCTTTCAATTCCACGCGTCACCAAAGCCCAAATCCTCCAAAAACCCATAACCCTCAAGAAACCCATCAAACATACAGCATCTTCTGCACAGCCTTGTGCACAGACATGAGGAAGTCCATGTAGGCATCGGCTCCGTCCAGGCCGCGGTCTTCGAGCATGAGGCGGCGGAACTGCGGGGCGGTGGCCGACAACTGGTGCGCTATTGTCAGCTGAGAGGAACAGGGGTCACGAGGGTAAGCCATGCCATGCTTTTTGGGAAGGATTTTCGGGCCTATCGGTAGTCTTTTACGTGTTCCTTACTCCTTATATCCTAACATAACAAACATTGCGCCTGTAATCCCGAAGGATTAGGTAGAGGTGTATCTATAGTACACCCACATTTCGCCAATTATGTTTAAGTTCCATGTAATAAAGCGAGCCTTTTGCCATCAATAGGGCACAAACCCAGACTAGAGGCTGCTACTCAGAAATTCCTGATGGAAGAAACAATAAAACTTTGCCCGACTTGGGAATCGAACCCAGGACGTCATGCTCAGCAGTAGTGCTTGCGACCACTAGACGACGAGGCAGTTCGTTCGCTACTATTTATAACCTGGTAATCATGAACGTAGGAATGGATATAGGTATCTTTTGAGTGTGTTTGCACCATGTTAGACCTCTTCCATCGCTTTTTTTTAAAAGACGTCCAGATCAAGAGCGATACCATATATTACTTTTATAAACATGTTACAGCCAAACGGTACTACGCGAACACGCGCTGAGAGCAATATGATCTTTTATTGGATAGCTAATAACGACGGGAGTTGCCTTGTTATAATTACAAAAGTGACACGCGATAAGCCGAAAATCATAGAATAAAGAAAATAAATAAGAAACAAAAGAAGACTCCCAATTTGTAACATGCGTAAAATAAAATTGTTCATAAAATATCTGCATTACTTAAAACTTAGAGAAAAAGGAAAGGTCGTACAAAACATGCAGGGTATCTAGAAAAGACACAAGCGTCATTTCGAAAAATTGTTCAGTAAGGCAGTGTAAAAAGTTCAAAATTCACTTCTTCCCCACTGCTCAACTAGATTGCTCAACTAGTTGAGCAGTTGAGCTGTAGATTGCATGCCTGTCTTACCGTCACACAAAATAAAACAAAAACTGCCATCCTAACGAATAATAGATCTATGTAAAAAGAACTGTGTACTTGTTTCTGTGTATGTTTTTTTAATCCTAGTAAGGCACAAGCTAAAATGATGCAAATCAGACTGAATCCCAACGTGGTCAATAACTTTTCACGGAGTAACTACTCCACATCGGATCTATCGGTTGATGTCACGAGATTCGATGTGGTGTCTAGAAACCCGAATACAGCAAATTTTTCTACAGCATTAAATTAAATTAGCCAGAAGCTGTTGACCTTTTTTTATTATTATAATCTATTCTGTCGTTTTTAGATATCCATACCCATCACGTCTGTGGAGTTTTGCTAGCTAATTCAATGTGACCCTGTATACAGTAAAGTACACTGGTTGTTCAGAACGGTCAAAAGACTAGTTACTCGTTGCATAAATAAGGCCTCATAAATGATCCAACTTCATCTCTTCAACCAAGGTCTCCACTCACCCGCATGGCAGTCCTCCTCCTGGCCCTGGCGTCGTCGATGAGCGCGCGCACGGCGGCGTTGGCGCGCGTGTCCGTGCGCGGCAGCTCGCACACCTGCGTGTCCACCTGCGCCGCGCTCGCCACGCCGAACACGTCCTGCACGAACTCCGGGCTCGCTTGCGAGCCCACCCACAGGAGCATGTGCACGCCGTTTTCTGTTAGAAGGGGAATGGTGTTAAGTGCTTGCTTAAGGAGGGTTTTATTTGCACCCTCACTGAAGCCGATAAGACGCTTCACTTTTCGAAAAAAATTGCCTTTCGGTGTGAAACGTCTGAACACAAAAATAATATAAAGTAAAAAAAATAATTCGTTTTTGAACCGGTTCTACTATGTTTGATTTCGGCACTTGCTAATTCAAAAATGAAATGGAAGGAGCGGATGAACCGTTAATGCCTAAATAAGTTTGTTGACTACCAAACTCAATTTCGACAAACTGTAATAAGACAAGATTTAATTTCGACAATATGGAACTCCGACACGTCTTAATTTCGACAATACTTAGGTCCATTGCGTCTTAATTTCGACAATACTTAAGTTTGAAATACCTTATGTCCGATACTACTATACTCCGACTAGGCGTTTTTTCGACATGACTTAACTAGGAAACGATGCAACTTTGACGACATATTTATTCGACAACTATGCTAGTCCGACATGAGTCAATTTCGACATAGTCTACTCCGGCATGCTGTACTTCGACAATATCTCAAATCGACGTGATACTTCTGAGACACAGAGCTTCGAAATTATTAGGCATCAATGGAATAAATAATAACTTTTATTTAAAAATAACTTTTTTTATTAGTACATTGATGCCTGAGTATAAAACCAAACCCACCTAAAAGTCTGACAACCAGTCTAACCAAGGGATATCGTGTTACCCAGTAGCTGGGTTGTGGAGGTCAGATAGGCAGTCGCTCCATGTAAAATACTGATCTTCAGCTGCATCCGGTTAGACTGGAAGCCGACCCCAACATAGTTGGGAAAACGCTAGGCAGATGATGATGATTGATACCTAAGTATCATATAAATACTAGTTTGAGCTTATACTACTGAATACCTAATTTAAATAAAACAATAAACAAGAAACACAAAAAGGTGATAAAATCTCTGTCAACTAAACAAGTACACATTAATTATAAAAGAAAATGTATATTTTAATGTAGTGTAGCATCGTGTCTCAGAAGTATCACGTCGCTGTAAGATATTGTCGAAGTACAGCATGCCGGAGTAGACTATGTCGAAATTGACTCATGTCGGACTAGCATAGTTGTCGAATAAGTATGTGGTTGAAGTTGCATCGTTTCCTAGTTAAGTCATGTCGAAGAAACGCCTTGTCGGAGTATAGTAGTATCGGACTTAAGGCATTGCGAACTTAAGTATTGTCGAAATTAAGACGCATCGAACCTAAGTATTGTCGAAATTAAGACGTGTCGGAGTTCCATATTGTCGAAATTAAATCTTGTCGTATTACAGTTTGTCGAAATTGAGTTTGGTAGTCAAGTTTGTTGTAGTCGTGTGACCGGAAAATAAAATAAAAATGAACCTTCTCTCGAGCGAAACATTCACTCGAGTAAGGCGTATCAGCATTATACCATATTAGAATGTATATATTTTTAGTAGGTCAATATTCAGTAATTTGCAATTTGTTTTTTATAAGAACTGCCTTTTAACAGGTATCATACTTTCATGTAATTTTTGGTTGTGAGGGTTCAAGCCGGGCGTTAGAAAAGCATTCTAAATGATTCGGGTAATAAAATTCGTTTTAAATCTACTAGGCCACGGCGTCGAGCAGGCAGAGCTCGTTAAATATTGCTCTCTTGGCAGTAGCCTTTATCCAGCAGTGAATGGGCTGGTATAGCTGTGTCCGTCACCTAGTAGGTAGACGCCCTGCTCGTGCATCTTGTCGACGGACGCCCTGTGCGGCTGCAGCGCGTGCGCGGGCAGCTCGGGCGCGCGGTGCAGCGGCAGCAGGCGCGGGTACGTGTACACCACGGACGCGTCCACGTCGGCCGCCAGCGCGCGGTACATGGCGCACGAGCGGTCGTCGCACGTGATGTCGGGGCCTGCGGAGGTAAGGGGCGTGTACTACCTGACCTGTACCGACTAGTCATAATCAGCGCTTCTCCTCCACATTTATTATGCGCGCTGCCAAAGAGTGGAACTCTCTGCCAGCGGCTGTTCCGTTCCACGTATAACCCGTCAGCCTTAAAAGCTCCTACGTAGACCTCATCTATCGCTGTCCACCAAGCGAGATCGAGGTTAAGAGACCTGCTCTTCCAAATCGAAACAAAAAAATACAATAGTAACTTTTTTCTTCTACCAGCTCACATATTCAGCGTTAACGTAGATATTGCAAAGTGCTAGTTGGGTGATGCAAGTCTGACGTAAGATTATAATATTAATTACTTTATTAACAGTAGAAATACTTATGAAAGACTATGCCTCAAAAGTACCGAATGTTTTTACTAAACTCAGTAATAAATCTTTTTTTTTATCGACACAATATAATTGTGAGATAAGAGAATGTTAATCAACAGAGATGGCACCAAACACGCCAACAACCGAAACCTGGGCAAAGACCATTTAGATTGACATCCATCAACAGTTCAACACGCTAAGATGATGAAAGAATGTTATTCGACATTTATATTTTATTTTATATCTAAACAAAACGTTTCTGATTGTTGGGGAGGTCAAGCGTTGAACAGATCAGACGTGTTTAAGAGCCCTCCAGCATATTTTTGCTATACATCTGGTGTAGCGGAACACAAGGTGCTTGGGTCAATCGATCAGTGTTTGATTTTGTTGTGTCTTAATGCCGTGAATTATTAATTAAATCAGTGCAAACGATCGCATTCCCGAGCACAGTGCCTCGAGTGACATGGCTTTGTTCCCGACTTCCCATAGATAAATATAACCCGCTTCTCCACTATTCCTATGCTTGCTCAAGGATGCATGTCCGGTAGGCTCTAATAATCCTTCCATATCCCAAGGGCACGTCTTCCCTACCATTACCACGCCCCCCAGTCTACTCTTTGATATACAATGGTCTCTGTAGTCTCATGAAACATGAGGCTTCAGGGGCTAGGGGTGAATCTTTGGGTTCATTCGAGCAAACGAGTCTGGTCAAACCACGCTGTGGTCGATGAATTTCATTCATTCATTCCTAAACAAAATGTTTCTGATTGTTGTTTTGTTAGAATGCCTGTGAATTAGATACTTATTTTTAAACTATTTGTTTTGAAGTAGTAAGACATTTTGGCAATAAACAAATAGAAAAGCTTAAATATTAAACAAATAAAAAGCTTTGATTATTCTTACCTTCTAGTAAAAAGTTAGCATGAAATACCACTAAGATTTAAAAAAAATACAATGAAAGTAAAAGTAAAAATATAAAATAACAGTAAAGATATAAATTTAAACAACTTTTTCCTTTTTCTGTGCTCAATTTGGAGATACAACATTCAGACATAATTTCTGTACCACAAAATAATAAAAGTACAAATGGATTCTGACGTATTACTCATATTACTATAAGCAAAAGTGTTTTTTGTCGCTCTTGACAAGTTGACCTTTTTTGGATAGTGACAGTATTGGATTAAGCGATCGATATGTAGATGGTAAACTCCAATATTCAAACGTACCTCCGGCCACAGCATCAGATCGCAGCACGCAGTTGGTGTACAACGGCAATAACTTCATAGGCTCCGGTAGCACCAGTTGTCCGGCTGATGAAGGAGAGGCACAATGTCTTCTGTACGCAGCCAGGGAGCGTGCGCAGCGGGTTGAGAGGGTTTCTCGGACTTGACGTGGTGAGTGCTCGCGGAGGGCCCATACCGCTGCAAGAGAAAGAGGAGAGTATGGTAAACAAACATGTGTGTTAAGGTGAATTACATTGTATTCTAAGGCCCACTTGCACCACAAATGTGTACAAAAACATTGTTCCATGTCTGTCGAACATTTGAAGATGACAGTATTTTGGAAAAAATCAGCTTCAGTTCCTCAAAGAAGAGCTGCGTAAAATCTCCTTAACGCAAGGAAGGTTTTTCACAATTTGCGTGGATATGATACTGAACGAAAAATAATGGTCTTCTAAAGAAACCATTAAATCGAATTGTGTAAGAATTCGATTTAATGCTAATTTTAACGCTTGCTCCTCAATACTTTTTTGATGAGGTAGTAAACGTAAGTATCCACCTCCACACCTCGAAATATGCCAGCCTTACAACGTAATTATCCACCTCTACACCTCGAAACATGCACACACATTTGAAGATAAGACTTAAGGGGCCGTGCACAAAATCGAGTGATTTTGATCAATTTTGTTCACTGTTTGTGAGAAAGAGAAAAATTATTTAAACAAAATTGTTTGTGATTTGAAAAGTTGAGTTCTTAGTTTAGCACAATAGAGTCAACCTCTAGCAATAATGTACAGAATTGCAAAAATAAATCAAATAAAAGTTTAAAATCAGTCAATAGTATCAACCTGGTGCATCAAAATATTCAAGGATTTCTGAACAAAGATTTAGAAGTAGAATTATTTATGAATTTTAACAGTATTGATATTCTTTGTATAACAGAACATTGGCTTAAAAGCCACCAGTTCTTGTTAAATTTTAATAATCACCAGGTTGGTAGTTCGTTCAGCAGAGTAAATGCTATACACGGTGGCTCATTAATTTTAGTAAGTAACCAGCTTAAGTTTAAAGACCGTAAGGATATTGTGAGCCTATCTGTTGAGCGGACTGTTGAAATAGCCTGTATAGAATTGGAGCAGTTTATTGTATTAAGTGTATACAGACCCCCTTCAGGATTGTATGACTGCTTTGAAAAGGTAATGGATGAAGTGTTGCACAAGATTTGTAACTCAAACAAGTCCATTATCACTTGTGGTGATTTTAATGTTAGTTTGTTAGAGAACTCAGGTTCTTGTAGTAAAATAATAAGTCTGTTTCAGTCATACAATCTTGTAAACCTGTTTTTGGAGCCCACAAGAATAACCTCTACTAGTGCCACATGTCTAGATAATATTTATACAGATATTATACCAAGCCACAAAGAAATTATAAATTTACTTGATTCTGATCATTGTGGGCAAAGGATTACTATCCAAAACCGAAACAACAAAGTGGCTAAAAAGGATATCACTGTTAACCCCAAAACAGCACGTCGCTTGGAAGCTTTTAAAGGTAAACTCATTGATAAATTACCAGTTCCATCTATTAATGATGATCTTAATCATCTTTATAATGTTTTTTTTAATATTTACTGTCAACAATTTAATTCCGCATTTATTCCCAAGACTATCTCGGTTAATAGTAACGCATCTTTCAGTGATTGGGCTACCATTGGCATTCATAAAAGTAGAACACGGCTTTATGAGCTGTACAATGAAAGGTATTATGTAAACACTGATGAATTTAATTTGTATGTTAGAAATTATTCGAAATTATTTAAAAAAGTTTGTTGTATGGCCAAGTCGCGTTATTTGAGTTCGAAGATTAAAAACAGTAGTAATGTAATTAAAACGACTTGGAATATTATTAATAGTGAAACGGGAAGGTCTAGGAACCGAAATACTGACTATAGCCTGTCAATTAATGACAACATAATAAAATCAGACTCACAAGTCGCCGTGGCCTTTGAAAATTTATTTTCGGATATTCCCGTTTCAACTACTAAATCCCTAAACTCATCACCTTCTGTTGCTGAGTCTTTGCTTAAGGAAAATGTAAATGTTTGCGATTCGGAATTTCATTTTGAACATATTACCTGTAGAGATATAATTAAAACCTTTAACACTTTAAATGTAAAAAAGACTGCAGATCTGTGGGGTAATTCTGTAGAAGTTGCTAAGTCTATTATAGACATCGTAGCACCTACTTTAGCTCTTATCTTTAATAATTGTATTGACTGTGGGGTGTTTCCTGACCTCATGAAGAATAGTAAAATAATACCGTTGTTTAAATCAGGTAGTACATCAGACCCCACAAATTATAGACCTATTTCAGTACTACCTACCTTTAGTAAAATTTTTGAGAAATTAATTTTGGACCAATTGCAAAGATTTTTTAATAAACATAAATTACTACATAGCAAACAGTTTGGTTTTACAAGGGGTCGTTCGACTACTGATGCCGGTGTTGAACTGTTAGGACATATTTATAATGCATGGGAAGATAAATGCGATGCCTTGGGCATTTTTTGTGATTTGTCCAAGGCTTTCAATTGCGTTTTTCATGAAACGTTAATCATGAAACTCCGCCACTACGGGATCCGGAACACCGCTCTGGATCTTCTTAATTCATACTTGAGTAATAGGATTCAGAGCGTTGACGTCAATGGAAAAAGATCTCCCGGATCTATAGTAACAATGGGAGTTCCACAGGGCTCAATTCTTGGTCCTTTCTTGTTTCTTATTTATATTAATGACTTGCCTTACCTCATAAAGGATAATCATGATATAGTGTTGTTTGCAGATGACACTTCAGTTTTGTTTAAACTTAAACGTCAGCAGCTGGTTACTGACGATGAGCGCGATCTCAAAAGTAGTTCACTGGTTCAATGTTAATAATTTACTTCTAAATTTAAAAAAAACCAAATGCATTAAGTTTACGCTACCTCACGTTAGGCAGGTGAAAACTGATGTGTTGATAAAGGGCGAAGAATTGAATCCTGAAGAAAGCACAGTATTCTTGGGCTTAACTTTGGATGTTAAGCTTCAGTGGGGCCCACATATAGATAAACTGTCTAAAAAGCTAAGCTCCGCAGCATATGCTGTTAGAAAAATTCGTAATTTAACTGACATAGAGACAGCCCGTTTAGTGTACTTTGCCTATTTTCATAGTGTAATGTCGTACGGTATTCTGTTGTGGGGAAATGCCGCCGACATTCAGAATATCTTTGTTTTGCAGAAAAGAGCTGTACGATCAGTTTATAAATTAAGTCCAAGACACTCTCTCCGAGAGAAATTTAAGGAGATTAATGTAATGACTGTACCTTCTCAGTATATTTTTGAAAATCTTTTATATGCCCATAAAAATATAAAATTGTTTAAAAAATACAGTGATATCCATAATATAAATACTAGAAACAAACATAAATTTGTTGTACCTACAACAAGGCTCAAGAAAATAGGTGGCTCGTTCCGATGTCAATGTATACGCTTTTATAATAAACTTCCAAGCCACGTTCAAGATCTAAGCCTTAATAAATTCAAATCATTCATTAAACGTAAGTTGTGTCAGAAAGCTTTTTATACCGTTAAAGATTATATTGAGGACAAAAAGGCTTGGGATTGAGCTGCTCCAATTTTTACTTATTGAAGTGGTTTATTTTTATTGTTTGATGTTTTTTTTGCTAACTTTTATTATTTTATATACGTAACGTAATATATACGTAATGACATGATTATTTACTTGTAAAGTATTATATTATTTTAATTATTGTGAATGTGAAGACTATGTGGGTTATTGCTCTTTTATTTTTATTTTCACTTTGTCTTTTATTCTCAGTTAGTGTTAATCATGGTCTGGCAGTTTGAGTCATTTAAGCGGCCTACCCAAATGTCCTTTATTTGGTATTGATCGTCGCATCGTTGAGCTCCTTAAGTTCTGAGTAGAGCTGCACGATTACTGACAAATGCGTGCACTGACTGGTCAGGTCCACTCAATCTGTGTGGTTCTTTCCTCAAAAGACTATTTCAGACACCAATCTACATGGCCTTCACATGATCTGACCAAGATTATGTCTGGACTTTAAAAGAGACTGTGACCTCTGAGTTTGTTTCGGCCTTTCTTCTCAGAGTAGTCAGATAGGAAACGCCGACCTCATCTAGTTTTAAAAATATGACTGACGTGTAAAAGTGTTTGTACAAACCTACTTACAGAAATAAAAATCATTTATCATTTATCATTTAGCATGTGCCTGGAAGGGATTTTCCAAAATAATGATTTAAGTATTACTGGAAAATCTCTAATATTCAAAATAAGTTTTCCGAAACATGCCGCGAGACTGATGTTTAATCATCGTTTTACAAGGAATTCTTTTGATTTTATAAATGAAAAAGTATCATCAATATCATTATATGTATGGACTACTTAAACGTACACACGTGCAAGTAGTCCATATAATTATAATATATAACCACTTTTTTCAACTTCGATACAAAATATAGCAGAAAAATAATTTTGAAAAAACTTACTTCTTTTGTAAGGAACCCTGTCAATAATAACTTCTTCCCTATTAATTAGCAAAACTTTAAAGAAATTTAAAAATCAAACTTTAGTCTTCCGCTATCCTTGAAATAAAATTTAAAAAATATTTTATGAATTTACAATATCTTCATTAGGTAAATCAAAGGCGAAATGAACACTATTTTCGGGAGCGCTAAAGTGATGAACAGTTGCTGCGACTGACACGAATGGTTTTGCGCCACGAAAACTGTACTTTTATATCACACAGACCTTATGTTTCTATTATTTCCAGCTTTCTCACATTTAGATAAGTAATTGTCAAACAAGGGTATTTTTCGTGCACGGAGCCTTAAGACCTAATTCCATCTGCCACTTACCTTGCTTGGTGAGGAAGTTGATGCAGGTATCGAGCTCCATACTCCTGTAAACGTCAGCGAGCTGGTGCGCTACGTTGAGGGCCAGGTTCAGGACTCGCAGCCTCCTCTGTCCTGAGCGGTGGGTGTAGAGTAAGGCAGCTTGGATGTAGACACCATCTTCTGCTGTTAGTTTGTCGTCGTGTTTGATCTCAATGCCTATTGCTTTGTCAGCGTCTGTGGGAGATAATGTGAGTTATATTTTTTGACGTTTCCATTGTGATAGTTTCTGAGAGTCAACAGTGGAACTTGGCAATGATAGAAAATGATATGCCAAATAATTAATAGTGTAAAAATCTGCACATTACATGTGTTACTTTTTTGTAATGGCTTTAGAAAATTATTTTTGGGGTCGTATTTAGACATTTATTTCGTTTAGGGATAACTAATTTGTATTTTTTTTCATTGCTGCCAATTTGCAGAAGTCATATGACTCTGTGAGGAAATTAAGGTGTACCAAATGATCATTATTTTTAGCGTTCAAACGGAATTAGGGTTGTGAATGAGGCTCGATGATTTACTTTTTTTTTATATGTTTTTTTTTTTTAAGATTGTTAGGGGTTTCTCTACTATGGTATCACTTTAAAAAAAATCTACAACAATTTTATGTTTACAACAATCAAAACATTTTTCAACTCACCAATAGCCGCCAGCTCAACATCAGTAGTGTTGGACATAAAGAAGTGTCCGAAGAAGTCGGTGGGGCGCACGCCCGTGGACGTGCGCACGCGCATGACGGCGTCGTGCGCCGTGGGCCGCGACACCACGCGCTGCACGTCCAGCACCAGGCGCGGCCCGTCCATGTCCGCCTGGGGGGAGCGGGTTACGAAACTTTGGGTACTGGGTCCAAAATGCCGGCGGTAGCATTAAGGACCGCTCGCACTACAAATCACTTAACACGTTTACCGATAAGTGAATAAAAATATAGTTCTGTTTCTGATAATCATTTGAAGATGACAGACAAACAGAATAATGTTTTAAATATGTTTAGTTTTAAACGCATTTAGTGATTTGTAGTACAAGCGGGCCTGAAACTACGACATAAGCATTTAAATACCGATAGTACAATTACAACAATTATCATGAAAAAGAAATGTTCTTGTGCTCGAACATTTTTCCTCATTTAGGTACGATGTGAGGGGTAAAGCCAATTTGCTGTGGTAATCAAAATAGGATGAAATTTAATTCAAAAGGCACAGTTAATCAGTTTCATGATTGAAAAATCGGAAAGGGGAATCATTTCTGAAAGATTCTCAAATAAGTGGGGTTGTTTACCGTTATTAGGACGTCGTAAAAGGGGCTTAAAACGTCGTCACTCACCGTGAAATACGTATACTTGTGTAGTTGCCCACCAGTGAGCCTGGGCAACTGTCCGATGGTGGCGGCGTCCACGTACGAGTTGTTGCACACGAACATCTCCACACACACGCCCGCGGCGCAGCACGACTGGCCCAGCTCGTTGTAGGCGGTCGTTTGTGGAGCTGGGTGCAGGGGAAAAACAGTCCATTAGTCAAACTCTTCTATCAACAGCATTGAAATTTACACTATTTGAACACAGTTTAAAAAAGCCAACTATAGAATGCCTGACGCTTGGAAGGCTATACACAAAAACCAATCAATGAAGGATCTTGCACGCGTAATTTTTTTATCAAAAAATGTGCTAGGCACAAAAGATGTTACATATAATAAAGTAGCTTTTGCTCGCGGCTTCACCCGCATGTAGGTCAGAAATTATCCCACGGGAACGTACTACCGGAATAAAAAGTATCCTATGTTCTAACCCATCTGCCAAATTTCATCCAAATCCGTTCAGGCGTTTTAGCGAGAAAGCATAACAAACAAACAAACTCACTTTTGCATTTATAATATTAGTCAGGATTCAGTACAAAGACACATTCCGCCATGGTTGTTCGATTATATCTTAAACTTACCCAATATCTGCTTCTCCTTGTCAGTTCCCAGCAGCTTCCTGTCTTCTCTGTTGATGAGCTTGCCGGGCGCGTTGTACGTGGGTAAGGACGTGTGGAAGACTAACAGCTGACCTGCTGTCTCGGCTGCCTTTAAGGCTTCTAGACCGGCCTGAGGAGAGGAAGAAACTGGGTTAGAATGATAGAAAATATTTGCTATATGTTGGCAAATGTACTACCAGATAGTCTGATATAAAGAGTTAATAAAGCTTGTGGACCTGTGTAAACTAAGGCGTGCTCACACTCAGAGCCGGATTAACCACGTACCAAAAGTGGCAATTGTTACGGGCCCCGCGCAAATCCAAATTCCAAACCCGCCCACCCCCGCCTGAGCGTAATTTTTTGAGTGAAACTTATTAAGACGTGGTAGGTATATTGAATTTATTTGATGTCACAAAAACGTGAAACGTAACACCGTTACCGACTAAGACAATCCACGTTAGACAATCGATTATTTCGTTGGCGAAAATAAAACACTTTCATACGTAAAACACAAGTTCTACACAAAAGTCTCTCGTATAAATGTATCAAATTTTAATCAGACCGATAAATAATCGGCTCTACAAAAACTCTGACGTCGACGATACTCAGTGTTGCGTAGCAGAATTGAAATGGCTCGATTCAAAATGTTGAAATTGTCTACATTATTTTTTTTATAATTTAGTAACCGTTTTTTTTTTACCACTATACTTAGGAACCCATAGCAGATCAAGGGCCCCTCGATAGAATTTGCTACGGGCCCCGCGCTTGTTTAATCCGGCACTGCTCACACTTACGGGTACGTACTTAAATACTGTCGAATCGAATGTGCCGTTCGATTCGGCAGTATTTGTTGAACAAAACCGCCGACCATAGTCAGTCATATTCCCACTGCTGGACTCAGGGCTCCTCTCGATGAAGGGGAACGGGCCGTTATCCACCACGCAGGCCCAGTGCGAGTTTGTAGATGTCACATGCCTCCGAATTTTTTGTTCTTGGACATGCCGGTTTCCTCACAATGGTTTCCTTCACCCTTTCAAAAGTAGTGGTGATGAAATAATTTACACATAAAGCGCCTGCCAGGGCTCGAACCTACGACTCACAACTCGTACGCAATTCCTATATAATTATATTCCATATTGCCGCCCGGCTGGGCCGGTTAATGCCGAGTATGGGCACCCGACCAAGAGATTTGGAATGCGTTGCCATCATCAAAGACAAAATCTCGTGAGACTGTAGTAGACCCTACAAATGAGTGACACAACACGAAGGGTAGTATATTATCCTTAGCGTCGCGGGTTGCTTTCCGCCCGAAACAATTTTTTTTTTTTGCTTCAGATAGTTGTTTCATGTTATGGTATTAAAGCATGTGACGGTATGGTATTTAAGCATATTTACATATAATCACAGATGTGAGTGGATCAACTTATTTTGTTTATAATTTCTGAACATCTGTCTCACTCACTCTTTTTGAATCAGTATTTTTACTATGGAAAAACTCGTATGATTGATAGATAGATAGAATACTCTTTATTAAAGTTGTCAAAAAATAATAGGTCCGTTTTGACATTAAACTTGAATCGATTTATCGTGAGTATCGAGTAAAGAGTCGTGTGGTTACTTCACTCGTTACGTGGCGATGGTCAATCGCGACGTAACAAGATCTCGAAGTAAATCGATTCAAGTTAAATTTCAAAACGGGCCTATTATTTCACATCACCAAAATATTTTTTTCAATTTTACATAGAGTGACCGGTCTTATCGCTAAAAGTGATCTTTTAATCACAACCTTTGGATGGATTAAGGGGGAAAATGAGACAATACTGCAGGTAGTCTGTGGTGTACCATTCACATATACAATTAGCTGACCCGACTGACAATGTACAGTCCAAATAATAGTTCATAGAAAACCGGCCAAGGCAAATTTATTTATCCACAAAACATTTTAAAACCAAAATTAGCCAAATCGGTCGCGCCGTTCCCAAGTGATGTGCTTACCAACGAACAGCATTTCATTTTTATTTATATAGATAGATAAATATAAACATACATAAAACAAATACTTATCTATATGTAACAGAACATACAAGAGTTGTGTGATTTTGATAATTACCTGTACAGCAGGCAACAGAATTGTCTCTGTCTCCTTATTATCCTGGAACATGAGCGGCAGCTGCTGCAGTAACGCTTGCAAGACAGGTCCGCTCTCGTCTGGCAACACCAGGAAACCTTCCAGTAGTGGCACGAACATGTCGCTCACGTCACCTACGGACATCATCTGTGGCTGGGCTAGGGAACCCTGCGGAGAGAGAGAATGGTTTAGAAAATGTTAAAGTCAGAACAAAAATAAAATTCGGGGGTGTCAACTTAGAACACAATATCCCATGTTGGCAACACTAGGTGAAGGATGTTTTTTTAACAAGAACTCCGGTTTTAAGTTTCAAATAATGTTACCGAAGCTTTTCTTTGAAACAATTTTTTTTTTTAATAAATATGATTTTCTTAATTTACTTGATGATCGATTTTCAATTTACATATTTGTGAATATTTTTTGAAATAATTATAAGGAAACTTTTTTGCAGCAAGTTCACTCAGCGTGCTATGGCGCGGGCTATGCTCGGAGTATCTTTGAAAGATAAGATCAGAAATGAAGTTATCCGGAAGTGAACCGGAGTTACCGACATAGCCTGCAGAGTAAGCAAGCTGAAGTGGCAGTGGGCTGGCCATGTTTGTCGAAGGACCGATGGCCGGTGGAGCAGACGAGTCCTTTTTTTTTTTTTTAATTTTTTATTTATAAGTAGTTTGTACATGGCATACAGAGTTGTCTTAAACTAAAATGTTAAAGAAAAAACCAGTACAACAATTACAGAGCTCATACAGGACTCCCTTTTCCTAAACTAGACAGGAAAACCTGTCTGTATCTTAGGAAAGAGTATCCTTTTATAATGGGTCTTAGTGGCGGTTACAAAATAATTGGTACGTGCGCAGTGGGCGAACAAAGTAATTATAATTAGCTTTCGGAGAATGGATCTTACGATGTACAATTTTCTAACAGTTAGGACATTGCATTCTGAATATAACATATATGTAGGGTAGTCGCGTGGTTTAAAGTGAATTACTTTTAGCACAGCCCTTTGAGCTCGTTCAAGCTTTAATAGCTCAGTTTTATGAGTTCCTCCCCACACCGGGATACAGTACGCCAGAATTGATTGGCACAAGGCCAAGTAAACCATTCGGAGAGTATCTTTATCCGCTGAAAATCTTAGGTTTTTAAATATGTATATAAGTCTTCTGGTGCGAGCAGTCAATGACTCCAAGTGAGTGGTCCAGTCAAGTTTTTCGTCGACGAATACACCGAGATATTTTATGGATTCTACCATCGTCAAAGACAGACAAGTACAAGCTTCAGTGTTTTGCGGACAGTTGTGGGCTTTTAAATATCCGGTTTCTTCAGCTGGTTTTGATGTATGCGGTAGAATAAAACGCAAGAATTTGGTTTTTGTAACATTTAAGGTTAAAAGATTGCTTGCTAACCAGTGCATTACTCTCCGTAAAGCCTCCTCAGAGTGCATTCTGGCGTCATTCCAACTCTTACCATATGCCACGAGTGCAGTGTCGTCTGCATAAGTGAAAATATCACAGTTGACGAGGGGCTGATTACAGAGGTCGTTTATATAAATTTGGAAGAGAGTGGGACCCAAAATACTTCCCTGGGGGACTCCAAAGGTTACCTGTTCCTCTGCACTAATTATATTGTCTATCTTGACAGATTGTCTACGGTCAGATAGATAATCTTTAAAGACTTCAAGCACTAGACCACGTATACCCACATTTTCCATTTTCTCTATAAATTTTGAAATACAGACAGTCTCGAATGCTTTACTGAGGTCTAGGAAAATGCCATAGCATTTCCATTTTTTGTCTAATTTGTCGGCCACTGACTGTATAAGGTCGACCACTGCATCTTCCGTAGATATGCCATATCGGAAACCATATTAGTTATTAGTGAGGATGTGGAATTTAGTTAAATAGTTAGTTAGGTAGTTGTTGAGAACTCGTTCCATTATTTTAGATAGAGCGCTTAAGACGGAGATGGGACGATAGTTAGAGATCTGATCTTTATCTCCAGTTTTGTAAACAGGGGTGACTATCGCCGTCTTAAACGCCTTCGGAAATACCCCTTGTGATATAGCAAGGTTGCAGATGTGTGTGATCGCAGGTACACGAACGTTACGCGTCATTTTGATCAATTTGGCTGGTATATTGTCCCATCCCGTGGCACAGTCATCGCGAAGGGTTTGTATTATAGTCTCGACATCACTTTCAGTAACCGAGAGCAGCGTGATTGAGTTTAGCATACTGTATTTGGATGTCTCATCTCTGTCCGCAGGGAACGTAATTATTTCAGATACCAACGTCTTACCTATATCAGCAAAATATTTGTTGACTAAGTTAACAGAGGACAAAGGGTCCGTGGTTAAAGTTAAGAGATTCGTTGCTGGCTGATTATGTTTGTCTGTATAAGTGAGTTCTTTGACGACCTTCCAAGTTTCTTTGCTATTATTTCTGGCTTTAGTAAATTGAAGTTTTTCATAAGACCGATTGAGTTATTGATAAGCCGATTACAAAAATTTCGATATCTTGTGTAAGTTTTTTTGAGAACAGTGTTATGCGGATCTGAATTAAGCTTTAAATGCATGCTGTCTCGATTCTTGATGCACCGGATAAGACCGGGTGCCATCCAAAGTTTGATTATTCTGGATTCCTGGAGTGGAGACCGCGTATCGGCAAGCGTAGTGTGGGGCACCCCCCAGCTAGATGGACCGACGACCTTAAGCTGGCTGGGACAGACTGGATGCCTCCGCCTTCCGCATCCAGTCCAGTGTTGTGGCGCAGCCTGGGAGAGGCCTATGTCCAGCAATGGACTGCTATAGGCTGAGTTGGTTGATTGAAACATTTTTGCCCAAACAACTTGATTGTATGTCAGCTCTCAGGCCTGTGAAAACTTCACGTCTCATTTTGAGGCAGTTCTAATATCAAATGGTAGCCATACATGTTACGATATACTTGCGGAAGTTTACACTTGCACAAGTCTGCGTGACACCTCGGATACTTGTGCTAACTCATCCCACACACGTTAATGTCTACGTGTACAAGTATATCGTAACGTATGTGGCCTGCATTAGAATTAGAACACTCTTACCTTGATATTGTAAAAGTGGACGGTAGAACTGTATGTGATGAACCCGACGCGAGTCCAACTCTGGCCGGTCTGCTCGTCACGGGGCATCGCCTGAAAGTTATTACAATATTAAAGCATCATTCTGATATTGAGTACAGCCTGCTGAAAAACCGTTCAGACATAATTGACGTTCAGAAAGTTTGACATAATCAAAATAATTAGAACACAAACTCATTTTAACTGATGTGATAGGTTCACTGAAATAAATTCAACGGGATTTCAAAAACTGGGGATAAGGGGTATGTCACAACAATGAAGAAATATTTGGGTGGACTTACAATGTAGATTAGAGACCCATATAGATACTTACATCAATAATCTCCATGATGTTCTCGCAGACAGTGTTCACCAGGCCGTTCTTGATCGCGTTGTACGACACGTCTATCACGAACACTATGGCAGGCGGGTTCGGGAGCGTGTTATTCTGTCAATAAATAAATAAAACATAATTAGGAAGCAAAATATGCAGACAGGCCATGGTGTGTCCGTCGCAGGCGCCGCACACACGCCTCCGATGTTTGTGTCCTCGAAGTATGCGATCTCGTGCCGTTTAGTGGAAATAAACTACTATAAATAAGCGTAATATAAGAACGGTCCAGTCACAAAATAGACTGCAGGCTTAGCTTGAAGCGTTTTATTTCTACTCTACTGTAGAATAGAAATCGCTTGTCTACCGAAAATGCTCCACTGTCTACACAGAAACCTAATTTTTGTCTAATCTTCTGTCGACAATACGTTTCTCTACGGCTCTCGTGCTTAGCCTGCAGAAGAACTTTAACCTTCAATAGAGGTATAAATATTGTCTATCAATCTGTCTGTAAAACATCATCCAATCACGTCAGGATCATGATATAAAGGTAGTGCTAAAACGTTTCGGGTATTTTTTTCGTTGTTTCAGCCGAACTATGTCCACTGCTGGACATAGGCCTCCCCCAAGCACCGCTACTTCGAAGGTTCCTTGTTTTTTCTTAGTGCTTGTCATTTTGGAGCAGGCAGGTTGGCAATCGCAGTACGGTGTTAAAATGCATAGAGAACACTGCTGCCCATTCTCTAGTAAGTCCCTTAGTCCTTTTACGACACCCACGGGAAGAAATAGGGTGGTGCTATTCTATACGTCCGGCACACGGAGCAATATTATAATGTTCAGACACTACTAACCCGGCAATACTCCTTGGTAGCGACGATCTCGTATGTTCCGAGCGCCATCTCAGCGGGCACGCGGCCATATTGCTGCATGCTGTTGATGTATTGTGTGTATTCCATCGGAACTGCAGACAAGAAGAAACAAGTTATTATTACTACATTAATTTGGGGTCGGCGCAACATGACTTTTTCTCTCATACTTTAGTTTACATTACTAATATGAACAGTGATAGGCCAGTAGTGTAACCGTCGGACTGCCAAGTCATAGGTCTCGAGTTCGAACCAAGTCACGCACCTCTGAGTTTTCGTATTCATGAGCGTATTGTGTACTATCACTTGCTTAAAAACGATGAAAGAAAATATCGTGAGTAAAACGGCCTGAGAGATATTTCGACGGCATGTGAAGCCAAGTCAGTCTGCTAAGTCTCTAGACACCAGGTTAATCACTAACCACACGAAAAATAAAATATTGCTAATATTATGACAAAATATAAAGAATCATGATGCCACTGAATGTCAATATTTTACATGGATCAACTGTTGACAACTTAATTATAAGAACTGCCCAGGCAGTTCAAAATTCTAAGTTAAAACCAGTTTTCGTATCCAGATCAGATACGTCTGGCAAAGACAGATGAGCAAAGTTGAACTATAAAGATAGTCCAGTTTTAGTGTATGACAACTGGTACCCAGTTATCACGCTCTCTAAGATATCTCTCTCTAAATAAATGTATTTACTCGATGTACTAATTCTTTCGACTATATTTTTACACATAACATAACATCACGAAAACGATGTAAGGACGTCACGACTGTAAGGGTTAGGCAGAGGTGTAACTATAGTGCACCTACATTTCGCCAGTTAAACATTTTCATTACAGATGGAAAAACCCAACTACACTGGCCGACTTGGGGGTTATAACTATTCTAGACTATTCCGAACATAAATCCGAAGTATCGGCCGAATGTTCGGTCGTTTCTTAACTACGGCTAACTATCGCTGCCTACGGTGAAAAAAAAAAAGACAGTCGAAGAGATAAACCAAAGTGAAAACTGTGACTTAAGTCGGGTAAGGACCCAAAGTAAAAAAAAAAAACTGTGGAAGTTATAAAACGGCTGATACTTCGGATTTATGTTCGGAGTAGACCCCCTAGGAATCGAACCTAAGACCTCATGCTCACCAGTAGCGCTTGCAATTATCAAAACCCAACGTTTCTTCATTAATAATAAACTGGCTTTCTCTGCTCTGTCTTCCGTATTTTATTGTCACAATTAATTTACGTTTTAAAGTGTAAGATGAAACTAAAATTCCACATACCTTCAGTAGTAGCCTTACAGAAGGCACACTTGAAGTGCCTCCCTGCGTCCACGAACTTCATATTGGGGCACATGTAGGCCTTACACCGCGAACACCGCACCGGGCCCATCGTAGGAGACCCTGTTAGGGCTGCGAAGTCAATGAGCGGGGGCTCCTGTTCTGTACCCACTGTTTCAGCCATGGGGGAGATCTGGGGAGGTCAATTGTTTGATGTAAGATCAAAAGGGACACTACATACAAAATACAATGGGCTTTTTTTAGCTGTTTATCATAAAATAATTGAATAAATACTCATTTTAATTTTGGTATAACTATTACAGACATATTTTTTTATGGGTGTCTTAATTAAAATTACTCTTTATTTAATAGACTATTCAGTCACATAGGTCTCGTTAGTTTTGGACATTAGGACCATCGCCCATACGTTTTTGCCCAATGTTCTTTACACTAGACCTGACGGCCGGACGGCCCTGTGTTTGTACGTGTCGGCACACGGTTTCCACTCAAAGAGCATCAAATTTCGAATCGAAACCAAGCAACATTACATTTCTCACAGGATTTGTTGCATACTAAGTTATTAAATATTTAGGTCACAAATGCAATTTAATGTGGGAGATTTAATGCCCGTAGTCTCCAAGCGTAGTGTGGGGCGCCCCCCAGCAAGATGGACCGACGACCTTAAAAAGGTGGCTGGGACAGACTGGATGCGGAAAGCGGAGGATAGGGTGTTGTGGCGCAGGCTGGGAAAGGCCTATGTCCAGCAGTGGACTGCTATAGGCTGAGTTGATTGAATGCAATTTATACTCATAATTTTAAAAAAGTTACGAAAATGTATATGTCTACTTACAACTAAACAGAAGGGCATAGACGTCTGTTTGAGCAGATCAGCTGTAACTGGCACTGTATACATAGAACTTCGGATGTAGCGGGGACCTGAAACAAAGTATTTCTTGTATTGTTACATTACCAGAATAGCAAAACAGGGCTTTTTTAGTACACGTTATTCAGAAATCAACGTATTTTACACTGACATAAGTTGATATTTGTAAGTGGAAATAACATCAATTGGAAACAAGGATTTGAATATGGATTAAATTAATAGGAGCCCTTCATAAAGTAGTATGAAGTTAAGAAATGTTTAAAGGTAATCAATCAAACCGACCCAAGACTTCTTGGGATTTGAACTAATTTAAAATAACATAAAAAAACATATATTCTGATTTTTTGTTAATTAGCAGAGACAATCAGCAGAGAGAGATTTGTATCACGTCTTTGTATTGTAGAAATTATATTTAACTAGCTGCGCCCCGCGGTTTCACCCGCGTAAGTCTCGATCCCGTGGGAATATCGGGATAAAAAGTAGCCTATGTGCTAAGCCAGGGTGTCAGCTACCTCCATACAAAATTTTATCAAAATTGGTCCAGCCGTTTGAGCGTGAAGAAGTAACACACATACACACACACACACACACTCACAAACTTTCGCCTTTATAATATTAGTGTGATTAGTTTCAGGGACCCTTATAAAACAATATATTAGGTTTATAGAATAGCAAAACTATGCATAATAAAACTGTAATTAATTAAATAAACAGTGCAGACTTACTAGCATTCCCCTTATCGTCGACTACAAAGTCTGTGGTCGCTAGTGGTGGCACCAGCCCCTTCTCGTTGGTCACGAAGATACCGCCGCGGTTCTGTTGGTCATCTGCCATCACTTGGATCTGGGAAGATGATCAAGATGTTATAGATTACCAGAAAATTGAGACATCCCTAACTATGAAGTATCTGCTATAAAATTCCAGCAGTTTTCTTGTTAGCAAAGTCCTATGAACAAAAATAAAGTTTTAATGAATAACAAGCAATATGATGGATTTTAAAATTATTGCTTGCATAAAATGTTAAAAGTTACGTGTAATGCTCTCACTGTTTTGATTAACATCTTGTTAATCAAAACAGTGAGAGCAAGATAACAAAAAGAGATCAGCTTTCCCAACGGTCGGCGCCCGCTCATGAACATAACACATAGATCAGCTTCAATTAGTTAAACTATTTTGGGAAACTGAATGATCCATTACACCAAACCACCGTCAGTGAAATATTTGAACAAGCATGACAGTCAAGGTTACATTCTAGTTTAAAACAATAAAAATATTATTTACTTACCGGACTTGGCATCTGATCAGGATCCAACCTCTTCTGCTCTGGCTGCTGTTGATACTGCTGGCCAGGGTACGGCTGCTGTGCTGGGTATTGTTGCTGTTGGTACTGCGGGGGGTACCCTGAGGCAGGCTGCTGGAAGCCACGCTGTTGCTGACCTGGCATGGGAGGCTGGGGCGGCATCTGGTTCGGCATTGGTGGTAGACCTGGAGATTTAAAAATAATCAAGAAGTAGTACAACGGGCTAGTTTCTGCAACTCCATGTCCAATTTTATATACGAAATAATAATAAATAAGCCTTCCTTTCATCCATATCTTACATATTAGTTGACACTTTAAGTAATAAAAATGCTAGTAGGTATGTGGTTTAATAGTTTGCTTATATCTAGTTGGTAGTATAATTCGTTTTTGGGTTTGAGATGTAGAACCCATCACGGGTGAAGAAGGCCTTGTTTAGGATTTTCCATTTTGTCGGCCTTATCCTTTGCCTGTTATTTGGGAGATTTAATAGACATCAAAAATATGTTTACGCAATGTTAGCATGTTAGCAAACAAGGTCATCAGATGCAGAAATCAATTAAAGTTCAAAAATTCAAATTCAAGGAGGTAACTTATCAAAGGTTTTATTTAAATTTCGAACTGGCTTGCAAATAGAAAGCTGTTAATTGAAAAAAAAAACAAATGTACATCTTGGCGCGTGAAAAATGATCGTTGAGACTTCTTGGCGGGAAAGTGAAGCGTCATGTTAGCAGTTTTGTTTTATTTTCTAAAATTTGTGTTTAGCCGAATATTAATGTGTAATAGTGGTGGATTATTAACCATTAAGTGTTCGTGAACATGCATTAATGTAGGCAAATGAAACAAAACAGTGCAACATCACTTTAAGTTCTCTCAAGAAGTCCGCGCGAGGTTTCAGTAAAGTGCCGCGTCTTTACTTAAACTCAAGGGGAGTGGGGCGGGATATCATCAATCATCTTTATCATGCATTGAGTGGAGTTCATTTCATAATTATTATAACTTTGTACTTGTTACCTAATTTTACATGACACTGGCTAAATGCACAAACCGTGCGAAGCCAACAAAGAAAAAAAAAAAAAAAAAAAAAATGATCGTTGATCGTCATTGAATCTGGAATTTATAAATAATTTACTTAATTTGAATTTCCGCACATTATTTGCGAAAAGCACTATACAAGCCTTGGCCGCAACCAGGCATTGATGGACGAACGTATGACTCTTGCTGGCCGCTGCAGTGTACTATAACCATACCTTTAAACTTGAAGTCACAACAAATATTTTATTGGAGAAAGGCCAAATGAGTTATCAAATACTTGTTTAGAGGCAGAAAGAATCCTGAATCTTTTATTGAACAAAATGAAAATAAAGATGCAGAAGGCTAGGTATATTTTTTTACAAAACTTACTAGGATATTGAGCACCAGGTTGCTGTCCAGGCTGTCCATAACCTGGCTGATTAGGTTGCGCAGGATACTGCCTCTGCTGCGGCGGTAAAGGAGGAGGCATATGAGGAAGACCAGGCATCGTTTGAGCCTGTCCTTGGAACTGCCCCGGGAAACCAGGCTGAGGTGGAAGACCCGGTTGAGGTGGTAAACCAGGCTGAGACATCTGTCCAGGTTGTTGAGGCATTCCAGGTTGAGGGGGTAATCCTGGCTGCGACATTGGGCCTGGTTGTGGCGGCATACCAGGTTGATTCATGCCAGGCTGATGAGGCATACCAGGTTGATTCATGCCAGGCTGAGGAGGCATACCAGGTTGTCCCGTCTGCCCTGGTTGAGGAGGCATTCTAGGCTGGCCCTGTTGCCCAGGTTGGGGTGGCATATCTGGTTGACTCATTTGACCAGGCTGACCCAGTTGAACAGGGTGAGGGGGCATTCCTGGTTGACCCATCTGTCCCGGTTGAGAAGGCATTCCAGGCTGACCCATTTTCCCAGGTTGTGGAGGCATCCCAGGTTGTTGAGGAAGGCCTTGCATCTGTCCAGGTTGTGGTGGAAGTTGCTGCCCGGGCGGTAGCCCGGGTGGCCCCGGTTGTGGAGGACCAGGCATTTTTCCAGGTTGCCCAGGCATCTGTCCAGGTTGCTGCTGTTGACCCGGCATTTGACCCGGTAGTTGCTGTTGCCCAGGTTGAGGGGATAAAGATGCTGACATCATGACTGGCTGTGGCGGAAGCACTGGTTGCCTCTGCATTTGACCAGGCTGAGGCTGTCCAGGTGGGCCTGGAGGTTTTGACAGAGGCGGCATGCCAGGTTGCTGCTGCGACTGTGGGCCCATGTTCATTTGCTGGGGCATACCTTGCTGCCCAGTTTGCATGCCTGGTGGAATACCCATCTGAGGTTGTTGAGGCATTCCTTGTTGAGGTGGCTGACCACCTTGTGGTGGCATTACTGGCCGGCCCATGCCTTGCTGGGGTGGAAGACCAGGCTGAGAATGTGGAGGCATCTGGCCAGGCCCTTGGAAACCAGGCTGTTGTGCCATAGGTGGTTGACTAGGTTGAGCACTCGGAGGTCTTTGCTGCATCGAAGTTGGAGGCTGGTACTGTCTATTCTGGGAATCTGGGGTTTGACTTTGAGGAGGCATCCCATAACCTGGAGGAAGGGATGTTGGCACTTGCCCTGGTGCTGATGAAGGGGGCAATTGGGGTTTTTGGCTCATTGAGGGGAACTGAGGAGCTCCACTAACTGGAGGGCGACCAGGCATACCTTGTGGTGCCTGACCAATAGGGACCTGTCCGGGACCAAAGTTGGGGGATTGCGGAAAACTCCCAGGAGGATACTGTCCAGGGGGAGCCTGGCCAGGGGGTAATTGGGTAGGTGGGATAGATTGGAAGCCTTGGGGTCCATTTATGCTCATACCCTGCATCTTTTGGGACATGTCCAGCTGATCAAAAGCTTTCTGTTGCATCTGTGGGCCGTTCGGTGGCATCTGACTATAGATGTTGGCATTTTGGACTCCGTTGTAATCCTGGGACGTTGGTGGAAATATTGGGTTAATTGGTGCATTATTGTTCTGCCCTGGTGGTGGATATTGAGGATTCATCATTGTACTTGGAGCCGAATATCCTGTTAAAAAATACAAATCTTCATTTACAAAGTTGCATTATAAATTTGATTATTATACAAATATCACGAAATTGGAATAAGTATTTATTTTTTCTTAAAATGATTTTATTTTCTATTAAATAATAATCAATCTGAATAAAGACATTATTATAATAAAAAAGAAATAAAATAAAAATGTTTATTTCAGTTACCTACATAATGTTTAACAGACATGTTTTGGAGATGCTTGTGTTAATCATTATCATTTTTTTATTATTATCATTTTATGGAAATGAATGGTCATTTAGGAAATTGGGTCACACTACAATACAATCATATATGCTACTTCATCTTTTAATTTACATTTATTTTTAAAGATGAATAATGCTGTTTGCTGTTCATTTACAATTTATGAAAAATTAGAATTTTTGTGAAACATTGGGTTCAAAACAGGCATTTTTAATTTATTGTCTAAACTATTGGACTATTTTATTGTCTTTTTATCAAAATTTTCATTATTAACTGTATTTTAGATTCTAACCTAAATTATATTTTAGATGTTTGAGATTTAGATAAAAAAAATTCGTTACTCTATATCTTAAATAATTTTGGGAATCATTATAGTCTCACTATACAAAGACACGTAAATAAAACAAGTAACCTTAAAGAAAAATATTTTGAGACAAAAACATTGTCATTCAATTTAACTTGTATGATTTAGATCATTTATGAATCACTCAAATGTACTCGGAACAGGTTCTTACTCAATTAAATAGAAGATTTTTATAATGTAATGACAGGTCCCTGTCCCACCACCTAAACATTTATTGTAGTCATCACTTTCACTCATACAATTTATTTGTATAACCAATAAGTACCAGCTGACACATCAATCATACATTCCAACACTGTCCTAATATTCTGATGATTTACAGTCAATTACTTTTAATAGAATCGGCGCTTCTATCTCAATGTAGTTTGGAATAGGTACATCATACAGATGTAAGTTACGAAATCTGATAAGAAATCATAACACATTCTGTGACATACATCACATACATTACAATCGAATGGAGTTTGGATGATATTGCTAGGAGATATTAGGTGCTGTGTCATGAATTCAACTTCTTTCAGTACGGAAACCTGAGTGTAATGTCGATGAAACCTGACTTATAATTGGATGGTATACCTCTGACAAGACAAATAACACAACACTTTATTTACATAAAATAACACTTTTTTATAAATGCAAAGGTCCCGTAACAACCGCCTGCGATATAAATCTCAAGATTTGCGTTATATAATGTTAAAATATTGAGATATTCACAAAAAATACAAGGAAATCTTGTTAGGACAATTTTGACAGCTGCAACCAAAACTTTGTAAATAATTTACGCAAAGACCCACAATGATTCCGCCTACGAAAATATACGGGGATGATACTGAATAATGTATTTTCAATTACTTACGGCTTCCGAGGAGATTTTTATAGAAATAACACAATAAAAAATATAAACAAGTCTCACTAATCACACAACTTCGGGGCCACGTATTCGGCAGTGTTGTCAGTCGGATACCGCATATGTGGAACTTTTTGATTTTCACTGCACCTGTGTAAAATGAAACGTAGCAACGAAATAAAATATTTCAGTTTTGAAGATAAATTATATTATATGCATGTATTAAAAATATATAGTCTTTAATATTAATGTTTTGAATAAAAATCGTTTTTTTATATCACTAATTTTAAACTAAATAAAAACTTAACCACAACGTCAGGCTCACGGCTTATGAAAGTAACGGAACGTTTTTAATCAGTATGGCAATCACGATTAATTTAATGTCAAATTCTCAAATTATGAATTCTAAACTAAACTCTATTTCCATCGGCAGTGGTTTAAAATTCGTTTTTCAATAGTTTTACATTTGTGAAAGAATAAAAATGATGTCACGGTTTTGTCTTAGGATTTTAATTTAAAATGTTATTAATTTTATGTATGATTTAGATTTGGACAATCAGCATGGCGAAAAACCGGAGAACAGCTCAAACACTGCAAAACATTAGGTTTGAGACACAATGGCTGAGGGTTGCGAGTTTGTGCGAAAGGGATATCGTGGCCCTAGCACACAGACTGGGGTTTAGTCAGTAAAAGTCTTACACGCCCTCCCACTCGATCTACGTATGGTATTCCGAAATACCGCTCACCGAAAGGACGGTTTTCCGATAACACTCTACTCCGACGGTTTGTTGAACGAAAAAAGTATTGGCCGATGAAACGTTTCGCCGAAAATATTATTCATCGACGGTTGGTAGATTCTGGCACTCGCCGGCCGCTGCCGCGGCACCGCTCGCTTCGCTCGCTCGGCTCGTGCGTAGGAGGTCATAGTTTTAACCTAACCTAACCTACTCATTTTTTTTAAAGAAGAAATATCTCTATCGACGAATCTCTCATTTTCGGCGAAACGTTTCATCGGCCAATCATTTTTTCGTTCAACAAACCGTCGGAGTAGAGTGTTATCGGAAAACCGTCCTTTCGGTGAGCGGTATTTCGGAATACCATACGGAGATGCTCCCACTCCGCCCAGTGTGGGAGAAGTTGTTTGAAATCAAAAGTCATTTATTCAAACTAGGCTGAGAATCAGCACTTTTCGAACGTCAAAAATTACATAAGACAGTCCCCCAAAAACGCCCACCCTTCACCACTTCCTAGTGCTTTAGCTGGGAAGAAGAAGTGGCGCAACAAACTCCTCAGCAGCACAGCTGTCTGTTCAGATATAAAACTTGAATCTATGCAATAAAATGTAAAAGAATTTGCATTACGCAACACAACATTAAATTAAATTATTTGCCTTATGTTAGCTAGCACACGCCATTATACAAAAAAAAAACACAAAAAAATAAAAAAAATCCTCGAAAACTATACTCAAGCAGAAATAACGTAAACAGAACGTACCTAAATAAAAGCCTCCAGGCATAATGGGCGTGCCCGCTTACTTAAAGCTATAGCTGTAACTCGAAGTCAAAAATGATAAACTAGCACCATAGTAGTAAAATACAAAAAAACAGTTAATCATTAATTATTTTATTAAATATTAACCCACCCAAAAAAAAAAAAAAATGGTGTTTATCTCGTAACTATCACATCGATTACCTAAATAACACTTACTTGACCATAATTACCTCTGAAGCTAGCGATCAACGTGAACAAAATAGTGAAACGAAGATGCCTGCCTTTAAATACTGTAAAAAGAAAAAGGGGCTTGGGTTCCTCAAGGCAGTGTTCTTGGTCCAATTCTGGTTACGTTCAAAAGTTGAGTATACTTTTCGAATAATTAGCAAATTAATAATGTTAGCATGCTCAGGTAACTATCCCTTGCTAGATTTACGGAACTTTTGTCGTGAAAACATATATATGCTCGGTTTACTGGTGGTAAGTTCAATATTTCTGACTGACTAAAACATGTAAGATTTTATTTAACCGCTATAATGGTTGAGCATTCAAAAGATCATCATCACCGTTATCATTTCAACGAAATACGTCCACTGATGGACAAAGTCCTCCCCCAAGCACCACCACTTCGACCGGTTCTGTGCTTCCCGCATCCAGCGGATTCCTGCGGCCTTCACAAGGTCATCTGTCCTCCTTGTAGAAGGCCTTCTAACGTCTTCCGGTACGCGGTTGCCACTCCAGAACCTTTCGGCCCCATCGGCCATCTGTTCTGCGAGCAATGTGCGGTATATCTTCGGGCTATGCCAACCGGTATAGCCCGAAGAATGGATAAATAATAATAATAATAATGTTTCTCCGTTCGCCTGCACCCACTGGGGGCACGGCACGGCAAGGGATTTTTATGCTATGAGTAGAAATATAACTTTTACAAGGTATACGACAATAAAATTGAAATTTCAATGATTATGCCAAAGGACGTCGTGGCATGGCTAGGGATACCGCGGCATCGTTGCCGTTGGAATTTCAATTTTATTGTCATACTATTAAGTTATATTTCCATTCGTCGCATAAAAATCCCTTGCCGTACCGTGCCGCGAGTGGGCGCAGGCCCTAATACGGGCATTAGTCTAGTGTCGAGCAAATACATAGGCGGAAACCGTTGGAAAACCTATGAGAAAACATATTTCGCCTCATATGAGAAGAAACTCATGTGTTTTAGCTTTGAATGCAGTATGGTCCTGGTGTGGGGCCCATTTACAATCAAATGCGTGTCTATCGAAAAGCTTTTACGACGAAACTAAAGTGTTGTCAAAACAACCCGCAACAAATTAAAATGAACATTATTGCTTCTCACCACTCGGCGAGGAACTTTGAAGCTTTTGGATAGAAACGAAAAGTTTGAATCCTGAGTCGAGTCTCTCCCGAGTGTGAGGGTAAAAAAGTGAGTGAGCAAGTCGATATTGCTCACTTATTTCGACAGCGTTTCAAAATTGATCCACCTCTAAGTCCAGCAAACCAAACACCGAATTTAAGCTGCCCGTGAAACGTGACGTGTCTTCCGTCATCAAAAAGTCTCCTGGTCACGACAGCTTAAGTATTGAGCATCAGCAAAATGGTGTTCATCTCCCAAGGATATTCTTGACTTATCTACAGCACTATATGTCAGTCATTCTATCTGCCGCTGATCTAGTGAAAACAGTAATGGTGCCCGTTCCTAAGAATAAGACACGTGAAATGTGGGATATACAGACCGATTTCCTTAGCAACAGTTACAGCTAAAATGGATCGTTTAATTGTTATCTTTTTTTTTTTTTTGGGTTGGGTTCTCTTGACCTTAGTCTAGGTCAGAGGTGACAAAGACAAAGTCGACGATGGAGTGAGCTTACACAGAAGAAACCAGCCGGTCTATTCTGTAAAATTCTCACCGTGAAAACTCAGGTGATGTGAGCTGTCATTCCATTGATGCTAGGGATTGACACTATATGTAATGCTTACTTCACCTAAGTTTTCACGGTGAGATATTTACAGAATAGCACTACTGTTCACTCTCACTTTGAAGAGATTAGGGTTGTATGCGTTCGGAAACACCGACGCAGGCAGAGAGTTCCATCTTTTGCTGTATAATGAAAGACATTTGGAAATGCTTAGTACGAATTGGTGGAATAGCAACCAGGAAGGGATGGTAACCTGCAGTGCGTCTAGATGTCCGATAATAGAAGGGGCCGGTGGAATGAAAATAGTCAGAGCTCAAAGAAAACTTGTGAGTTTTATTCCTGTAAACATAAGTCGCTTAGAACAATTTAAAAATAATTTAATGGAAAAACTACCGGGTTTGCCTTATCACACCGACCCAGATCAAGCTTCACTATTTCACTATTTAACCTCATTAATAGTGAATTTAGGAAGGTATTCACCTCAAAAACATTGCCTATTTGTTACCGCGTTATATTTAGTGATTGGGCAATACCTCGACGGCACGGTTGGCGCAGTGGTTAAGTGATTGACTGCTGCGCTGCGTGTCGCGGGTTCGATTCCCGCACGGAACAAATATTTGTATGACCTATAAGTAGTTGTTCCGGGTCTGGGTGTTTGAGTATGTGAGTTTAAATGTTTGTAAACGCACCCACGATACAGGAGAAATTCCTAGTGTGGGGCAACGTTTTAAAAAAAAAAAAAAAAAAAAAAAAATACCAGGTATTTACAAAAGTAGGCAGAGGTTATATGAATTGTATCATGAAAAACATATAACCATGATGAAACTTTTAAAGAATTCGTTAAAAATTACTCTAACACTTTTAAACGAGCCTGTTCCTCAGCAAAAGCCATACATATTAAAAATAAAATAAAATCTTCTGGTAATAAAATTAAAACAACTTGGAATATTATTAATTCAGAAACGGGTAGAACGACAGTACGTAATCGTGACTTCCACCTAAAAATCTATGATGTAGATATTAAGGCAGACGTGGAGGTGGCAACTGAGTTTGAAAATTTCTTTACTAATATTCCCATTTGAACAACCAAAACTCTGTCATCGTCGTCCTCCACTTCTGCTTACTCCATACTAAACACGTAGAAAAATTGTCAGGAAGGCTTAGTTCGGCCGCCTATGCTGTTAAAAAAATTCGACAGATAACTGACGTAGATACTGCCAGAATTGTTTATTTTAGTTATTTTCATAGTCTTATGTCATATGGGATTCTCTGGGGAACCTGTGCGGACATTAATACTATCTTTGTTTTACAGAAAAGGGCTGTTCGAGCCATTCACAATCTAGGTCCAAGAGATTCAATTCGTGAAAAATTCAAAGAAATAGATATTCTGACTGTAGCCTCTCAATATAATTATATTTGAAAATCTATTGTATGTACACAAAAATATATCAAATTTTAAGAAAATGTCCAATATTCATTGTTTAAGTACCAGGAATAAACACAATCTTGCTGTACATCGCACTCGCCTCCACAGAGTAGGCAACTCGTTCATGGGTCAATGTATACGCTTTTACAACAAACTTCCTACTGACATTCGAAACTTACCCATTAAACGATTTAAAAGCTGTATTAAAACCAAACTTTGTAAAAAAGGGTACTATAAAATTTCTGATTATTTAGAAGACAAAAAAGCTTGGGATTGAGCTGCTCGCTCTGCAAGCCTTGTGATCAAACTGGAAAACTTGACATTTAATGTTATTATGCATGATTTTATATAAATATTGACCTTGCAGAATATTATATATAACGGCACGTGGCCATTATCAATCGATTCTGGGTTCATTGTGGCTGCCGAGCTATCGTGGGTAAGCGGGCGAGGAAAATTAAAACCACGTGTTGAAGATGATCAACGGTACACGATTATTATTTTCAACAAACTATTACCAGATTTACAATCAGCACTTTCTAATTAATTTAAATACAGTGACACTCCACCGAACACGTCTTGCTTGAGCACGATGCAAACGGATCGTGTTCCGTCTCACGGCGGCGTGCAAGAGAGCCCGGAGTTGCGTCAGAGTGAAGAAACGTCTATCCAAGCTTGTCAAATGTCCGCTGTCATTTTTAACGTTTCTTGACACTCTCAAAACATCGAAGCGCCGTCACGGCCGGACTGACATTAGCACGTCCTCGTGCGACTGCTCACGCCTCGAGTTATCTGCAAAGACCAAATACAAATCTGTAGTACACGTCTGGGCATGCTCGCCCATCCCTGACTAGCTACCCATTTATGCTGCCTTTTTAAAAAGATCTCGATCTTCACCACTCACATCTGAATTAAACACACTGGGCGGACAACTGACTTCAGGCGCCCCTTCGACCACCCACAAACTCGCATGGTGCGGTGGACCGGACAACCCGTCAGCGCCCCTTCCACCAGTCACGAAAACCACACACGGCTGCTGCAATCAACTGGTCCGGAACGTCGACCCGCATAAGCCAGCCCCAGACCAATCTCCTGCCACCCAGCTCATACCAGAGAAGTCATAGTCTGATCGTGGGCGTCGACCCGGTTTAGGCCAGCCCAGTCGATCAACTACACTACATACCACGTAGGAAAACATAGTCTGATCAGGGGCGTCGACCCGGTTTAGGCCAGCCCCATTGATCAACCACGCCGCTCCCAACTGCCTATCCAGTGTCCTATGCTCTAGATCGATTCTCGATAAAAGCACAGGATTTACACAATTGTTATAAACTCACCATTTACTACTCATCATGTTCGGAGGCAGAGAGGGTGCCGGAGCTTGCGGTCAAAGTGTGTGAACTAGATACCGATACTGTGTCACTATCATCATCAGATGTTACCTTTCCATTCTCATGACTATGAACTTCCGCCATCTCGGCCTCCTCTGACTCATTGACTAAAGAAGTAGCTACTTCAATCAATCCACCGTAGCCCCTGGGTACTGCGCGCAAGTTTTCATGGGCGTACTTATAGGTTCGGTTAGACCCATCAATGTCTCTCAGCTCATATCTATCGTGATCTAGTACCTTGACAATCGTAAAAGGACCTTTGAACTTTCGCTGTAGTTTAGTTTGGTTACGCTCACTACCCTTGATAAAGACAAAGTCGCCCACACTAAATGGTCTCACTATTGCTCTACCCCGGTTAAAGCGTTCTACCTCTGACGAAGCAGCCTTTTTGATATTCTCGGAAGCATTATGCCTAATGGTGTTTAAGTCTAAACGAGGCTCAGGTTCAGCATGTAAGGATAAGGTTGACATTCCTAATGATTTTGCTCGTATGCCGAACATCAATTCCGTAGGGGAGTAGCCTGTTACTCTGGATCTAGTGCTATTCAAGGCCAGCTGAACTTCAGGAAGTTCGTCGCGCCATGTTTTGTTGGGATCGTTCTCTACTATTGTGAGCAGACATTTTAGAGTTCGCATTATACGCTCAACTTGACCGTTGGCTCTACTGGAGCCAGTAGCGATAAGATGAAGCTCAATACTATGCTCGCTACAAAACCGTTTGAAATCTGCACTAATATAACACCTACCTTGGTCTGATATTATACGCTTCGGTGCACCAAATAGGTAAACTGCCCTTTTAAGAGATTGAATTGCGCTAGCAGAATCCAGAGAAGGTGTGTAATCTAAGAGAACATATTTGGTGAACGAATCGATAATAACGGACGCATATTCTTTCCTATCACTTTTACCACTTAGTTTGCCCGTGATGTCTATGTGAATCGTATGCCAAGGCGTAGACACTTTAGGTATTGGATGTAATCGAACCTGCTGCGCTCCCGAACATCCCTTTGAAGCTTTGCATACTATGCATGAATCTACAAATTTACGCACCTGCTTGCACATTTGTGGGAACCAATACTGTTCATATATTTTGTCAAGCGTCTTATCAACACCAAGATGCATAACTTCTGTATGAACATGATTAATAAGTGTCCATGTCAGGGATCTTGGTACAACTGGTAACCAAGAGCTGGTTCTATTGCGTTCAACTTTCCTATACAGTATGCCTTTCTGCACGTCATACGTGTGTGCAATCGACTCTGGTAACTCGTTGTTTTGATGTTTGCTGATAAGGTCACAAATTTCGCTATCACGTTTTTGCTCCACAGCTAGCCAACCCTGATGTAACTCTATAAAGTGAACTTTCTTATTCCTACTCGTAGTAACAGTTAAATCATTTAATCCCTGCAAACTATGTGTGGGCTCCGAAACGGGATTTCTTGATAGATAGTCAGCGTGGCTCATACTAATGCCCTGCTTGTGAATAATATCAAAATCGTACGCTTGTAAGAAAGCCCACCATCTGTGTACACGTGGAGTTAGGTCGGTTTTTGATTTGGATGCTTTCAAAGAATTACAGTCGGTGAAGACAGTAAAGTGCTGACCGTATAAGTAATGACGGAAGTTCTCAACCGCACGAACGACCGCCAGGGTTTCTAATTCGTATGAATGATATCGCGATTCCGCGTCAGACGTTCGACGGCTGAAGTAAGATACCACGTGAGGAACATTATCTTTCCTCTGGATCAATATAGCCCCGTAACCTTCTGAACTCGCGTCAGTGTGAAGTTCAATGGGCGAATCTTGATCAAATATTGTTAACACCGGTTCTGACGTAAGAATGTCAACAATTTTTTTATGGATATCATTGTGAGCATCTGTCCATTTGATGGGCCCTTTCAATTTTGTTAATGGGTAAAGAGGTCCTACTATACGGGTGAAACTTGGTATGAACCGTCTGAAATAAGAAGCTAGGCCTAAAAATTGCCTAACATGTGTAGCTGTTTTTGGAGTCGGAGCGTCAACTAAAGCCTGTATCTTTCTAGGGTTCGGTGTAACTACTCCTGCTTTTATGACGTAACCGAGGTAATCTATTTCCTTTTTCATGAATCTGCACTTTTTAAAGTTCAACGAAAATCCCGCGTCAGTGAGAGCTTTCAAAGTTAGTTCTAGACGTTCTAGCCCTGCAGTGACGTCATTTGAATAGCACATGACATCATCCACGTAGGCCAGCGCTACCTTGTCTTTTAGGGGACCTAGAGCTGTGTTTATGCACCGCTGATATACGGAAGCGGCATTCCGTAGACCAAACGGCATCGTCAAATATTCGAATTGACCATCCGGCGTCACAAATGCCGTTTTTGCTATGCTATCGGGGTCAACGTTTATCTGGTGATAACCAGATGTCATATCTAATGACGAGAAATAGTGCGCGCCATGGAGACGGTCGATTTGTTCGTCAATACGGGGCAACGGATAATGCTCGGGACGCGTGTTAGCATTGAGTTCCCTATAGTCTACACACATCCTATCAGTGTTGTCTTTCTTTTTGAGCAATAAGATGGGGCTAGCAAAAGGAGAACTGCTTTCCCAAATAACGCCCGCTTTTAATAGGGACTCTATTTTCTCGTTGACTATTTCTTTTTCCGCGGGTGCTAACCTATAAGGATGCCTTTGCACGGTCTTATTTGGATCAATAAGGTCTATACGGAGAACGCCTGTCGTAACCCGTCGCGTTGGTATACCGTCTGTGAAGAACTCACTATATTTTTCTAAAATTCTAATCAATGCTAATTTGTCATCACCTCGTATGTCTGTATCAATATTCATATAATCAAAGTTACTAGATTTGTCAGAAAAATTTACTTCTTTACGCTGAGAAAAAGTTACTTGATCGTTATCCATATGCACGTGTACGTTATCCTCTAATATATCCCTACCTATTATAACTGGTTCAGCAATAGTGCCATCAGGTACTACATGAAACAACACTGCGAGCGATAGGCCTTGAACATTGATGGGGCTAATAACCTGGGAAACACATTCTACATCCCCCCTACCAATGCCCGTCAGATAAACTAAATCATTCTGCGCAGTACCAGGGAACTTCTCGGCGTAGCTGTTAGTTAGTAATGAACAAGTAGATCCGCTATCAAAAAGAAAGGAAACTGGCTCACCGGATGATGTAGTCAAAGTGCTCCTCGATGCCTTGCGTTCACACATGTGGACTTCTTTGACCGCCGCTGCTCCGCCGCTACCCGCTCGATCTGGACACGCGGACGCCAAGTGTCCTGGTCGTCCACACGCGAAGCAGGTGACTGGTCTTGGTTTATCAGCGGCTCTGGACGTTTGGTCGTGCGTCTTCTCTGAAGTAACAGCCCCTTCTCTTCGCTTGCGGCAGTCTATCGCTTTGTGACCCGAAGTACCGCAGCGGTGACATGTTCCCATGAAGCGTGATTCGTTGAATCGGGACCTCTTCACATCCGCAGTGTGGTCATCACTACCCTCATGCCTTCGCTTCAGTGAAATTCCGTTGAGAACGCGCAGAAGTTGAGATCTAGTGGTCAGGTTATGAGAGTAGAGCTCACGGCGGATGACTGCTTCCTTTTGGCATAAAACTGAAGATACAAATCCCGTTGTAATATCTTCAGACATCTCCATCCGCGGAATGCGTTCGATGATGTTCCAAAGGCGCATGGCCGCCTCGCTCGCGGTTTCTTTAACACCAACTTGAAAACGTAGAATTTCGTCGAAGTGATCTTGTGGCAGCATAGGTTTAGCAAACTTCGCAAGCAATACTTCTTTGATTTGAGGCCATGTCAGCTGCGATGCCTGCAGTCGTGTTAAACTGGTAGCAGCTCGGCCTTTGAGTGCACGTGTAAGTAACAAAAGTAGTTCTGCGCCTTCTAACTTACGGTTGTTGACTACGATTTCTGTCACGTTGCACCAACCTTCGATGTCCGCTTCGCTGCCATCAGGATCAAACTCAATCAACTGAGTAGACGTGCTGCTCGAAGGTTGCGGGTGTGATATAGCCATCAATCGGGCTAAAAACAACTCCATCTGTTGAGACAGGCTTGGTTCTAATGCCGGCGCTGAAGATCTCGTACGACTATTCTCCTCTGAAGTAAGCCCTTGAAATCCCACTTCTGATAACGGCACGTGGCCATTATCAATCGATTCTGGGTTCATTGTGGCTGCCGAGCTATCGTGGGTAAGCGGGCGAGGAAAATTAAAACCACGTGTTGAAGATGATCAACGGTACACGATTATTATTTTCAACAAACTATTACCAGATTTACAATCAGCACTTTCTAATTAATTTAAATACAGTGACACTCCACCGAACACGTCTTGCTTGAGCACGATGCAAACGGATCGTGTTCCGTCTCACGGCGGCGTGCAAGAGAGCCCGGAGTTGCGTCAGAGTGAAGAAACGTCTATCCAAGCTTGTCAAATGTCCGCTGTCATTTTTAACGTTTCTTGACACTCTCAAAACATCGAAGCGCCGTCATATACAATATTACATGAATGTTTACTTTGAAAAGTATTATATTTACTGCTTTAATTTATTGTGAATGTGAGCACTATGTGGGTCATTTTCTTTTTTCTTTAAATATTTTACTATTATTTTATGCTTTTTCTCAGTTTTAATGGTGGTCTGGCATTTTGAGCACTTTATGAGGCCTACCCAAATGTACTTTCTTTGGTATTGTTCGTCGAGTCGTTGAGCTCCTTAAGTCTTGAGTCGAGCTGCACGATTACTGACAAATGCTTGCACTGATTGGACAGGTCCATTCAAATTTGTGTGGTTCTTTCCTCAAAAGACCATTTCAAACACAGATCTACATGGTCCTCACATAATCTGACCAAGATTATGTCTGGACTTTAAAAGAGACTTTGAACCCTGAGTTTGTTTCGCCATTTCTTCTCAGGGATAGTCAGATAGGAAATGTCGACTACATCTAGCTTATTTTTTACTTTTTAATATGAAGTGTAAAAGTGATTCCGATATCCTATTTACAGAATAAACGATTTCATTTCATTTGAGGTCGTGGAGTTCTTGGGCACACTCACCGAAGTACAATCTGTAGAAGACCGACAAGCAGGCAACCTTGCGGCGATGGGCCAAGCTGTGAAGCTTGGCATCCACCAGTTTTACGTCGCCAATGAGCCTCTTAGCTCTGCGTTCCACCGAGTCAAGCGCGGCAATTAGTTGGTATTTATCTGAGCTATCCCAAAGGTGGCTACAATACTCCATGCAGGATCGGACCTGCGCTTTGTAAAGGGTCAAAAGCTGTCCAGGCGTAAAGTATCGCTTCACCCTATTTTTTTTTTTTAAACTCTTAGACACGTTGCCAACGTACATGTTATACGGTCCGTATATTTTGCAATGTGCCAGTCTGTAATCTCTTACTGTATTACAAGTTGGGGTGGTGCTGCTAAATCAATTCTCAAGCCTCTTGAGGTGGCGCAGCGAGCAGTCCTGAAGGTAGCCACTTTTCGACCAATACTTTATCCTACCTTTGACCTCTACCAGAAATGCGAGGTCCTTACTGTTCGCCAAATGTTCATACTCAGCACAATTTTACAACAGCACACTAACACTCCAGTTGCACGTCGGCCGACAATACCCAGAAGAAGAAACAGTATGTAATGTACCTCATCCTTACTTTAATTTTACAAAAAGATTAAATTTCTTAATCAAGGACCATTTCTTTATAATAGAATAAATGCAATAATTCCTCTGCAACCATGTTGTAAGCTAACATGCAAAAAGCTGATTACTGAATTTCTTTCAACCAAAAATTATGATGATACCGAATCCCTTCTCACAACAATGAAGTAACTCATAATACACGAACGCACACACCCTCACACACACACACACACACACACTCTCACACCCACACACACACACTCACACCCACACACACACAAACACAGAGTTCTTGTATTGGACTTTTATTAGTCCAGTTTGTCAATTTTTTCTCGTTTTTATGTAACAGTCTAAGCAATACCTTTGTCGTACTTTTGGGAAATGAGGGCTGATTGTCCTTAATACAGGCTACTAAGTAACCTAGCTAGGACATCAGATCGTAAAATTGTATTGTTACCTACTCATGTCAGATGTAAACTATTCCTAAGTTGTCATCCTACTTTGTAACAGACTGTACCTCTTTTTATGAAATAAATTACTATTACTATTACCCTATTTAGGATGCCCAGTTTCTTGGCCGCAGTTTGGGCTTTGTACTCGATGGTGGCACCGAAGTTGAGACTAGATGTGAACTCCATGCCTAGGAGCTCGAGCCGACCAGTTACAGGAACCGACCCCGAAAAGTAGGAATGTGATCGAAACCACTCCTTTTAGCGGTAAAATGATACGCCTGTGTTTTGGTGGCGTTAAAAATGACCAGATTATCATCACCCCACTGGGAGACAAGGCTAAAGGTCAACTCTGTCCGCTCAACCATGGCCTCTCTCAAAAACGAACGGCGGCCCCGCTGGTTTTTGCGCTAGACAAGTATCTCTCTGAAACATTACTGATGTCCGCGTACCCCACAATACCAGTCTGTAGTAGGTCATTGATGTGCAGCAGGAAAAGAGTTGCAGAGAGAACAGACCTCTGAGGAACTCCGGCATCAATAGCCATAAGGTCAGAGGAGCAGCCGTCAACGACTACTCTGATCGACCGTTCACTAAGGAAGTCTGATATCCACCTACAAAAATCAGCTGGTATGCCATAAGCAGGAAGCTTGCTGAGTAGACCAGCGTGCCAGACACTGTCGAAGGCCTTTAAGATATCAAGCGATACAGCAAGTGCTCCGCCATGTTTCTCGATGGCTTCGGCCCAGCAGTGCGTGACATACACAAGAAGATCACCAGTTGACCGTCCCCGGCGAAAGCCATATTGACGGTCACTGAGGAGGTCATTGTCTTCAAGGTAGGTCAGCAACTTACTGTTCAGTACCCTTTCCATAACTTTGCACAGAATGGAGGTAATGACGATGAAAGAAAGAAAGAAAGAAAAATAAATTTATTTGTATGATCGGACGGTAATGGGCAGGGTCTGCACGGTCGCCCTTTTTGGGCACTGGTTGTACATTTGCAAGCTTCCAGGATTTTGGCACCGTTCTTTTTTTAAGAGAGAGGCGGAACAAACGTGTCAACTCAGGGGACAGTTCACGCGCACACTGCCACAACACTCTCGCCGGAATGCCGTCAGGCCCGCTGGCCTTGTTCACGTCTAGACTGCACAATACTCAACGGACCTCTTTACTTATCTAGGTAAACAATCAAACATTAATGACAGACAGTTTGGTTTTAGGAATGAATTATCAACCGAGACTGCGATTATGACTCTAAAGAGCACATGGCAGTGCAATACACTGAGAGGAGGATACCTGTGTATGCATGCTTCCTGGATTCATCATCCTGGATTCAATACACAGAAAACAATTCTACTGGTATTAAATCATAAAAATGTTTTATCATTGTGAGTCATCAATTCAATAAATGCAAAATATAGGTACATACTAGTTAACAAGGTAGGTACTAAGTCATCCAACAAATAAGTAAACTAAATACTTTTTAAGTGTCGCTTCTATAGTCATCTAAATGATAAATTATTTTATTTCTGTATGTAGGTTTGTACTTTGTAAACACTTCACTTGTATACGAGTATTGCCTAGCCACGTAGATTGCCTACAATATACCTACGCCAATGAGAACCTTGAGAAATGTCGCTCAGCATGTAAGACAAAAATTCAAATCTCGAAATTGTCTGAAAACAAGCAAGGAAAAACTCATTTAAAAACATCTTGAAAACTTTGCGTGAGGTGAAAACCGTACAGCTACCTACCAGCAAAATGTCCGAAATAAAATATTCAACATCATAAATATCAGAAAAGTGTCAAAATCATGGATGATATCAATAAAGTGTGTTGATATATTAATTTAGGAGAGCCGTAAAGCTTCCCCGGGATAGTGAGAGGTAGCTGGACCACTTAGTAGAGTACGGCACACCCCTTGCCCTGAGGTTCGCGCATGCGTTATGAGCTGAAACTTAGGGATGCTGTGTGATATCGATGGAATGGAGTGAAATGTCGATAAGAATGATGTGTTCTTAGGAGACTTGCGGACTTTTTGTAGGACGTTCTCAATTTCGGTTGAAAGCGTAGTAAACACAACTCGTCCTGTGCAGCACTGCATCCTAAAAGCCTAATGACCTTCAATCACAGGACTATAAGTAGGTATACCTAATTTAATCGACTGCTAATAGGACGACATAAAATCAATCGCAGGTTAAACTTGGTAAGTAAGCCCCGAATCGGCGAAGTAAGTTAAGTAGGATATCCAGTTATACGGGATGAAGCTGATGAATTCACTGTTGTACCCCTTATACATAGAAGCCTTTCGTAATTTCGGTTTTACGGGTTTTATCATGTCACACGACAAATATTTCATCGATATAAGTCTGCCCAACACTACGTGTGAAACTACCCCTCTATCGATTTAAACCGCCGAAGCCTAATTTTATCTGTTTGCACAAACTTATCCACTGAAATACACTTACAAGCATCGCCTAACAACTGAAATTGCACGTTATCCCCAGAGTGTAAAGACGACTTTCTATCGCACATTAAGAGTGTTTTACGTCTAAAGCTACTGAAAGAAAAATTGTACGAAGCAAGGTGAGTGGTGAAGTGTTGAATCTTATACCACTAGTAATAAAGTTCAATTTCCTTTACAGTGACAAGTCCGACGGCATTTCTAGCCCTTGTAACCGTCTGGCTGTACAGCTCCAGGTGAAAATGTAGATTTCAGTTGCGCCTTCACGTTTTTCAGTGATTCTTAGTCAAAATTAGTCAAATAATGGTGTTTCTAAGTAATAGAGGTCATAGCTACGGTTATTTTCATTGGTGATTGATGTAAAAGTGGTGCTTTCACGGTGACCTCATGCCGGATCTTTTTATAGCACACAATCCTGTGGTTTTAGTGCAGTAAAGTGTTTAAAAGAAAGAATAAGGTGAGTGTTTTTTTTTGCTTATTTTTCGAGCATTTTGATTTCTGTAATGACGGCTGTGAAAGACATTGCCTGTAAAATATTTATAGATTTGCCTATGTAGGTAGGTCTGTAGATGTTTAATGTGTAGTACGATAGGGTTGGTTTTAATGATAGTGTAATAACCTTAGTAATTGAAATATGAATAGATGATTCTTCATTACCTTCGTCGGAATAATCGATCACTAGCAAGGTTGAAGGTTGAATAATTTCTGCTACTTTTGGCGTAGTTTTATGTATTATATGTCTAGAATTCTAGATATCGACCTATGGATATAGATATAACCATGCAGGATTACGGTTTTTGAAGACCTACTATACACCACTACTTCAGACACCAATCTACATAGTCTTCACATGATCTGACCAAGATTATGTCTGGACTGTAAAAGAGACTGTGACCTCCTCTGAGTTTTGTTTCGACCTTTCATCTCAGCTAGAGTAGTCAGATAGAAAACGCCGACCTCATCTAGTTTTATAAAAATATGGTTGACGTGTAAAATTTTTTGTACAAACCTTTATACAGAAATAAAATCATTTATAGTTTACGTGGCGGGCACGTAAATAACCACTTTCTGTACATGAGCTTTGTAAAGTACGTAAGATGTTTATTTTCACCCATTTGCAATTTCTTAGTTGGTCCTTTACATTTTGTGATCACTGTTGAGTCTAGAAAGTGATTTATGAGGCAGGAGATTACATAATTGTGTCGGAGTATTTTGTGCTGCAAATCTTGGAGAAAAACAATGAATTACCTTCTAACTGCGTTACAAACTACGATTACACGTCGTGTAGTAATAGCGAGGGGTCCGATAATACGCACGGAAAGCTTTATTCAGGTTGTTTTTGTTTTAGAAAAGTCTTGGAGGTTCTCGTATACAAGCTGCTAATAAAGGATTAAAATACTAATTAACATGTTAAGCGTAGCCAGCAATCAAGTCATAATTGGATACTACATTGCACCGCAACATCTCGTAGATAATGTTAGCGTACATTGAGTTTAGATCGCCGTTGGCGCCCGACCAGGCTCAGTTGGGCGCCAAAACAATATATAAACCTGCATTGCTACGTTCATCCAACTATACTTAGAGCTTTTTCGGGTATAATCTCGAAAAAGTAAATCTCTTTTCCTAATGTCTGATTTAACAGAGTCCTTGGAGTTTCATGCCGGTTCTTCTCCTTAGGTAGATTCTACATTTTGGAACGGGCAACTAGCTTCCTCTTTTGACTACTTGAAGTGCCTTAAAATAAATACATATCTGAGTGAGACATCGTTTTCATAATCGCAATAAAAGACTTGCGACGGGTACAGGGTGCAATGTAACGGCCCCATATTTCCATATTTATACACTTACCTACCTTATAAGTAGGTACCTACTTAGCAGACATAAAAGCGTTTGTAAATTTGTCGCAAACTTGCAAGACTGTATGTATCATTCATTATCCCCTATTCAAAATTGTACACCTACATCACCAGTTTTTGCAAATGCTTTTTAAATAGCAGATTCATGCAGAACGTTGTCTGTCGCTTAGGAGGACCCAGCACGCAAAAAGAGGCCGCTACTTTCTACAGAATTATGGATCCTAACAATATATTATTATCTTAGCTAATATTATAAATGCGAGAGTGAGTTTGTTTGTTACGCTTTCACGCTAAAATAGCTGAACGGATTGGGGTGAAATGTGGCATATTGATAGACCATGCATGACCTGGAGAAGAACATAGGCTACTATTCATCCTGGTTCGCAGATGAAGTCGCGGGCAACGGCTAGCAAGAAATAATATATTATTTAACTATCACTGTGTCGTCCCAAGCCATTTTCTGTGGACTGTCAATGTTAATATTTCATAAATACCTAACTGCGTCTTTTCGTATCTCGGAATTATAAATGTAAGGTACTTTGTCTATTTTTGCTTGGTATCATATTCTATGTGCGATAAATGCTTCGTTTTGCATACCCATTTGAAAGCAGATACTTATAATATGAACTCATTATCTCCCCCATCATACCGCAAACGAAAGTCGAATTTTCCCGGGCTTGGTAAGGCGACGTCACAGTACTTCCTGCGACACTCTTATATATATCTCGAAATAAATCAAACAAGGAGGAGGCAGTTACTTAAGAAATAATCTAGCTTCTAGCGACAAAAGTTTATAATAAACTACCAGATTGTTTCAAAACTCTTAACTTTAGGACATTTAAATGTAAATTATTCAATTATCTCTTAAATAAATGCTACTACTCGACTAATGATTTCATGAACGAAAAATTGACTTAAATATTAGGAATTAATTATATTATCTTCTTATTATCTCTTTGACTTAATTAACTGTTTTTGACATTTCCTCTAATATTTGACTAATTTGCAATTTTAATGTTATACTAACTTATTTAATTCATTGTTATGTCTAACAAACTAACTAAAACCCTAAAAATGTAGATATTTGTACGCCGGAGACGGCAGAATATTATGAACTTTTATAAAACATGTAACAACTCTGTAACGATATTCTGACAAATAAATGGACTATTACTATTACTAGGAAAGCGTGTTTCATCATTCACCGCTTTCTCACTCAAAAATCTTTATGAATACCTACCCTGTTTTTACCTTCTCTAAAACTTAAATAATCCCTTTTCCCAGCCATGCATCTGCTGCTACTCCTCGTGTTGGTCTCCATCAGCCAGGGTTTCCCGCAGAAGCCCAACCTGGACGCCATCCTGAACAGGAGAACTGATGTGTACATCGCGGGCTTCTTTCCGTTCGGGAAGGGGGTCGAGAATTCTAATACTGGTATCTATTTAATTTTTAATCATAATTGAGCACCAATGAAAGGCCATACTTTATTGTACCTACCCGCAGTCAGGGAAATTAATTGTTAAGTTAATTGACTAATTAAAACCCTACATCAATTTGCCGTGTTATAGCCATTTCTTACAACTGTCAAACAATGATAGTTATACTTAATTTGAATATACGGACAATAGTAGGTAGGCAGTTAATTATGGAGTGGGCTATGCTCGGAGTTTCTTTGAAGGATAAAATCAGGAATTAAATTATCTGGAAAAGAACCGGAGTTACCGACATTGGTTGCAGAGTAAGCAAGCGGAAGTGGCAGTGGGCCGACCATGTTTGTCGTAGGACCGATAGCCGGTGGAGCAAACGAGTCTTGGAATGGAGACCGCGTTTAGGCGTAGTGTGGAACGCCCCCCAGCTAGATGGACAGACGACATTAAAAAGGTGGCTGGGACAGACTGGATGCGTTAGGCGGAGGACAGGATGTTGTGGTGCAGCCTGGAAGAGGCCTATTAGGTCCAGCAGTGGACTGCGACAGGCTGAGTTGATTGATTGAGGCAGTTAATTTGATTTACAATAAACTTCCCTAACTTGTAGGTACGTCTCGTCTGTGCGCACACTGTTTGTCTACCAGCCCCGCCAGCAACGACTGTCTAGCTACTTAGCAAGTATTTTTACTCGGGGCATGAGCTTTATGCGCCGCTACGATATAAGTAGATGGACTCGTCATCCAATGCCTTACAAGGTCTCGCATAGGAAGAAAGTGGTGATCAAAGATCGCACACGCAAAAAAATAACTTAAATAGGTAGGTGACTATTTATAGAATTAATCCCAAATTAAATCATAGCTAGAGCTACGCACGCCTTCTTAAACACTGGATGTTACCAAAGTTTCTTGTACCTACTTCACGAAATAACAACGTTGCCTAAGTAAATTGCCTATTATGTTTAAGTAAGAAGTTACTTGAGAAAGTGGAACGACTTCAGACAGTTCCGACGAAGTTGCGGCTAATGTCCAAGTTTTGACAAGTTTCCTTGTTAGTTTACTTAGACGAGATACCTAAGTAGGTATTTATCAGTAAGGTAAAAGATAAATGCCAGTACATGCCTACCTACTATGTCAAATTTCTATGTTAGATGATACCTATACAAATTAAAGTTAAAAAAACTAAAACTCAACTACGTCAAAGACGCCAACTAGGTACTACAACTACAACAAGACATAGTAACACAATAACATCGCTTTTAGTTTTCGTAACCGGAGTCACACGTAATCTGTATGTTTTTTGTACTAATTACACTATAACACCCGGGGAACAACATAATTATTTAGTTAATTACGTGTGACTCCGGTTTTGTTTTGTTACTAAGTATGTCGTGTTTATACCTTTTTGATTGGCGTTTTTGTCGTAGTTGGGTTTTAGTTTTCAACTTTCATTTTTATTTTGGGGTTAGGGGTAATGGGTCGTTGGTAGCAAATGAATATGTCAGTGATACTCTCTCTGTTTTGTTAAGCACCCTACACAACATTTTAGAAAGGGTATTAAAGTGTTGTTGAAAACAGTCAGAGTGAGACATAGGTAATTGTTTTTATTCTTATTTGGGGTGTATGTTTAACTATAGATATCCAATATTTTCAGAAAGTCGGTACTCCAGACGATACATTAATCTAAAATACATAAGTATCTACCTATATTTTTTCGCTAACACTGTAGGAACATCTGCCGTAAGCGGACATCTTGGATTTTATAAGTATGATGATAATAGAGCCTGAAACACGCGGAACACCATGACGCTAGTAGTTTTGAAGTTATGAGGGAACAGATTAACAAACATACATAAATACATACCTACATAAAAACATTAAAAAAACATACAAACACATCGAAATCACGTCAAAATCACAACTTTCCTTTGGCTTTGCCGTAGTCGGGTAAAAAGTAAAACTCTAGACTTACAATAAAGCTTATTCATTACATAGGGCCAATTCTTTGATCCCGCACATGACATGATTAAAGTTGCTCATGAACATTCTTAATACCTACCTTTTGACGACTTTACCTCTAAAAGCTGTAATATTTATGAATACAGGATGTTACAAAATGAAACAATCACTGTCAGGAACTCAGGGCAATATGGCAACGCATCTATACCTTATTTACATTTTTTCTTTTCCAATTCAATTTGAATCGTTCATAATCCAATGTACCAACGAGAGGTAAACACTGTTGTAGGTCGAGGCGTGATGCCCAGCGTGAAGCTCGCCCTGGACCATGTCAACGAGCATGACTCCGTACTCAGGAACTACCGGCTGCACATGTGGTGGAACGATACCGAGGTAAGCACTGCCGTAGCCCTGTAGGCTGAGGCGTGAAGATCGCCCTGCACCCGTCAAGCTCAGGAAGTATCGGCTGCACGTGTGGGGGAATAACACTGAGGTAAGGAGACTTCCACATTCAAGGAAACAAGGAAAAGGCGGATAACGCCCTCCTTCTTCAACAGTGACAACTGTCTACCTCACTTGTTCCCTTATGCTGATCCAGATGAGAAGATCCTTCTTCGACCATCCAACTTGACAACTTAATATCTGAGGTAGTATAGCATTAGGCTACACAGTTTCTGTGGTAAGCTTTAAACTGCCAGTTCTATAGTAGACGGTACGGTTTGATTTTTTAGGGGCTCTCATGTATTTGTGCCTGAGGAAGTTGGGGATATTCCTTAGTAGAACTTATTATTATTATTTAATTATTTATTAAAAATAATGTTTACAAAAAAACCGTGACTTATGGACCTTGCCCCACAAAACCGTTTTCACTGTTTGTCTGCGGGAACAGAACACAGTTCTACAACTAAGTTTTACTAGTGCGGACACTTAAATTTCACTAATTGTACCTATAAAGTTACTAACAATATAATATCTTATATAATATACCTAATCACTCATCTGTTCTCCCCCAACAATCTGCAAACCATTTCCAACCATTTGCAACCATCTTAGCTTATAGCTTTAACAATGAACAACCAAACACGCAGAATGAACGGCTACACTACGCAGCGTACTCAGCCTAATTGGTCCCACTGCTGGGACACAGGTCTCTCTGTGTGAAGGAATGGGCCACGATCCACTACGCGGGCCCAGAATGACGCGCGAGAATGTACAGCTACTTAACACGTTCGCGTGAGCCACCTCATCTCTGAATGCTTGTACTGAGGCGCAACTTTTTCTAATACAAAGTTATGGCTGGCTTGCTGCGCGGCGCAGCCTAACTGCCGGTGTGGATAATGGTGCAAGAAAGGACGTCATAAGACGTTGTGCATATGCGCGCAACTTTTTCATGTGTACCTACAAAACAAAAAAAACAAAAAAAAATTCACGCGGCGGTATAGCCTATGAACATCGAATGAGTTGCGGCGCAAAATAGATGCGCCATAGAAATTTGCCCATAAAACAGACGTCCAAAGACGTTCCGTCGAAATAAATATGACAATCTAGAGGCCGTCATATATTTTACGTTGCGCCATTTCATAATTATACCAATACGACGTCGGAAGACGTTGTGAGCAACGTCTTCCGACGTCGTATTGCTTCTTCTCTCTTCGCGAACGTGTTAATGCTTATTCTTTATTTGAACCAGTGCAACGCCGCAGTAGGAGTGAAGTCATTCTTCGACATGATGCACAGCGGCCCCCACAAGCTGATGCTGTTCGGAGCCGCCTGCACTCACGTCACGGACCCCATCGCCAAGGCCTCAAAACACTGGCATCTGACCCAGGTAGGGGGATAAGTTAAGTGTAGGTTACCAATTAATGGAAAAAGTTTCAGGCGAACGACGAGGGCTACCAAATGTTATAAATAGTAATAACAAATAGTTGGACCGTTTCTGAAATAATAAACTTCAGATGTGACAACTGACCAGACTTTTGGAAAGGAGAAAATAAGTAGCCAAATTGGTTATTCAAATCAAATAAAAACTACAATAGTGAAACAGCTAAATGCATTCGATGGTCGATGGGTTGTTGGTAGGAACCTTGCCAGATTCACTATTGTAGTGTGGTAGCCCCTCTTCTTCAAAAGCTTAAGGTTTCAAAAGAATATTAGTAAGAAATTTCGAACATTGCTAGTACTCTTTTCAATCTCACATGACCTTAGTCCATTAATGTTGGTCGATTCAGTTGTCCTCCATTTCCGTTTCTTCCAGCTGTCGTACGCGGATACCCACCCGATGTTCACGAAGGAAGCCTTTCCCAACTTCTTCCGCATCGTACCCTCGGAGAACGCCTTCAATCTGCCGAGGATCAGGCTGCTGCAGCACTTCAACTGGACTAGGGTTGGGACTATCTACCAGAATGAGCCGAGATATGCTTTGGTAAGTATTTTGAGCTTTGACAAAACAATACCAAATTACCAATCAATACACACAACCGTAACAAGAATAACAAAACTCCGAACTACCAAATAAAGTGCTCCTCGATTATGGGGACCAACGATCATACCTTATCGACTCATGTACGACATGGCCATTTAGGGTTTTACAAAATAATGTAGAAGCTTTAGACGTTTATGATAGAAAGGGCACATTGGCTGACAGTTAACTCTTACTATTTTTATTTTATTTAGCTGTAAGTCTTCCAAAGAGCTTATAACCAAATAAATTAAAATTAAGCCATGCATAATCGTTTAATATTATGACAAAGTGACGTTGAATGTTGGTTCCTATAAAGTGCTCATAAATTTCTACCCAGGCCCACAACCGTCTCCTAGCCGACCTAGATACCAACGGATTCCTCATAGAAGAGACCCAGAGCTTCGCCACGGAGGTGAAGACCGCACTCTCCAAGCTCAAAGAGAAGGATGTCAGGATCATCCTGGGAAATTTCAACGAAACCTGGGCTCTACAGATATTCTGCGAGGCTTATAAGTATGTCCTATCTTGTCATTATTTTATTTGTCTGTGAAAACCTCTTTTGCTTTTTGTTTCATAGTTTGGTCCTAGTTCACTAAAAAGTGTTGTAAATAATATGCTGTTAAAATTAATTTATATCCTAATACTTAAAATAACAACTAAGTAATCTACATTATCTTCTTCATGCCACAACCTCAATCTCATAAAAAAAAGTGGAAATAATCAATTATTCGATCGCACTTGACTAATACTACTAACATAATATTTAATATAATAACCTAGTTTGGAGTCGACCACACTTCTTATCTAGTGACTTTTTGCCCATTAATCATACCAGTGTTTCCTACCTCCCCAGCCTAGAGATGTACGGTCGCGCCTACACGTGGCTCCTGCTGGGCACGTACAGCAACAAGTGGTGGCTGCGACACGCGCCGTGCTCCAAGCGGAACCTCACCGCCGCGCTCGACACCACCATACTGACTGACCTGCTGCCACTGTCTACTACTGGGGAGATGACTGTGTCGGGCATTGTGAGTATACTCTGCATCTCCTATTGTTCTATTTTGAGAACAGAACGCAAAAATAATGTTTATCCTCGCATCAACTTGCACGCAAGTGTTTTTACGCATATTTATAATAATATCTGGCTTGCCACGCACTTGTCTTTCGGGGGAGTGTACCAGACCAGAATACCCAGATCCATGCAATGGATCGATATCATTTCTTTTAATGGATACTTTTTCTTTTAGACAGCTAAGGACTACCAAGTGGAATACGATCGGAGAAGAGGCTTAGAGTATTCCAGATTCCACGGATATACTTATGATGGTAAGTTTCTCGAAGTTTTCTAGAAAAAAATATGTTATATAACACTTGTTACAGTACACAATTTAATATGTCATCCAGGTATATGGGCAATGGCGCTGGCGATTCAGACAGTGGCGCAGCGAGTCAGGTCAAAGTATAAAGAGAAGACGGTACAGGACTTCAAGTATAGAGACAAGGAGTGGGAGTCTTTATTCTTGGATGCTCTCGGCAACGTCACCTTTGAAGGTGTTACGGTCAGTTTAATGAGTATATTTTAAGCTGGCGATGAATAAGTTACATCTGATAATAGGCTAAGATTGAAACCAGATCTGTTTTTCTGGCGAGGCCTTTGCCCCAAAATTAATACATTCCTTTTTTTTTCAAAATGGCTTTTGAATTAGCACAAAACATTCGCCCCTAAAGGAGCCCCTATCAATTCAGTTCTAAAGAATCCATTGATTTCAACATAGCGAAATCTCGAATGATGGATGTTCAGCGTTTTTTACTGACTATTTATTAGAACTGTTTATGGCAGGGTCCAGTTCGTTTTTACGACAACGAGCGCAAGGCCTCGATCCTGCTGAAGCAGTTCCAGGGAGACGGGACGGGGGAGGTGAAGGTAGGGGAGTACTGCGCGGAGAGGGACCATCTTGACCTGGCTAGTGGAGAGGCTTTCAAGTGGTTTGGCAGGTGTGGATCAAATGAATAAATAACAATAAATTATAAAGAATCATAATGGTAAAATATCTACGAAAAATTTTCAAAGTTATATTGCAATATTAGACGCCTGTACTAAAAGTATAAACAGAGCTACACAGATGTTTGTGACTTTGAAGTGTAAATAAAAGTTTTTTTTTTATGACACAGGCGGCTGTAGCCCACACAGTATGTTAAAATAGGACAGTAAAATGCTTAACAATAATTATTTAAAAGAAGGCTTAAAATAGTGACAAAATGAAATTATTCAGATATGTGATGATTGATACTTAGCACGTAGAATTCGGTCCCTAATAATGAAAACGATTGTTTTGCGATTTTAGCAAGTTTAATAATAAGATTAGATTATTATTATTTATTATTATCCCAGTCATCCCAGTATTCGATTTTTTGAAGGTCCTTTCTGTCTTCGTATTATAGCGAATGAGTTACAATAAGTAAAGGCTTCTCGTTCAATAGCTACGTCAAACTGACGCACTATGCTCAAGACATTGACACTCAGAAACAACAAAACAAAAAAAAAACTTTTTAAATTCATCTGATTCTTGAAGCCATTTGAATGTGTCGTTAGTAACATCAAAATTAAACTTCAATCACACCCTTTTCTACAGGAACCCTCCAAAAGACCGCACGCTTCGTTTAATTGAGCACACCCAGGTGAACATCACGATCTACTCCATTCTCGTCTCGTGCTCCGTGCTCGGCATCCTGCTCGCCACCGGCTTCCTCGCCATGAACATACACTACAGGAACCAAAGGTACTCGTATTACGAGTATATAGTATAACCCTTCTTGAAGTTAACTTTTATGCTAAAATTATAGACTCTTCTGTCAAAAATTACTGTCCGTACATAGTTGCAAAACTATCTTTCCCGCTCTTTACAATCAGGTGGCCGGACTTGAAAAGCGTGAAAGAAGTGTATTTTCTATTTTACAAAAGCCCTACTTAATTCTCTTACTAAGAAAGTGCCTGTATTTACATCTTCTGCATTTATATTTGTAATTTGTAGTGTACATAATAAAGAGTATTCTATCTATCATGTTCTGTATCTTGACTTTGTTTTGTTCTATAACTTTAGTCCTATTAGAGGGAAAAGGCAATTTCACAAAAATATAAATATCTCCATCATCTTATTGGCCAAAGTGAATATAATGTTTACTAAGATGAAAAGTGATTAATACTAACAATTACATATTATACATACATACATAAACTCACGCCTTCTTCCCATGGGGGTAGGCAGAAACTATAGAACGCCACCTGCTACGCTCCTTACATACTCCTTTTGCTTCGCCTACGTTCATACATCTGGTCATACACACACGCCGATTGCGAGTACTCCGCACCTGACCTTTCTGAAGAACATCACCAATTTGGTCACTATATGTCCTCCTAGGGCGTCCCCTCCCGGCGTTTCCACTCACCTCTGCTTTATAAATACCTTTTGTTAGTCGCGTTCCACTCATCGTCTCAACATGACCAAACCATCTAAGCATACTCTTTTCAATTTTTGTTACTACATCTTCTTTTGAACTGCACCGTTGCCTTATCACCTCATTTTTCAGCCTATCATTCATAGTCACGCCAGACATGCTTCGCAAGGAACGCATTTCCACTGCATTTATTCTACTTTCATTCTTCTTTTGCCACACCCAACATTCACTTCCATACATAAGCGTAGGCACCAGCACACCATTGTGAACAGCCAGTCGAGGCTTTTTGGGCATCGACTGATGAGTCACAATCGCATGTATAGCACCGTTCACTTTATTTTCCGCATTTACTCTCCTTTCCACATCTTCATCAATCTTTCCATCCCTTGTAAACTGACCCCCCAAATATATAAACACACTTACTTGCTCCACACTCTTATCATTTATTTTCACATCACACACCGATACATCCTCTTCTCTTTCAAACACCATAACCTTCGTCTTATTCACATTTATATTCATCCCTTTCCTCTTATATGCTTCATCCATCACAGTCGCAAGACATGGTGTCTTGCAACTGTTCTGCAGACGAAGCAAGTAGAACTTGATCATCTGCGTAGAGAAGGCATTTGACAGGCAACTCATTCATTCTCATTCCGCACTCACTCTCTTTCAAATCTATCAGACAACTATCCATGTACAAGTTGAACAGCCACGGTGATGCTACACAACCCTGTCTAACACCCCTTGAGATGCAGAACCAGTCCGTGTATAAAGATTTCAGTGCCCGTACCAAGCTCCAGTCCAACTGATAGTGTTGACCACAGTTCTTCCCTCCATGTCATAGGCCTTCTCCAAGTCAACGAAAGCACAGTACACTTTCTTGTGCTTTGCCAGATATTTTTCGGCTATGCACCTTAAGGAGAAGATCTGATCCATACATCCCATTCCCTGTCTAAATCCTGCCTGCACATCCCATATTTTCTCATCTGTCATTCTTGCCACTCTATTTATCAAAACCTTTGCATACAGTTTGCCGATAACACTCAAAAGACTGATGCCGCGGTGGTTTTTACACTCCTGCTGAGAGCCTTTTCCCTTATATAGTGGTACGATTACAGCCTTGCACCAGTCATCTGGCACATGGCCATATCTCCAACACATATTAAAGATCCGGCACAACAGGCTTGCTACCACCCCGTCACCACCCTTCAGCATTTCAGCAGATACTCTGTCATACCCTGCAGCTTTCCCAATTTTCATCCCTTTCAACGCTCTTACAATCTCATCTATTTCTATTTCATTCCACTCATCTGCATGAGAGCTTGGGTCCTCAAAACTGGCTTCTGCCCAATTAACCACTCCTTGTACACTATCCTGACAACTAAATAAACTTTCAAAGTATCCCTTCCAGCGTTCCAAGACCTTACATTCTTCGCTTAATAAACATCCATCTTCTGCTCTTAACGTTCATACTCGATGTTCCTGTCACTCCGCGAGCCAATCTTACTTGTTTCTAGAACAGCTTAACATTGACCCTGAAGTTATCAGAGAACTTCCTATTATACTTTTCTTCCTTTTCATCCTTCTTCATTTTTACAATCTTTTTCACTCACGCTTTTATTTCAGAGTATTTCTTCTTCACTTTTTCCAAATCATACGCCACATTCGTTGCCTGATTCATCCTATTTTCCTTTCTTCTTTCTCACAACCTCTTTAACTTCTTCATCTACCCAACAATCATTTGTTCTACTACCACATTTCCTCTGCGCCAGACCACATACTTTTGTGGCTACTTGCACCATACTATTTTTCGCTATATTCCATACTTCTTCTAGACTGTAATCATTCGTATCATCAAATATTTTATCCGTCTTCACTTTTACTTCCCTCTTATATTCCTCTTTTACTTTCAATTCTTGCAGTCTTTCCACTTTTATTCTTTCTAGAGCAGTTAAAGGAACTCAGACTCGGTGACGCCAATGCCTGAACACACCATCCATCCGACACATAACCAGATGATAATCAGTCCCTACATTAACACCCCGATATGCTCTAGTATCTGTGCGGGCGGGGGAGTACACGGCGTCTGCTGCACTCGCGTCGCCTTCCTTAGTAAGTTTTAACAACACGAATTAACAATAATGATCGATAACAAATTAACGGGATGAGAGATTGGTAGCAAGATAACAACACACGTGCTTGCGCGGCGGAGAGTCAAAACTTACTAAGGAAGACGACGCGAGTGCAGCAGACGCCGTGTACTCCCCCACCCGCACACCCCGCCCTCACACCCCGCCCCATCGCGAAGAATTTCGCCAGGAAAATCGGTTGTTTTAGCGAGGATCATAAACTAAAAACACAGATAATTTCTCTCCCCGCGCCGATTCAAACACATGCCTTGGCACGAATTATGTATTTTAAAATTGACTTTTATAGCTTTCTGGAAAGCTTACAGAATAAGCAAGTTGTTTTAGTTATTTGTACGATTAATGTCATAGAAATTTTTGTGACGAGACAACATTTTTGAAGCGTAAAATGAAAATATTGGTAAGATATTATTCTTATATCGCTCATTATTTTCATTATTTTGTTAAATTAAGTAGTTTTAATTATGTCCATAGCTTAATTGCAGTGCCAGCTACAACATCATTTTTAATGGTACCCATTCAAATATGTAGTTTTTTTTTAATTTGGAATGAAATTTCAAATTTTGGGTAAATATCGAAAAACCCTTAAAATTCTAATATCTCGAAAACTATTGAATTTCGGCCATACATATGGGGGGTTCAATTTGTTGCATTTTGGCCCCCTTATCAGCCCCTGCCGGATATACGTCGAATTACCAGTAACCCAATAAAATGTAAAATAATTTGCATTACGCAACACAGAACATTAACATAATTATATTATTTGCCTTATGTTAGCTAGCACACGCCACTATACAAAAAAAAAAACATAAAAATCGTCAAAAAACTATGCTCAAGCAGAAATAACGTAAACAGAACGTACTTAAATATAAAGCCTCCAGGCATAATGGGCGTGCCCGCTTACATAAAGCTATGGCTGTAACTCGTTTAACAAGTCACAAATGATAAACCAGCACCATCGAAGTAAAATAAAAAACAGTTAATCATTAATAACAATAACAAAACCATGGTCAGCAAGACGACCAGTCACCACAAGCAGCACCCGTTCACGAGCATAACGCAAAGATCAACCATCACCCCCCTCGCTATATTTGAGGGAAGGAGGCAACCCGACCCCCGACGCTACCGCAAGCAGTGACATCTAAGGGAGCACGACGAACTTGCTGCCCGTTGCTCAGGCAAGAATAATATAATCAATTGTCGAGGTCGCTAGCTAACCACTTATTGCAATACAACTCATAAAAAACATTTTCATGAGTATATTATGTCAGAAGTCAGAGAACCGTGTTTGGATATGTCCACTCCCTTTCTTTTCGTCTCATTCACACATAACACATCTATTCTTTTATCCTTCACCATCTCACACACCTCACCCATCTTATCTTTTATACCTCCCTGCACATTCAGCGTAGCTAAGCGACACTCCGCAGCTCGCTTTTCACCCCGTGAAAACAAATGACGTGGTGTGTGGCGAGCATCACCGCCGCCTCCGAGTTGATTATTATTTAAATTACTCATTTAGTTCCCACGAATAGCAGAGGAAATATCTGTCGACACCCTACAGAGCCCCGCATGTAGAGGTAAGGCTTTTTAGTGCCTGGGAGCGCCCGATCCCAGACAACAGGCACGCTCTCGACTAGGCTCCCCCCTAGCCATGCAGCTCTCGGCACGGCCACCTTAGCTTGGGTGTGTGTTGTTCGTACCACACAGAGAAAACAATAGAATCCTCCAGTTCCCTTAGTCGCTTTTTACGACATCCACGGGATGAGATGGGTTGGTTCTATTCTACTACCCGGAAACCACACGGGGAAAGCAGCACTAACAATTAATCACTGTTTATCTTCCTCAGGTACATAAAAATGTCTTCTCCCCATCTGAACAACCTGATCATCGTCGGGTGTATGCTGACGTACCTGAGCGTCATCTTCCTCGGCCTTGACTCCAGCCTCAGCAGCATTGGTACGTACCTTAGGAGCAACTTCCATCTTGTGCTGACTTGCCTTATTAACATCTTTGTGTTCTTTCTGACTTTGGAGCTGGAGGTAAAAATCATGCTCATCATTTTGGATTCTGAGGAGTGCCGGTGCTAAGCAAGTGCAGTTATGCTAAAATTTTGTTGCTAAAACATTTTGGACAAATGTCTATATCATTCGAAAACCTTTAAATTATCTTTTATTCAGGAACCTTCCTAGGCTTTGGTTTCGCCATGTAAGTTTATTCGGTTTTAAATATTATCATGAAACATACATTTGGGGCAGTAGTCTACTTCTTTTCTGCCATAGATAAAGTATACAAACCATCTATTTCGTCTTTCAAATTCCTAACGACATGGTTACAGCCAGTTTATTTTCCAAAAAAACCAATGTTGCTTAGCTCCTACTTCCATTACAACAAAATTAAAAAAACGAAATTAAAATAACTTGTTAAACAGGCACTCTCGACTCGCATGACGCTAGCACAATCATCGACCACGCTACAAAGTCATCTGATCTCATCAATGCCATTGGTTCTTAGGTCTTTCTCAGGACACGCCGCACGGAGGTAAAAGCTTGATCCCACCCCCAAAGCTTGAGCTTTAATCCTGGGCTATGTGGATCCTCAACCAAATTTTGGGAACTCTCACCCATCCTTGATAGAAATAATTTCCAACATCTTATATCAATACCGTTTACTGTCATGGGGCCATCAATAACTGGGCCACCACTGCTATTTAGACAACGTATTTCTGGCGAAATAAAATAAATATGCCGTAATTACCTTTTATTTTAGTTATATCTAGATTTAGATCTTTCTTTTGAGAGTAAGTATTGTACCAATGAACGCGAAATTGAAATGCAACACTGAGATTGCATGAAGACCTGCCAATCCTGCTATTGTTCTTTGGGAACTCTCATACAACATCCTTGATAGAATTTAATTCTGAGAAAGACCTAGGCAGATTTCTAGGTCCAAGGAGTCGCGCATGTTTCCAAGTTTTGGTTTGTTTGCTCCTTCATCCATCCGCGATGCTTATTGTCGGTTCGTATGTCTCTGTTTTCTCTTACAGCTTCTTTTTATTGGTATGCTTTGTATTGACAGACCACATATGTGCTGTGTGAATAAATTTTGAATGATTTTCTATTTCCTTCCTGTTTGAATTATTTCGTGTTTGTCGTCTACATCTGTGGTCTGTAAGTTTTGTGTTACCTATGGTATAATTAATGTGGATTTTCCTTTTCCATTGATGACTGTTTAATATAATCTTGAATTCATATTACTATCACCTGCATCATCTGTTCTTTCTTACTTTCCATAATCATATCAACCAGTTTGTCTTTATTTATTTAATAAATTTGTTTTTGCAAAAACGCATGATTTTTTTTCAGTTCCGCATCTAAAACAATGTTTAATGTGTGAAATAAAATATGATCAAATTAGAAATGTTGTTTTGTGGTGATACTTTGTTTTCAATATTGTTACGAGGCTCAGCATAATTTTTTTATTGGTCCGTTATAAAAAGGATTTAACATCTCAACGATTTCTTCTTGTAACTATTTTTTTTTTCTTAAAGATCTCCTAAATAAAACGAGAACCATTTTGCTGGGTCTCGCTAAAATGGACATATTGTATAATACACTTTTTCCAACAAAAAAACAATCCTACCTATAATATCTCGATCTATGAATCCACAGCGGCGTTTCCCTACATCTGTACCGCCAGAGCCTGGCTACTGATGGCTGGGTTCAGCCTCGCATTTGGTGCCATGTTCTCCAAGACTTGGCGAGTTCATTCCATCTTCACAGATGTCAAGTTGAATAAAAAGGTTCGTTTTCTCGTTTGACTTTTCTTTACCTTTTTTATCCTTTTATAGAGGATGTTGTTAGATAACATAAAAAAATACCAAAAAAAAGGATTATGAAGAACTCAACATAAAAACGAAAACTCCCCAAAATTTATATGGATGGCTTCCATAGTAAGGCTCAAGTTTCTATGAAAGCTATACTGGAACTATTTTGCAGGTCATAAAAGACTACCAGCTGTTCATGGTAGTAGGTGTGCTGCTAGCGATTGACCTGGCCATCATGACCACGTGGCAGGTCTCCGATCCCTTCTACCGAGCTACCAAACAAATGGATCCTTATGTAAGAACTATTTTCCAAATCAACATGTTGTAGACATAGTTAAATACTTACCTACCTATAAAAAACTTGAGAGGTGTCAAGGGACACCCGGATGGAACGAAGTTCCTTTCGATTAATTAGTGAAGGAATTGTAATAAAATTTAAAAAAAATTAATAATAATTTAAAAAATAAATGAATAAAAAAAATTAATAATAATTAATTAATAGAAATGAAAATATCTGGCTTGCTTTCTATAAGAGAGAGAGACAGAGAGAGAGACAGACAGACAGACAGAAACATGCGACGCCGCACAGCTTACAATAGCTTACTATAGCAAAAAGTGTCGTGACAACTTTTCGTAAGAATTTTTTCCGTCTAGCCCCCTTTCACAACGCGCGATAAGGAACTTCGTTCCAACTGGTGCCTCATTTTCTATGTGGAATCATATTATGTGATTTTAATGTGCCTGGGGCTGTAGAGATAAACATTTGGTAATAGTAGGTACATACAACAAGTATTTTTTCTGTTACAGCCACACCCTTCAAGTGAAGATATCGTGATAGTTCAAGAGAACGAATACTGTCAATCAGAAAGAATGACTATCTTCATTGGAATCATCTACGCTTATAAAGGGCTGTTGTTGGTAAGTGTTCGTAAAACTATTTACAGATGTCTCCTACTCAAAACAATGTTTTATATCGAATTTATAAAGAAACCAGATTCAATCATCTGTCTCAATGATATTATAAGTAAAAAGAGGTAAGTAGATACTAGATAGCAGTAGCGAAGCTAAAACTTCCATTGGAGGGAAGCCGAATAAAAAGTTGTTCAGTTCACATAAATTCAAGATAACATCAAAATTACCTCAAAAATGTTTGTCGGTCCTTTTCTTTTTCTTAATATAACGCCATCTAAATTTGTCGGAATTTTCAGTTAAAACAGAAAATGGTGCCGATTCTGTTGTCACAAAATTCTCTAAACTAGACTAAAAATCACCAAAATTTAGTTTATTCCTGTCAAACGACGTTTCCCATTCTCAAAATTGACTAAAGTGACGCAACTTAACTATTATTATAGTTTGACAGCACTAATGTCATTTTAGTTACTCAATTTAGTGAAAATGGCAATTTTGCTATTCTGAATTTGACGTTTTTCACCTAAAATTAGGATTAGTGCCGATTCTGTTGTCACAAAATTCTCTAAACTAGACTAAAAATCACCAAAATTTAGTTTATTCCTGTCAAATGACGTTTCCCATTCTGAAATTGACTAAAGTAACACAACTTAACTGTAATAAAGTTTGACAGCACTAATGTCATTTTAGTTATTCAATCTAATGAAAATGGCAATTTTGGTAGTCAGAATTTGACGTTTTTCAGCTAAGATTAGGTTAAATCGACTATTTTTAATCGCGATTAAAAAGGTGTGGAATAAAATTAGTTGTCATGAACTAAAATTTACAAAGTACATTTCTCTTCTAGTTCTTGAAAGTTGGGATGCTTTTGTTGATTTGGGAGTCTTTTACAAGTTCAAGCTACTGCTTGAACTTGTAAAAGACTCGACACGGGTAAAGCATTCCATAACCATACTCGGTTATGGAATGCCTTACCCGTGTCGTTATGGTGTGCTCAATCTTTGTCCACTTTTAAAATTCTGGTAAAAAAATACTTCCTCTCTGCTTAAACATCATCGTTACAGAATACAGTTCCTTGCTCTTGTTTCATGTTTATTATTGTTTATATATTCATATAGATAAGTGTATGCTTTATGTATGTATATTATTGTATAAGTAAATGGTACACCACTGACTACCTGTAGTATTCTCGTCTTCTCCCTTTAATCCATCCTAAGGCTGTAAAAGGTTGCTTTTAGCGATAAGTCCACCCATTGTGTCACCCTATGTAAACTTTTAACATTTATTTCTGCAACTTTTATGGTCTGCATAATAAAGAGTATTCTATTATATGCTTGTGAGTTTGGAAAATCTTAAATCATTTAAAAAGCTGTTGTCAATTTGCCAGAAAGTTAATAAAAAAATTATTGTTAAGTATTAGAATACAATACCGCCTACTACAATAAGATTTAGGAACGAAGTGGATAAATCCATTTTTCAGATTCTGTGAAATATGAAATAACAATTTTTTTGAAACTATCAAGAAAGAGTTAAGTTGGATATTACAAGACTGTTCTAACCCATCGAAAATGGCAGAAGAAAGAAAAATATTTAGACTCCCTAGATCAGGAGTTTGCTGAAGCAATAGATAAATAAATAATTAATTTAAGTTACTGCAACGCACCGGGCAGAGGCTATTTATTTTCTAAATTTATTAATTTCACAAAATTGTATGGGTAAGCTTTAGTTAAATATACCTGGCACCCACACAGGCACTTCACAAGAAAAAAGAGCACATGAGCGCATGTTATTCAAGGCACATATTTAATGTCACTTGTGGGTAGTTGTAACAGTTACACAAAGTAAAATTAATTTGCTCTTATTTGAAATTCAATATAATTTAATAGAAACATTATTTACAATTATATAAGCTATATTTTAAAAGTTCATAGTTAGTACCTGCTTGTGTAGCGTTATCTCATAATTATTCTCTTACAATCTACTATCACTTCACTTCATCACAATGGATCCTCTAACAAGCACTCTGAGTAAATTAAAGGAGTTGTTTCACACATAGATGTCCGCCTTTGAAGATAAACTTCAGAAGGCCCCTCCATCACCACACCCACCCATCCACAACTTCTTAGGAGTTTGGACATTCATCACACAGGCTCTCAGCAGTGTTCGGCAACAGGTGGACCTACTTGCTCGCAGTGTCAACCAAATTGAGATGTAGGGACGAAGGAAGATCTTAGGTAATAGGTAAAACGGGCTGGTTTCCGCAACTCCACGTCAATATGCGCGTATTCTGCGTACTACAAGGAAGATCTTGCTGTTGCATGGTGTCACCAGATGGGACGTGCAGTAACTAATAAAATCAGGCCTATCCTGTTCAAGCTAGGCAGTCTTGCGCTTTGGGATAAGATTTGGTTTTCCAAAGCCAAATTAAAGGCTATAGGCGACACCATTAGCCAAGTTCCTAACAGAGGGGGTGGCATGATTTGTTCTTGGCTGCGAGAGAAATATGCGGTGTCACCAAGAGCTGGACTAAGGATGGCTGCGTGTATGTCTTTGGCCCCAATGATTCGCGGCATCGGGTTGAGACCCTTGCTAAATTGGACAAGATTGCGCCGAATCCCAGTGAGCCCGAGCGGAGTGATCCAATAACGGATGTGCCAGCTTCTGTCCCGTTGCTGCTGCGAGGACCGCTAGCTTAAAGCGTGCTGCTTTTTTGAAGCAGTGATTTCTTTGTGATGTTTTATTCAAAGTCGGGGTATTATGTACATTTTATATCTGTAATTTTTATGGTGTACATAGAATAATATAATAAATGTTTTGTACTGTGCTGTCTACGGTACTGACTACTGTGCTAAGTACAGTATTGAACTATTGATTCAAGTCACAATGTTGTCACTGTCAGCTGTCAGTGTCAGTCATTACCCATGTCAGTTTAATTCCGTGCGTTCCGTTTTTCGTAAAGGTGGAATGGCAGACTGTGTTTTGTTTTCTTGTTGTTTTATCTCTGAAATGTGTTACATATTATTTTTATTGGCTTTTGTTTAACTCTTTTTACCCGGACTGAGTAAGTAGGTTTTAATTATTTTGATTGAATAACGCAACCGGCAGGTGGACTAGTTATTGCTCCTACAGACTGGTGCGACAGGCATTGCGACCATTGTCGCGCCCGCAATATCGCACCAGTCTGTAGGAGCCTTTATACGATTTATTTTTATTAGTCTGGTAAATATTTATGTCTATCGATGAAAGCAGTGATAGTAGTAGTTTTTTCTCTATAACAAGTAACGACGACGACAGTTTCGTGAGTACTCTTCTCTTGCAGCGCAGTGTTCGGATGTTCCTAAGAATTTTAACGCTCAGAGCATTCGGGCTCATTTCCACGATATGCCGGCAAGCTAACTGTAAGAACGTATACATGAATGCATAAGTCATGGCACCGCTAAATCCCTGAACTTATTTTTCCTTATTTTTTACCTTATTTTTCTGTCGTATTAAATTCGTCCACCTAAGGCTAAAGCTAAGAATCCCAAGCAACGCAATTTTGGTGGAATGATCTTTGCAAGGATGCCAATAATATAGATTGGTGCTGGACTGATTGCCTCTGGATCAGTCAATGAGCAAGTTAATATTTTTATGGCTAAACTTATCGAGCTTTACGATCACCACGCATCTGTTCGAGCAGTTAAGGTTGACATTTGCCGGCGCCATGGCTCACGAATAAGATAGCGCTACTACACTAAAAAGTTATGGCAAAGTTTAAATTTAAGCGTGGTGCTAATGACGCTATTTTTGTCCAAATTCAAAGATTGCTACAAGCATGAATTGACTCCTATTCACCTTTTATGTTAATTTAAACAATATGGCTGCCTAACCACCAAAGTGGAGCTGGAAAATTGCAACCAGTAAAATTTCACAATCATTAACATCGGTTTCCCAGTTCGATTTCGTGGACAGACCTTATCTAGAAATGTGATTTTGAATTTCCCGCTTTCGCGAGTTTTCGGTGTCATCCACCAGGACGCCCCCAATGCCGTACCATTTTATTTGTACGGACTTTTTATTCTTCTCTCCAGAGTAAATATGTTTCTTGCCACCAACCAATTGATATAGCAAACAAACAGACAAATTCAAGATATCCTTGATAGAGCTTTCCTACGGTGACGAGAATACTGGAGATTTTCAACTTACTGAACACCAAACCGGATTTTCTTTTCTCGAGATCACATTTTTATTAGAACATTTGCTTTATTACTCTGAAATAAAAAGCAAGATAATCATGCTATAAAGACGCCGTCATTATGTTCTCTGTATTTTATTTGAATCATTATTGATAAATAATAGATGATTATTATGATTTTACTCAGGTTTTTATGCATTTCGGATCATTTCGTTCAGTCTTTATTTTATTTCCCAACAAATCTTGGTCTATAGTTTATTCAACTTAGCGATTGTCAAACTCGATTATAGTTGTGTCTAAATTGTTTCTAAGTTTAGTGAATCTTGTTTTCAGAATAGCTTTTAAGAATAACTAAACTAAAACTAAGAAATTTTAGTGATAGTTTAGTTTAGTTCGGTGTACAAGAGAATCGGCACCAATATAAACTTTGCGATTTAGGATACCTATAGTCTATACTAAAAACGCGTACGTACCTAGGTACGCGTTTTTTATCTTATGATTTACGTATTAAATACCTGTAATGTGACTATGTACTATATTATTTAGTAATAGTACACTCAGATAGAATCTTTGTTCCGAAGGGAAGCCGGTAGGAATGGGGTTGTATGAAGCCGTCGCCCCTGCTAGATAGGATAAACACGGTCCGCAAGTGGCACCTACGTCAAAACTTGGCTAGTTAGCCACATTTTCTTCGTCTTGTCTCTTTTCGCTCTTGTTAACTAGGGCATGTCGTGCGTCCTAATTCCACGTGTCATCTAACAGTGTGTTATTGTACCTACCGTTTTTGGAGATCGATTGAGTAGTAACCTATCTACGTCCTTTTACATACAATATCATTGTCAATATGTACAAAGTATTTGATTGCGTTCACTAAAACATTATAATTATGTCAAGCTAGGCCCTATTTGCTATTATTTTTGCTATATTATAGCAAATAGCTTGTCAAAGTAAACAAAGTCGCTTTACGCTGTCGATCTGTCCCTATGTATGCTTAGATCTACAATACGCAACGGATTTTGATGCGGTTTTTTTTATAGATATAGTGATTCAAGAGGAAGGTTTATATGTAGGTATATACATGCATAATATAGTAGAAAAATACTGATAATTTTAAAGGTTTCTAGATGACGCAAATAAACACATTTTTTGGCGCTTACATTGCAAACGCTGGCTGAATACTACAGATTGTACACTTAAAAAGGTCTATTAAAAAAGTCCGCGATGGTATATGTCTATCTCTTAGGGATAACCCACAATAACCATTTTTTTATCCTTTACTTTTTACGAGAAAAAAATATTTTTCCTTGATGCCCCAGGAGGTACAGGAAAAACATTTTTAATCAATTTGCTTTTAACAAAAGTGAGATCTACCGGAAGAATTGCATTAGCTGTGGCGTCATCCGGCATTGCTGCTACGCTTTTAGAAGGAGGCCGAACCGCACACTCTAATACAAGCTCCCGCTGAAAATCGCCACCGATGATGATATCAGCGTCTGTAGTGTGTGTTTAATACAGGAAAATTGATACGTGAAGCCACCATGGCAAACAAGACGTCTGTGGAAGCACTGCGGATAGGACAATGCGCGATTTGCGCAGCAAAAAATCACCTATGGGTGGATGTACAATTCTGTTCTCAGGGAGTCTTTCGTCAAATCCTACCAGTTGTGACTGGAGGAACACGTGCTGACGAAATAAACGCTTCCCTAAAAAGATCCAATCTTTAGCCACACGTCAATAAATTATAGCTTAAAACTAACATGAGGGTTTTATTGTCTTCACGTGAGAACAGGCTTTTTTCAGAGATGCTGTTAAAAGTTGGCAATGGAGAGTTAACACAAAGTGATGGAAGGATTAACCTAGAAAACCTTTGTGTTTTGATAGACAACAACCAAGAGTTGGTCAAGTCTGTCCCGACATTGATAACATAAGTTGTAAGACTATATATATCTTGGTTTAAAGAAAGAGCGATTCTGTCACCAACTAACGAACAAGTAGGTAGATGAAGTAAATAACTTGATTCTTTCAAAGATTGATTCGTCGCGCCGACGCAAATATACTACTCAGTCGATACTGTTCGTAATTCTTTGAACCCGTCTGGACTCCCTCCTCATAAAATGGTGTTGAAAGTAGGTTGTCCTGGAAACCTGAATCCACCTAAACTTTGCAATGGCACGCGTTGGCTGGGAAAATCACTAAAAACTTTCATAATAGAGTGCACAATACTCACCGGATGTAGTATCGGGGAATCAATACATCTTGTATTGGTTCCCCGCATTCCTCTGATACCATCGGATTTACCGTTCCAATTTAAACGCCTACTATTTCCGGTAAAGATATCTTTTGCAATGACCATTAATAAATCGCAGGTCAAACTTCAACGTTGCAGGCTTACATTTGATCGTTGAGTGTACTCACATGGCCAATTATATGGCGCTCTTTCAAGAGTAACCTCTGAAGAAAACATGTTTGTATTGTCATAATGACAAAAAAACTGTGAACATTATATACAGTATGTTAAATAACAGAGGGCGTTCCCCTAAACTCGTTAATCTATATTATTAATAGATAAAAATAAAAATATCAGCATAGAAAAATAAGCACAAAATAATCCGAATTAAAAAAAAAAAATAATCGACAATAAATTCGAAACCTCCTGTTTAACATCAAAATAGTAGCGCGGAATAGTACCTAGCGTAGTAGCATTGCCCAAACCGGCAACGTTGCAATACGCACGATGCCGATCGACTCACGAATACTCACGAAGCAGAGCGAACCGACCGCCGCGCGCCGCGCCGCGCTGAGTGGCGAGCGGCGACTTTTATAATGGCGGCATAAAACGTCTGGGAACTAGAGTTCCCACGGGCACTTAGCGGTATAATGAATTAGAAAGACACGTCGTCGTCGGGTTGTTATCAGTAAAATTAAACATTTATGTAAGTATGTGTAGGTTTAGCAATAACATTTAACAACCCGTCTCAAATGCCCGGCTGACAAAGGAATGCGTCACTGAGGCACCTTGGACTTGGAAGGACCTATTCGCAAACATAGTAGGTAAATAAAAAAAACATAAATTCATGTATCTACCTATCTAAGTCACGTTTTAATAACATTAAAATTAAAATACAGAGTATTAGACAGTTATTCTGCACGCAGTGGCCGCGTAATGAACGCGAGGTGGTAGCAGCGCTTCTTTACGTCGCGCATCGTCGCGGGCTCGTGGCCACAAAATAAACAGATACGAGTACAGAAGGTCCACTCACGGAACAAGTACACAAATTTGTTTTACCTAGCCACTCAGACCGGTGGTACGACAGGCTTACAGTGTTAATATGAAAAAAGCTTTTAATTTTATCTAAGAAATAATGTACCGCTAATAAATAGTGTGCGGTTAAGTTTGAAGAAAGTTTCATTTATTAAAACCACAGTTTAGGCTAGGATTTAAATCATAATGACGGTATTACACGTTAGCAAGTGATTTTTTTTCTCCAATACAGAAATTTAAAAACTTTTATTTTAAGCAGTTGCCTTCGTAATTCCTAAGTACTTGCGTTTATTCATAGCAATCGTGTAACGTCACAGTAGTAACACGTTCGTTGAACGGGGTACTCCCTGAGTATAAAAGCAGTTTTAGGAAAGAGTGGGCCTTCTGAACTTATTAATTTTGTAGCACAGTCGTTTAGTGTTATTTTTTATTTTAATGTTTTCGAAATGTTTTAGCTATTATGATACATTTAAATAATGTTAAAAACTTACCTAGATTTTGAACTGCTCAATATGCTGACCTCCTCTGTCTACACATTGTTGCAATCGCCGACGGTTATTTTGGTGCACTCGTCGCATTAAAAGCGGGTCCTCGCGTATGCGGTTCCTGATAACACGGAATGCTGTGCGGATTCGCATTTCCATCTCCTCCCGCGAGTGGCTTTCTTTTTTATAAACGAGTTGTTTGACCCAACCCCAAAAAAAGAAGTCAAGTGGCGTTAAGTCAGGTGACCGTGGTGGCCACGCCTCGGGACCGTACCTCCCGATCCAGCGGCTATCAAACAACTCGTTTAGCCGCGACCGCACTTCTGTTGAAATGTGAGGGGGTGCTCCATCGTGTTGAAACCACACATTTCGGAGCTCGGCTAGCGGCAATCTGTCGAGGTAGCGCGCGACGGTGTCGTTAAGAAGAGCCAGATACCTCACACGGTTTAGAGTCCCTGGGATGAAGACAGGTCCTATTATTTTATTTCCCTTTATCCCAGCCCACACATTCAGTGACCACCGTATTTGATGTGCTAACGGCCGAGTGGCACGCGGATTATGGCCTCTTTCTGCCCAGTGATGGCATACACGTCGATTCCACATGCCATTGCGCGTAAATAGGCTTTCATCTGACCATATGACGTTTTCGATGAAGTGGGTGTCCTCCGCGCATCGCTGCAGTGCCCACTGGCAATAAGTTAACCGGCGCTCGAAGTCAGCTGGACCAAGCAGACCTTGTACTTTTTGAAGTGAGTACGCATGCTGCTTGTTTTTCTTTAAAATTTTAAAGACTGCGACGTGACTCATGTTAAAACAGGCGGCCGGCTCTTCTAGTGCTTTAACCGGGCTCCTCCTCAAAATGCCTTAGCACGTTCTCTTCCTGCCGCACAGAGATCACGGGTCGGGGGCCACCAGAACGACGCGGCACTACCGGTTCATTGTTACGAATACGCACCAGGGCACTCACAATAACACGAGAATTCCGCGGTTGATGTGCATTGGGGTACCTCTCAGCATACATCCTCAGAGCACGTGCACCATCATAATTACACTCAGCATAAATGAGCACCATGTTCGCATACTCCTGAGCACTGAACTGATAACGCGGCATTTTTCACACAAGAATGACGCAAGATGTTGCAATGCGAAAATAATGCACATCCGCTCAGCGCGTGATATTAGTTCCGACTAAAATTAGGTGGACATCCGGGGGCAGGGGGCGGGGCTAGGCACATCAAATAGATCGCCGCTGGCGCGGCCCGTCATTCATAAATAGGTAAATTGCGAAGTTGCCGTCCTTCAAGTACGCGTGTACAGAGTGTTTCTTTTACGCATCAATTTAACATTTTTAGTGAATATTTTAATATTAAAAAAAATAAAAACATTTTGTTTTCGAATGGTAATATTTTTTTTAGCATGTATGGATGCAATACTATTGCGGGTTAACGGGAACGCCCTCTGTTAGTTAACATACTGTATAAAGAGATTCTGTAGTATATTTAGGCAGCATTGCACCCACGAAGCCGGGGCGGGTGCTAGTAATTAATAAAAAGTGATATTGTTTTCATTTAGCGCTTGTATTGATTTGAAATTCCACGAACGTCAAGCGATAATAAATAATACATACTTAGCTGGGCGTACCACAAGGCTCTATGTTAGGACCTATGTTTTTTCTTACATTTACTTATTTATTTACGCATCTATCGTCTCCCACCAGGTATTCGGCGCATTCCTTGCATGGGAGACGCGTCATGTTTCCATCCCAGCTTTGAACGACTCGCAGCACATCGGCCTATCAGTGTACAACGTGCTCATCATGTGTATCATGGGGGCTGCTATTACACTAGTAAGTGAAGTTTAGTCCTATTATAAACCTTCTTACACTTAAAAACCACCATGACACCATGTTTCGATTGTTGAAATATCTTCTCTCTATATCTCCCGCCTTCTCACAAAGGGATGCCTGACTTTACCGAGGCAAGCCTTAATAATAATAATAGCTAGCTCATACAGAGAAGGCATGGGCATTGATCAGCACGCTTGCTCAAGACTGGTTGATGATTTCAAAGTTGTATTAACTACTAGCTGCACCCCGTGGTTTAACCCGTATAAGTCTCGATCCCGTGGGAATATCAGGATTAAATGTATCCTTGTCCTAATCCAGGTCATGGTCCTACCCGTGTGCCAAATTTCATCCAAATCCGTTCAGCCGTTTTAGCGTGAAAGCGTAACAAACAAACAGACAAACGAAGTCACTTTCGCATTTATAATATTAGTTAGCAAGTTAGATATGTCCAGGGGGCCTACTCCTAAGCGGTAATCCGAGGTATCGGCCGAATGGTCGGCCGGTTCTTGACTTCCAAAGTTTCCTTATTTGACTTTGAATCCTTACCGGACTTCAAGTCACGTTTTAACTGTGACTTATCTCTCCGACCGTCTTTTCTTTTTTTTTTCGCTTAAGTTAGCCATAGTCAGCCTTAGTCAGGAAACGGCCGATACTTCGGATTTATCTTCGAAGTAGACCCTCAGGTTTCCACACGATGTATTTCTGTCAGTAATATCCGAGATGTACTCAAAAATTAATATATATTTACTCATATGTCCTCAGGTATTGCAAGATCACAAGGACGCGTTATTCGTTCTCATCGCTATCTTCATCATCTTCTGCACGACAGGCACACTATGCCTGGTCTTTGTACCAAAGGTAACATTGTTCATTGTAGCTTCGCGTCTTGGTCGGTCACACCCTCTCCTCTGAAGTTTTTGTTGTTTCTTTTCTATATTATTGATAGGCTCACGTAAGACTATTATCTCATTTGTCTTTCCAGTTGTTGGAGCTTCGACGTAATGGCCCGGGTGGTGCAGGCACGGGCCGTATCCGAGCGACCCTGCGGCCCGCTTCCACACACGAATGTCGGTCGCCCGGGCCGGAGCTCGAGCGACGCATGAAAGAACTGCGGCAATACAATAACCGCTACCGAAGGACGCTACAGGCTAAGGAGAATGAGCTGCAGGTAACGATGGCTATAATAATTAAAAGAAAGTGGACATTATTGAAAGCTAGCTTTATGGGAAAAGATGTAAGTGTAGGTACATGAACATGTCAACATTTTTTTTATAGTTGCGCATCAAATTGTTCCCAAAAAAAAAAAAATATTATGTTATCTTCCAATGAAAAAAAAATTGCGCCATAAAGGATCAAAAATAGCACGGAATATTTATAGTATTTCTAGGTAGATACTGATAAGAACTATTCCTGTATTTTAAAAACAAAAACATCTTGTAGGTACCGTACGATTAAAAATATTCCCTGACCTATTTTTGTCAATACGTTAATTTGTAAATGCTGCCAAGCGAATAAACATCAAACAAAAATTGTTGTAGTTGCACGTTTGAACTTTCGTACGAAATTAGTTATGGATAATATTTCAAATCCGGATTCATTTATAAAGAAGCGGTATTTTTATTTTTATTCTATTCAATTCGTACAATTTCATAATCTGAATCAAAAAACCGTTTCATATTCATGTTTATGCAACAACTTGAAAACAGAATCGGGAAACCTATAAGAAAAAAACCAACCAAGTGCGTGTCAGATCACGCACAATGAAGGTTTCCGTCGTTGGATTTAAAGACGAAAAAAAAATATCAACCCCACTTTACGTGCAAGGTTACCCTACAATTTTTTTTTCAAAATGTAATTTTTCACTTTTTCTCCTACCCATTCCAAATTACAGCTTTCTAGTACTAAGAGTCTCTGAGCTAAGCCGAGGACAGAGGGACAGACAGACGGACATGGCGAAACTATAAGGGTTCCTTGTTGACTACGGTACCCTAAGAGATGGAAGTAATAAACGCTTTTTTCAGATGCTGCTAAGTAAACTGGGAAGCGATGCCAGCTCGGAGTCTTCGACGACGCGGGACTCTCGGTCACCAGCTCCCTCAAGGACTAGGCTTCCAGTGCCCAAGGAGAATATTAGCCATCCTGGTAAATATTTTAGAAATATGAAGTAACTAAATTACATCGGTGCCGATGTAATTTTGTAGTCGTTGTGACTGCTTATGAACATGCGGTTTCATTGCGTGTTTCAAGGCAGTGCGTGCTTTATTGAAAACCGGTACCTAATTTGAAAACATGACTGGAAGAAGAAATAATAATCCTAAAATCCAGCTTGAACTGTTAAATTAGAGATTGCACAGAATACCTATAAAAAAACATTAAAATATAGTAATCAACTAAAGCTCTGAAAATAACATATTCCCAGAAACCAGTGACATAACATCGGTATGCAGCCTCAGCGCGTCGGCTGGCGCTGAAGCGGAATACATCAACCTTCAGAGTCAATTGCCTGTTGAGAAGTAAGTACTTTAAATTCCGGTAATCAAAAAACGACAAAATAATGTTTTTTTTTCTGAACTGAGCCGAACTGACATCATACCCCAGCGATACATAAGGGAAAATACTGAAAAGCTGAGTTAGCTCGTAATAACAGAGCTCCTCCCATATCGACAGATAACTAGACATTCTATAAACATTTTATTTTCTTTCCTTTGCAGACCAAAGCCATCAGCGCCTCCAGAGCCTCTCAAAGACCCGCCCCCAAAGGAACCTAAGAAGGAACAGACGAAGAACGTGTCATTCAAGAACCACCTGGACTACACCAGCCCACCTTCTTCTAAAGCTGTTCCAGAGAAGGACCAGCTTGCTAAGCTTCCTTATGGGGGGTGGAACGCTGAGGTAAGAACCATTTGAGAGCATAGTTAAATCCTCATCTTATAATATAAAAAGATCGAAGACATGAAAGCAAAGATCTGCTTAGATAGTAACTAAGAAAGTAACATTTATTAAGTTGGAAAAAGATAGCGAATATAGCTTTGTAAAAAAAAATCTGACAGTCATCTTAGTGCAAGCAGCCTCGCTAAGAACTAACGAAAGAAAATTTACCTAAACTGTTCTGCCTCATAGCCGTAAACACCTTAAAACAATTCACATTTATCACAGGAACCATCTGAACCACCTCCTAAGGTTACCAAGACTCCAGAGCCAGCGAGAGCAGAAGCGAAGACAATACCAGCACTGAAGACCAGCGACACTCCCACCGTTAAGTCCATTCCTGCTAAGGTGCAGGAGCCCATGTATACTAAAGCAGCTACCCCGAAAGTCAACAAGGTAATTTGTGAACATAATATATGACACGGCGAGGAACCCAGTGCCGTCTCTGACCAGTCTCTGGTGTACTTAATGCTTCACTGATGGTAGATAGGTAGTTGGTTTTCAATCACACACAACACTTAACTCAAACTCAAAGCATTTATTTCAGTTAGAATATTTACAGGCACTTTTGAATTATCATTTCTCATGGAGTCGTTCAGTTTGAGTTAATATGAAGCTAGTCGCCCGTTCCAATTCGAAGCAAATTCTCATGGAGAAGAACGGGCAAGAAACTCCATGGATACTCTTTTAAATCAAAACCATTATGTTACAGAGGTTTCTTGTTCGACAAATTCAATCACAGAACACCTTTATTCAGAGAGATTACAATTTCAGTCGTTAGCGTTACAAGCCACACGCATTTCTATTCTATCGCAATGGCTGCCGCCCGGACTGCCGCCCGCGCGGCAGTCGTATCCTCTAAATGTTATTACTTAATTAGCTGAATAAATTTACAAACAATACTAAGCTGCTTATCAGTTAATTCTTTTATCATTAAACAATGCTTATATTCACAAATGCAAGAGCAGTTTTAGATGAAAGCTTAATTAGTAAGTTTACTACTATTTTACCACTTAAATTGACAATGTTTCCGGTAGATCCAGATATTAATCAAACAACAAGATTTCTTAAAGAAATGTGTGTGTAAAATAATCTTGTTACTTTATAGTTTCTAAATTATTATTGAAACTGATTTAGTTCTCGTATTAAATTATAACATTGAGGTATTGACCACTCAAGTGTAATCGGCGCCATTACTATGTACGATATTGGGTGATTGGAAATCATAAACAAAACTTACTATGTCAAATGTAGGATTGTTAAATTTGACTACAACCCAAAAGTCATTCAATGTTCTCTTTTAATTTTAACTATAGTTTTAACGAGAACATCATAATTAATTTAATAATTAATCTTAAAACAATACAAGATGTTTCTAATTCCCAAAGGAGCTAATAGATGGCGCCTCAAGTAATTTAATTACGATTATGATAAATTGGAATAATTCATCAATTACAAATAAGATTTTTAATAATCTTAACAGGCAGACGCTTGTAGCGGCGATATATATAATTAATTTAGAGTTAGTTTCGATATCGAGAGTAGCATATAGCAATAAAGCTTGGTTTTGTTTGGTCTTTGCAGTCGCATCAATTCTAACTGATAGATACTAATTAAAGCTTGATTGTGTTCTTAAGAGCCGCATAAGGTCTGTCTTAATTTAGTTCAGACTTCGTTTTAGCCATGATACATTCGCAGAAATCAATTTCAATAAAAACTTTTAAGAGCTTCATCATCTGCCTAGCGTTTTCACAACTATGTTGGGGTCAGCTTCCAGTCTAACCGTATGCAGCTGAATACCAGTATTTTACATGGAGCGACTGCCGATCATACCTCCACAACCCAGTTACTGGTAACACGATACCCCTTGGTAAGACTGGTTGTCAGACTTTCGGGCTTCTGCACTGACGACCCGTAACGAATGTCAAAGACCTATAAATGACAGTCGGAACGAACGGCTTAACGTACTTTCCGAGGCACGGAGGGGTCTTGGTATGTAAAGATGGTCATCCATCCATGGACCAACCGCGGCAAGCGTAGCTTAACCTCATCGATTGACCAGTACGGCTGTTATTACTAAGACACAAGCCCCTCACTTCAAAAACTTTTACGAGATTGATCTTGGTAAATACATTAGCATCCATTTCATTAAAAATTTCTGTTCAGACTCCAGAACTTCAAAAGAAAATCGTCAAGACGCAAGACCGGCAAGACTCCTTATCCACAAAGACCACGCCGTCTAGAGACCACAAGCCTTCATCCAGGGGTCACAGAAGGATGTCCAGCGTCAGTCAAGCAGCACTTCTGACTGACCTGATGCATGTATCTGTGGATCAGGATGACCTGGAACCACCTCCTGGGATGGAGAGGAAGGTTATAGGTATGATCATTGTTGTTCTTTTTCTTAATCACGTATTTGGCACGAATATACTAGAAGGATATATATATATATATATATATACTAGAAGGCGTACGGATGGACCACTGGGTACGGATGCAATCTACTGATGTGGCGACACGTCAAAACATCGAGAATCTGTGCTGTCTAAGTTAAATATGAATGTAATGTGTGTGTCTAGGTATATATACCTACGTAAACCATCCGGAATCAATTCTAAAGGTGAAACCCGCATCGATATCAATTATGGGGTTAAAAGAAATAAGTACCAATCACACAGACAGTACACGAAGAGCGACATTGATTTAATGATAGTTAAAATGATGATCATTGATTTGAATATTAGGTAGAGATTAAAAATGTTGACGAGGATACATTAGTAGTATATCACAAGAAGTGTTTTGTATTCTATATTTTCAGGTCAAGAAAAAGATCCAGTACCTATAATCAAACCCAAGGTGGAACCAGAAGACATTCTGGATGTAGACCATGATTACTCTTCAACAGAAAGAAGAAAATCATGTAAGTAAACTAATACTTAGGCCCGCTTGCACTACAAATCACTCAATTCGTTTAACGGTAAACATAACTTCATCAATAAATATTTGTCAAGAGTTTGAAAATTTACCATTGTAATATTAATTAGATTTATTTCAGGGTGAGAGCCTGGTGATCCGTCACACAGGGTATACTAGTTTGGACGCTAGTCTCTCACAAAGGATCATATTTTATGCATTTTTGTCAAAACGCCATAATTCTTGTCTATATGTTTATAATTAAGTGAACCTTTGTGAAGAAAGAAACATAAAGATTATACTTATACATAATACACTATTATATTTAAAGCATCGTTCTGTCTCTCATATGATTGTCAGGAATAGAACGATGTTGTGCATAAGTTTAGTGCTAAACGCATTTAGTGAATTGTGGTGCAATCTGGCTTTAGTATTTAAACCTACACCAAATTACCAGATTACCTACGTGTAGTAGGTATAGAGTACGTTATTTTACTAAAATCCCTCACTATGCTTACTGGATGCGAGCAGCACAGAACCGGTCGAAGAGGCGGTGCTTGGGGGAAACCTAAGTCCAGCAGTGGACGTCTTTCGGCTGAAATGATGATGATTCTTGTCAGAAGACCTGCTAACATTTGACTATCTATATACTGTTTCCAGGTCAAAGAAAAGACTCAGAAAAGAGAAAGAAAGAGTTCATAGTAGTGCAGAGTGACCTGTGGGACACGAACACGTTCCAGTACACCTGCCAGAAGTCACCGCCTGCAGGTGAGGCCACAGGTGATCATAAAGCCACTCTCTTAGTAGAGCAGATGTAGCAGTTGAGTTGGTACTTACATTGGTAGAGTAGAGCAGCACGGCAGCACCTAATTGCGTACGTAACACACTATCGATCACAATCTGAATGATTTTTAAGGATATTGTTAATCCATTGTAAGTAGAAGAACCGTAAGACAGAAGAACCGTAAGTGATGAAAGAACCACACAGATTGAGGGAACCTATCCAGTCAGTGTAGTAAATATTTTTGAACTGTTAAGGCGCTGACAGGAGGCAAATGATAAAAATAGGCTTGTCTTAAATAAAAAAATTGCTAAATCTATAAGGTTGTGGTAGCGGAAAAAATAATTATATGTTATTCTTGAACATAGTTCTCAGAACTTGGTTGTTATCAAAACACGTTTAGAAAAAAAAATCTCGATACAAATTAACGGTAAACCAACCCTTTACTTTGCTGTATTAAATATCAGTATACGGTTGGTATTTAATTAATAACAAGAACGTATAATATTTGTATACAAAACTTGGTTGTTTTTATTTTCGATTGATCAACTCATTTTTGAGTAAATAGATACATACATACATAAACTCACGCCTTCTTCCCATGGGGGTAGGCAGAAACTATAGAACGCCACCTGCTACGCTCCTTACATACTCCTTTTGCTTCGCCTACGTTCATACATCTAGTCATACACGCACGCCGATTGCGAGTACTACGCACCTGACCTTTCTGAAGAACATCACCAATTGGTCACTATATGTCCTCCTAGGGCGTTTCCACTCACCTCTGCTTTATAAATATCTTTTGCTAGTCGCGTTCCACTAAAAAAAAAGAAAGAGAGAGAGTAAGAGTAAATAGATAATTGCTTCATATTTTGCAATAAATTGCAAGCGTTGTGTCATCGCGCTTCTCTATCTTTTGTATGCAGACTGACAGTGACAGCGGTTTAAAATGAAAGCCATTGCGCTTCTCTATCTTTTGCATGCAGACTGACAGTGACAGCGGTTTAAAATGAAAGCCATTGCGCTTCTCTATCTTTTGTATGCAGACTGACAGTGACAGCGGTTTAAAATGAAAGCCATTGCTGCTGTAATTTATATGTTACGCAATTACCCTGCAGATACGTAGCAATAGCGTAGATTTAGAAGTAGAAACTTGTGCTTATCATATTATAGCAGGAGGCCTGACCGGAACTTCGATCATTAAGTATTGTGATGGGTTAAACTGTTCTTCTTATCAGCATGATCTTATACATAATCGGCATATATAATGTTCCCACTGCTGGGACACAGGCCTCCTCTTTCTGTGAGAGGCAGAGGACCGGAATCCACCACACGGGCCCAGTGCTGGTTGGTGGATATCACATGTCTCTAATTTTTAGTTCTAGGACACGCCGGTTTCCTCACGGCGTTTTCCTTCATCAGTTTGAGAGCAGTGGTGATAAAATAATTTACACATAGTAAAGCGCCTGACTGGGTTAGAACTCACGACCTGCTATGCACTTGTAAGTCGAGGCCGTTACCACTGCTCTCAAGATCTTATAGCCATGGTGAAAATATGCAATAAAGTGTCAGCGGTCTGCTCAGGGTGTACGGGAAGTAAACAAACTTCTTTCGTAGCTAAAAGCTGCAGTAGAATAAAATCACTTCACAAATTAATAAATTGTCCTATTCGTTTGCAGCACCTAGTCACCATCACTCTCCGATGCAGAGAAGTGTTTCAGAAAAGACCAGACAACCACAGTCTTCACCCCATCATCATAGGTACTTACGTAGCTTCAATTTCGTTTCTTTATACTTTCCTATAAATCTTTCTGAATTTTTGGACCTTGACTTGAACCTTGAAGTTGAGTTTAATGTCGAAATTTAACTGCCTTGATTTTAGGGAAACTGACACAAGAAGTATTGAAAGAAGAGCTTCAAATGCTTCCATAAACTACGGTAAGCCTTATCCTTAATCGACATCATGATCCTATAGTTACCATTCAAATATGAACCTTGTTTACTCCGCTTTTAAACCTATTTTCAGCAGGCACTGGCACCGGCACCAGAGGAGGCACTCCTGAAGGATACCGGGAAGCGGATACCCTTAGAATGACAGATAGGTTATCAAAGGTAACTGATTTTATTTAATCCTTATCTTCGGTCTACTGTCAGCGGTACCTACCTCCCTTTTGCTGGAGAAAATCACAAGTAGAGTAGCATTTCCTGATTGGGTAACTGCAATGACAGGGTTTCTCTTTTTCAGCGACGAGGGTCAGAGTTTCCGCAGCCAGTCAGCACACCTCCACAGCAGAGTCAATATAAAAGAAGACAATCTGCAGCTCAAGTGAGTAAAATAATGTCTCAGTAGTTAGTAAACTTTTCATCCTACATAATCAACCATCATCATCATTTCAGCCGAAAGACGTCCGCTGCAGGACATAGGCCTCCCCCAAAAGGGGGGGTTTGCCATATTCGCCACGCTTGGCAGGCGGGTTGGCGATCGCAGTATGGTGTAAAAATGCATAGAGAACGCTGCTGCCCATTCTCTAGTAAGTCCCTTAGTCGCCCTTTACGACACCCACGGGAAGAAATAGGGTGGTGCTATTCTTTACGTCCGGTACCACACGGCATTTTTCCTTGGCTAGCAGTAATACAAACCCAGGAACTCATAACTCATTGTCTTTTGCCCGCCACTTTGTCCGCATATAGGTCGGAAATTATCTCACGAGAACGAACTACCGCGAGAAAAATGTATCCTATGCTCTAAACCAGGTTATGGTCTACTTTTTGTGCCAAATTTCATCGAAATACATTCAGCAGGAGTGAAAAAGTAACAGAGTTACTTTCTCATTTATAATATAAAGTACCTAGTATGGAAGTATCATCATTTCAGCCGAAAGACGTCCACTGCTGGACATAGGCCTCCACCAAAAGGGATGTATGGAAGTATAAAGTAGCAAAATTTTTGTGACTCTGAATTATTATAATTCACAACCATAGTTGTGAATTATAATAATTTTGTCAAAAACATTCTGCTAAACCCCTTCTTTCTTCGATTTCCAGGTTAGACCATACCATGAAGAAAGAATAGAAGAGCGAACCAAAACGAAAACAGAATCAACATCTAGAAGACACGACGACATACCTCGGAAACCTATGCCAGAACCTGTTCCTGAAGCAGACACCTGGAAGCCGGACCCTGATACTATCAGAGTGGTGAAGACCCAGGATTCTCCAGCGAAGAGATTAAGGCAGGAAGCTGAGCCGTTGAAGAGGGCGAAGGGCGTTGGGGATTCTCCGAGACTGACGCAAGCCAGTCACACACCGAGGCCTGATCATCATAAGAGTAGTCCTAATGTAGCTTCAAGGCATAAAACGGGTAGGTTAATGTTTCCATTAAAACTTTTTTGAAGTCTTTGATACCCTCCTGCAGCTTCCGGACTCTACGGAGTTCCAGAGAATCTAAAAGGTCTTTTGAGGACGATATTAAATACATAACATCACGCCTGTAATCAACGAAGGGTTAGAGAACAGAGACAGACAGAGGACAAAGGTTTTCCTATAGTGCACCCAGGTTTCGCCAGTTGTGTTTAAGTTCTATGAAATAGGGGGCGAGCCTATTGCCATCAACCCGGCCCAAATCCAGACTCCGGGCTTCTACTGAGAAATTCCTGGTGGAAAAACCAATAACACTTGCCCATCTAGGGAATCGAACCCCGGACCTCCGGCTCAGCAGTAGCGCTTGCGATCACTAGATGACTAGACCAACGCGGCAGGCGAGGCGACCAGTAGATTTCATTTTTGTTTCATTCTATAGTCATTAACACTCTAGTGTCAATACAACACTTATATCGGGCCTGTTCTGACCTCATCACACAATGATTTTCATTCAAAATGCTATGTCTTTCTCAGATTCTCCAAACAAACGGGAAGACCGAAAGTCTGCAGGATACAGGAGCGACTCAAAACGCCAAGATACAGTAGACACGCGAAAGATGTACACCGCTAGCTCGGAGTCCGAACTCTTCGAGTGCGCCATCCTTCCTATCTTCCACAAACTCCTCACGGAACGGCATAAGAGCCAGCCACACGGACTGAACCTCAGCTACGGAGTCAGCTGTCCTAATATATCCATTAAGTGTGATATCGTTGAGTATTTGTAAGAGAAGATGTCAAAGTTGGTATCGATAGTGCGGAACTCTTTAAAAAGTGAAAGTACCTAATATGAACTAAGGTAATGTTAAGCCAAACGGTGAGATACAGACGTTTATTATTTTCTTTATTACAAAAAAGTCTAGTTAAAGTAGTTAAAGTCTTTAGTTTATTTACAAAAAAGTCTATTTCGTGATGGTTGTAGACATTAGCCTGGCGTTATAATTCCCGGGAAATTCAAAACCGTATTTTTTTCACAAACTACCCGTTTGTGAAAAAAATAAGGTTTTGAATTTCCCGCCAAACGTCGTCTGTAGAGGAGTAGGTAAAATAACAGCCTGTTCCTAAAATCTTGTTATTGGAACAGGCATAGTGAAAATACTAGACTAGTCCACTACTCCCTGTTATTTTTTTTATTGTATCTATTTGTCCAGGAAAATTTGTTTTGATTTGGCCTCAAAACTGATTCAATACCTTATCAAATAATTATTAGTAAAGTTGATGTGACAGATGGTAGTACAAGATTCTAAATAATTGATATACCTAGATGTAAAACAATCATCGACAAGTTCGCTCACGGGTCTATAAAGTAAAATGTAAAAATATCGAAAATATTAAATTTTTAACATCGAATAAGTGTATAAAGATTTAGTCAAATCGCACAGGATCTGTTAACGCACAACAATGGGTACCCACCTGCCCACTGCTGGGCAAACTTCCCAATTCTATTTATTTGTGATAAACCTAGTCAAATTAGTTATTAGATTTTAATGTGTTCAGTTGTTAATAAATTTTACTTAATTTGTAGAAAGTCGGTTATCGGTTACTCCATCAAAATGTTCAATTTACGACCCACGATGTTATAGTTAATATATATAATGAATTAATGACGAACCGACTGTTACCTATATGATTTTTCCTAATATTTAAGAAAGAAAATTTTGTCTATTTGCACGTAATTTTAAAGACTTGATAATTTATAAGATTATTAAAATAAAATGTAATAAATGATTTGATTACAGAAGTACTTGTTTTTTTAATGAAAATCCATCCATAATTTCTTCATAAATCCATCACCATATCAATCCAGAAAACCGTCAGTGCAAACCAAGAGTGTCACCAGACCGCATATTATTGCACATCGAAATAAAAATTAGCCTAAGTCACCTCTCTATAAAAATCCAGTTCGTTTCTAAGTATAGTACCCCAAGTGTAAGTTTGCCAGAGAGTAAACGTAACTAGCGCGTTTGCGTTAAGATTTTTGTTCTCACTCTTATAGTCTTAGTATTATGATCTATCGGTCAAATTTTATCGCAAACGAAATAGTTACGTTCTCTCTTGCAAACTTACACTTGGGGTACGGATCTAGACTAGTCTAAATCCTATATAGTTGCCTACGAGTCTACAGATATGTTCACACAGACTAAGTTGTACAACATACCCTAATATACGGTCTTAAACCGAATGAAAAGGATTTGCCAATAACCTCCATCAGGCCGACTCACTCAGACGAAATGTGAGCCTCCATTTATCCAACCATAGATGAGGTGCAGGTAGAATTCTCAAAAACCGAAAGAGATTGGAAGTCTACAATTTTATTGTTCCAAGCTAAAGCTAGTAGTGGAACAGAAGTAAAAAATGGTCAGATGCTAAATACGATGAGGAATCGCCAGACGTTTTATGGGGTCGCACCAAGGATGTCATCATTAACTTGTTGAACAATAAGACAAATCCACCAAAGAAGTCTCGAAGCTCTGGATCACTGACGATACTCTTACTTTGGTCGAAACACGGGCTATGAAGACCAAAGAAGCAGACATCAAGGCTATAAATTGTATGTCTGCCCAAATTCAGGCTGCACGCCGTCGGGACCAAAACCCCAACAATCAGAAAATATGTGTATTGTCAGGAAATAGAGGAAAACTCGGGCTGAGGTCACACTTGGGCCGACACTTCTTCCAAAAGATCCGCTCCATAACTAAATCTCTGACTTCTAAAACTTGGGCAATTGAAGACAACTATGGTGTCATCGACTTGACAGAACTTGACCAAATTTCTGAGACCAGGGAGATTTACCTACTGACTGTCAGTCCATAGTCCACGACACCCAATCACAACATTTTCCTTCGACCATGCCTAATGAACTGGAACCAGACAATATACATACTTTAGTCGGAAGATAAACAGTTAAGAACGTTACTGAGCGGCCATTAAACACACCTGAAGAACGGAAAAGCTGAGAAAAAGAAAAAAAGACAAACAGAGATATGCAATCCCCATTGAAGCTGAGAGTAAACTCCCTTTTTATTTATTTTTTTGTGTGGGAAATTATCAAATAACTTCTCCAGCTCTGGGTGGAGCTGGCGTGCCAGACTTTTACTAACTAAAACCCACCCGTGTTCCTTCAGTTGCATGTGTGCCAGGGCCACGATATCCCTTTCGTACAAACTCGCAACCCTGGCAGGCATTGGCCCTAATGGTCCCCGTCAGTTCGTGCTGACATCTCTTTGACGCGCACGTGGAACACAACGCGCCGTCAACCTGGGCCTGGTCCTAGTCGGACGGCGAGCTACTCATCGCTCACCGTTTGCAAGCCCACGCCTACGGTGGCCGGTAATCAGCCTGCAACTCCCGACGCCCGGGGCGTCACCCGCGGCGACTAGGGGCGTGAGGGCGCGAATTTTTCCTCTCCCTCACGCGTTCCGCCTCCTCCTTCGCGAGCATTACTGCTTCACAGAAGGAGGTGATGACCTTCCATGCACTCTAACTCCGAACCATGGCCTGAACCAGGGCCGGACACGAGAGATCGCCGCCGCCGATCACTCCTGCAGTGCTCCGCCCAAGCCGGGCAGACCTCCACCGTATGCTCCACCATGTCCTCCGGGCGATCCACACAGTGGGCGTTTCCCCCCGGTTTATCCTGAACAGGAACCGTCCGAAACAACTGTGTCCGGTGCGGACCTGCGTCAGGTGGAAGGTGCGGACGCCGTGGCGTCTCTCTAACCACTCCTCAAAGAGGGGACTTATCGCCACTATTATGGCGTGCCCATCGCTGGGTTGCGACAATCGCACTCTCCATGCCGCCATGAGATCCCGCCAGAGCTCCGTCCGCTGTGCCGTGATTTCTCGCGGTAGCGGAGTTACGCCCCGGCGTTTCGCCTCCTCGCACCACTCCCATATGTGCGCGAGGACTTTTGATTCAGACAGGACTTCAGATCCCATGGCGGCAGACCAGTAAGGCCCACCGCCTCACGGGAGAACGTGCGGTATCCTCGAACCAGCCTGATGGCTATGACCCTTTAGGACGCGTTCAACCGGCGGGCTGGTCGCAGCCTTAAGGAACGCGCCCACACAGGCCCTTAAAGGGCCATGGACCGCACGACCCACACGTAGATCCTCCGGCAGGAGGCATTTGGACCCCCTAGATTGGGCAGGAGCCGCTTCAAGGCAGCCAATCCGCTGCAGTCTGGGACCCAAAACGTTAGAAATGCTCCACGAAGTTCCACCAGCTGTCGAGGACGAGTCCCAGGTACTTTATCGTTGACTCGACGCTAATGTGAACCCCTCCTGCCGTTATTTGGGAACCCGACAGTGGCGCGTTCCGAGAACCATAAAAACACATGACCTCGGACTTGTGCAAAGCCACCTCGAGTCCCAATTCCCAGATCCTATCGACGATTGTCGCAACCCCACCTGCCGCCAGTTCGGCCGCCGCCTGATGCGACCTCCCCTTTGCCAGGACCAGCGTGTCGTCAGCGTAGCAAACTACGCTGACGCCGCTAGGGAGAGTAGACTCCCTGGAGTTGATATCTTCTTCGACATCTGTAACATATATTTGGTATGGAGGACTGGGACTGGATTCTGGCCTACTTATTGGACCCTTACAGTTTTTACTCCGTTGCATAAAAATAGCTCCACTACGATATGTAGCAATTACCTCCTTATTGCATCTCACACGCCAGCAAAATACTGTTTCATATTCTTAACGAACGTATAAAGGCCTACTTTTCCAAAGAGATTTATGAAAGGGAATGGCACCCGGAATTATATAATATATTAATTATTGTTCGTCAGGTTATTGAGAAAGCCTGACAATTTAACAAACAAACCTATATCTGCTTCGTCGACTTCTCCAAGGTGTTCCACTCAGTGAAATTACCAATGTTGTGGAATACATTACTAGGAATGGGCACGCCGAAACACCTAGTACATCTATTGAGAAAGCTATACAATCAATCAGTCAATCAATCAGTCAATCAATCAATACGAAATAGGTACTGCTTCAGTTCGAACGAGTTGGCGTGTCGTGGATCGAATTTCGCACCAACCCCATCTATACGCCAAGAACTCGGCATCAAAAAGCGTATATCTGTTCTGGTCCAACGCACATACTCAAATACTTTGGACACGTCTAGAGGCATGAGGGTGACCATAGAGCGCCTTTTCGTACAGGATATAGTGGAGTGCACTAGACCACGCGGATGCTCACCCATGAGATGGACTGACCAATTTATCCACAATGGGCGATCTCTTGTATGAGTGCACTAAAAATACCAAAAATCCGAGTAGATGGCGAGAAATCGTGAGCCGAATCACATCATCCCGAATGACAAGAAACTACATGAAGACGATGAACGAAGAACAGGAGAGATTAGGTGCGTGATAAAAACTTTTCATACACTTACGTAATTGGATTCATATTAGATATTTAATTTATAAAGACCATATTATGCGTGACTTTATTAAACTTAGCAAAGCCTACGATACTATTTAACGTATCGAAACGTGTAAAACATGACATTTCACCACACTATTTGACACTATAATCGACAATACATTTGTGCGCCGCACGTCTCGTCTACTAGCGTGGTGCAACACTAATCCGTCAGTATTTTTCAGTCACCTATCTCGTTCGGTTGTGTTATTTTTATTTTGTGAATATTTTGTGAGATCATTGTTATTTGTGTTTATTATCTAATGTAAATTAAGTGTCAGACTTAAAAATACAAAATGCCTGTGTTTCATACGAAGATAATCGAGAGTATTTTGGAGCCAGTTGCTCAACAGGTGAGAGTTAACACGATATTATTTATAGAAAAACGTTCTAGTTTACCAGTGTAGGTGTAAGATCAGTAGATTATTGTTTACAGCGGTCGTTTACTATAATATTATCGGTGTATTATGTCACAGCAGTGATTAACGCAGCAGGTATGCGATGGAAATCACTTTATTTGGTCGCGAGGCTGTGTCGGCCTTTTTGGTTGGTTTAGCGGGCGAACCAGGGTGTGAGGTGTCGTATGTTGGTTAACCTTGGTTGGTAAGAAGTGTAAATCAGTTGTTGCTGTTCTGTTTTTGAATGTTATGTCAGTAATTAGAACTAATTAAAGTGTGACGAATTATGTTTATGTAGAGTTAAATGACACATACTGAGTTCATTCGAATCTACTTGGCATAAAGTTCTTATTTGATAGTAGTAAAAGCCATCTGTGCTGACCTAGAGAGAAAGAGATGGATGAGATTAAAGCTCTCTGCCTTAATCTCATCCATCTTATCACTATCATTCCTGCTGTTTTAATGCAGTAGACCAGTTTAAAGTTTAAAACTGCACGCCCCTCCACTGCTTGTTGCATACAAATTTTAAATGTTTATATATAAATTTTAGTGGAGGAGCGTGCAGTTTTAAACTGGACGATCTCTACTTACTTTCCAAGTAGGTAGGTATAACCACCAAGCTAGCAACTACTACTGTAATACTATGAAAAAGGATCAAACCAAGAATGATCCAATTCATATAGGATTCGTTCAAGATTATCTATACTCCATTTGTAATAAGATTAGAAATTTATATTAACTTTTTTACAGTCCGTTCAACTGATTTTGACTTGCATAAGGATGGCATTAGAAGCAAAAACGTGGTTACAATACCAACTGTTTATTGCAGCTGCCATTTGTCTTGCCACCTATGCAATAGAAGCCAAAATCGGTTGATCAGACTGCAAAAAGGTTTATTTAAATGTCTAATCTTATTTCAAATGCAGTATAGGTATAATTAGCATTGCTCCACAACTGACTTAAATGGTATTGCTCTACTGTAATACTTTGAAACCAAAATGGTCTAATTGAAAAATACGAAATACTTACTGCTTCTAAGAAAGGCCTTCTTAGAAGCGGTAAGTATTTCATATTTTTATTTAACACCATAATCCTAATCATCATCATTTTCCTGCCCTTGTTCTATTTTACTTTGGGTCAGCACAACGTGTTTTCTTCTTCCATTCACCCCTGTCACACTATCATTCCTCACAAACTACCCTAACAACTCCAAAACTGACTCATTAACAATAAATAATGAATGGATAGTTCTATCCACTTGATCTAGTAACTAATTAATTAACAAGGTAATTGTTATGAAAAACAGTAACAAATAGAATTCTGGTTATGGTCACTGACTCACCTGTTTTCAATAAACTGTTCTGAGAAACGAAGCAGGTTTAAAGTTCAATATGTAGCTTAATCATTGACCACTATTAGCCATAGAATTAGCCACCTTGTTTAATTCTCAGGAATACTTTATTATGATTATTGGTTAATAATAGTACTGAAAGTTAAAATAAAAATAAGTTTTTATTAACTATTTCTTTATGGAGGGTATTTAAAACACGTACTAGCTATTTATATTATAAACATATATTAATCAAACACAATAAAAAAAACACAAATTCTTTTCTTTTTTTTTTTTAACGTTGCCCCACACTAGGAATTTCTCTTGTATCGTGGGTGCCTTTACAAACATTTAAACTCACATACACAAACAGCCAGACCCGGAACAACTACTTGTAGGTCATACAAATATTTGTTCCGTGCGGGAATCGAACCCGCGAGACGCTGCGCAGCAGTCAATCGCTTAACCACTGCGCCAACCGTGCCGTCTATGCAATTTTTTTATAAATTCAAACATAGGTTAAGAAAAATTATGGCGAGATGTTCCTTTGTTCAAAAACTTCATTGCTAACGCTCAAAGTAGCTTCACTCGATGTTGCCAATATTATCCATTACACAAATAAGTTATGGTTCCAGTTTCAATATGGCTTCAATGAATCGGTAAAACTACCAATTATATACCATAGCAAAACATGCATGATAAATAGGTAGATTTACCAATATACTTGGTATGATAGTTTGATTTTCACTTTACTAGGTTTGTAGTCATGGTTAACATTACAGTTTTATAGTCTGATCTAGTAGTCTGGTTTAGTCTAGTTTTGGTTTTTTTTATGTATGTTTAGGTTAAGGTATTTATCTATGGGCCTGCGTAGCCTGAAATAAATGGATTATTATTATTATTATAGTACAGTTAAATAAGTAGGTATATAACGTTCAACTCCAGAGTCAGTATGCATTTACACACATCATTTTGTTTATTGTAGACAAGTAAATAAGTCAGATTTTATCAAAAGTCAAGGCAAAAACTGCAAGGTCCATACTTATAAAGTTCTCAAACAAGCCGTTTTACTGATACTTTTATCTGTGCTTACTATTTATTGAGGTAAAGAAAATGATAAACATCCAGGAACATTGTCCCAACATCAAAAAGTTTTTATGTATAAAGTCGTTTTGCTCAATCATGAAAATATTACCTATACATCATAATATAACATCATGCCTGTAATCCCCGAAGGGTTAGGCAGAGGTGTACCTGTAGCTCACCCACATTTCGCAAGTTACGTGGAGTCCTATGTAATAGGGTACAAGCCTTTTTCTATCAACCAGGCACAAATCCGGACTCTGGGCTGCTACTGAGAAATTCCTGACAGAAAAACCCAATAACACTTTGATGAACCAGGGAATCGAACCCAGGCCCTCATGCTCAGCAGTAGACCGAAAACATTCGATTTATCATGATGAATAAAACTAGGCTTCCTAGTATAAAACAAAATACATGAATAAAATCTCTGTGGGCTCTTTTTGTATTTCTGATGTTTTATTAATAATTCTGCAAATTTACAACATTTGGATTTGGTTTCATTTATTTACGCCAAATCCATCTATTTCTTTCAAGGTACCAACCTAGTAAAAGATTTTATACTGTAAAAGATTTTATACCATAGGTACTCCTTTCATATTTCTCACCACCATAAGTACTCTGTAGGCAACAATCTGTTTTAAATCTGATCTAATTTAAAAGTGTTGCTACTCTGCACTAGTCAGACTTCTAACACAAACAATACAGCATGCAGCTGTTCTTGTGTAGTATTAGTTTGTTATGTTATTTGCCAAGATATTCTCAGGATGTTTTTTTTTTCATTTAAGTAATTTGTTTACGTTCATTTCTTACGAAATATATGGGACAAACTTTTTGTGCATCATAAAAATAAAACGTGATAATTAACGTTTTTCTAGCTGAAAGTACCATTTTTCCAAAATTTGTTAAGTAATGCAAAACTGTTGTTAGTAATGTAGCTACAACGGTTAAGGTACTTGCCCTTACTACCCCATTTCAAAATCCACCCTCTATATATCAAAGGTTTCGTTTTTGCTCTGAAGACTCATCTCAAAATTTCCTCCTGTAATAGCGTAGTTCGCGCGATGCCGTTGCATTTATAAAGGAAGACATTTGTCAATAACTCAATTGATTTACGACGATTCAGTAGGACGGACGCATTTAAGGACATGACTAGTTATTTCGACCGATTCCAATTGAGAATGTCCGAATGCGGGTAATTAAACGTGGACAACAGTGACGGCTATAACTTCAATAATCAGGCCGCGTTCACATCACATATAGCCGGCCACCGACTGTGACCTCAAGTCAAATATTATGAAAAAACACCGTCAGCTGCAGACTGTCATTCGCCGGCTGCTCAACGAGTCAACGTAGCAGAAGACTCCAGTAAGTTTTAGTAAATCCAGTCTTCAAGAGAAACCTCATTGAATCTTGTCATTCATATCGCAATGCCTGCAGGCGAGGGTCTACAGCCAGACCATCCTTCCTGCTGACTTTTAATTGGATCGAGCTAGTTCACAAATTGATGAGTAAGTCATACGAGGTGGAACTTATTACCGGCTCGTACACCATGTCATAAACCAAAGCATCTTTTGGGTAGGTAAAAAACAGGTATTTTCAATACGAGCCGATGAAAGAAAAGGACTATACTCCGTTGGTTTAGGTAGTTAAATAAAGGTAAACAAAAAAAAACACGTGACGAGAGAGCTGTCAAGTAACCGACTAAATCTAATACCTGTCACTTCAGTTGTCATGCTACTTCACAGTTGTACTCTTCAATTTAGCAACGTTTTATTTCGTTGACGTTTAGGTAGCCTGTCTTTTTGGGCTCTTTACAATAGACAGATTACAAAATATTAAAGCATTATTATAAATCTAACTGAAAAATTGTGCTCAAGTAGTTACATCTACGAAGAGTAGGTAGTTTAAAAATACATGATATAAGTTTAACATACAGTAATAAAAGAGGAAACTATCGTAAAAATCAAAAATAATTTTTAATTTGGTTATAAGTTACAACGTATTTTTAAACAAGAAAGTGTCATCTATACAAACCCTTTTTATGATTTGTTTACCTTTATTTAACTACCTAAACCAACGGAGTATAGGTGTTTCGCCTATGCCTAAGTGGATCGATGACCGTGAGGACCACGGCACACAGCACCTTGTACATAGTCAATCAGAGTCCGATGGATATATTATCACGTGATCGAGTAGTTCGTTCCTAAACCAGCACAACTGAGGCGTCTGACAAGGTTCAACGCGATTATTTAAATAAAGACTCGCTTGTAGTCGACCCTGACACTGACAGTACAAGCGTAAGAAAAACACGTGAAGAGTTAAAAAAAAACTTATGACTAAGTAATTTCACGACAAGGTTAGTCATACCACCTCGTGTATTACTACACAAAGATGATTTTGGACATAATAACGATTTACGATATGAAGCCATTACTGCACCAGCTGTAATGAATGAAATCATCATAGCAACAATGGTCCATAAAGAGACTTGAACCGTGAAGTCCTGGGTTCGATGACTGACATTGTACTTTGGACAGGTTTTGCATATTGTCACACTTATAATTGCATATTGATTTGTTGATACAGAGAGGCTGGTAGTTCTTTGTTATGGTTTTCGGAAACTTTTCTTACGCGACAAAACGCAGGATGACGTTGGCTCTTCAGAAGTTTCGACTACTGTCGAAAGAGCCAACGCCATCCATCATATGAGACCCTGTTCTCTGACCCTGGGTCTCATATCAGAGATTACGAGTACGTGGACACTACGACACAGATCGAATTTTAAGCATAAGAATGAGATCTTAGGTCGTTCAATGAAGTGTATAAGAATTCGATGACGATTACAAAAAAGATTCAGACAGCCAACAATGACGTCGAAGGTAGAGTGTAGTAAAGAGAGAAAGACAACCCCACCACAGTATTATGAATATCATGGACGAGAAACAGTATAGGAACTTAGCGTACAGAAGTAAAAGTAAAGAAATAGTAAAGAAAAATAAGGCGATTTGGACAATAATCTCCTAAAGTGGCAAACTCAATCGTAAAAGTCAAAAACCAAAATATTTTACACCCGAGTTTGAAGAGGACTACGACCTCAAAATTATAGCTAGATCTTTTAACATCTAATTCTATAGCCTGTATCTGGGCGTAGCAATCTGTAAGCTTTGTGCCTAACAGGCTATTATGCTATAATAGGCTGTCGCGACACGAAAGGCTATCAACCAGAAAAATATTTTCATATTTATTATAAAATCATAGCGTGTAAAGTACACTTTCGTGTTACTGGACTAGGTTTTATAATTTATTATTTACGCTGTAGGTACCATTTGTTTTAAATACTTTAGCGTTCTGACCTTTGTCAGCTCAAAAGTATGCTTTTACAAAAGGTACTTTCAAATTATTTCTCCGTGCGTTAACGTTACAAACCCATATAAGTATATAAATAACACACCCTGGGTCGTGGACGCTATAAAGTATAATGACATGACAAAAATTTAATATTTAAGCATGAGTATAATAAACAGTTGACTTAGGTATTTAAAAAAAAACGGATGTAGTCTGATACTATTTTTGGGGTCAACCTTGCTACTAGCTACGGCCCCTCCACCGCTTCTATATTTAATAACATTCATTTCATATGTTTTTCGACCGAAGCTCCAAGTGCCTGAGCAGACAACTTTAAGCAGCAGCGATCACCGATGTAGGAAAGTCCATACAGAGATATATTGATTCATACTGAGCTCTCTCGATCCAGCATTAACAGAAAACGCTAAACATGATTCGGGAAACTCGATGCAGCGCACAAAGCAACGGTAAAACGCGTGAGACGAACTCGATCAACAAACGCGACCGAACGCAGAGTCGCCAAAACGCGATGCAGGAGATCTTCATTGATGAAGTCATAAATAGCTGATTCTAAAAGTAACATTTCTGCTAAAGCCAATCCAAAAAGATAATCAACAATTCTTATCAAAAAGTTCGAAAGTAGAATCGTGGATCCATCATTTTCCGCCTCCAACGTGCCAGTAATTAGGGCAGGTGCGTAACCTCGCCTGTATCCGCCGCTATTTCTGCCATGGGACTGCTGGGCTCGGCCTTACCGTACTAATGGTCACGGCAAGGTCGTCTTGGCTGTATACTTGACTTGTCCCCCACGAGAATAGATTTTTTAATTCGTTTGTTATGGTGTTTAGAAATACAGTCTTTCTTTTGCGATGTTTATCCGGTCTCGCTCGACAGACCTTCCTGTTTTTGAGATTTTTATTTTATGATTTATTTTCGCAACATGGTTGACGTAGTTTACGAGTATATCTATGGGGACATCTAGGTAAAAGCTGACGTATCCAACAATTTTGCAGCAGCAAATATGAGTTAAGGTTGCTCCTAAAGAAAACTTACAAAATATTTGTACCTACCTAGGTCCAAGATTTTCCTTTCGATTTTATACCATAGGATCACATGTTTGCATCGACTATTTTGTACAGAAACTTGCAAGCTCAAATCGGAGCGTGTTTCCTCAAAACTTTAAACACGTTAGTCTACAAAAATAGCGAAGAGTTTTGAAATGCAGGCGCCAGTATCGCAATAAATTATTAAATCTAAGAGCTTGGAGAGCGAGAACGATTTACTCCTTGTATATTATGCTTTGTTCAGTATTATAGTAACTCAGCTGGTAAAAGTCAGTGCAGTATAAATTACTGCTCTGGCCTGGAACTGTTAAAGTAACAATGTGGCATTGCCTATTATTTCGCGCAAATCGCGTAGCAGACTATTGAAGAAAATTGAATATTATGCAAAGGCCTTAATAGGTCTTTAACTTCCTTACCACAAGGTATTTTTAGCATAAACTAGGAAAGCCTTGAGTAGGTACTTTGAAATTGAATAACTTTACGAAGGATTTCAATCAACTCTTACGATCACCGTTCATAACATTTTAAGACAGATTCCTCACGTTTGCTTAACAACAACCGCTCATCTTTCTTCCGCGTTCAGTCAATCCCAGCTGTAAGCTGCCCAACTCAGAGACGGCAGTAGTTACGATCCATAACCTGACTAATTTGTCCGTTTGAGTCCATTTACACAGACGACCAAACGGACCATCTTTCACCAATAACATAATCTTGCGTTATAATACAAACATAAACTCACGCCTTCTTCCCATGGGGGTAGGCAGAAACTATTGAACGCCACCTGCTACGCTCCTTACATACTCCTTTTGTTTCGTTTACGTTCATACATCTGGTCATACACGCACGCCGGTTGCGAGTACTACGCACCTGACCTTTCTGAAGATCATCACCAATTAGGTCACTATGTCCTTCTATCTAGGGCGTCCCCTCCCGGCGTTTCCACTCACTTCTGCCTTGTAAATACTTTTTCAAGGCAGAAGCCTTTCATTCATCCTCTCAACATGACCGAACCATCTAAGCATACTGTTTTCAATTATTGTCACTCCATTTTCTTTTGAACCACACCGTTGCCTTATCACATCATTTATTTAATAGTTACACCACACATGCTTCGCAAGGAACGCATTATATTAGCTTCGGCTAAATATAAAATTTATGTTCCATGCTCCTTTGCACTGCTTTTCAGTCTACCCTTCCAATTCAGTGCCAAAAACAAACACTAAAAGTCTTGTAAAATCGATAGTTAGTTGCGAAGTGGACAAGGCATTAAGCATTCATCCCGTGCATTCCCGCTTCTATAAATAAACTGTAGGCTGAGTCCCAGTCGTTTTACCCTTTTTGCTTTTCGCCGTCTGAGTTCAGACAGACTTGTCTATAGCTAGGTATAACGCCAAACGGCAGCGGTGGTCTGAGAGTGAAAGTAACTTTTCAATACACTTCCTCGAAAACTGGTTCATATCGCACTACGATTAGGTTCACAATGCAATGTATTTCACACGCGTGCGATTTTTTATTTTCCAACACGCGTGCGGGAATAAAAATTGCCACAGATAACTTATAATTAGTGCAAATTGGTTCAATGCCTCTACTCGGAGGATCGGAGGTGATTTTTTTTAAATCTCGGCAAAGATGCGTCTTTATGGCGTTAATATTTTTGGAATATTTAAATAATGTTTATAAATAGAATACCACGATTATTACAATAAAAAAAAAACGTTTATGAACAAATTAACATTTATTTGTGTTCTAAACTCAAAAATATTTGAATTTTCTATTTTTCATTAGGCTGTTTATCGGCTTTATACCTTTGCTTCTCCTTCAACCTGGCGAACGCAAAGCGCGGAAAAAAAAGAAAATTAAATCATAGTTTCACAATAATTCATGACAAAAATACTTTTCGTTATTTTATTTTATTTCTTCAAAAGTTGCAAAACGTCGTTTGATACACGTGGACATTTGTTATTGCAGTTCTCGGCTCAAAAACAACCTCGCCTACGGCTCCGATGTTAATTCCGCCTCGAATGCAATAAAAAACATTCTCCACTTGTACCAAAATGTACAATGTATGTGTGTTTGTAACCATGATTGTAACAAACAAAATACGAACGAAATATTGAAATGACATATTTGGAATTGGGTGTACAAGTCAAAACCAATAAAAACTTCGTTTTAGCTGTCCCTGTTTGCATTAATTTATCGATACTAGAGGTACTGTATAGGTACTTAAGACTAATGCACTGTCGAACAGTCAAAGCAGTCTTTTCGCACCGCAAGTCACGTGCAAACATATATGACCCGCATTGAATCGTAAGCAATGAGGTTTCCTCAATACATAAACATCATGGAAATGGTTACCTACTTGCCTAGTGCCTACTTTGTAGGAGTCTCGAAGGCGAAGCAGGTTTTACTTTAGGTAAGGATAATGCGGAGGACAGGGTGTTGTGGCGCAGCCTGGGAGAGGTCTATGTCCAGCAGTGGACTGCTATAGGCTGAGTTGATTGAAGGATAATCTGGCTGCATTGGGTACTTGGTGGTGTCATGGTGTGGTGCAATAACAAAGTCCGATAAATTCCTAAATAGATTGTAATAGGCCAAGGTAATTGATTGATGCGTTTTAAAATCCGGTGTCAGAGTTGCGTTGACTCACAAATAACCGGTGTTCCCGAAAAATGATAGTCATGCAAACTATTTTAAGATTCCTTAGTAGGTAGTTTCGTTATTTCACAGATGACTTCAATCTTGTAAACATGTGAAACTTTACAGTGCACACGATAGTGTTGCCAGGTGATATAATTCAAATATTCTATAATTAAACGTTGACTCACTACTGGCTATTTGTTATCGTTTTAGCGCGCAGTGTTCGCGCCTAAATTTAAATTTAGAATCGACTGAGAACTATAACATTTCGTAACCGTTTAGTTTTTATTTTCATTTTGATGGCGATTTATGTGAGTTGTAGAAAATGGTGATTTGTAAATGGGATAATCTCAAATGTTTGATTTAGTTTCGATTAGTGCCCTTTGAAATGTTATTGATCATTTCCTCAATCCAGGTTGATGCAAAGCAGAGCTTGGGCCTGGATAATGTCTTTGGGGGATTGCAAGATCTGTATTTTCCTAAATAAATCCACAATCATTGGTGTGACGGGAATGGAGCTGTTTTCAAGATGTGATTTCCTTTTGTTTTCTTTTATTTATTTCTCCCTTTTTAACTGCCTCGTTGGTCTAGTGGTAGCAAGCGCTACTTCCGAGCATGAGGTCCTGGGGTCGATTCCGGGGTTGGACAGTGTTATTAAGTTTTTCTATCTGGTATTTCGCAGTAGCAGCCCAGTCTGATTTTGTGCCCGGTTGATGGCAATAGGTTCGCCATCACATGGGACTAAACATAACTGGTGAAATGTGGGTGTACATAGATACACCTCTGCCTAATCCCTTCATAATATGGGTGTGATGTTATAGAAAGAAAGAAATCATTTGTTTGCTGATAATGTAGGTATACAGTCATATACAATGTGGAGACAACAATACGACAATAAATGAAAACAATGACAATACTAATGCATAAGAGTATTTTGGAACGATCAAATAAAGCATCGAAATTAAAAAAGTGATTTTTTCAAACAAAGTATTTAAATAGCAGTGCCGACTAAGGGTTTTGCCAATCTTTGACTAGCTATAGCGACTAAACTATTGGATATATTTGATTGAATTTTCGTGTGGAGACTGCAAACGTCATTAGATATACGCAGTTGAATTTATTGTCATATTGTCGTCACCACGTTGTATATATGTGTAAGTATTTCCTTTTAATTCAAGATTTGATTTTGAAGCTCATAACAAAATTACTCAAATTGAATGAAACTCGCAGTTGATTGAATAAGAAGACTAACAGGTGACTTACCACTTCATGACTAAAATTATGTCTGTGCTTCAGGCTTTGACTAATCACCTACCTATTATTGATGGGGCATACAGTGAATTTGGCATCAATAAAACACTTAAAATTAAATAAATTGCTTCTGTTATAATATTTATCTTAAAATTATTAGTAACCACTGTTCCTTCTTTATATTAGTATAAATATGAAAGAAAATATAAATTGACAAGTTAATTTTAAATTAAATTATAATTAAATCGTAATCCTATGTTGTCAATTCTGGAAAATTCCTAGTTATTTTATAAATTGCAATAGATTTCACATTTTAAATGAAATAAAAGGCCTGAAGATGGTAAATAATTATCCAAATGAATGCTCGCCTTTTCTAATATTTGTTTGACTAATTTTGCTTAGCTGGAAGTTATGAAGAATACCCTTATATGCTGACCACTCTAAAAAAATATTGCATCATCACTTCATCACCTACCACCATCGGAATAATGCTGTCTCCTCAAATATAATTCTGCTAAGTCAGCCTTAGCTTTTGTCTCCCTAAGCTTTTCCTTCAAAATCTGATACTCCAAATTGTGTATAGCTGCAGCGCGTGTCTCCTTACTCTTATTCTCTTCTCTTTGAGATCTTAATTTCTCTTTTAACAGCTGTATTTCCAAACCGTGTAGTTCCAAAATGTTTTGATGTCTCAATTTACTATCCTGGTTAAAGTTTTCTTGTTGCTGAGCGATATGAGCTTTATTGTTTGGTGTTAGGGCTGGGTTTTCAATGGGTGTTAGTGTTGCCTCTATACCGATAGCGTCTGCAAGTTTTGCATTAGTTGGGGACATTGGTTCAATCTTTACTGTGTTAAATACTGGTGTTTCCTGATTAGAGATATTTTGAGATTCTTCACTTAAACAAAGACTTGTTTCCGACTGATCCGGGTCGTCATTTGTTATTGTTTCTACAAATAGAAATAAAAAACATAAAATAACGACAGAATAAATAAAACACTCGGACTGAATAAGGAATGGAGGGGCGATCACGATACTGTACTGATAGGAACAATAAAATAAACTTATGCTCAACTAGGTTATCAGTTTTAAGTAACAGGCAATTTAAATAATCCTACAAAACATGAAATAATATGTTATCTGTCTAAATAATTCCTAAGAGATACTTATTTAACTATGAATTGCTTACCTAACACAATATCAGAGTCCATGGAACTATCAACACCAGTCATAAGTGCTTGGGCTACATCCAACATGTTGGATCCTGATATTATATCATCCATGGGTCCTCTCGTCGACAATGGGTGTAGGGTCCTGGCTACTTCTTCTCTTTGGCGGTGCTTTAAATTCATCCATAGTCTTCGAAGTTGTTTTGGAGTTCTCTGGATCGAAATATTGCCTTATTTATTATGTGAATTTTGAAATGGATGTTTGTCATAAATCAGGAAGATTTAAGATAGTTGTGTTTTCTTGGTTAGAACTTTCAAAAATGCTTAAATAAAAGAGGCTAAGGCAGCAGACAGGTATTTATTTTAATGAATATTGACTGACTTTGTTGTTTGTAAAAGGTTAATCTAATTTTGGCAATTAAAATATTAAAATGCAAAGATTTTTCATGTAATCTACAACAATTACTTATCAATAGTCATATAGCCATATGTAATTGAATCCATTTAAAAGACAACTACTAATTATGGATTTCAAGCACTTCAAAGACAATCTCTCAATTCACAATCTCAAGAACTGTCACCCTACTAGTTTCAGATCTTAAACTCAACACAAACGAAGCTGCGACCATATCTAGTATTGAAGTACCTTTTTAGTGAACGTATGAATTATAATACTCACGTGTAAGTTTGTTTGCGGACTCGAGTTAAACTCCGAAGTTATTTTCAACCAAGCTAAGTTCTTCACTTTTAGTGCCGAACTATGGGTATGTTTGTTTTCCACTACTTTCGAGTAATTCTTTAATATCTCCAGAAACTTCTTTTTTTCTGGAAGTGTAAATATTTGCTTCTTATGCTCCATTATTTTTATAATTTTATCAAAAACTAAACACAATATCATCGATTGTCTGTCATTTTCGAATGACAGTTGTTGCGTTTCGTTGTTCCAGGCTATGAAATATGTTTTTGCATGTTTATGAAAAAAGTGCTAGTCACATAAATACCATTTTGGTCTAATATTCATTATTTTACGAAGAAGAATCTTAAACGAAATTAAAATGGTATTTAGGACTCAATAAAACTAATTATATTTTTTAACAGCAAATACGAAACGGAACTTGTTCGTTCAATGGTTCGTTCATCTTTATGTGTACTTGAGATGAGAATGAGATGAAACACTTGAGATTGTGCTGTTTATTCATCTAATGATGACGTCAGATTAATGTATTGATTAAATACGGAGTATGGACTAGGTAGGTACAGGTTTTATTATTTAGCGGCGCCCGTTGTGAGGGGCGGTCGACAATATGATCGCTCTCGTTTTATCACTTAGCGGGATTGTAGCACTATCTCCCTCAGTCATATCGAGTATTGTGAACTCGTAACACGTTGTTAATCTGTATTAGTGCCTCAGAATTCTTTGTAAAGTAATAACACTGTTAATGGCTTTCAACCTCATCATTCTCCTGCCCCTATCCCAATTTATTGGGGTTCGGCACAACTTGTCTGTTCTTCCATACTTCTCTATTAGTCTGTTAATGGTTTAAACTATTAAAAAGCTCGCACAGTAAGATGCTTTTTAGAAATAACCTTTAAAACTTAAGGAATGCTTTCAAAGACCAATAAATATTGTTAGAAGTTTAGACAGCCGCATCCTACGTAAGATGGGATATGAAATCATGATTGATTCACCAATAAAGCTATAAAAAATATGAGAAAACGATTCGCCGTTTATGGCTGCCCTCTGTTCTAATATGTGCCGTAAAATTTCGAATCCATTTGGATTGTGTTTATACAAGTCTATAAATACGGAGATTAGTTTCGAGTTGGACAATAATGTCATCATTTTGTTATTTATAGTAGAATACCGCCTACTGTTAAACTTGTTGACTACTTGGGATCCTTCATCCCCTCAAATTGACACGATTTGGAACAAAGTTCCATAACGCACGTACTCTGCACACTTGGCGAATGAGAGCTAGACCGAAAAGTGTAACATTTTGACCGTCACGGCACTTATGCTATAGTGTGTTCCTTTTTTAGGGTTCCTAAGTCAACAAGGAACCCTCATAGTTTCGCCATGTCCGTCTGTCTGCCTGTCCCCGGCTTAGCTCAGAGACTCTTAGCAGCTACTAGAAAGCTGTAATTTGGCATGGATATACATAATATTTAATTTAATATTAATCACGCCGACAAAGTAGTAAAATAAAATCGATCCCCCGTTTGCGTAATATTAAGCTTTAAAATGCTTATTTTTGCCTGCTAAATGGTTGTTTTTTTTTATATGTGAAGAAATTCATGGCAGTAGTACATATAACGGAATTAAAAGGAAAACTATCACAGCTAAGTAGGTTTTACAAGTTAACGAGTAATAGTCGACCAACTTAAATTTGCAGTTGGAGAATTGACCGTTACCTACGTATATCGATGTATGGGAGAACATGTTTTTCAACTACAAAGTTATATTTGTTTTAGGGATAAATTCATCCCAATTACGGAACCCTTCATTGTGCGTTGTCCGATACGCACTTGGCCGGTTTTTTTTTATTTAGTTACTCTCAAACGTTGTTCTTTTATTTCATTGTGCCCAATGATATGTAAAAAGGTTGTGCCTGTTATTTAATACTTACTAATGTAAGTAGCAATATATACAGCGAAAAAAACTTCGTTCCAACATGTAATTGCGTAACACATTAACAATCACAATCTGAATGATTTTGAAGTATATTGCTAATCCATTGCTTCATATGTTCGAAAAAAAAATGTGTCAGAGCTGAACAACGTAAATAACGCAATGAATGTTGTTGAACTGTCAAAATGAAACGCTTGACTACTGATAGTGTGTCACGCAATTATCCCGCTGATTTCCCACGACACCTCTCGACTTTTTTATATAATGTAATGTGTTTTTATATAATGTAGTTTAATTTCTGCACGTTCTCGTATTGGGCTCCTCTACACATAGGTTATATAGCGATACTTTGTCTGTGTTACCTGAAAATAATTCTTACCGCTTTGGACTTTTTGTTGCATTTGGAATTCAAAGTTCTGTCGCTTGCCAGACGAGACCATCTCCGGCTCCGCCATTTCCTTATTTGCTAAAGGACTTTCTTGATTTCCGACTCTGAAGTGGACTGAATATATCCTGACATTTGCTCTGACTTTGCTTCTAATATCCATACTTCCGTCTGTCACCTTTTCACGCTATAACGGCTGAACAGATTTCGATGCTGGGTAATCTGGTTATAGGTTACTTTTTATCACGGTAGAATGTTCCCGAGGGATCATTTCCCATCTCCACACAAAGTCGCAGGCAAAAGTTACCCTGCCGAGCATTTACTCTTGATTACAGACCAGTAACCCAGGTTTCCTCACGATTATGAATTCACGGGCATGACTACAGATTCAGCACAAAACTGGGTTTGTAAACACTTAAAATAAGTGGATTAAATAGTATGCTAAAAATAAGCGTTATAATTTTATTTTATTTTTGTTTATTAAACGTTGCCCCACACTAGGAATTTCTCCTGTATCGTGGGTGCATTTACAAACATTTTAAACTCACATACACAAACAGCCAGACCTGGAACAACTACTTGTAGGTCATACAAATATTTGTTCCGTGCGGGAACAAACCCGCGACACGCAGCGCAGCAGTCAATCGCTTAACCACTGCGCCAACCATGTCGTAAATAGCACGTGGTAAACCACTTTGTATTACGGCTTGATTAATTAGTTTAGCTAGTAAATCTCTTTGCCTAGTTTGTTTGAAATTGTGGGATCTAAACTGTCTAATCACGTGAACTCGTGATCGGGTAATTAATGTTGCAATTTCTAATCAGCTTTATAAAGCTTTTAATTTATAACTAAGCTATATGAATATGAAAATAACTATTATGCTTTGCCAGTGACGTTAGACTTTGGCAAAAGACTTCATCAAAATCATCAGCCTAATAAAGTCAAGTAATAAGTTTTTAGGCTGCACGTTATGGCGCCTTGTTTACTATGGCTGACTACGGAGAAAGAAAAAACCGGCCAAGTGCGAGTCGGACTCGCGCACGAAGGGTTCCGTACCATTATGTATAAAAATGGCAAAAAAAAATCACGTTTGTTGTATGAAAGCCCCCTTAAATATTTGTTTTATTTTAATTTAATTATTTATTTTTAAAGTGAATATATAACTAAATATTCTGTGAATATTTCAAGCATCTACCTGTTGCCGTTATCAATATCGAGCAAAAACGAGCAAAAAAATCACGTTTGTTGTATGGGAGCCCCCGTAAATATTTATTTTATTTTGTTTTTTAGTATTTGTTGTTATAGCGGCAACATAAATACATCATCTGTAAAAATTTAAACTGTCTAACGATCACGGTTCATGAGATACAGCCTGGTGACAGACGGTCAGAAAGACAGACTGTCAGACAAACAGACGGCGGCGGAGCCTTAGTAATAGGGTTCCCGTTTTACCCTTTGGGTACGGAACCCTAAAAAACGGCGGTCAATGATATAAGTCAAAGTCAAAAACGTGACTTGAAGTCGGGTAAGTATTCAAAGTCAAATATGGAAACTTTGGAAGTCAAGAAACGGCCGTACGTTCGGCCGATACTTCGGATTATTGCTTCTGAGTAGGCCCCCAGTTGTAAGTAAAACATAAGATAAGATCAAACATAAGATCTGTATTTCTTTACCTATGTTAACAAATACATAAATAAGTTGTAATATATGTTTGTATTACTGCACAGTATCCAAGCGACAGCGGTAGAATATATATATGGTATACACCTGGAGTCTTCCTTGAACCATCGATTAACTGCTCTAGACCAAAATAGTGTTGTTCCTTATATATCTAAACTGGGAACCATAGATAAAGTAGTTGGTTTGCCACACGTTCACTGCTGGACGTGGTCTGTCTATTCTCACAACACTTAATTTGATCGAAGCATTTAACTCGTAGTATCGCCGTCATACTGGTCTTGGACACGTCAATACACCATCAATAAGCACAATGTTTAACGTGTTCGACCTTTTTAAATCTCCACTTGTGTTGTTTCGACATTCTTTAATCCGAAACCCTTTCAACATAATCGCATTACCTGACCGCCGTATTATAAGTCAGAACATAAACTTATATCAATGGATTTGATAAATATTCGAAATTAACACATATTTTTGGACTATAGAGCTTCCATTGTTCCGATGTGAAAACGAGATAGGGCTATACGAATTAGACACTGGCGTCTATTTCAAGAGCAGCTTTATGCTTTTTGGATTAGCAGTTTTTTGATGCCTGGTATTACATTTCACCCTTCAGTATGTATACAGAGAGCTTCCAGGATTTCGTCGAATGAAAAGAAAGATAATCATTTGGGGTGTCAAATTAAACGCTTGGAAATACGATTGGCGTGAAAGATGCCTTACTAACGTTGTGAATATTATTCGTTCTTTTAAACCGACAAAATAAAAGAGGAGATTCTCAAATCAACGCGTATTTCGCACTTGAGGATGGAGAATTTTGCCTTATTACAAAAAGCTCTATAAATATAAAATTCTTGATAGAAAGCGCAACTCTCTTCAAACAGTTCACTGGCAAAATGCCGAGAAATCGGTCACAAGAGACTCAAATTTAGTACAATCAATAAGTGAAAATTGACGTAAAGAATTTATCTACTCGATTTTGTAATAGGCAAGCTGTCACCGCTAAAACTCACCATATGGTCGCTGCCCACGCGTGGCAGTGGCCGTGGACCTAATAATATTACGACACTTCTCATACCTACTTTAATTTTATTATTTGCTGTATTAATTTGCGTGGGACGTCTTTAGCACTCTTTGCGAAGACATTTGCATTGAGAATTGAAGTGTCTTTGGCAGTTCAACTTACTTGTTTGAATGCCTGAACTGAAGAAGTGATGATCTTTTCTTTTTTTTTTTTTTGGGTGGGAAATCATCAAATAACTTCTCCCGCTCTGGGCGGAGCGGGAGGGCGTGTCAGACTTTTACTGACTAAAACCCACGTGGTACTTTACACTTAGATACTAGGTTTCTCTGGGACTGTTCTTTTTGACGTGTTTTTAACCGACTTCCAAAAAGGAGGAGGTTCTCAATTCGGCGGTATGTTTTTTTTTTTGTTTTTGTATGTTTGTTACGCGATTACTCCGTTAATTATGGACCGATTTTGAAAATTCCGTTTTTGTTTGAAAGGGTTCTTATTATTTTGTAAAAAGTTTTTGGTCCAAAAACTGGACAGGACAGTAACTTAAAGAAATCGGTGCTATTCGAAGTGCTTCTAAACATATCTAAAGTTCTAGACTTTCGCTTCAATTATACATATACGCATCAATGCATACACAAGACTTTCGTTGTCGCAAATGCATTAATGATTCGATGCTTCATCGTGCATTTGACGACACTTATGAAATCGCATGTTGTGGCAGCTGCATCAATCATTGGACGTCTAGAGACGAACATAACTTTGCCACCGCATTTATTCCAACTATGGGTGGCCATGTTTTCCACAGTCAAGAATGTGTTTCCCAATTGCTATACCCTGGAAGTCTTCCAACCAGAGAAACGTTTTAGACAAGCCTGCTCTGCTCTGCATTGTAAGCAGGTTACATTCACAGGAAACCAAGATCACCTTTCAAATGCTCTACGACAGTCATACATCCATTGAAAAATATTACCGCAGCTCCCTGTTGCTGCTATCCACTCTCTGCCAGTCTAAACCTAAACTAAGGCTAGTTAGTTACATCTCGGCGTCACCTTGACCCACTAGCTCTCGCTCGTCGATACGGTATACTTGTTATGACTGTTTAGCCGGTTCTAGGAATACTAAGTTAAAGCGCCTGTCTGCGGGAGCCTTTAGGCATGTGCACACTTTGTTTATTTTCCTTGTATGAGACATAGGGTATAATTTGAGGATGGTTTGGAAGATGTTTTGTTTAAGTTTGTTCTTAGAAATAGTCAACTCTGAAATCTTTTTCCTCTGATAATTAATCCTAATTTGTCCTCTGATAAAACAGTTAACATTGCAGTGTCGCTATTTTTCTTTCTTTTTTTCTAATAGTATACAACATTATCAAGAGTCCAAAATACGACAGACAAAAAGTTAACCTCACCAGCATTGATTTAGTAAATATAGATTAATGCTCACCGGGCAACTTTTCGGACAGAGAACCGATTGTTATTAAAAACATTTTTATCTCAAATGCGTTCCAAACCCTACCCACACACATTACACCCCACCCCATTTCAATATCACACTGCAGACATTTATCGTCCGTCCGTTTCGTGATCATCTTGGACAAACACAATCAGTCCCCAAGGCTAGACCATGGGGGTTGAAATGCCGCGCCCTTTCCGCCATTCCCCCAGGTGAAAGGGGAAGATAGAAGGGTGATTTGTAAAAGTCACGAAACTAGAAAAAATATGGAGTCATTTCTGGAATGTTGTGTGTTTGATAAGGATGTTTTATTTGGCTAAGTGGTTGATACTTGATACGGTAAAAGGGTATTTAGCTTTTTTGGAGCATTAAGCTTCCAGTTTTGGGATAAAATAGACGGCTTCTTAGGAATTGGTTTTGATAAGACTGAAATTCCACAAAGGCTTTTAGTTGTTCCAGTCAAATGGTTGAACGTAGAGCATCAATTAGCAGTGTTTCGAGAAACAGAGATGCAACTTTAGTCAGTTTTACATCACTAAATCCCCTTAGATTGGCTAAGATGTTGCAGTCAGCGACTGTTGATAATAACAAGTTAAGGCTATGTTTTGTCTACTGATTTAGTCTAGCTGAATAAATGATAAATGATTTTATTTCTGTAAGTAGGTTTGTCAACACAATCAATCAATACACGTCAATCGTATTTTTTAAAACTGGAGAAGAAAGGCCGAAACAAACTCCAGAGGTCACAGTCTCTTATAGTCCAGACATATTTTTGGTCAGATCATGTGAGAACCATGTAGATTGGTGTCTAAAAGGGTATTTTCAGGAAAGAAACACACAGATTGAGTGGACCTGTCCAGTCAGTGCACGCATTTGTCAGTACACGAATATTATTCGTAGATGCACACTTGCACACAGATGAACTGCATTCTACATAAGCCTCACGAATAGCAAAGCATTTAACTTGACGAGTCGTTTATAAACACGCAACACAGTAACTACAGTTACAATTTCATAATACGAGTACGAGACTAGACACTACTGACATACATCAAGATTAAAATTGAAAGCTCTAACAAAAACAAAGGAGGTAAGTACTTAGGTACTCGTACTATGTCAGTACAAAAAACTATGAATGAATACTGCGTTGGCCGGACGGGTTCCGTGCGTGCACCTAATATGGCAAGCGCTTATCTACTTGGGGCATGCCTTAGCTGGCGTTAAGGTTTAGTTATCAATGATTTATCATAAGTTAAGACGTGTTGACTTTTAGATCGAAATTATAGACTGAATAGGTTCGGCAGTTGGTTGAAAATTTATATGGATCAGTGATGATGTGTCAAACGATGGATGGTGAGACTGAAAGATTAACTACTGTTTCGAGCTTGAATAAAAACGTGGGTTCTACACTCCTAGTTTAGTGGAAGTTATCGCCACTTCGACTTACGATACCTTTCAAGGAGTTGCATTCGTTGTCAGCACATTTGACTTCCTCTCAGAGATGAGACAACATTAGACTAATTATGTCGTTTTTGATACTTGCCCTTAGCTGCTTGGGCCCTTGGCCTAAGTAGAAAATCTAACAAAAACAATATTGATAGTCCGTCAATTTAAGTAGGTACCATCTAGAGATAAAATATCAACATTTTAAAAGATTTTCAGTTGGTTTGGTTCACTAGATATTGTCTGACTGACTTGCAGAATCGCCATAAACTAATTCAATAATCAAGATCATACATAATTACAACACATTTCTAAAATTTTCCAGTCACGTACCATTAACTGCCAATACCTAGCATACCATACTGCTCACACAAATATACCGAATGCTTATCTCCAGAGAATGTGAGGACAACAAGCGTTGTGTCAGTGAAAGTTGCAGATAAGCTGGCCGTGTATTATGCATTGTTTGTTCTCGAACTCTCTGCGATAGCACGGACATTGTGCTGCATATTTCTGCATAGTTAGCTAATAACAAAAGGTAATTAGAAGCTGCTTTGACACAAAAACTGCGTAAATAAAATAACTATAGAAAACAAAAAGCCACAACAAAAAGTTCTGCCATAAAGGGTAGACCCCTTTATGGCAGAACGTTTTTGTCATAATATTATTTTGCATAACAGCTGATAGCATAAACATCATTCCGCAGAAAATTGTTTGGCAGACACTCATTTATCATACATTCAAAACTCATAAGTTTGTAAGTCAGAATGCCATTGTAAATTCGGACATATAAACATTCGACCAAACAATAATTATATTAAATAATTTTTATGCCTTAATAATATTCGTTTAAATAAAATTATGCCAAGTGTGTTATGCCAAATAAAATTCGGAGCATCAAGATTCTGCCAGAAAGAGGGAACCCAAAACAAAAACGCATAGAAAATTTAAAGTATAAAATTAAATTTTACACATCCTCGGATAAATCTATGATCTGTGGTCACACTCACATTAAAACAATGTTAAATTCCACATAATCATACTAGGCTTTTTAAAGAGCGGAAACTCCCAACGAGCGGAAACGACGTATACCTAGGTCATACTGGGCTACATCCATCATTCATGTATTCTTGTATGTTATTTTCTTAAACTTTAAAGTTCAAGCTTATTTTAATTTCCTCTTTTAAGTGAGCGAAACGAAGTGACATTTCATAATTTTAAAAGCCTTAAAAAGCGGTGTAAATGCCAAGAAACTGTTTAGTGCGATGACTTGGATAGTTTGGTAAATATACGCCAACGTAACACTGGGGATAGATTGCAAACTGTATTTCCTAAGGTATAAATTAAATACTTAAAGAAGGTTCTTTTAGTATAGGCAATATAATACTCGAGTGTCGTGACGTAAGAAGTAAGAACTATCACAGTAAAGAGCAGTTAAGAATACTGGACTAACACGGAACATTATTATTATTATTTTTTTTTGGGTGGGAAATTATCAAATATTGCAAGTATACCTAGCACTTGGCCAATCAGTGCTACAATATTGTATTTCTGTATGGGGAGGCACGTCAAAAACTACACTCAAACCATTAGAAGTGGCACAAAGAGCAATACTCAAGGTCAGCACTTTCCGGCCCTATCTGTTTTCAACATACCTTTTGTATCAGTCCTGTGAAGTCCTCACTGTCCGACAGCTCTTTGTCCTGCACGCAGTCTTGAGACGCCATGCTAATACAGAGTACAACAGGTCCTCTTATTTATCTAAGCGCAGACGAAAGGTCATTACATACAATGATCTGACGACCTTTAAACACAAATACGTTCGCAAGTACTATTGTTTCCTAGGCTCTTTTCTGTATGAAAGACTAAATAAGCTTGTAGATATACACCCCTTAAATAGGAACAAGTGTAAACTTATGGTAGTAGACTACATTCGCAAGCTAAACTACAATGAGACCGAAGACCTGTTGTCTGTAGTTAAGTAGCTTATAATACTCACCCTCCTACACACATCCACTCATTTACACTCTACTCACCGGAGGCCATCACTATACAACTAATTTAAGATTGTTCTCCTATATTTGTCACTTCCTTTTATTTTAATGTTATTTTATTATATCTCTATGTTTAATGTGTTATAGATATGTAATAGAGGTCAAACAAAGTGTTATTTCTAGTGTCGGTTACATCAGGGGAAGAGCGCTGATGTCTGAAATACAGATATTTTATATCTAGTTCAGACACAGATGTTCAATATCACATAATAAAATAAAAATGTAATATAGTGTACCTTAAAATATTTAAATGTCTGTATGATGAACAAATAAATTATTCTTATTATTATTATTTTCTTTTATTTCATTATATACATATAAATTACATTTTTAAATATTAGAATATAAAAAAATATATATAAAAACATTTAAAAATATAAAAAATAGTGCTTCGCTGGTATCGGGAGCAGGGTCCAAGCTACCGGCGGTTAGGGCTCCAGAGATAGGAACCTCCTCACGATGCGAGCCGTATCGAGGAGTACTGCCTTCTGAATCAGGCTCTTGATCCAACCACCTAACGAGAGCCTCGAGAGATGTTGATCGAGGCTTTCGGCCATCAGGCCATTAGCTGATACGACAATCGGCACAATGACAGCCGAGCTCACATTCCACATGTCAACAACCTCGTGTGCTAAGTCGAGATATTTAATTTGTTTTTCTTTCTCAGCTTTCACGAGGTTCTCGTCATGTGGAATAGTGACATCGATAATCATTGCGCGGCGCGCTAATCGGTCTATCACCACTATATCGGGCTTATTGGCGACAATAGTCCTGTCAGTAATGATAGACCGATCCCAGTACAACGTGACATGGTCATTTTCGAGAACTGGGTCGGGCACATACTTGTAATACGGTACCTCAGAATCCACAAGTTTATATTTCAAAACAAGTTGCTGGTGAATTATCCTGGCCACTTGGTTATGCCTGTGCAAGTACTCACCGTTAGCCAGACGAGAACAACCAGAGATTATATGTCTGATGGACTCACCCGGACGGTGGCATGCCCGACACACGTCAACCGTCCCGTCCTTCATAATATGTCTCCGGTAGTTATTCGTCAAGATAACTTCGTCCATAATTGCACAGACAAAACCTTCAGTTTCCCCGAAAAGGTCACCAAAACGTAGCCAGGATACGGACGCTAAGAAATCTACACCGGGCTCATGAAGAGCCCGATAGAAGCGTCCGTGAAGCTCCTTGCTTTGCCATATCTCCTTGCGGTCATCGTTAGTAAGTACTACAGGTTTGCGCCAGTTCTCTTTAGCCATGGAGAGTGGGGTGAGTCCCTTGTCAACTGCCACCACATCACGGTGCATACCCAGTTCGGTTTTTAAAAAATATTCCCTGAGACTGCACACCTCGCGATTGTGGAGGGTCTTCGCATTTAAAAAGCCTCGACCCCCGCACTTCCGCGGGATGTACAGTCTCATCACCGATGATCGTGGGTGATGCATCCGGTTTGCGGTCAGCAGTGTACGGACCCTCCTGTCCAGGGCGTCCAGCTCGGTTTGAGTCCATTTGAGTATGCCAAAAGAGTACATCAAAACTGGCATGACCCAACCGTTGAAGGCGCGCACCTTGTTCCCGCCCGAAAGAAGACTAATAAGTACTTTCTTCAGGCGACCAAAGAAGCGCTCCTTCAACGATTGCTTCATGTCAACAACGTTGATCCCTAATGCTTCTGACATACCCAAATATGTATAGTTTTCGGATGAGGAGAGGGATCTAAGGTGTATGGAATCCGAGAGTTGGGTTCCTTCGGATTCCATAATCTCCCCTCGCTTTACATGCATGACTGCACATTTATCCACACCAAATTCCATCCTGATGGCGCTACTGAATGTTTCAGTTACCTTCAGTAGCTCGATCAGTCGCAATTTGCTGGGGGCAAAGAGTTTCAAATCATCCATGTAGAGGAGGTGAGATATGACCTGACCTCCTCTCCTCAACCGATAGCCTAGACCTGAATCCTCCAGCAGTGTACTTAGAGGATTCAGGGCTAAGCAGAACCACAGTGGACTCAAACTGTCGCCCTGAAATATTCCCCGCTTAATCCATACAGGCTCATCATTCCCCTGCATCTGTTGACATCCTGGATAGCGAAGGACCGTCCTCCATTGCCCCATACACGACATCAGGAAGGTGCGTAGAGTTGCATCTATCTTGTACAACTCTAGCACCCTCATGAGCCATGAATGAGGCACCGAGTCGTAGGCCTTCTTATAGTCTATCCAGCATGTCGACAGATCCTTGCGGGACCGACGAACCTGTTGGCTAATGGCCATATCGATGAGGAGTAGCTCCTTAGTACCGCGGGACCCATTCCTACATCCATTTTGAGAGGCAGACATAATCGAGTTATTGTCAATGTGCGTATTAATTTTCACTCTCAAAATGGATGTAAGAAGTTTATAGACCGTCGATAAACACGTAATCGGTCTATAGTTCTTGGGTTCCGCGGGACTACCTGACTTATGGAGCAGGTGGGTAACGCCTGTTGTTAGAAATTGCGGCAGCGACCCAGACTCTAAGGATGACTGGAACTGAGATGCCAGGCAAGTGTGTGAACTAATTAACCATTTCAACCAGAAGTTGTGCAGTCCGTCCGGTCCCGGTGATTTCCAATTCGGTAATGGGCGGACTGCTTTGGCTACGTCTAATGGTGTAATCAGTACTGGTTCCATTTCTGGTATAGTCTCACACACTCGCTCGACATCCCGCATCCAACCAGCCTCAGTGTGACAGACGGGAACCGACCAGATGCTGCGCCAGAATTCACTCGTGACGGCATCATCCGGATGGCAAACGTCTGTCACATTTTGTTTAGGTCGCTCCCAAGCTCTGTATACCCACCTTTCATCGCTCTGGAACATGCGATTCTGCGTGTACCGATCACCCCGCCGCTTATACCGCCTAATACGGCTCGCCCATGCACAAACTTTCTGCTTCAGGAAGTCGATGCGCTCTGTGACATGGGACATGTATTCTCGAGGGCTTATTCCAGTCCCCGAGAATGCCCGCCTCACAAAGCGCATCACTCGTGGTCGTGTATTGCTCTCCCTGAAGCAGTATAGTTTGCCGATGAGTGCCCTCGCCCCATCGATACGACGCTCGATCCTGCATTGCCAGGCTGGTACGGCTGGTTTTGGTCGAGTAGCTCCGTCCCAGATTGGGAACTTGACGTTTGCTAAACGACATGCCGCAACAGCTGCGCAATACAGGATCGAATGTGTATCAGCGAGATGCTCGCTGCTCTCGAAAACCTGTTTGAGCTGCGAGTCCAAGGCACACACCAGCGCCCTATTTTTCTTGTGCATGGGTAGGCGTGGTAATCGGGGTCTAAGTTCGGTCGGAGTGGACCTATACTCGTGAATCGCATCTTCCAGTGAGCTCCTCAATCGGGCGTTGCACTGGCTACTTACTGTGTCAACCCTATCATCCTCCTCTTCAACACCATGATTGGACCGCAGCGGGATTGAGTCAATAGTTGACACTTGTGCCGCGGTTTGTGCCGGAGTTGAGAAGATATGGTTGCTCAGTATTTCTGAGCGCAGCCTATCAAGTGCGGCATCGTCCAACCTATGATTGCGTTGGATGACCCGCACCTGATCCGACAGTCGTTGGGCCGAGACGTCGACGGTTGGCTCTAGTTCCTGGAACAGAGACAGCATCCTAACACGGTACGCAGTGAGGTTAGTTCCCCCCTCTGTAGACCCGTAATATGCGCGCATGACGTTCTCGTTCATAGACTGAGTCCATCTCATGCGCTGCACACAACCACCGGCAGCGGGGACCCGGCTCGGGACCGGTTGGCCCCTAAGTCCCAAGCTCCTCGGTGGCCGGCCTCTCCCCTGCCGACGTACAGGTGTTGGCGACGTCGGCGGGGAAAAATACTCGTCGCTTGAGCTCGACGCAACTACCGCGGCCGGTGTTGTCACAGCGCTCACGATGGTGCTGGGTGCCGGCGGCGGCGAGGCGGAGCTGAGCGAAGAGTCCGGAGGTGGTAGGCGTGCGTGGCGAGCTGCTGATCTCGTCAACATTCTGTTAATTCTTGTTATTCATCCCATGTTTCATTGTGATTGTTGGTCAAATTGACAGCGTCATCTTGCTGTTTCGATATGTTTATAACTTTTTCATTTTCTAGTTGTTTATTGTCTTCTTGTTAATAATAGTAAAATTAAAAGGTTTTATTGTATGTTTTGAATTTTTTGGGACTAAATGTGGCTGAGAAAATATATAAATAAGGAAAATATGGGATATGAAAAATCAGACGTTTGTTGACTTGCCATTGTTGCCAGTTTTATTATTATTATTATTATCCCTTTCGGACAGGCTCGTAACCCTGGCAGAACACGGAACATAAGGTGATAAAACTTAATTATAATCACACCACTGTCCTCTGTAATATAATTTCTGAAAAACCTATACTCTTTTGTCGTCAGGTTTCTCGATTGGTGATCCTCCATGAAGAAGCAGAAGATGGCAACGCTATGCCTGACCTGGCGAGGCCGGTGCAAGCCGTGTCGCTCGCTGTCAACAACCTGGTCAAGGTGAGTCACACTAAATATGATTTTTTATGCTGTTCTTACTTGATAGTATTAACTAGCTACAGAGTTGGGTGCCGTCGCCGAGGCTGGTCTAGGCAATGTTGGCGGGATGCCGAGGAACCGTTCATGACGGATTGGTCAGAAAAGGGATAGGGAAATGTGAAAGTATAGACTTTGCCCAGCTGTGGGATATTAATGGTTGAGGGAAAAAAACATGTATTGCTGGGCAAGTTTGTTGCACTGCTGCGAAGATGAGAATATCAGTAGAACAGAATTGTGGATCAGATATATCTTGAACTACCGATCACTTGTAGTCTCTTGTGGCATTACATCGTATTGCAATCTCCACAATAATTTACATCGTATGTCCCCAGGTCGGCCATCAAACCATCGAGTCTTCAGAAGACTCAGGCCTCAGACAAGACATTGTGGACCAGATATGTTTTAGAATGAGGATCACTTTAGTCTCTAAACATTACATCGTATTGCAATCTTTACAATACTTTACATCTCCCAGGTCGGCCACGAAACCATCGAGTCATCTGAAGACTCAGTCCTCAGACACGACATGCCCGGCGCCTTACACCGCGTGGAAACAGCTGCCACCCTTCTACAGCAGGCCTCCGACATGCTGCGATCTGACCCTTTCTCCGGACCTGCAAGGTATTATCACACTTATTACTTTTAGTAGTAGAGCTGTTTGTGAATGAGCTCGTCTGTGAAAGGTCTATACCATACCCAACCTGCGATCGCGATTTAGCTTCCAAATAATATGTATTTTTGGAAAAGCAACTTTTAAATCCACACATAGTTTGATTTGCACTACAACTTCAAAATAGATAGTGTAGGTAAGATTGTTATAAATAAATAAATAAACTTCAAATATTCTTACAACGTTTCAATAGAACTGAAATCGACTTAATTTAAACCAACCTGAAGTTGATATTAGTTTAAGTGGAAATAAAATAACATCAATAATTGGAAACATGGATTTGATTTATATAGACTCATTTCTGCCGCCAAGCAGCGTTGATGTGTTGTGGTCTGAAAGACATTTATTTATTAAAACTTTATGCACAAGTAAAAAAAAATACTGTACAAAGGCGGACTGAGGCCTGACCACCTGAGGCATTTTCGACATTTCCGTTTTGTCTTCAGAAAAATGCACCTAGCGATGAATCTGGTATTGCAGATGTTCTACTGTACTACCAGGAATTCAGGAGAGGTAGAGGAGGGAAGAGGATTCTCAGCTAGACTCCTCCGACCAACGCGGATTTTTTATCTAACAAAAGAATATTAATTTATGACTATGAAGCTCTCCAGCCAATATGAATTTTCCAAGGCGTGGAATGCTTAAAATAAATATCGCAAAAATAAACATTGGCATTTCTTACGCAAGCTTCCGCAGCTGCTCCAAAACCAACAACTCGTTCATCAGCCCAGCCTAGAAAGATCAATACTGCAAAACTGCAGGTCATTTACCTTCACAAATAACTCTTTTCAACTACACTTTTGCATGACAATATAACTTTAAACTGCAAAAAAATTCAATATATCCGTGTTTTCGTCATGCTAGGTACGGAAAGCCCGAAGGTTCGATTCCTCCATACACGGCCATGATGTCAATGTCTGTTGACGCTAGTCTTTTTACCTTCGAGTCGGATACTGCGAGTGTCAGGGAGTTGAAACTACGTGTTGTTTGTAGGAAGAAGCTGATTGAAGGCTCCCGTGGTATCTTGCAAGGGACATCCGCTTTGCTGCTGTGCTTTGACGAGTCTGAGGTCCGGAAGATTGTTAAGGAGTGTAAAAAGGTATGTATTTTTTGTTTCTTAGTAAAAGTATGCGTAGCAATTCCGTCAAAATCAGGGATATCATTTTCTACATGTTTGTGAAATCAAAAATTCCGAACTTTTAACATCACTTTTTATTTAGAAAAGCTAAATATGTAAACTGTTATTAAATGTAGATAGTATTTAGTGGCAATACCCTAATAATTGTGCGATTTCCGAGGTTTTTGTGAGACAGTTTTGCTTTCGCATAAATATTGCCCGTCACGACGGCGACGGGCAGTAATCAATTAAATGACAAAAAAAAAACATTAAACACACAGACAGACTCTTCGTCACATCAGACTGTTATGAATTGTGTTTTCCTCATATTTCTCTGTGCAAATGAAAGTGGCATGATCTTCTTGCAATTTCTATTCGTTTTATGTTATGTAAAAACTTAATAACCAGTGGATGAGTATACTAATTGTTTGTACCGTGAGAAATATAAACTATGATGTGGTTTTATAAGGAAAAAACAATGTGAAATAGAATAGAGAATAGAGGTAGTTGCTTTGGATATAGAAAGTTATTAAAAGTAAACACAAGTCTGACTGTAGAATAGCGGTATATTATTTGAGGGGTTTGTTATATCGATCTTGAAACATTGTTTACAATGATACTACTACTCATTACTAATAAGAAAACCTATCTTTGGCCCACTGCAGGGCAAAACCCTCTTCTCATACAGAGAAGGTACGATAGTTGATCACCACGTTAGCTCAAGACGTGTTCGTGATTACACTGCAGGGCAAAACCCTCTTCTCATACAGAGAAGGTACGATAGTTGATCACCACGTTAGCTCAAGACGTGTTCGTGATTACACTGCAGGGCAAAACCCTCTTCTCATACAGAGAAGGTACGATAGTTGATCACCACGTTAGCTCAAGACGTGTTCGTGATTACAGACTTATGTTAACTACTAGCTGCGCCCCGCGGTTTCACCCGCATAAGTCTCAATCCCGTAAAAATATTGGGATAAGAAGTACCTATTCTGTGTCCTAATTCAGGTCTTGGTTTACTCATGTGCCAAATTTCATCCAAATCCGTTCAGCCGTTTTACCGTAAACGCGTAACAAACTAACAAACTAGGATTAGGATAAGTCCAAGTATGAAATTTAAATTCTTAATTATTTGTGTATTGTGTTCCAGGTGTTAGACTACCTGGGAGTGGCTGAGGTCATAGACACCATGGAAGACTTGGTGCAATTCCTCAGAGACATCTCGCCCGCACTTTCCAGGGCTGCCAGAGAGGTAAGCTCTATACTTGAAAAAGCCGTTGATTGATTGACCGGCACAGTACCTTCCTTTTAATTGGTGAAAAACAATAACATTTTAACCACGTTTTAATTACCTGTGCTCTCACACAGGTAATTAAAAAGTGATTAAAATGTCATGGAAAGATGCCTTTAATGCTTATGTTATTTGAGATAGCCTTTATAAGTCGCACGATGTACAATTGTACAGTCAATAGCAATCTGACTAGCATTTTCCCAACTATGTTGAGGTCGGCTTCCAGTCTAACAGGATGCAGATGAATACCAGTATTTTACATGGAGCGACTGCCTATCTGACCTTCAGAACCAAGTTACTGGAAAACATGATGCACGATGTACAGTGAGGGAAATGAAATGTTTATCAAATTGACACACTACGCCAATTTTCCGTGTTGTACTTACCATTTATACAACTGACAAAAAATTACATTTATGAATTGAATGTACGGACAAATTAAGTCGGTAGTCAATTTGATATTGTATAGTGGCGTGTGCATAAGGCAAATAATATAATTATTTTAATGTTCTGTGTTGCGTAATGCAAATTATTTTACATTTTATTGTATAGATTTTAAAGTTTTATATCTGAACAGACAGCTGTGCTGCTGGGGAGTTTCCAGCTAAAGCACTAGGAAGTGGTGAAGGGTGGGCGTTTTTGGGGGACTGTCTTATGTAATTTTGACGTTCGAAAAGTGCTGATTCTCAGCCTAGTTTGAATAAATGACTTTTGATTTTGATAAACAATACATTTGCCTGATATGTCTACAGGCAATCACTATTGTTAAGTGGCGGTGCTTGGGGGAGGCCCATGTCCAGCAGTGGACGTCTTTCGGCTGAAATTATGATGATGAATCACTATTACCATCTCTTTCAATTACTTTATAGGTAGCTGCTAGGGCAGCCGAGTTAACCCATCCACCTCACGCCGAAACCCTGAACCAGTGCCTCGAGAGCGTCAAACAACTGGCCCCGGTGCTCATATGCTCCATGAAGATCTACATACACATCCTCACTGAAGGTAAGGCTGAAAGAGAAAAATCGATGGTGGTCGGTCAATAACATTACTCGATAAATACACACTACACATTTAAAAAAAATTTGCGTTACAAAAAAGTTGCCTAGCGTTTTCCCAAACTATGTTGGGGTCAGCTTCCAGTATAATCGGATCCAGCTGCATACTAGTTTTTTTTTATATAGAGCGACTGCCTATCTTACCTCCACAATCCAGTTACTGGGTAACAGAATACAGGATACCTCTTGGTAAGACTGGTTGTCAGATTTTTGGGCTTCTGACTACCCGTAACGAATGTCAAAGATCTACGAATGACAGCCGGAATTTAGGCTTAACGTGCTTTTCGAGGTACGGAGAGGTCTCGATATGTAATGGATGGTCACCCATCCACCAAACGACCGCGGCAGCGCTGCTTAACCTTCGATGAACCCGTGTTGCCGTTATCATTTAGCCACGAGCCCTTCCTGGATCTTAAACATAACTGACGAAATCTATTTACTTTTGTCACTTCTAAAGAACATAATTAGAGTTACGAGGAACAGGGTGTAAAGTTCACTCCTACTCCATAGAAAAGGGAGGATATTCCGAGCAGACGGGTGTTTTGTCTGGTGGGCAACTGCCCAACGGTTGATGTCGGGATGTATTATATGCTAGTTGCGCCGTTGCGCGGAAAACTGATTGCAGGATTTTGCGTGACGTCAGTGTGACACGAAGTTCGCATGGGGCGATGTTGATACCGCCACATAATAACGTCACGCGTGTATTCCCCAAAGGTCAAAGGCCCCTTTAGGGTTGTATTCCCCAAAGATTCCCCTTGGGGAATAAAGATGTGATGTTATATATAATGTTTAAATGAATATGTATTTTAAGTGTTTAGAAATAATTGTTTTACTCACCAAATTTCGAACTGGAATGGAAGCCTTATTTATAAATAACTAGCTTTTGCCGCGTGGAGGTCGGAAATTATCCCACGGAAACGTGGTACTGGTATTAATTTATCCTATGTGTTATTAACTTTCTGTGTGCCGAATATCATTCAATTCCGTTCAGGCGTTTTTTCTATTTTTAATTTTGAATCTGGGATATCTTTTAATTTTTAAAGTATTAATTTAAATGATATGATGTCAAGGCATTTAAATAAAATATTTTATTGGATAAGGATAATAATCTACCGGTCAAAATAACTTCGGAAATAACAATTAACTTTTTAACAAATTCTGAAAGATTAAAATGGTTGCCGTGGGTCATCCTTAGAAGATAGACATATGTATACCATCGCGGACTTTTTTGTTGATGTTTTCAAGATGCTTACTGCATCTTGAACATACTTACTGTAGAACATTAATTTAATGTATCTCTTACCGTTTACGCGGCTCACGCCAGTAAAGCTCCCAGTCGGCATGATTTTTCAGACATCTTCAATCAACAATAATCGTCATATTACAGCCGATTTACACAAAACATTAATGAATTGTTCACCTAAATCTTCCTCATGAATCACTCCGTCCATTGGTGAAAACTATTTGAAAATCCGTTCAGTTGTCTTTGGGTTTATCGCGTTCAGACAGACAGACAGACAGACATACGCGGCGGGGGACTTTGTTTTATAATATGTAAGGATTTGTCATACTTATTTTTATTGCAGGAGGCAAAGGTATGGAGGAAGCGGCTGAGAACAGAAACTATCTGGCGCAGAGAATGGCTGACGAAATTCATGAGATCATACGGTGAGTTGAAATGCTTGAACCCACGACACTACGTAGACATAAAAAAAAATGATTATGATCATGATTATTATATTTTCTTTAAATGCAGATAGTCAGGGAAAATAATTGTTAAGCAAATTTACGCCCTACGTCAATTTACCGTTTTATAGCCACTTCATAAAATTTCAAAAAAAATGCCTGTTATGATTTCAATATACAGCGATTTAAGCTGGTATTCAATTTAATTAACAATTAATTTCCCTGACATTACAACCTTCACATCAACCAGTGTATGTCGTGGCCCCGTTTGACAATTTATAATCTAGACAACACGTTTATAAGTGGCTAGCACTTTAAATGATTAAATCACGATGAGATTCTGAAGGTAGCGGTTGTGTATAGTGTTAAGCTGTTTCATAACGGCGCAGGTAAGTCTTTACCAGAAGTGGTCATCGTATTAGTGGTTCAGCATCTTCATATCGTCAGGATTGTGCCAGAATATGGCAGGTCGTCGAGGACGTGGTACAACAGCGGCTCGCCTGACATCATCTGTCATCCGAACACAGCCGCCACGCAACCATCGATGCGACGCTCTGCTAGAGTGACTGTCAGCAGCCAGTGGCACTCTTACCCGACCTCTTCAATGGTTTCAGTAACCTCGTAACAGAACTAGACGGCGCCACTTGCTGTACCCTCATATAAATAAAATTTTCTATGATTGTTTGCAGTGTGCTTCAACTGACGTCATACGTGGAAGATGGCGGTGAGAAAGACAACGTTGCGGTACTAAAGGCGTTGCAGCAACAGATACACGCCAAGATGGGAGCTGCGCACGAGTTTCTTAATGTGAGTTTTTATATTTACCAAAGTTAAAAACTATTCTGTGGTACAGTTAAAATAACGCAAGACAAATTCGGATTCGTATTCGATTTTATTATGCTTTTGTTGGATGAGTAGGCGGGATGATGACTAATTACAGGTTCAATTCCCAGGTTGGGCAGTGTTATTTTGTTTTTCCATCTGGTATTTCTCAGTAGCAGTTCGGAGTCTGGATTTGTGCCCGGTTGGTGGCAATGGGCTCGCCCCCTATTACATGGGACATAACTGGTGAAATGTGGGTGTACTATAGGTATGCCTTTGCCTAACCCTTCGGGGGAATAGGGGGGCGATGTTATTTTATTGCAGCTCAAAAATTACCAAAGCCAACTCAATAAACATAATTATAATAAACTCATAGCAAATATAAGTAACAAAAACAAAAAACATAGGTATGTTTTTTTGGTAAAAGAGTTTATTTTTCATTTATAACCAGAGATCGGAATAGGTATTTATCTAATCTTCGAGGAAGGAAGTAACATAGAGTGGATAATACCTCCTCTAACATCCCGGAATAATTATAATATAATGACGTTTAAATCCTGGGATTTATTTATTGGACTTTATTTATAGTTTCAAATTATTGATTTGAAAATTTATATTTAGTTGTGTGTCAAAATATATTTTGAAACAATAGAAACCGCCACCACTACCTGTTCTTGGGCATGAATAACCAAATATAATAACAGAATGTATGTATTATAATATGTATTTATTGTAATATGTATTCGAAGCACAAGTTTTAATAAACCAGCCAACTTAATTTATTTTACCTACTCAAAACAAAACACTTGAATTTGAAATAATTTTAGTATGTAACCCTAAAAAATGTTATATATATTCTTCAAATCAATAATTTGTAACTATTAGTAAAGTTTAATAAATAATTCGTGGTGTTTTTTACATCCCGGGATTTTAACATCATTATAATTATTCCGTGAAGTTAGAGGAGGTATTATCCACTCTATAATACTTCCTTCCTCGAAGTTAAGGTAAATAAGCTCTACCTATTCCGATCACTGTTTCTAACTGGTCATGTTTGTACCTCCCAGGACTCGGGCGCACAACGCAACGGCTACGGCGAGCGCGCCCTGCGCAGCGTGCTCACGTCCGCGGCGCGCGCGGCCGAGCACCTGGCGCCCGGCCCGGCCGGCGCCGCGCGCGGCCTGGCCAGGTGGGCACTCATAATACTAGCAAAACTACGGCGAGCGCGCCCTGCGCAGCGTGCTCACGTCCGCGGCGCGCGCGGCCGAGCACCTGGCGCCCGGCCCGGCCGGCGCCGCGCGCGGCCTGGCCAGGTGGGCACTCATAATACTAGCAAAACTACGGCGAGCGCGCCCTGCGCAGCGTGCTCACGTCCGCGGCGCGCGCGGCCGAGCACCTGGCGCCCGGCCCGGCCGGCGCCGCGCGCGGCCTGGCCAGGTGGGCACTCATAATACTAGCAAAACTACGGCGAGCGCGCCCTGCGCAGCGTGCTCACGTCCGCGGCGCGCGCGGCCGAGCACCTGGCGCCCGGCCCGGCCGGCGCCGCGCGCGGCCTGGCCAGGTGGGCACTCATAATACTAGCAAAACTACGGCGAGCGCGCCCTGCGCAGCGTGCTCACGTCCGCGGCGCGCGCGGCCGAGCACCTGGCGCCCGGCCCGGCCGGCGCCGCGCGCGGCCTGGCCAGGTGGGCACTCATAATACTAGCAAAACTACGGCGAGCGCGCCCTGCGCAGCGTGCTCACGTCCGCGGCGCGCGCGGCCGAGCACCTGGCGCCCGGCCCGGCCGGCGCCGCGCGCGGCCTGGCCAGGTGGGCACTCATAATACTAGCAAAACTACGGCGAGCGCGCCCTGCGCAGCGTGCTCACGTCCGCGGCGCGCGCGGCCGAGCACCTGGCGCCCGGCCCGGCCGGCGCCGCGCGCGGCCTGGCCAGGTGGGCACTCATAATACTAGCAAAACTACGGCGAGCGCGCCCTGCGCAGCGTGCTCACGTCCGCGGCGCGCGCGGCCGAGCACCTGGCGCCCGGCCCGGCCGGCGCCGCGCGCGGCCTGGCCAGGTGGGCACTCATAATACTAGCAAAACTACGGCGAGCGCGCCCTGCGCAGCGTGCTCACGTCCGCGGCGCGCGCGGCCGAGCACCTGGCGCCCGGCCCGGCCGGCGCCGCGCGCGGCCTGGCCAGGTGGGCACTCATAATACTAGCAAAACTACGGCGAGCGCGCCCTGCGCAGCGTGCTCACGTCCGCGGCGCGCGCGGCCGAGCACCTGGCGCCCGGCCCGGCCGGCGCCGCGCGCGGCCTGGCCAGGTGGGCACTCATAATACTAGCAAAACTACGGCGAGCGCGCCCTGCGCAGCGTGCTCACGTCCGCGGCGCGCGCGGCCGAGCACCTGGCGCCCGGCCCGGCCGGCGCCGCGCGCGGCCTGGCCAGGTGGGCACTCATAATACTAGCAAAACTACGGCGAGCGCGCCCTGCGCAGCGTGCTCACGTCCGCGGCGCGCGCGGCCGAGCACCTGGCGCCCGGCCCGGCCGGCGCCGCGCGCGGCCTGGCCAGGTGGGCACTCATAATACTAGCAAAACTACGGCGAGCGCGCCCTGCGCAGCGTGCTCACGTCCGCGGCGCGCGCGGCCGAGCACCTGGCGCCCGGCCCGGCCGGCGCCGCGCGCGGCCTGGCCAGGTGGGCACTCATAATACTAGCAAAACTACGGCGAGCGCGCCCTGCGCAGCGTGCTCACGTCCGCGGCGCGCGCGGCCGAGCACCTGGCGCCCGGCCCGGCCGGCGCCGCGCGCGGCCTGGCCAGGTGGGCACTCATAATACTAGCAAAACTACGGCGAGCGCGCCCTGCGCAGCATGCTCACGTCCGCGGCGCGCGCGGCCGAGCACCTGGCGCCCGGCCCGGCCGGCGCCGCGCGCGGCCTGGCCAGGTGGGCACTCATAATACTAGCAAAACTACGGCGAGCGCGCCCTGCGCAGCGTGCTCACGTCCGCGGCGCGCGCGGCCGAGCACCTGGCGCCCGGCCCGGCCGGCGCCGCGCGCGGCCTGGCCAGGTGGGCACTCATAATACTAGCAAAACTACGGCGAGCGCGCCCTGCGCAGCGTGCTCACGTCCGCGGCGCGCGCGGCCGAGCACCTGGCGCCCGGCCCGGCCGGCGCCGCGCGCGGCCTGGCCAGGTGGGCACTCATAATACTAGCAAAACTACGGCGAGCGCGCCCTGCGCAGCGTGCTCACGTCCGCGGCGCGCGCGGCCGAGCACCTGGCGCCCGGCCCGGCCGGCGCCGCGCGCGGCCTGGCCAGGTGGGCACTCATAATACTAGCAAAACTACGGCGAGCGCGCCCTGCGCAGCGTGCTCACGTCCGCGGCGCGCGCGGCCGAGCACCTGGCGCCCGGCCCGGCCGGCGCCGCGCGCGGCCTGGCCAGGTGGGCACTCATAATACTAGCAAAACTACGGCGAGCGCGCCCTGCGCAGCGTGCTCACGTCCGCGGCGCGCGCGGCCGAGCACCTGGCGCCCGGCCCGGCCGGCGCCGCGTGCGGCCTGGCCAGGTGGGCACTCATAATACTAGCAAAACTAGTGCGTGGGCGTATTTTGAAACTATCAAATTAATCATAACATCGAATTAAAAAAACGAAATGTTCTGTTCAAACAAACTAAATAGGTAGTGATGGCCCGATTTTTTTTTGGTTTGGTCGATTTTTAACTAGCTATAGTGGCTAAACTATTGAATATATTTGATAGAATTTTTGTTTACAGAGTAGAAACGTTAATAAATATACGATGTCGTATCATGGTCCCCACATTGTAGAATACAAAAATCTCCTGAACTTGGGTTGGTTTCGTATAGTTGCAGAGCTAGCCGTTGCGGTGGCTCGCCTTTTAAAATACCACTGTTTTCCGAGGTTCTTCAAGCTTCTTCATCCCGGTTGTTATAATTAGTTTATAAAAATAACAACAGCAAATAAAATCCTTGACAACAGATTAAAGTGAACAACACGAACGGTCATGGCCACTAGTAGATTTAATTTAAATAGATTTTAAACTATCATAAACTCTAGAATTAAAATGTTTTATTTATTTTAGATCTGGCGGTATAAACGCAGACCACCTCTGCGATGAGCGACAATACGGACACGGCAGAGAAGCTAAGGTACCCACCGATAAAAACTATATTTATTTCTCCTACATACCGTAAGTTTCCAGCTTAACTGAACATTATTTAATCATCCAGGCATTGAACCTGGCTTCAGACCTGCGCCACCAGATCAACGAGCTGGATGTCATTGTGAACGAGGGCGTGAGAGCCGTGGAGAAGCAGGGCGGGAAGACCATGCAGGCTAGGTGAGGATATCTTCATGATGCCAGCCTTAAAACATAGTATTTTTTTAAATGAAAGCCGAGATCTATAAACTTTACTTAGCACGTACTTTGGCTAAGCGTTATTCCCGACACTGACGCACAACTGTTAAACTAATACATAGACCTAGACGAGAACATGCCTAAGTCACAGCACGTGCTAAGTAACTTTTTATACATCTCGGCCTAACAGTTGCCTACACATCTGAAAGGTATTGAGAAATATCAAAACGTATTATATTTATCATAAGTTTTGATATTTCTCAACGCCAAATGAGGTCCCAAACAGCAGTTTGGAACATTAGCTCCGCCTGAGATATAAATCGATGAGTTCCGTTCTGTTCCAGCTTCCCTGTAAACGCTCCCGTTAATCGATTTTAATTAAACCTAACTATAGGAGAGGTGAAATTGTTTGACTAAATTGTTGAGAGGTATCTGGAAAAACTAATACGATAAAAAAAAAAAAAACTGTAAGAAAGCCACTCTATTGCCGAATGCTGTAGGTTATGTTTTGTCGCCTAGTTGACTTCCATGCGGACAAAGTCGCGGGCAAAAGCTAGTAGATGATATCAGTAAAAATATCGTGTAAGTGTCATCATAGTACAAATAAGAATGACAGATAACGTTGAACCTAAATCTGCTGTGATTTATGCTGTGGTTAAATAGATTTACAATCATATTTTGATTTGTGTGTGAACAGATTGGAGACAGCTCACAAGTGGTTGTTACACCCGGCTGCGGATCCAGTCACCAGGGTGGAAGGACAGAAGGCCATCAACAGCATCGTCTCTCAAGGACAGAGGGTAATGAAAGCATAAAATAAATTACACAAAACATTATTGAATTTCCTGCAAATATTGTACAAGGAATACACATGAACGAAATAGAACCTTGAAGTGAGTTTTAATTGCCCTTTAGTTGCTATTCTCTTGCTATGGTTTTGTAAGAAAATTCTTGTCCATCTTCATGATTCCTAATGACAATTAACGTTAGTCTCCCAGTCTCAGGGACCGCTGTTCTTGTTTAATTTGATATGTCGATATTCATTATCGAGGACTTCCTTTACTTACATTATCAATATTGTTACAGATCGCCGACGGCCTTCAAGGTCGTGAAAAAGCAGAGATTCTTCAGCTGTGCTCCGAGGTGCAGCGTCTGTCCGATAAGTTGGCCGACTTGTGCGCCAGCGGGAAGGGAGACAGTGAGGAGGCTAGAGCTATTACCAGGTACATACTCTTGCAGTTTAGGCGTATTTTAGTCTACAGTTGGATATGGGCCGCTGTTAAACATTGGGCATTTTTATAATTATGTCGTTGGACATTTCCCACCATTAAAACTGGGTTTGGTTGGTATTAATTATGACTAATATTCGATGATGATAACTATGGTGAACAGTGGAAAAATTATTGATATTTTCGACTTTTCACGAAAGCTATCTTTTATGTCAACTTTATGGCAAAATATCTATTATATTTTTTATTTTATTTATTATTCTAAAGGACATGGCTAAATGGAAGTATGGGCGAGTGTCCTAGCAATGTATAAACATTGTACCTAGTAAATGTAATGCTGAATAGGTAAATATTAATATTTCGTATAAATAAAGTTTCTGGAACTTTTTATATTGTTACAATCTTGAAAATAAAATCGTCGAAACTCCTTCGTCAATAGGTATACAAACTAGTAATAGAAAAAGATTTTGTTAGGAAAATCACCCTATTCATACATATTATACGCGCTGATTAAATAAGGAGAGATAAAATATTTAAATAAAATAACAACAATGACATTTATTCGTTTATTACATATCTAGTTTAAGCTGATCTCGCATTGTATTGGATTTCCGTACAATGAGAGTTCAGCTTATACTGGAAAAGTATAGCTTGATGTGTAGCCGTGTGTAAATTAATTATTTATTAAGGAGCAATAAGTGATATGTAGTAAATGGAGATTATTCTGTTAATCTCACGAGCTCATCATCTAATAAAAAAGAAGCCGGAGCAGACAACGTATTCTGTTGTTCCGCCCACCCCAAATACCAGATCACTATGATGACGTGACAGCAGCAGCCAACAGTTCTTTTGCCCACAATAAAGCTACAGTAATATTGCATAGTAATATTTATTGCATTTCAGTAACCTTTTCAAAATCCGATTGTCCGATTTTACAATAGATATTATATCTTCGATTTGGTTTGCAGTGAAATTCGAGATGTTTTTTTATAAATCCCGGGATTATGTAACTGTTGTTCAAAGACACAACCATTAAACACACAGTGTGTTGAGGTGTTTGCAGCCTGCTTATAATTTAGCAGATTTTTTTCAAGTTCCGTTACATGCCTAGCTGCTGGTTCAGGTCTAGGTGCTGGTTCAGGTTCAAGTCCAGGTCTTGATTCAGGTTCAGGTAGATTTACTCGATTTTGATCTTCATTTGACTGGCGTTGATGTCTCCTCCAACAGGGATGACACGCATAGTTCATAAGTAAACTAAAAGAAAAAGTCAATTAAGGATATTTATGGAGTCATCATAGGCCACAAATGTTTATGCGATGAACATAAGTGTTTCTGTTGGTCTGACCGAAAAGGAACACGATCTATCCATCCATCGGATGAGCATTTAAATATGGAAGAACACATTGTTTTTAAACATCATTTTAATTGCCTGATAGAAAGCTGGATGTGTTCTCGGTAAATTCTGAAACATTGAATTGTTCCTTTCCACTGAATGGTGTTGTGCACTTCTCACAGAACGGCCACAAGTAATGCACACGATTGTAGGCTCAAATAAACGAGCATCACCAGCTATTTCCGAAATCAGAAGTTCAAAACATGGATGACAAATGTTGGCATCCATTGGAACCTAGAACAAACTTAATTACATGAGAACTGCGGTAAGCTGCCTGCAAATCGCATTTGCACGTGATGACTTACCTTATAGATAACCATCGAACTAAGATAGTGAGTAGAAGACCAAGCAAAGAAGAGGTGGTATGCCTCCGCAGTCTTTGCGTGGCGACACCACAGTTTATGCATCTCATGATGGATCGATAGGCAAGGCAAGTCCGTGTAGAGTAGCAGAAGGTCAGTAGCTACCTACATGACCACACACAATAAAGCCGATAAAAAAGCTAGGGTCAAAAGTAAATAGCGAAAATACTATGAAAGCATAACGTACGAACAAACGGAAGAACGACCAAACCAAGTGAGCAAACGACGTCTGACTTGACTGACGTTTGTTTTTTTTTATAGAGGTGATCGAACTTGGCATGAAACAGAATCGATTAAATAATTAAAAATACAATAATTTTTGTTCTTGTCGATCATTATTTAGTCAACATTCGACATAAAATAGTTACTTATATTGTGATGGTCATTGGATCATTTGAATATATTGAACAAAGAGTTTACACAATCATGTTCCGAAGCTTTTGGTCATTTTTTTGGTTCTAATTGAATCAAGTGTAATCGAGAACAATCGACAAAATCGATTTGTTACTTCTGAGTGCCAGCACTATTTAAGTGTCGTTTCTTTCCATATTTTACCAATAATTTCTAGAAATCAGATAAGGGCAATCAAAGAAATCAACGTTTTGAGACGTATTGCGATACAAAAATAATGAATATTGAATCATTAATAATTTTCATTTCAGCTTACGAAAATATCTTTAAAAGTAGGTTTATTGTCCAAATTACCATAGAATGGAACGTCGTAATCTTATGATTTTTCTCGTTGTCAAACAAAACCGTGAAAAATACTTTTAATTATTTGATTAGTTCGCAAACGTTCTAGGAGAATAATACAACCGTAATAATTCATTATTGAATATTTTTATGTTACGAGCTAGTGAGAAATGTCTATACATGTTAAGGGCAGTCGTTTAGCCATGTCCTTAACTTCATTCTAATATTAGCAAGTTTGGACCGCATACAGTCTTGTTTCTTCCTTGCATAATGTTTGACAATTTCAAAGGCTTGATAAGTTTCGGATAAAATATTTTTACCATCACGGTACTTGTTTCAGGGAGCTGACAGACAAACTACACGAATTGAAGCGAGCTACTGAACGCGCCGTAGTAAACCGAGTGGTCGAAGAGTTTATAGATGTAGCTGCTCCACTCAGACACTTCACTGATGCTGTTAACGCACCTATGGGTAAGTTACAGATTTTGTTAAAATAACATAAACATAACAATTCAATTGCAGAGTTATTTACAAAATAAATAGCATAGTCATCTCAATTACCTCTTTTCCTTGAATTTGTATGTATATTTATAATGTAGGGATATATTATAGTAAATAATTATATATGTGTATTATAAGTCTATAACCTATTTATCTACTTGTGCACCTATTTTATTTATAATGAATTATGTTATAATTTAACTTATTTATTTATTTCTTACCACAAATTACAGAGAATGTTAGTATAAAGTCTACAGACACAATTTTATAATTAATTTGTGGAAGACTGGACTTACCTAAACTAAGTTTTTTTTCAAAACCTGTATGTCAGGTCACCACCCCCTAAAACAAAATTTTACATTTAAAATTAATTAATTTTTTAAATTTAATATTATTATTTTCTCTCAATCAGAGCACCCGCCATCTTATCCCTTCACCACCCTTGCTTGACTGGTAGAGAATGCCTAAGGCATTAAGTCCGCCTTTGTACTTTATTGTGTGCGAGAAGTTTAAATAAATAAATAAGATCACACCTGTAATCCCCGAATGGTTCGGCAGAGGTTTACCTATAGTGCACTCACACTTGGCCAGTTATGTTTCACATCACTGATGAGATACATAATAATTACACGCAATAATCACGGTGGTTATAAGAGGTTTGTTCGATTCCAGTTTTTAAAAGCAGACAGTAAACCCGTGAAACATGAAAGATTCACACAATATCTAAAAAAATATATATATGTGAATAAGTATAATTATGTTTTATTTATGTATGTTGTTACGTAAATGGTACACAAATCCAGCCAAAGGTTGTTTTTAAAATATCACTTTTAGTGATAAGAGCGCTCATTGTGTCTTTGTATGTCTTTCACATTTACAGGGTCAAATTAAATTATTTCGCTAAACTCCGCAGACGTAATGCGTATCGATAAAAAATTCATCAAATTTATTTCTTTTGTTTTATCATGTTTAAGTAATGATAAAAACAAAAAGAAATTAATTTACAAAAAAAAAAAAAAAAAAATTTTTTACTGATGTGTAGTCACTTGAAATATCAGCTAATAATACTGTTTTTTTTTGTGTAAACTTAATAGACTTGATGGATATCGGTAACTAAACACGATAACATAAAAGAAACAGATTTCTTCAATTCATACTTCCCGTAACAACACTACCAACGTTCGGTGACCCTAAAATAGTACATTTTTGATCAAAAATAAAAAAAATCAAAATCATTTATTTGCCTAAATGAGGTACAGAAGGTTGGTAAAAACGTACAAAAATGTTCTCTTATTCTGCCTTTAATTTCGGCGTGCAAATACAAAATAAAGCTACATATTTTATTTAAATTAATTGATCATAATCATGCAGTCATTAAACAGATAATCCCCTTAACACCGATACAAGTGGAGAATATTTGTTTTTGCATTCGAGGCGGAAATAACACCCGAGCCGTAGGCGAGGTTGTTTTTGAGCCGAGAACTGTAATAACAAATGTCCACGTGTATCAAACGACGTTTTTGGTTTTTTGAAGAAATAAAATAACGAAAAATATTTTTGTCATGTCAATAGGAAACTATGATTAAATTTTAAGGTATAAAGCCGATAAACAGCCTAATATGAAAAATAGAAAATTCCAATATTTTTGAGTTTAAATAACAAAATAATAAATAAATATAAATTTATTTCAGACCATAAGTCCATAAACAACACACATTACAATTTTATACACAAAACATAGAACACAAATAAATTTTAATTTGTTCATAAACGTTTTTTTATTGTAATAATCATGGTATTCTATTTATAAACATTATTTAAATATTCCGAAAATATTAACGCCGTAAAGACGCATCTTTACCGAGATTTAAAAATATCACCTCTGAATAGAGGCATTGAACCAATTTGGACTAAGTATACGTACTAAGTTATCTGTGGCAATTTTTATTCCCTCACACGTGTTGGTAAATAAAAATCGCTCGCGTGTGAAATACATTGCATTGTGAACCTAATCGTAGTGTGATAAGAACCAGTTTTCGAAGAAGTGTGTTGAATTTTTTTTATAAAATCTTTTTCATTTTAATTTTTCTGTGTTAAGGTATCAATACCCAATAATGTAATTTATGTACCTAATAAATAGTAGTTTATTGTATTGTTCCCCCAGGCACCCCAGGCCGCGAGCCCCAGTTCCACGACAAGGCCGCCGCGCTGGCCGCCTTCAGCCAGCGCGCCGCCGCCGCCGCCGGCGTCGTGGCGGCCGGCCGCGGCCACAACAAGCGCCTGGCCGACCAGCTCACACACAATGCGCAGCAGGTCATATACAATTACACTCAAACCGATTTATTACAAAAAAAAAAACATGTGCGGTCGGGGGACCCCCGTCAGGAACGAAATTCCTTACGCTTTTTCTTCAACTGCAAATATAATTCGTTATGGAGATTTAGAGTATTCGCAGCCGCCATCTTGGGTTTCATTTTATTTATTTATTTATTTAATTCGGGAAAACAAACAGTTACACAAATATCTTAATAAACAGGTAGTGAGAAAAAAAGAGGTTACATATGTGTAGCTCACAACGTCATCCACATCTTAAATACTACATATTTGCTATGGAACTATTTGCACACGAGTGAAACTTATTGGTTAATAATCGCAAGAAAATCCTTAAATGAGAAGAAAAGAAAAAAAAAGACAACATTATCATTTAAACAATACCTATTAAAAAAATATCTAAATTACAGTTCTTGTTTTAAAAATCTGAGTCACTAATTAATTGTATCAAAGAGACTCTAAACTTATTAGCAGACAATGTAAACAAATCCAAACTTGCAAACACAGTGTTGAAATTTTTAGCTATACGACGAAGAGGTGCTCGAACTCCAGCGTTAGTGCGGCAGGAGGAAACGGCAAAAAGTGGACGTGCGCGCACTTGTCGTCCAATGACAGTTCTTGGAACAACGTAGCTTAACTTATTACTGAGATCTATGCAGTCATATCCGTTATTACACAAGTCATAGAGAAACATAGTTTCTAGGAAAAGGCGTCTAGACTTTAAGTTTAACAGCTCAACATTCTTTTGGCGTGAATTAGAGGAAATAAAGTCGTGGCGGCAGCGATAATGCAGGGCTTTGAGAAATTTACGCTGGACATTTTCTAAGCTGTCTATGTATTTTTGGTAAAGAGGGTTCCAAATTAATACAGCGTATTCGAGTTGTGACCTAATTAGCGATTTATATAAATGTATATAGGTATCAATGCGCTTAAAGTCAGTGGTGGATCTCATAACAAAGCCATACATACGATAGGCGTTGTTAACAATTTTCTGAATATGCTGATCAAGGTGAAGTTTAGTATCCAATAGTATTCCAAGATCCTTCACTGACATGACTCTATGCAGTGCAGCATCATCTAATGTGTAAGTGCTCCTTATAATATGTTTATTCTTGGTAAATGTAATACATACACATTTAGAAGTACTTAATTGGATTTTGTTTTCTACGCAATAAACAGAAAATCGATTAAGATCTTTAAGTCTAAGTTTAAGATCTAAGTAACATAGAATCAGTATGGTTGCGAATTGTTCTGTAGATTTTAAGGTCATCTGCATAAAGCAAAAATTTTGAATGCACGAAACAACTCCAAACGTCATTAATAAAAATAATAAAAAGAAGAGGGCCCAAAATAGAGCCTTGCGGTACACCAGAAGTGACGCCAACTGAATAAGACCGAAAGCCCTTAATTACAACTCTTTGCGACCTGTTTGATACATATGATTCAAACCAGCGAAGTAAATCTCCACGAATGCCATTATACGCCAACTTTTTGAGAAGCAGTTCATAATCCACCTTATCAAAAGCTTTTCGAAAGTCTGTGTACACAGCATCGACTTGTACCTGTTGATCCATATTATTAAACAAATAATCTGTAAAGGCTAGTAGATTTGTAACAATAGATCTTTTTTTAACAAATCCATGTTGTTGAGTAAGAATAATGTTATGAATGGCTGGGTATATTGCTCTGTGTACAAGTCTTTCGAAAATCTTGGATAAGGTAGACAGGATAGAAATAGGGCGGTAGTTTTCGACATCGTGCTTAGAACCTGTTTTATGTACTGGGGTTATATTGGCTCGTTTCCAAACTTCAGGAAATGTACCTTCAGTAATGCATTTATTATAAATAATGTATAGCGGAATGTGAATACTATTAGCTGTTTTTTTAATAAAGCAAGCTGGTAATCCATCTGGACCTGGGCCCTTTGTTATATCTAATGCCCGTAAGGCTTGCAATACTTGATCAGGACTAAAAGATATACGGTTAATGATAACACAATTATCTACACACGTTTCAGGGGGCAACCATTCACTGCCATTATAAGTGGTAGCTTCATAGACCGACTGAAAAAAGTTGGAGAACATATTACAAATCACATTTGGGTCACTAGAACTTTGATTTTTGTAAAATACAGTGGCTGGTATACCAGCATTGGCTTTGCGATTAGCAACGTAACTCCACAAATTCTTAACATTTTTTTTTATATTGTCTTCAACACCATTTATATACTTAGTATAGTTCTTTTTACATTCGGTTTGGAATCTCTGCCTGAGAAAAGAAAACTGCTCGTAATCTGACAGGTTATTATACGTTTTCCATTTAATCCAGGCTTTCTTTTTGTTATTGAATATACGTATAAGTGATTTAGAGAACCAAACTGGGAATCTTGAAGGTTTGGAATGGCTTGAAGGAGTGTGGCTTTTAATGGAACCAAAGATAATATTATAGAATGTGCCAACGCACTGCTCTACTGAGAGCCCATTAAAGGTCTGAACCCAGTCAATTTTACACAATTCATGGTTAATTTGTTCATAATCTGCTTTATAATAATTATATTTTAATGTTTTCGCTTGTACGACTTTTTTATTTTTAGATTTGCAGATGATAGTGGTATAGAAGGGAGGGTGATGATCGTCAATAGGTAGTAATGTACATTTCGGTATGGATGTGATGCAGTTTGTGTTGCTTATTAATAAATCTAACGTACGACCATTATGGTTTAAGATATTATTAAACTGCGCGGCGTCAAGTAGTGACATGAAGTTACTCAAATGTTCGCTCAGTGAGTTATTGCCATTACAGTGTAGGGCTGTAGTATTGCCGTTATGATTTGGAAGCCAGCGTATATCAGGCAAGTTGTAATCACCAAACAAATAAAATATATTTGCGTTAAGTCTATTCAATGTTTTATGCAGAAGGTCATAATGAGATAGGTATGTTTCCTCGGGAGATTTAGGGGGAATGTATGCAACACTAATGACACATTTGCTATTATTATTAATTCCTGGAAGCTGTATAAGAACATGTTCAATGTGAGGACTAGTTGGCAGATCAGATGGTACAAAGGTGGAATGTAAGTTTTTCAGTACCGCCACGAGAACCCCGCCCCCTTCCTTTTTGTTAGTCGCAATACGGTTACGATCACATCTGTGGACTATGTAGCGGTCGTCTATAAACTCGTTATCAAATATTTGCGGCGTAAGCCATGTTTCTGTCAATAGTATAATATCATAACAATTTGATAATATATTCATGTATAAGATATTGAGCTTAGTCCGCACACCCCTACAATTCTGATAATAAATAGTCAGTTCATCCATTAGTATATGAGTAAGATTTAATAGAATATAATTCAACATGATTGAAAAGCCTAAGCCCACGCCCTTGTGTTTTTAACTTGTAACTAAAGTTTAGACTGCAGTTAATACGAAATAAAAGTAATATGACACTATGCATCAACATATATGACACATACTCAGTAATCAGAAAATAATAGCGATATAAAAGAGTTCCAACACAACGAATGAAATGTAATAATGATAAGTTCGAACTGTAATATACATCAAGACTCATGCAGGAAAAATATGAAACAATATCAACACTACTATTCTTACACCTTACAATTAATAAGACGCTAGAAAATTTAAAAGATTTGTAATAGTGGGAATTAAAATAATTAATCACGCTTTGAAGCACCTGGCTTAATCTTAAGGATGTCTTGAGGGGATCGTATGGCAATTGCTGATTCGCCGTCAATCTCTCGCACGAGTATGGTAGCATGCTTGACCCACACGAATTTAAAATTATTTTTGCTTGCAGCTTCTCGGCTTGCTCGAAACAACTGTTTATTCTTTAATGTCAGGTGTTCATTAATATAGATCTTTTGTGGTGTTCCGGATATTCCAATTTGATCGGTTTTTAAACCCTTTGCTCGTCGAAATGCACTCAGGAGATTATCTCTTAGTATACGCGAACTAAGCTTAACAATAATATTTTTTGGCTTATTGTTTTGTTTATGTGCATGCGGTACACGGTGAATGGCAATGATGTCTTTTTGGCCTAATGAACAATTTATTTTCGCGCTAATAGACTCCATAAGCGTAATCAAATTTTCATCACGTTTTTCGGGAATGTTACATAACTCCAGGTTGCATTGACGAGCCTGTTGTTCGAGTGTATCGATTTTCGCCTCCAATTTTATTATTGTATCATTTAGACCCTCTGTATCTGTAGACTGCTTACTGATTGAGTCGAACTGTTTTTTTAAGTCGTCTTGTTGGCTTGATGTAAACTGAAGCGATTCTTGCAGGGAGGCAACATCTTGCATTAAAGCGTCATGCTTGTCACCTAGCGCAGTAATTTCACGTGCTCAGACCTCAGAGAATTTAACTCACTTTTTATATCAGTAGTAACATGAGTAACTGTGGCCAGATCAGTTTTGATGGACGTAATATCATCAGATATCTTTGACATGGTGCCGTCGAAATAGCTTCGTAACTCGTCTAATCTCTTGTTCATAGCTTGGGTGAGATCATAAATAGCATTAGTTATTTCAGATTCCGGCTCTTTTCTCTTTCTTTGCGAAACATTCGTTTCCTTTCCGGTGACACTTGTCAGATTCGGGGAAGAAGAAGACGTGCTAGGAGACCGGATCATGTTTATGAATTACAATCAGAATGGAAATAAATTAATAATACTACTACGTAGCCAGTAAATACGTTTCGTCGATAGTGGTCGAGAATTTCGCGCGGCGTCTCTCACCAATCTTTGGTCTCGTGGTAATGGGCGCGGTCAGCGGCCCTAATGCACGACGAGTCGTGGGTTCAAAACTCAGTCAAACAGTTGACTTTTTCAAAGTTTCCAAAGTTTATTCTTCAATTATCAGATTCTATAACAAGCTTTACGACTCACCAGCAAGGACGAGAGGGACGAGGCTATACAATTTCAAAGATGGGGTCAGCCCCCTATGGGCACCTCCACAAGATAGTAAGAGAGGTACCGAGTCTTCAAACACAAACTAAAATTGTTAATTCTACAATGCTTGGAAAATAAATAACAAATAATCGGCACAGGTCCACTCGCGATGCAGTTCACTGGTCGAGTGAATTTGACCTCTATATCGGCTTTAGCACCCTCGAAAACTATGAAAACGATACCCATGACGAAACATTTTAGAACTGTAGCAGCAGCCATCTTGTATTTTGCCCTTCACACTTGTGAACGTGCACTTCACACTTTCTCTGAAAGTGTAAATTAGAGGAAGAAAGTCGCAAATACGAACGCTTTTTCACGTGACGATATCTGCCAGTTTACTGTTACCGCAAGCCGCGTTAAAGTACTAGGTTGCAAAAATGCTTAAGTACAAGTTTAAACCAGGACTAAAACTAGAACTAACTTGTTACGGTTAAAACCAGGCTCAAAATGTGTTCCGATTAAAAAACTAAGACTATCCGAGGTTCAGTTAGTACCAAAGAATGTTAAGGGGGGTGCGCTAAGGTAGCCCGCGAAATTCAAATTTTATTACGTTTTTTGCAATTAGTAACAGGTTGTATGTTGATCTAAATTTGATTCGCGGCCGTAACAAAAATCCTACTGAATGACTGAATCATTCAGTAGGATTTTTAGAAGAGAGTTAGTTGTATTGCCGATTCTAATGATTATAATTCTGTAAACCCATGTTTGTTACGGGCGTAAATCATATTTAGATCAACATACAATCTGTTACTGACCTGCAAATTGCAAAAAAACGTAATAAATTTTGAATTTCGCGGGCTACCTTAGCGCATGCTCCTTAAAAGATAAGGTAAGGTTTAAATAATATCCACACATAAGAAACAAAAGTGGCATTCTTTTATTTTTTTTGTTCTGTTTCTTTAATTATTGGTATTATAGAGGCATGAGAAACAGGGTGTAAAGTTCACTCATCTTCCATAGAAAGGCGTCCGACGGGATTACAATATATTGAACAAGCACAACTTGTAATTTAATGCGCATTTTATAAACAAATTGTCATATTTTTTAAACAATCTAGCGTGAAATGGAGAGAATTATAAAGGGCGGCGGCGCGCGTAATTGGAGACGAATGTTTATGTTGCGTCCTGTATTAATTCATCGAAATTCGTTAAGCCGTTTTAGCGTGAAAGCGTAACAAACAAACAAACTCACTTTCTCATTTATAATATTAGTTAGGATAACGGCCAAATACTCAAACGCAACTCAATTTTAAGTAGCCTTTAAGTATTATGCTGTCTCTGTCACTATAAGGTGTATTGTAGTGACAGAAATACATTTAAGCACACCTTAAAGTTAAGTGTCGTTTGAGAATTCGGGGGTAAGTCCACGAAAACGTGAATAAACAAAAATGCAGAAAACAAAAGATATTTTTTCTCCAAAACTAACCGTTTTGTGAACCTATACTTATATCTAGATCTTCGTCGCTCAATTCAAAAGGATTCACACGATGACGATGTCTGTAAGATAGCCGAGACGTCTCCTCTCTCTCGCATATCCAAATCCTCCAAATCCATCAAGTCAATCATATTAAAATCCATTTTTAACAATTTGTAAATAAAAAGACAATATCTGCTAACCTCTAATAAATTTTACTGAAATTAGTCCATAAAAAAACTAGAGGTCTTGGCGGACTAACTTTAGTACCATAGATGGTTCATGAGAGATGGTTCATGTTTCACTAGTGATTCTTTTTATAGAGAACTTCGTTTTATAATAACGTTTTATTTAGTCATGGTTTAAACCTGGTAATAATCCCAGTACTAAATTTAGATCGTGTTTTGGAATAAGACGGTGTGTCTTTTTACAGGTGGAAAAACTGTCTCCACAATTGATTGCGGCTGGCAAGATCAGGCTGTACAACCCGGATAGCAAGGTGAGATAAAAAAGTACTTACTTTACCCTTCAAGTCTTAACTAGTACGTGACCACAACGTGCTGACTTATGTCAAGAGGTCACCTCTTCAGCCTTGCTACACTATATTTTCAAACATTCAACCCTATTATAGAGTAAGGTAATAATTTTTTTAAATACTTTTATTCCAGGTAGCCGAAGAACATTTCAACAATCTTAAGAACCAGTACGCCGACGCAGTTCTTCGCGTCAGAGATCTGTGTGATCAGGCCGTCGACCCCCTCGATTTTGTCAGGACTGCTGGTCAGTAAATAAATATTTATTTGTTCTTTGCCTTACTGGAGCAGCTCGTGACTAATAAATAACATGGATGTGGATAGATTAATTTTGATTAGATCAATCTTATTGTGACAACAATGTTGGCTTCAAGCCTATTTTTGTCAGTGGACGTCCTTCCTTCGGGTGAAATGATGTCTCTGAGAGCACAGTGTGCAACGGGCTGTTTGATCTATAAAAAAATCAAAATCCGAAAGTTTTTACCAGTTGACGTCCTATCGATTTTATTATTGCTCTGTATTCTAACTGCCGTCTTCTTTCACAGGTGAATTGATGCAGAAGCACACTTACCTCTGCGAGGATGCGATTCGCAACAACGACTCACAGAAGATGGTGGACAATACTTCCGCTATCGCCAGGTACACATTTCCTCCATTCCTTCGTTGTCATAAATCCAAAGCACTCAACGCAGCGTTGGTGACAGGCGGTTGAATCTTACATATTCGGGGTATTTTTCGCACTTGCTGCGATTGCGGTTTCTGAAGTTAGATGGCAGCATCGGTGCGTAGAACTCCTCTATTCGATGTCCCATATATGTGCGTCCAAGCAAAAATGATCCAGTTCTCGGCATTTAGTTTCCGAGGTTTTGTAAAGTTGGGTGCAAAAATTTCATTTCGCGATTTTAATCGCTTATCAATGCTCATTTCTCTACAAGTTCATATAGTTTTTCTCAAATCCAGCTTTTTTAGAGTTTCATCTTCAAATGGGTGATAAAAGAAAGGTGCCAGTTCTTGAATATTTTTTTAATCCTTATTGTCAACTAGCTGCGCCCCGCGGTTTCACCCGCGTAAGTCTCGATCCCGTGGGAATATCGGGATAAAAAGTAGCCTATATGTTAATCCCAGGGTTACGAGCCTGTCCGAAAGGGATATCGTGGCCCTGGCACACAGGCATCTGAAGGGTGGGTTTTAGTCAGTAAAAGTCTGACTCCCGCTCCACCCAGAGCGGGAGAAGTTATTTGATAATTTCCAACCCAAAAATAAAGGGTGTCAGCTACCTCCATACAAAATTTTATCAAAATTGGTCCAGCCGTTTGTGCGTGAAGTAGTAACAAACACACACACTCACAAATTTTCGCCTTTATAATACTAGTGTGATGTGATTAACTATTCTAGATATCGTCTAAACTCAATACCCCACCACTGGACCCTTTTTGCTTGGATGCCCACATATTATGATCCTGTGATTTCATTCAATTTATTGTAATGCTTTCTGCCCCCCAGGCTCGCCAACCGCGTCCTCTTAGTAGGCGGAGCGGAACGCGACAACACAGAAGACGCAGAATTCGCTCGTTCTTTAACATCCGCTCAGCAACGCTTACAAACGGCCATCCCGCCCGCTGTGCACCGCGCTAAAGCCGTAGCTTTAGGAGACAGAGCACAAGCGGCAGCGTGGCGATCTGCTAATGCTGAGGTGAGTGACAGACATGGTTATTTATTTATATATTATTGTAAAATGTCGCTCAGCACCGCTTCCAAGCGGCCATCTTGCCCGCTGTGCACCGCGCTAAGGCATCGTGGCGATCTGCTAATGCTGAGGTGAGTGACGAATGAGATGGAATTACGGGAAAACTTCAAGGAAAAGATATAAAACCAATAAGCCTAATTTTTGTACTTCGAATACCAATTTGAAGTAATAAAAAACCATTATACATGGTATCATGTTTTGATACTAAATGTGACACCCGTCACATTTGTGAAATTTTGTCAACTAATTTTAAATGTTCATAATTTATGAAAATTTGTGTAGGCAGTGGTTTTAACCGACAATCAATGCTGCGTAGTGGTTCACTAATCCTATTTAAAAAGTCTATCAAATCAAACACTCGTAAAGACTTTCATGAAAACTTCATGTACTGTAGTGAAATAAAAATGAAAATTCACCACTTTAAGAGCGTATACGACGTACGGCATTTCATACAAACTTTCAACCCTTGTTTTTCGAAATGACTGAACCGATTTGAATGAAACTTACATACGCATAAGCAGGATACTAAGGTCTAAAAAGTGAGTTAAGAATATTCTCGAAAAATAGTGTTACAGCCAAATTAGACCGATTTTAAATTTTCCATAGAAACAGATTTCCAGTTATCTGATTTTAAATATGACATTTCGAAAATGTTCTCAACTAACTTTTTAGACCTTTGTATCCTGCTTATGCGTATGAAGTTTAATTAAAATCGGTTCAGTCATTTCGAATAACAAGGGCTTGAAAGTTTGTATAAATTGCCGTACGTCCTAATTTATTATTATATAAAAAAATGAATCGCATCAAAAAAATATTATATAATTTTATATCATTAAAACAATTGCGGAGCGGGTAGTTTGGCCTAAAATCTTTGTTACGTATTTGGTTTCCGAACCAAGGAATCGATTGCAATCGGTTTTAGATTCGTGACCACTAAATTACGTAAACTTTCATTTGAATATTATCTTATGAAGATGAACCTAAGTTATCCCGATATAAACAGCCCTGGTTAAAGATCAACTGGTATTCAAATGTTAACCCTGAAAGTACTAATAACTATAATAGTCAAGTGTGAACCAAGGTACCGACATAGCCCGAAGAATTGCCAAACTTAAGTGGCAGTGGGCAAGGCACATTGTTCGCAGAACAGATGGCCGATGGGGCCGAAAGGTTCTGGAGTGGCGACCGCGTACTGGAAGACGAAGCGTTGGAAGGCCTCCTACAAGGTGGACCGATGACCTTGTAATGGCAGCAGGAATCCGCTGGATGCGGGAAGCACAGAACCGGTCGAAGTGGCGGTGCTTGTTAGAGGCCTATGTCTAGCAGTGGACGTCTTTCGGCTGAAATAATGATGATGATGATGATGATGAATTAATTGACGAAATGCCAGTTTCAATAATACCTTATTACTCATATTTAGAGCTCTGTAACTCCCCACTGACTAACAATCGAGAGAAGAAGTAGGCAGAACAGAAGAAAGAAGAAAAAGCATTTATTGGGACCCGCACAGATCACAAATTAAAGTAAACTAAAACACACACATAGAAACATAAAGAAAATTTACCCTGCACAATAATTTCCTATGGTCATTCCACAGATAATCAGCGCAGCCGGTGAAGTGGAATCGGCCCTCTCCGGTCACTATGGGCCGCCCCCCCCGCCCCCCGCGCTGCCGGAAGCCCTGGCCCGCCTGCACGTGGCGCCCGCGCCCCGCGCCCCGCCCGCGCCCGCCCCGCCGCGCCCGCCGCCCCCCGCGGGGCAGGCCGCGCCCCCGCGCCCGCCGCCGCCCGCGGACACGGATGACGAGGGAGAGGATATCTTCAGGAGGCAGCCGCATCCCAGTCATCCTATATTGGTAAGCTGAACAAACATTACTATTATCATTCATTCTGATCCAGAAGTGAAACTGCCGTCGATTAGACTAGGATTTTACCGGGTACAATCATGACTGATAAACGAAGAACTTGTGGATATGAATTCTCATAAAATAACACCAGTAAAAAAGATGGTATGTGCTTATGACCACACTATAGAAGTGAAAACGTCACCAACCGACTGAAGCCGAGTATACCCTATACAGCGTCACCGACTCGAGCGTGACGGTTCAGTTTCATTCACTGTTCAGAAAGAGCGCAGAGTGCGCCTAAAGATGTTTTAACTTCAATATTGAACAAATAATTTAAATGATTTGTTGAATAAACGTAATCTACCCCATGCACAGGTTGCAGCTCATAACTTGCACAAGGCGGTCCGCGAATGGTCATCCAAAGACAACGAGATCATTGCAGCCGCTAAACGCATGGCTATACTCATGGCGCGCCTCTCCGAACTCGTGCGCTCTGACTCTAAAGGTAAATATAACTTCATTAGGAAGCCATTCAAACAGCCTTCAGGAATAACGTTACTGGCAAATCCAGATTGATCATTTTCTACGTGTTGTGAGGTATTAAGTTCTATGCTATAAAGCTGGTGTTTTAGGTTAATTATAGACCCAATGTGTAAACCAAGTTGCAACTACTTGCGAAATGTAAAATAAAAATTTACAAAATAACAAAAGTGCAAAGAATATAATTATTATCAATACCCTAAAAAAATTAGATACACAGCTGGGAAGGAAGATGAAATGTATGTCACTCTTCTACACCAATGGGATTGTTTTTGAACATATAATTATAAAGTACCTACACTTTATAGCGTAAAATAAAAGCTGGAATATTTGGTGTATATACGGCGTACCTATTCATACACGAACTCTTTACTCATCATTATGAACAATGACCCCGTAAGAGATTTTGTGTATGAATAGATACACCTTATTTATACCCTTAACAAAGCCAAGAGTCCCTGTTCTTTCCATCATTGTGATTACTTTTTTGTACTGGACCGCACCTGGGAACGTTCTGGTTATAGAGATATTGAGGGTCAAAGTTCCAACTTTTTCTGTTTTTTTTTTACGATAACAAGTTTTAAATGTTATAACTTAATTTGAAATACTTCCACGACCCCTGTACCGCTGCACGCACCCATAAGCACAATATGTTGCGTGTGTTACATTGCGCGCTGCAGGAAATAGCAAATTTTCACACCCACCAAAAATAAAAGTCGTTTCCCAGCCATTATTTTTGCACAAAGTTACTTAATTTGATGTACAGAATGCGGAGATGACGGCGTCGTGAAGGGTCTTTAATAAACACCCTACTAAGTTATGATAAAAATAACAGGATATATCTATGCTGACCACTATTCATGCTGACACTATTATGCACAGTTAGGCACATATATTTAAATTATATTTGATTAAAAACATAACCAAAGATGCTTGTTTGCGAAGAGTTTTTACAAAATCTTCTGTACAAATAAATGACAGCTTTTTTAATTTATCTTGCTTGTATACAATAGTAATATGCGCTTACTAAGCTATACGTTCGATGTTGTAATCATTGTACATGTCTCTCACTCGCCTCCGGATAGAGGTCGCTCTGAATCTTAGCGGTAAGTCATACTGTTTCACATTATCTTTTGTAGATATGTAGATATCATTCGTAAACTGTGCTTTTATATGTTGTGTGATTGGCCGTAGGAATAATTATTTATTTATGCCACTTGCAAAATAATCATAATAAATTATAGTTATGGAATTCCTAATTACCTATTTGGCATCTCATAAATCTTTTACTTAATCATAGTGTAAACGTCTGAAGAGCTTCTATCCCACGTTTATAGTTTATTACTTGAGAATCAAATAGGTTCCACACTCTTGTCACATGGTTGATTCTGCAATTATCGTTTGAATAAAACTTATTATATTGACTTATTTCTGTGGTACATACAAACTTGGAAGATAATATTTACATAATTTAAAAGCTAACAGTCTTAAAATAACTGTTTGAATTGTATTGTCATTATTTTATTTTGTGATTATTTTTAAATATTTTTGTTTGGTCTTGGTCATTTTATTATTTGTGAATGAGCATGCCACCTCTTCAATTACCCATATCTTCAACCATAAACCTTCAATTCTCACTAAAAGGTAGCAAGAGAGAACTCATCGCCACGGCCAAGGCTATCGCAGAGGCTTCCGAAGAGGTTACCAGACTTGCCAAGAAGTTGGCGCTCGAGTGCACCGATAAGAGGATTAGGACGGTACGTGATGTGACAAGTTTTGTCAACTTGTGTAAGGCGCAATTACACTTGGTCGTTAGCCCGTATTCGGGTCCTCGCAAGACTACTCGAATTCGGGCACGTGATGCATTAATTAAACTGGTCATCGCACTGGAATTCGGGCTAACGACTAGGAGTAGTTAGAATGAAGTCCAGACTACTCATTGTGACTACTTGCAAAGCACTGCAAGTCGAAATATTAATTCACTGGAGTAATCTGACATGTCCTAGCTGACACTTTGTGTAATAAAATTGGCGTATTTTTATTGTATTCTAGTGTGTAAAAGTCTAGAATACAATAACTTATTATTATACATTTTCAAATTCAAATTCAAAATCTTTATTGCGAACTAAGTGTACAGGATTTTGTAGATGTTAACAACAGGTAGGTTCTAGAACAGGCAACTGTTAAGGCATTGCAATTTAAATGGTTAAAAATATAAGAAAAAAAAATTACATACTCAATATTACACTTATACAGACTTAACATTATATTATATTAATTATTATTATTCATTCATATATTATCACATACTATTCATAGAATTTAATATCACATCATTATAATAAGTATCACAATCATTTCAATATTAAATAATTATTTATCTTCAAGGAATTCTTTTACAGAGTAGTATGCCTGTTTAATCAGGAAATCTTTTAGCTTCCTTTTAAAAATACCAATTGAATGCTGGTTCTTGACTTCAATGGGTAACTTATTATATATTTTTATGCCCATACAAAAAATACTATTGCTGTAGACGGCAGTGTGGGATGTTTTATTGCGTAGTGTATTTTTAAGTCTACTGCTTATTAATGTTAATCATTTATATTACACTTATGTAAATCGATTAAACTGAACGATCACCATTACAATAAATACGTACATAAGTACCTACATATTCCTTTGACTCGCAAAGAAGATCTCAATATTACCAAATTAAGTTTCCTGCCTGTCTTTCGTGCACGAAATCGGCTGATTTTGATCAATTTTATTCATTGGTTGCAAGAAAGGGAAAAAGAATTTAAACAAAATTATTTGTGATTTGAAATGTAGAGTTCTTTGTTTTACATGTGGCGGAAAGGGTTTTTCAAATAGATTAAGGATTCATGGAAAATCACTAATATTCGCAACAAGTTTTCCGAAAAATGACGCGAGACTGACGTTTGATCATCTTTTTACAAGACACTACTTTGATTTTGAAAATTAAAAAATGTAATCAACATTATATGGTCTACTTGCATGTGGGGCAAGTACTTTTTTCAAATTCAATACAAAATATAGTAGAAAAATAATGTTGAAAATACCTATAATTAAAAAAAAATCCAGTCTTTATTGTATTTTTTCCTATTATTTAGCAAATTATATCAAGAAATTTAAAAATCACACACTGGGCTTCAGTTATCGTTCATGTAAAATGAAAATTTTATATTATGATTATACAATATCTTCATTAAGTAAATTAAAGGCGCAATATACTATATTTTCGAGAGCACAAAAGTAATGAAACTATTAACAGGTGCTGTGACTGACACGAACGGGTTAGCACCACGAAAACTGTACTCCTATAGTTACACGGACGTAATGTTTCAATTATTTCAAGCTTTCTCACTATTAGATAAGAAATTGAAAAAAACCCTTTTTCGTGCACGGAGCCTTAATGCCAACTCGAACTTTGCACTGAGTATTTTCAACGACAACACACTTGTCCTGATTTAGGAATTAATTCCTAGAGCTAACACCACGTTATCTAACAATATTTTCTTGTTTATGACAGAACCTGCTACAAGTGTGTGAGCGCATCCCCACGATCGGCACGCAGCTCAAGATATTATCCACAGTCAAGGCGACCATGCTGGGCGCTCAAGGTGAGAACGTCTTCCTTTTACTTACATCTCTTTTCCTTGATATGCCTTTATATTTATGTCATGTAAATTTCTGCGTGTTTATCTCTCCTATCTTTGTCCATTACGTAAGCTTATAACAGCTTTCTGAGCTTTCAGACAATCCTTTTATTCCGCTTATAACAAAGCTCAATTTATGGTATTATCATCTGCATTTTCCTAGCCTTTTCCCAACTATGTTGAGGTCGACTTCCAGACTGACCGGATGCTGCTGAATACCAGTAGAAATAAATTAATTTATGGTATTCATTTAGTCATAGTTTCTACAAAAACAAGCCATAAAACTATCCTACTGATACATTTTTTTTTACTATGAGCATTCCATTAAAATTTACAGAATACCCTTTGCTTTGCCCTTTTGGTTTTGCCCTCGGCTTCGCCCGCATTCGTGTCGGAAAATATCCCACGGGAACGTACCACCGGGATAAAAAGTACCCTAAGTGTTAATCCAGGTTTTAATCTATCTGTGTGACTTCATCCAAATCCGTTCAGCCGTTTTTGCGTCAAACCGGAACATCATACAGAGAAACTGACAAAAATTCTTCGTTATTATTTTGTTATATGTATAGATTAATGCGATATAAGCCAACCCGCCAAGCCGCCTGGCAAGCGTGGCGATGATGTTGTTTTTGGAAAAACAAGTTTTAAATGTTATAACTTAAGGGGGATGAGTTAAGGTACCCGCCTTACGTTTTTTGCAATTTGCAGGTCAGGGTCAGGTTGTATCTTAATCAAAATACCATTCGCGACTGTACCAGATATGTATTTACAGAATTGTAATCATTAGAATCATTAATTCTCTCTAACTTAGATTTGTTTCCCAATGTCATGTGATATATCTAGAGCTTTCTCTCTATTAATGCTGTGCTTCTCGCTTTTCTAACAGTCGGCATGCCGGACTACAAAGGTAAAATATTATGACGTCAATGTGTGATTAATATTACATCAAAACATACATAAGCATACTTATAATGTGTATAACATACACACATCACATACATCTTCCCTTTATGTACTTACTAACTAGCATAATTTTATTCTGCCATTCTTTTTTTCATTAATTAAGACAGCAATTCGTTGATATAAAAGTATCAGATTCCATAGGAGAAAAACCTTTTTTTGATTATATTCTCAATCAATAAAAAATCAATAAAAAAAAAAATGTAAATTAATATGTAGGTATTTTTTAAATAAAGTATTTTTTTTCTTTGAGAATTTTTTTAAGAATTTTGAATATTTTGTTTAAACTCGTCCTTTCATGCATATTTTCTATACAAAATAGTTTCGATGTTTAAGGACGCTATCACATTTTGAACTCGCTCGAGTTTAGGTATCTGAATCGCAACACAACAACATTACGCGCACGCACACATTGAAACCGCTGACCGCTCGATTTTATACGTAACTTAACTAATCTTGGTACTTGAAGGTATATTTTTTTTAATTTTACTGGTATTGATTGAGTAAAGTTAGTTGTAAGTTTGCAATCGAATTTTAGTACCTGTGGCTAAGTACTATCTGCGAGATAATTATGTTTTTAGTATTTTTAAAATTCATCAGCCATTACGTAGCGTAGGTAGGTACCCAAAAATTTCAAGCGCTGGCCATATGGATTAAATACCATATTTTGACATAACTAACAACCTAAACATTTTACTATTACAAGGAACACCTACGATTATTCCCCAGGCTACTATTAGTTAGAAAAGATGTAAGTAGGTACTTGTAAATATTATTTTAGCTGGCAAATGTTGGAGCATTACATAATCAAATACTAGCCTGGGAGTTTATCGTAGACTTTCGTTGTGATATTTAAAAATAATCATTGCCTTATGAAAACAGTATTTTATTTACAGAGACTGGGGCGCGATTTCAGTACTTTTGATAAAAATTAAAACCAAAGTAGGTAGTCAAAAGTATATTTTAATTTCATGTTTCAAAGAAGTTCAAATTTAGAATGAAGGCCAGCTCTTTCTAGGGTTCCGTACCCGAAGGGTCCAATTGGAGCACTATTGCTGTCACTCACGTGTCCGTCTATCACACTGGTTTTACAACCAAACGGTTGATGAAGCTACGGTCTTTAAATTTTCACAGTATAAGCATCTTGTTAAGCCTTGTTTTTTCTTTATTTATACTTTACGCCGCAATCAAAAAGAGGAGTGTGGCTACCTACAAGGATTAGCTGCTCAAAAAGGAAATCCATCTCGATTATTTTTGTGGCTTTTGGCTTATATTCTCTTATTGCGCATTCTTGCTCCTGAAAATAAAAAAACCGGTCAAGAGCGAGTCGGACTCGCGCACCCAGGTTTCCGTACGTATATATGATGTTGATCATTTCTGAAAAACTGTGCTATTTAGAGACATCGTTTTATTTTTCCTGTAATCTTTACATAAACTTCTATGACATAGAATAATTTCAGATTTTTATCTATGCAAACTTCGAAGATAAGGGGAACGGTGCAAACAGCGCTCTTTCATATGATACCTCTTATCATTCATCATTATCTTTCATATAAAGGTATATATTTTTTTATTTCTTTCTTGTTTGCAAAATAGTTGGGCAAACGTCATCTAAAACTATTCTAAATTTCAAGTTGATAGCATTAGCAGTTCTTGAGGTGTCCTGGTGTGACAGACAGACAGACTTAGTCTCACCATAAGGGTTCTTTTTTAACATTTTGGTACGGAACCCTAAAAAGACAACATAAGTAAGTACCTAAGGTAAATCAAATAAAATAAATTACCAACACACGTATATCAACGTCTGTAACAAAACTCCAGAGTAGATTTGTGATTTCTGAATCAAAATACAAAGTCTCATTACTTTTGTTTACTGCTACGTGTATGGTTTTATTGTGCTTTATCGAAATTTCTGAATTCGTGGCATCTGTAATAACAAATGTAAATATTTTAGCAATGCACACCACAATCAAAAATCATACTTGGTGTCGAAAGTTATAACCAGTCGATTTATCACCAAAATGTACATCCGCCATCATGAATCAAAAGTTGGATGGTATATTTGTAAACACCACCTTCAACAATTGATAACAAACCTCCACAATTGCTGACAATGTCGAATTTTTATTTAAAAAAATACACCCGCCATCTTGGATAAAAAAAAATATGACATACGTAATCACCACCCCCAAAGTCCCCAAAATTGACTATGATTCGATACATAGTCAATTTTGGGGATTTTGGGGATCTCAAAAAAATTTGATTAAAGATAATATAATTTTATTTACACAATGTTTCTCCGTAATCTACAACCATGATTCATACAAAAATTTTGAACTATGTATTTATTTTTAAAACTAATTCCAATAATCGTACTTCCTTTTATTTCGGTCCGAAAAAGTATCAACTTCGTCCACCCACAGTATACAATACAGCACACGCTTTTGTACGTAAATATTTTTTTGCGAAAAATCGATACACCGGTGCTTCCACGAGCGCGTCTGAGCGCGGAATGACGAACCGCGTGTAGAAAATGTATGGAGAAATTTGAGGGCGCTTCTTATTTTAATCATAAATAAAAAAGTTATTTATTTACTTACAAAATATTTAGTTGACCGTATAGAGGACTATATAAGCAACAGTTTGTTATTATTTTTATGTATAACTATGCAGTGGATTTAGCTATATCGGTTCTTATTCAGACCTCATTTTTTGTCATTTGTTGGTTTTATTGTGATTGTTAAAACGTATTTGTGTGAAAAATTTGTATGGGGCTATACAATTTTTATGTGCCCATTCTGGAGATGAATATATTATCTTTAATTTGAGACACTGATATCCTTGTAGTTGTGACTCCTAATTCATTAAAAGGGTACCTGAAAAGCACTGATATTTGAGGAAAAATGTGATAGCGTCCTTAACATCTGCCAGGAAACCGCGCCGGCTCATTTTTTTTAAATAATACATAGAAATAGGCACATAACTTAGCACATTGTCTTGACATTGGTTTTGGCTACAATTTTGTCCGATTTATTCAGTTTTAGTAAACGTTTTATTTGGCGTATTTGCAGGTAGCGAAGAGGACCAAGAAGCAACGGAGATGTTGGTCGGAAATGCACAGAACTTGATGCAGAGCGTAAGTGTTTCTATCTTTTTTCTTATTAACCCTAGCAGTGGCATAAATCTTACTAACTACTTAGGATATAAGAGTGTGCTGTATTTTTAAAGGAACGTAGTGATCAACGCTCATTTCTTTTTTTTTATATGTGAAGAGCCCTGCAGTGAAAAAGGCGGAATATTATGACCCCTTTTGAGTGACGTCACCACACCACTAAAACAAAATGAATAATTCCTGTGTTACCTCTTCTAATATAATGAATAGGCCCACTTTTCAGTCTAATATAATCTTATAACATGTTTATGCAATAACAGGTAAAGGAAACAGTGAAAGCCGCAGAGGGCGCATCTATCAAGATCCGCACGGAGCAGGGCGGCTACCGGCTGCGCTGGGTGCGGCGCTCGCCCTGGTACCAGATCTAGGTGTACATCTGTTACTGTGCTTGCTCAACCTGTGGCCGATGGATACAAGACGGACAGTTTCTGTATGAGACCGCGTCTTTAGCGTAAATTGCGCACATAGACAAGTCAATAAATAATAATAATAATAATGAGACATGAATGTATTCGATCCGAGTAAGACTAAACGAGATAGAAATATATTTTCTCTATCTCGTTCACGTTCCTTACAACTGGGGTCCTAGAAAAATGCGCTGTCACGGTGCGAATTCTTTGGACATTGCATTAGCCAGTTTACAAGTGACTGTCAAAAACTATCGCTAACTCATAAGGTATACGCTTATAGCCTATCCACACAATTCTGTAACTACGATTCGGCAAGATGTCGAAAAATAAGAATCATACTGATGACATCCCTGACATTAGTGGAATCATTTGTGAATTCTGATATTGAATATTATTAATCTAATGATTTGAATGGCTTATGCTTATTGGGCAAAAAATTTGACAGTAGATTTACTTGTACAGCGCTATAAGGCTGCTTTGTCGCTGTTGGTAAAAACAAGATGGCAGCTTTATAGTCCGTGAGTAAGTGCTAGGCACCGCCTGAGGTATGGGAGCGGTGAGGCGGGGAGGGCGCCATTGACAAGGTTGGCGGACTGACTTAGCTTGGCCTTGGTCTACCTCCCAGATCTCACCGCTCACCTCAGACGATGCCTAGCACCTGCGCGCAGACTATAGTACCGATTTTGCCACGAGCCAAAAGATCCTTGTAAATAAAACTATAGTGCCGAGAGAAACTGAGGAAAGGTATAACAGACCGCTTCTTACGGTAAAAGTAATCGTGGTTGGTAACTTAGGGGTAGCAATTCATTGGATCATAGGTTGAGCAAACAATTGTAGTATTCAGATTGAAATATCGGTTAGTATTGTAGCAATGGAACAGCATAAGTTGAACTTGTAATGTTGTTAGATTTGTTACAGACTGTGTGCATTGGAGTGTACTGTTTTCTTATGTTTCGGTTTTGAGACTGTGGAATACTGTTATGTTTACTTCAAAAACGTGATGTATTTATTAGTTATTTTAGAAGGGTTTCAAGGAAATTGATAGATACATTTCGGAGTGAGAAATACTTTGTAATCCCTTGAGTATTTTTATAGTCATATTTTAATAGTGCCAATAGTGTTACTCGACTGCTTTTTCTTCACTGCCAATACCTGATCTCCAAATACTGTCTTCAACAATAAATACACTTGTAATATCTTCCACTACACTCTTATGCACACGATCCTTTAACTATGCGCACACGCATCAATGATCGTCACAATAATATTTAAGTACATCGGAGAGAAAAATTATACTAGAAATACCTATTAATGACAATTAATCATTATTTACAATATTTAAGTTAACTATACAAATATATACTGTTGTGTGTAATTATTTATATGTGATTGTAATGAAACATAGTGCATATTATATGAATATTGATTTAAAGTATATTTTGTAGAATATAATTATATATTTCATGATAGTATTGAGCTTCCCTGTGTAATGTACCTTAAAATTATATATGTTATTTACCCGAAATTGGAGATATCACAATTTTATATTTATGTAAATAATAAAACTAGAAACTGCAGAATCTCTCTGCATCATTATCAATGATCGGAGTAGGTAGATTGATTTTTGGTACTTGTATCATAAATGCACACAGAAAGAATAACATGGATAAGCCATTTTTCCGGAAAGTAATTCCGGTATTTCCGGATTCAATTAAATATTGTTAATGTTGGTAGTGATATTATTACTACTCAATTCAAAATTTAAAGGAAGGTATCAAAACTAAATTAATTCATTATTTATCTGTTGAATAATAAAAACAATCGAATTCCGATCGAAGCTTTAATATTTATTTTTGTCCGTATATTCGAGCCAAATCGTGGTTTAGAGCAGATTCCAGAAGTCAGTATGTACACAAGCCAGGGTCAAGTAACGTTTTCACAACACAGTAACAAACAAAGATGCGCACTCTACGAACCGAAGTAAACGAGTGAGCTACCTGGCATGTCGTCGGCGGGCGTACGCATTGTTCTGATAACCGGTTATTGTACCACCCATGATCCTTTGTTCTGATTGGTCGTTGGGTTTTGTCAAATCGTGACTGTGTGCCGTTAAAAAAAATATGAAGAATATAATATTGCTCATTTTATTACAATTCCTACCTTTTTTTTTTTTTGAAGATGGCAAATCATTAAATGACTCCTTCCACTCTGGCAGAATACAATTCCTACATAAGTTCCGGTTTTTTTTTAATAATCCACCAATTCCGGAGGAATGTCCATATTAATATATACGTTTCGGATCAATGGCCCCAGTTCAATCTACCTACTCCGATCACTGTACAATACATATACTTACCGAGTTTTGGCATGTTATACAAACTTGACCTAACTTGCGATGCCTTAAAAACAGCTCAATGAAATCAATATCAAAAGTAATTTATTCAAACATGGCTGAGAATTAGCATTTTTCGAGCGTCAAAATTACATAAGACAGTCCCACGGTACGCCCGCCCTTCACCACTTCCTAGTGCTTTAGCTGGGAAGAACTCCCCAGCAGCACAGCTGTCTGTTCAGTTAAAAAAACTGCTGATATTAGTTCCATAATGATTTTATCATCTTTATGTTAAAGCTATTTTTTTATTGTTTTTCTCAAGGTATGTGTAATCAGGCAGCTCTAAATAATGAAATAGACAATAATATTAACTTTTATTACACCAACTCGAAATCAGTAAATCAATATGCAATATATTCAGGTTAGTAAGTGGTACAACTTTGTGTTACATTGATCTACAGACAGTAGCTACTGAAAACAGTATCAGTTCGTGACATTTAAGTTACATTATCAAATAAAAGTACCATTACTTAGTAATACCAAATTATTGTACCGTTGACATTTTAAAAATATAACGGTAGTAACAATACCCTTTACGAAGCCCAGAGTCACTTATTTTGTACTGGACTGCACCTGGGAACCTTCTGATTACGGAGATATTAAAGGTTAAAGTTCCAACTTTTTTGATGTTCTTTTGGAAAACAAGTTTTAAATGGTATAACTTAACATTAAATACTCCCACGATCCCTGTACTGTTGCACGCACTCATAAGCATAATATGTTGCGGGCGTTACATTGCGCGCTGCAGTAAACAGCGAATTTTCACACTAAAATATATATATTATTTTTGAACAAAGTTACTTAGTTTGATGTACAGAATGCGGAGATGACGGCTTCGTGAAGGGTCTTGTTACTGATATTATAGGTACAAGATTTATAATAGGAACATTTTATGTTTTGAACAACGAATTCTTTTATAAAGTAATACAAGTGATAGCAAGTGTGATTCTGAACGTAAGTGCCATCTTTGTGCTTTATATTTAGTGGTAGGTAGGTCCGACGCCTTCTGTGTCTATACCCAGGCCAACGATACGAGATAAATTCAAAATGCAGCTTATACAAATATCAACAATAAACTCAAGTTATAAAGTTGATCTTTGAATAAAAAACTATCGCTAAACGTCATAAAATAATTTTAGTTGCAATGGAAACTGCACCGTACGCAATAATATTTAAAGTTGTTAATCCCAAAGCATGAAATTTATCTCGTCGTTGGCTTTAGTATAATGGTAGCTATATAACCTAAATGTACAGTCCGGCTGTCGAGAGAATGCGTTCTTGATACCTGTCAGTTTCATACTAACGAATACGTGTTTTTCCAATTTAATCCTTATTGTTACTGGAGATTGTCCAACTGACAGGACTCGATGCACGGACTGTAGTGCTATTTACTATGTCCTCTATAAGCACCTGTAACTTATGGTAGGTATTCATTAGTCCATTATGCCCGAGATATACGAGGTTAGTTTTTCAAAGCTAGGATAGCAAGCTAGAACCTTTGTATACTATCCTGGCTTGCTGTCCTGGTTTGGCACATGCTAGTGCCAGATAATTTTAAGCCCATTGCACTGAATAAGGTAAGAACACATCCGTGAAGTAAAATTAACTGAATATCGAGTACTAGCTTCGCCGTACACAAAAAATAGAACCTCATCCTATTAAACTAACCTAGCTTTGGACGCTAGCTTACCTAGAAATGAAGCTACTTCGTTAAACAAGAAGCCAGAGTTACTGGCTTGCTAGCTTACTATCCTGGCTTGACAAACTAGCCTCGTGTATCTCGGGCATTAGATTGGGGTTTAGAGGCCTTTAAAAATGACAAAGGCATAAATAATAGTTCTTGTCATTTACAATCCAGTGGCCTTAGAATTGCATGTATTTTAACCGTAGTCTACATGATTTCCTTCTTAAGGATGTTTTCACATTAGTGAGTTCGGCGCAGGAGTTTGCAGCAACTCCCATTTAAGTGGCTGTATGTCTGATAGAAAGACCTAGAGGCGCACGCATCGATAGCGCGTGTCTGATTGAAGACGGAGACGGAGACGTCAATTTAGGAAGACAAGATAAGATCAATAGGATTGTTCTATAAATTACGTAGAAAATAACTGCATCCAAGTCTTCCTTATAAATTATTCTCTAATGTGAAACCAGCCTAAAATAAATAATGTTCTTCCTTACAATTGCTCTATTTTATCAGAATTAGCGTAGGACCTAAGCGGAGTGATAGCAATATTTTTGTATGGTGAACGAGAGTGTAGTACAGCAATGAGTAATAACTAATATAGTTTATAAAGTATCGTTTAAGTAATGTATTCTGTAAATAACTTATGTTGTAGGGATTCAGGTGTATTCGATAGTCTTGCAAGAGAGGGAAAGAAAGTATTTAAAGAAAATCGGTCGTTAGTCTACTAGGTCGCAAATGCGACTGCTGTGCATTTGGTCCTGGGTTTTATTCCCACGCCTGTCACTGTCAGTGCTATTGGGTTATTCTCATTCTCCATCAAAGATTTCTCAGTAGCTTTCCGTAGTTTGAATTTTGGCCCGGTTAATGACAATAGAAACGAACGGTAATGTTAGAATTCTGCTTTAGTAGAATAAAGCCTTTTCTATTTATCTATGGAAACAAATGTTGAAATTCTAACCCAGCTTGTATAGCTTTATGTAATGGGGCTTGGAACTTAAATTTGCAATTTACTAATTGATAAGTAATAGTGTAGGTACTCATTGTTGAAGACACTAACAAATAAATAATAATACAAATATCAAAACATTAACGTTCGTCGCAGAATTCTAACCCAGCTTGGGTTAGAATTCTGCTTTAGTAGAATAAAGCACTTTCTATTTATCTATGGAAACAAATATTGAAATTTTCTCTTGCAACCCTATCGAATATATTTAATTATTAACTATATTGCGTGCTTCATATTATTTTTACTAAGTATCTGTACACTTTACACAATTTTTTGTTATTAATATTTTATTTATTCTAATAAAGATTTATTATTTAGATTTTTGTTTTCTTTGTTTCCTTAGTTTGTTGTAGATTTAGAATAAAATGTGATATAAGTATCAAATAAGTTTTTTTATAGCCTTAATTATTTAGTATGTAATAACTAAGTAGAGGTTCCAAAAATAAACCCGAAATACACCAAAAACATGGTTAGTTTTATAGCGCATTGTATAACGTCATATACTAATTATTTATTATTTTTTCAATAACTTTTTAAGAAGCAAAACAAGTGAATAATCCCAGCTAAAACAAAGTATCAATAGGTGAATACAATATAGGTATAGGACATGTTATTGGCAATAAAAAGGAAACAGAAAGTACAGACGCCAGCACCAAGCTACTAAAATCTGTCAAATTACTTTAATAGATTTTCAACTTTATCCCTACCAGCATAAGGTTCAAGGTTGATTGGGAAAATTTGACAGTTTCGGGTAGACTTGACCTGCTGCTGATTGTTAATACTTATGTACACATGCATAAGTATTAAAAATAAATTAATGTGCCTCACTTTTTGAAAATACTTACCTCAACTTAAGACTAACTTAGACAAGTACCTAGTCAACTGTATTTAATAAAACGTACGTCTTTTAAAATACCAGTGGGGTAATTGTATAACACACTATCAGTAGCAATGCGTTTCATTTTGACAGTTCAACAACATACATTGCGATATTACGTTGTTGAGTAGACAAATTTTTCGAACATATGAAGCAATGTATTAGAAATATACTTCAAAATCATTCACATTGTGAATGAGAGTGTGCTACGCAATTAGTGTACAGTTCAGTCGTATTTTAAAACGATACGTATTCTTAAAACTCTGATTTCATAGGTATGTACTAGATTTGGTATTATATACTTCGTATCTCCAAAAGATTCAAATTTGATCATCGTATTAAATGAATTATAACGTAGTTTACTTTTTTGACTTGGTCCTTTTTCTTTAAGCCTATCTGGGCTAATATTTTAAGTAATTATAATATTTAGAACTAAAAGTTGTATGATAATGAGCAAGTTTCCACCTGGCCTAAATGAGTAGCTGGTAACATTACTGTCACTCTTGTCTTCTGAATTTTTAATATACCTATAGTTCTATTGTTATTGCGACCTTTCTTAATTATAGGTACATTAAAACATACGTCCTAGGTCGGGCAAAGTTTTATTGGGTTTTTCCATGGCATGTATTTAATCAAACCTCATATAATTCCCATTTTATTTTCCTAAAAATATAATTGAACACTAATATAATGATTGCGCCGCCTCCTTTTGTAAACTTCAAATAATTCATATTTTGGAGTCCTGAAAATACTAAATAGCCAAGTAACTGTGACCAACTTGAATGTAGCACTCGCCGGCCTCTGCCGCGATACCGCTCACTTCGCTCGCTCGGCTCGCGCGCGTTTGGTCACAATTCTAACCTAACCCGTTTGGTCGGGGTACCTTAGCTTACATACTGCGTCCAACTGTGAGAAAAGGCCAGAAAGTTACAAAGAGGCTCAATTAATAAAAAAAATGTACGTTTTTAGAAGCGCAAGAAGTTCGAAGAGGTTCATTCATTTAAAAAAGCGTCCATCATTAAAAGGTCAATAGGTTTAAAGAAACATAAGTTTTACTTTTTAGGAAACATTTAACTGTAAACTTCAAACTCATTAGAAAATTCTCATTGGTATCTTATCTGGTTGGTATCTTTAATAGATTTGAACTCTGATGTTTAATCAGATACATGAAGGCAGTTTAGTATATTACCCCATGTAATTGCATAATTCATTTTTCACTATAAAGTACGTATACAGCTCGCCGATTCAATGGCGACATCAATTTAATACACCTATACGGTTACGCGTTTTCTTTATTACATATTTTTATTTAATTAAACGTAACGACTTGCTGATTTATATAAAAAAACTAAAATAGCATTATGCAAAACCTGTACTTAAAGAACTGTAGCGCAGAGGTCATTTGCCGGGGTCACGTATCATAATATCGCATCAATGAAATTAAAACGAATAACGTGCAAAGAGTAAGGTGAATTGAAGGAAAGAGAGAGCTTTATTATTTAGTTTGTTTGAAAATTTTAATTTTTCATTGTATGAATTATTTTAACATATTATATTTTTTATGATTACTGTCCACTAGCCCTACCCGTGTATTAAATTAATGCCGCCATGGTAGCACGTTGTATACCTACCAACATCGTTTAAATGTATGATAAATTTTAACAGTAATAATATGTACGTACTTATGTACAAGAAAGTACAGAAATAACTCAATCTACACAATTGACAACTGCTGGACAATTATATATTTATGTATGGATTTTAATCATGTTATAAGTGGATATGGCCATAATATATTAACTCACGCCTACTTCCCATGGAGGTAGGCACAGAACGCCACCTGCTGAGATCCTTACATACTCCTTTTGCCTCAAGTATGGGCAGTGTCCTGTAAATCAAGTAAAATGTAGAAAGAAGTCAGTAGCGCTTAGATATTTATGCCGTAGCTAATAATAATAATATATAGAACTATTTTCCTATATAAATAAACTTATTCTTATATACATTGGTTTTATTTATACCTCTATCATGACTTTATGTAGGTATATACCTAAACAGAAAAAAACTATTCATGGCGTTTTATCTTTTGCATTCGCCAAACCTTCCCCCACAACCAAACAATTAGCAAAGAAAAAGAAAGAATAAAATATATTTGGACACAGTTCGTGAAACACAAAATTAAAAAAAAACAGTGAAAATAATGTTTTAACAACAATAATGTGTGTCACATGCCAGATAGCAGGACACTGCTAATAATTCGTGAAACATTAGAAAAAAAAACCGGCCACGTGCGTGTTGGAACACTCACAATGAAGGGTTCCGTAGTTGGGATAAATTTATCCCAAAAACAAACACGTGTTCTCCGATACATCGATATACGTCACGGTCAATTCTCCAATTGCAAATGTACGTTGGTCGACTATTACTCGTTAACTTGCAAAGCCAACTTAGCTGTGTTTTCCTTTCAACTTCGTTATAATATAAGTACATATACTACTGCCGTGAATTTTTCACATATCCAAAAGGATCCATTTAGCAGGCATGCACTTGAAAAAAAATTGCATTTTAAAGATTAATATTAGGTACGCAAACGGATCCCTGAATCGAAAAATGGCTAGCACAACTCCGCAATATTTTTGAACGGCCTATCCAACGATACCCCACACTATGGAATAGACCTTGTTGACTACGGAACCCTAAAAAGTATTCTATCCAATATCTTTAAACTACTTACAAGTAAAAATCGTGGTTCTATAACTCTTCAAATAAATTCACAGTGCGTTTTTTAGGCACACAGGCTCTCCCAATGACATCTTAGGGCAAGTTTCACAGACCGCGGTCGCGTAAGAATTTGAATAATAATCATATCGCAATCATGTTCATATTCGGAGGAGATCGTGGCTTAGCAATAACAGCCACACGGGTCGATCCATCAGGTTAAGATACGCTTGCCGGGGTTGGTCAATGGATGGGTGACCATCTTTACGTACCGAGACTCCTCCGTTCCTCGGTGACACAGAATACTATTAGGTCATACGTCATAGTCATTTATTCATACAAGTAACTTGTATCTGAATTACACGAAAGAAGAAGAACACAAAATTACACTATTCCAGGATTTAGACACTACTACACAATAAATTAAGATTTCTTCAATAGTAAACTAAACAATGTGAAGGCCAACACCTTAAAATTAAAATAATAACAAAAAAAAAATATTAGGTAATTAAAGATAAATGGCAATAATTGATAGAATGAATAATTGATAGAATTAATAATAAAAAAACAATAGATCAATAAATGAATATAGTATCAACTAGTACGGGGCCCTTTACTGGCGGCCTTATACGAGTGTATTGTAATGTCAATAGCCTAATAAATTGTGCACAAATAAAATCGTATGGAACGCTGAATTAGTAAACTAAAGAGAAATTTTCTTATCCACTCAAAGTTAGATCAGGATTATGGTCTTCTGCCGCCGCTGGCCGTGGTCGAGTCGATGGTCGGCAGTGAGGAGCCCAGGACGCGGTGGTATCCTTCTGCGAAACAGTCGTGTCACAGTAGGAGGTTGCGGAAAGGGAGCGGGAGATCTCTTCCGCTGATCCGGCCCGCAGCAGGCGCACTGGGCGTCGGCTGAGGGCAGACAATGCCCGCTTCCAGCCCTCTTATATGGGTCCAGGGGCGGCGGGCTCGGGGATGTCCGCCGCCCCCTATCACAGGATCCGAGGTGGCGGCGCGTAGTATTCAACGCGCGCCCCATTATTAGTCGTCGCGGGGGGGCAAACACCTCACCCCTCCCGCACACTTGAGTTGGCCCGCAGAGGCGGGCGCCGCTAGCCGGGGATCGCGGAAGTCGCACATGATCCCGTGATCCCCGGTGCAATTGTGGGAAGGGAACACCGGGGTGGTTTTTAGTATAGTAAGAGTCTGACAGACCCCTCCGCCCGCCTAACGGCGGAGGACATCAAAGAGGATTTTCCACCCCGAGAAAAAAAAAATGAAAGGATTATTTCCTGGTCCCGGGCTCTCAAGACTGAAACTGCAGAGGCTGCTCGAAGGCTGACTTCCAGGTGGCCCGGAAGACGAAAGTTATAAGTGTAATAGTATGATTTGCTGATACTTTACCTCGCCAAACATGCCAAGTATTTTCCTGGAGTTAACATAGTTACATGTATTTTAAGGTTATCTGTGGTTTTTTGAATAATTGCAACAATTCAATTAATTCGCGTCAATTTTTGTGACCATAGGTGTCTTTGTAAGCCTCAAAGAGATGTCAGCACAAACTGACGGGGTCCATTAGGACCAATGCCTGCCGGGGTTGCGAGTTTGTCCGAAAGGGATATCGTGGCCCTGGCACACAGGCAACGGAAGGAACACGGGTGGGTTTTAGTCAGTAAAAGTCTGACACGCCCTCCCGCTCCGCCCAGAGCGGGAGAAGTTATTTGATAATTTCCCACCCAAAAAAAAAAGGTGTCTTTGTTATGTATAATTGTCCCTGTAAAGCCACCGTTGTAGATTGTCCTAGTTTAAATAGGTGTAAATACTAAAGACAATACACATTACACTTGGATATGTTTAAACTTATAAACTCAAGCTGCAACGCTTTGGTACTAGTTACCGTCAAGTGGAAAGTTAGCCTGAGCAACTGAACATAAAAATAATTAAAGGAAAATAGGTAATAGGTAGGTACCTACCTATTATGTTCTCGAGAGGTTGTAGTAGTAGTGGATGTAGAGAGTAGAGGTCTGTATGGATAGGTTCATGTTCGATCGCGGAGGGTCTCCACGTGAAAATCAATTGGTTTGTCTTCAATGCCCAAAATCCTCACAAAGACTCAAACTCAAGTGTGTGGTTCTTTCCTCAAAAAACCATTTCAGACACCAATCTACATGGCCTTCACATGATCTGACCAACATTATGTCTGGACTTTAAAAGAGACTGTGACCTCTGAGTTTGTTTCGGCCTTTCTTCTCAGAGTAGTCAGATAGGAAACGCCGACCTCATCTAGTTTTAAAAATATGACTGACGTGTAAAAGTGTTTGTACAAACCTACTTACAGAAATAAAAATCATTTATTGACCATGATACAGTACTTTTATTTCTTGCCAAAAAGACTTTTAAACCATCAGTAAAAAAAAACAGTGCTACGCATTAACCTTGACCAGTTAGATGCGGACTTGAGGCTGGTTGACTTTAGTCATGTTTACAATACACAAAATCCCAACGAAGCGGCTGAAACCATGGTAAACTCGATTAAAAAAGTGATTGAAATTAACTCTAAATCTGTCAAAGTTCCCAGCCGTAAAACAATTGTTAAGCCATGGATAACTCCAGGTCTTCTTCGTTGCATTCGGCACAGAGATAATCTTCATAAAAAAAATAAAAAGTCACCAAATAATGAAACACTAAAGATAACTTTCTCTAGGTACAGAAACTTCTGTAACAAACTGCTAAGGAAGTTAAAAAGGGAACACGAGAAAAGTGAGCTTACAAAAGCTGGTAATAATCCTAAGCAACTCTGGTCGGCAATATATACCTTAACAAATAGGGCAACTCACAAAGAAACTTCCAAACCTCTACTAAAGTTGGCAAACACCCCAAAGCTCTCGGTTAACAGTGTAAATGACTTTTTTGCTGCTGTTGGTGAACGTCTTGCTGAGAAAATAGTTACCTATCCTTCAGAATCGTTTGCTGAAGCCAGTGCTAAAGTTTCCCACTCCATGGTCCTCTTACCAACCGACGAGATCGAAGTGGGAAACTTATTGATGAATCTTCGCAGTAACAGCGCAGTGGGGTGGGATAGGATATCCAGTGACCTCCTAAAAAGACATCGGGCCTTGATTACTCCACCACTAACATACATCTGTAATCTTGCACTCTCCACAGGCAAATTCCCAAAAGTTGTTAAAAAGGCTATTATCCACCCGATCTTTAAGAATGGGGACAGAAACGATGTGAATAATTACAGGCCTATAGCGGTTCTCTCCGCCCTGTCGAAGGTACTAGAAAGAATAATGAACATAAGACTTGTCAATTACCTGGAAAAGCATAATCTTCTTTCCTCATCTCAGTATGGTTTTCGCACCGGCAAGTCAACCGCGGATGCAGTTCATGAATTGACGAACTATATCGTTACAAACCTAGACAAAGGGCAAAAAGTCCTTGGCATTTTCTTAGATCTTGCTAAGGCATTCGACACGGTTTCTATACCTTTACTGTCTGAAAAGATGGAAAACCTGGGAATTAGAGGGATTCAACTTCAGCTCTTTAGAGACTACCTCAGTGAGCGTACTCAGTGCGTTAAGATAGATGATTTTCTTAGTGTTGAACGTGAAGTCACCTACGGCGTGCCTCATGGCAGTGTGCTTGGCCCGACCCTTTTCCTCATCTATATAAACGAGCTGGGTACGCTCACCCTTCCTAAGGGCAGAATTATAGGTTTTGCTGATGACACAGCCCTCTTGTTTAGCGCGGATTCCTGGCGCGATGTGTACTCGTTTGCTCAGTTGGGCTTTAATACTGTCACAAAGTATCTGCGCAGTATAGTACTAACACTAAATGCGAGTAAAACCCATTACGTTACCTTTGCTCTAAAAAAATCAAATCTACCTACAGTATCTAAAACCATTAAAGTCCACTCGTGCCCAACGCTGCACAATGTCACCTGCACTTGTTTCAACCTTTCTAAAGCTGAATCTGTGAAATATCTGGGGGTAACAGTTGACAACACCCTAAGATTTCAACAACATATAGACTTACTGATTACTAGGCTACGTAAATTGATATATGTTTTTAAAACTCTGAGACACATGGCGGATGACAAACTAAAGAGATCAGTCTACTTCGCCCTAGTTCAGTCATTGTTAAGTTACTGTATAACAATTTGGGGTGGTGCACCTAAAACCACTATCCTTGAACTCGAAAGAGCCCAGAGAGTTATCCTAAAAGTCTCTAATTTTCTTCCTTACCGTTACCCTACAGATCTCCTATATAAGCAATCAAAAACCCTAACAGTACGCCAAATATTTATCCTGAACACTCTACTAAAACAACATTCATTACTCACCTATCACCCCTCATTTACACATGGTAAGAGACGATATAATCCCGTAAGTCGCACTCATTCTCCCCTTTCGACAGTTTTTTCTAACCGCTTCTTTTGCCATCTGGGACGATTTTTGTACAACAATATCAATAGAATTCTACCCATATTTAACCTCAATAAGGGACAATGCAAAAAGAAGCTTACCACGTGGCTCCTGGAACTCAATTATGATGACACCGAAAAACTACTTACCACTGTGACTTAATGTATACCAAATGCTACCTAATAAATCCTCACCCACAGTCCCACACCCCATACACGCACCCCAACATACGCACTTTCAGACATACACACACGAAACCCATCTACTCACGCTCTCACTACAAATGTTTACTAACAATACTAACAAATCACCAAATCATACTATAATTATTTTTTATTTTTTCATTTTTTATTTCTCAAACTTTTGTGTTGAGAAACAGACTTAATTTGAAATTGTTAACTCACTCTTTCTTTATTTAATTGTTTTTTTTTAATGTTCTTACTGCTAGAGGGTGGAGACCTGGTGACCTGAAACACAGGCCCTTAAAGCCTAGCTTAGGCACCAGTCTCCCACAGTAAATGTAAGCATTTTCATGTACCTTTATGTTATGTTAATTTATCAAGTAAGTTCAATGCCCACAATCCTCACTTAGACTTAAATTCAAGTTTAAGTTTAATGGCCACAATTATCGCAGACAAAGACGTAGGCATCAAAGCTAGTGTTTATTACCATTGGGTTTACATGACAAGATGGATGAATTTTGAGCCTAATTTATCCTACAGGAATATGTGTACCTACTGTTGGGTTTGTACCAATTATCCGTATTTATTCAAGTCTGCCCAACTATTAGCGCGTTAATAATAATAATTAATGAGGTAAACAACTGAATACAATTGAAAAAGATACGAGTACATGTGCCTATAAAAGTACATACAAGTTAAAATATCAGTGTTTTACACAAATATTCTTACTTGTATCCTTGTATGGTTTGGTCAACCTGAGTGTGATTGAAGCTGTTGCAGAAAATCAGTTTCAGCGTTTTAATTAATAAAGCTGCTGCTTTGAGCATTGTTATGCTAGAGAGATGTTCGTTGTGTGCGGATGTGAGGCACATAACACATTAAACTTAGCTAATATGCTGTAACTAGGGAATCTTCATTAAAGAATAGTTTATTTCTAGGAGTTTTAGGTACCTACCTAAGTGTGCGCCATCGTCAATTGCTGGTGAGATGTAGGACAAACGAGAGCCAACTAATGATAAAACAAAACAAGTCGGAACGGATTTTCTTACCATCATAAACATGATTGTACCGCACAAGTCAGTATGATGTGATGAGTGTTATGATGTAACTGAACAGCGTACCTACTTGCAAAGATTTTTTTGTTTCCAACTAAGGATGATTCACATTGATGACAATGTTAAGTATGTTATACCTACATGGATTACTTATTTACCTCTTGATGATGCACTGATTGGACACATAGTGGAATGGAAGAGACTAACGTCTTGTTAAAGGTCATTCTAATGATTAATTAGACGCTGCCAAGTGCCAGTGCTGCCACCTCATGCTACTTTTTGTTTCTCACATTTGAAAGCCAAGGTTTACCATATCTCTAAGATAACATAGATGATAATCACCGTTAACACCATTTTATTCTCTAAAGGTGTCTTCAAAAGTTTCAACTCCAACGACGTTTTAAGGCTTCTAAATACTGGCGCGACTTGTCGCGCGACGCGACACCGGTAGAACGATTTCCTTGAATTTTTCATAGAAATTGTTCTAGACCGGTGTCGCGTCAAACCTAAGTTTACAGACAAATCAATCTGCCTAGCCTTTTTCAACTATACCTATTGAGGTCGGCGTCCAGTCTAACCGGATACAACTGAATACCAGTATTTTTACCCGACTGCGTGACGCAAAGGCGGGTAATGTGTTTATCAGCCTATCTATGTATGTATGTTTGCTCCTTTGTGGTAGAGACCAAACGCGTGGGCCGAGTTTGATGATTCTTACGTCAATCGATTTTACATGAAGCGACTACCTATCTGACTTCGATAACCCAGTTAGTGGATAACACGATACCCCTTGGTAAAACTGGTTTTCAGACTTGGGCTTCTGACTAACCGTAACGAACGTCAAAGATCTACGAATGACAGCCGGGACCATCGGCTTAACGTGCTTTCCGAGCCACGGAGGGGTCTCGTTATGTAATGGATGGTCAACCATCCACGAACAGATCGCGGCATGCGTAGCTTAACCTTCGATCGACATGTGCGGCTGTTATCATTTAGGCACGAGCTCCTCAACCTGCGTCTCAGTCTTAGTCGGTAAGTAGGTGCAAAAAGCTGGCCATAGGGGAGCGCGGGGTAATGAGAACGGGCGGGTAATGAGAGCAATGGTGATTGGACGGAACCTATGCACATTTGAGTGACCATAAGCAGTCGGCCGTTTCCGTCAACCATCGAGAAAGTTCGGCGGTCGTTAGTTCAATAGGGTAGACTGGGTGCGATTGAAGCAGGGTGCGATTGAAGCAAAGCTAACTCGTAAACTATTAGCGGTGCGGTGAGGGGTACAAGGGGAGAGAGAGACGCGGCTGGATAGCCCGGACATGAATTGCAGTGCCGCGTTGCATTTCGCGCTGTGTACGTTTCCAGGGGACCCTGTATTGTATTTTTTCGACCAAAAGTAAGTATTTTCTATTATATTCTTTTCAAATTACTTTGTTGATATTAGCATTTGCATTTAGATAGACTTTGAAGGTTCGAAAACCGTGATTGGTCTTTGTTTATTTTGTTTTGTCGCGATGCTATTCTGGTTTAATTAGCGGTTGGGGGGACGGATGAAGCAATTTATTTATTTGCTCTCATGCTCATCACACATTTTACAATAAATTGCAATAAATTACTGTCGGCTTTAGTACATGAACCCTGTCAGGGCACTGCTAAACATAATGTTGGTTTACCTTTGAGTTATATTAATTTTTGTGGGTACGATTGAAATAATGATAACCTTTGCTTTTTTCGTTGTAGATGCCCAGACAACGTATCAAAAAACCGGCCAAGTGCGAGTCGGACTCGCGCACCAAGGGTACCGTACCATTATCTATAAAAACCGGCCAAGTGCGAGTCGGACTCGCGCACGAAGGGTTCCGTACCATAATCTATAAAAATGGCAAAAAAATCGTGTTTGTTGTATGGGAGCCCCCCTTAAATATTTGTTTTATTTTAATTTAATTATTTATTTTTAAAGTGAATATATAACTAAATATTCTGTGGATATTTCAAGCGTCTACCTGTTGCCGTTATCAATATCGAGCAAAAACGAGCAAAAAAAATCACGTTTGTTGTATGGGAGCCCCCTTAAATATTTATTTTATTCTGTTTTTTAGTATTTTTTATTTAGCGGCAACAATATTACATCATCTGTGAAAATTTCAACTGTCTACCTATCACGGTTCATGAGATACAGCCTGGTGACAGACGGACAGACCGACAGACAAACAGACAGACAGACGGTGGAGCCCGTAATAGGGTTCCCGTTTTAAATTTTGGGTACGGAACCCTGAAAAAAATCAGAGGCGATTGTGATATAACTCACTACGAAAATGCTTTTGAAGAAAACAAAAAAGGGTGTTCTTTACGAAAAGCTTCAGAGATGTAGGTACGGAGTTCACCACTCTTCTCTTCTGCGAAACAAGAAAAAAGAGATGCAGTAACTGAAGAATGTAACCAGGCTGATGTTAGTATGGGGTATGTAGCCCACACCAGAGTAGTTTTACCCCTGACCAGGAATATAAACTTTTAAAATATTTGATCCGCTGTGCAGATTTAAACTATGGTCTATCTGTCAAAGAAGTAAGAAAATGGGCATTCGAGATAGCTGACAAATATAATTTAAACTCACCTCCTCCCCCTCCTACGTGGATCGAAAGTAAGGCCGTCGGAGAAGAGTGGTTTCGCTCTTTTATAAGAAATGTGGAATTGTCGGTGCACACAGCTCAGGCAACCAGTCTCTCGCATCAAGTTTTAACATGACCTCAATCAGGCGGGGCACAATTATTAAGACTGATAGAAATAGTGCCAAAATAGAATTAAATTATGAATTTCTTGTTGATTACGAAACATATTTTATTAAGTATTTATTTGTTTATATTTCAACTGACCTCCATCACTGTTTCAACTGCCCCTGGTATGAGGACGGTTGAGACAGTGGCACATGATTTTATTAAACTCTTCCTACCTAGTAAATATGACAGTTGAGCGTCTAATTCTGATATGTATTTGAAGACAAAAGTCTACTCTCCCATTTTAAGTGTTTTGTTGTTTGTTATGTTTCAAAATGGCTGTGCTACGCGTGTTTAAAGCAAAATTGTTTTAACCGTACCCAACAATATCCCCTTTATTGTATTATGTTTAAGCTTATCACATGCTTAGATTCGTCTTCTTTCATGTGCCATTTGTTAAATGATTGAAAGTCGAATAAGATATTTGTGTTATTACTTTTAAAACGGTGGTCAGCGGATAATGAGAGCCTACATGGCTCTCACTATTTTTGGGAAGAAGTGAAACTTATGGCTCCCATTTCCCATATGAACGTTATTACGGCTCCCATTACCCGCATGTATGAGGTAATGAAAGCGATAGACTTTTTTGTAAAATCTTTATTGTATTTTAATGCATGGTTGTAGTTGATTTAAACTGTGATGAAAAGATAGTCAAATAAACGAGGTTTAAGTTCCTAATTAAAAATTATAAAGTAAGTAAACAAATGTGGTTTTTATCAACATTTTCTCTAAATAGGCTCCAATTCCCCTGCTCTTCCCTATCTTTAATATCATCACGGATGCGCTTGTACCGTACTGACCACGCCCTTCGAGATTACATACGTCACTCCTAAGTAGTCCTAGCTCCTAGCACGTGCGCTCCGCGGAAGTATGAATGGTATCAAAACAAACCATCTTTGTAAACTGAGTCAGTCGAGGTCTTCATAATAATATGCACTGCAGTAACACGTGTTAAAACTGTTGAAAGTAAATAAAGTTGAATTTGTTATTATTATTGATAAATCAGCCGACATTTCCCTCTAGAGTGAATAGTCTATGGTGAAGTGCCTCTCGAAGTCAAGACATTATAGTTCCGTTAATAGATAACTGGATAAAATTGTTCTGAGGTTAGTGTTATTGTTATTTTGTGATTTTATTTACCGATCAGCGTCGGAATATTCTTAAGTGAAGATTGAATCTGCAAACGTAAGGTAGGACGCCCGTCCCTCAGTTTAGCTGGAGTGACGATCTTCTCAGGGTGGGTTGTAGAAGCTGGATGATAGTAGGAGAGGCCTATGTCCAGCAGTGGACTGATATAGCATGATGTTCATTGTCTCACTGCTGGCTAAGTATATCCAGGTCTGAGAAAAATGTGGGTTTTGGCTTAAGACTTAAAAATTCCTTGCAGGACATGATAAAACTTATTATTTAATGAAACTGAAACAAACATTAACAATCAAAATACATAAATTAAGGAAAACGTTGTCGAGTGACTCGCCGATGAAATCATAGCCCTGTTATAGTTATCCGGGAGATGAGGTAAACAGCTCATTGCAGTGAGTGGATCGCTGCTGACAGTACTTGTGCAAGTTACGTCGGTTAAAATTAACTGTAAGTAGTTACCGGCTTTTTTAAATCAGACTGTTAAGGATGTTATGGGTTTTGTGAGAAATATACCTAAGTGTTGAAAAGGGCGTTGCCGTTAAGGTTGGGCGTTTCGAGGAGGAAGTGTTTGCAGTTTTAATTTGGCTTTAATATAGCTTGGTGTTAAATAATCTCGATTTCAAATATAGGTTTGAAAGTAACGTCTCTAAAAAGTTCGAATAAAGGACACAGGAAGTGAAGGATTTACCTCTATAGTTCAGTTTGACAATCGGTATCGTACGGTATGTCGTTTTTTGCAACCCGCGCGGGCGGAATATGCGTTCCCAGCAGGGCTAACATGACATGCTCGAGAACGCTCTCGTTCTCGATTTATCGAAATTTGTCGACGATTATGACGTCATTCTAAACACTAACATGACCGATAAGCTATATATACGATAAGAGAAGGCACTTTGACAGTTCTTTATCTCGCGACGAGAGACCGTGTAGCAAATTATTAAAAATAAATCATTTTTATGATAGCAACATCGGCTCATTCATTCGATCTTACGCATGGAATTAGTTTGTACTATATTGATTTTCATCCACCTCATGTTTAGTTTTTTTGTGTAACAGGCTTATTTGTTTAAAAATAAATGTTTTTCTTTGGCATGCTGAAATTAAAATACAAAACATGAAATGAAAATGAGTGAGACATTTTTGGTAGGGGCTAAATCTGTGGTGTCGTGTCACCGACGTGCTAACCGAGTCATCAACATGCTAAACGCGTCACTGACTTGTTAACAGCGTCACCGAAATGCTGTCAGTGTCCCCGACATGTAAACCAATTCACGACTTGCCAACCGCGTCTTCGACATGCTTAAAGCGTCCCGACATGCTAACTGCATCACCTTCTTGCTCACAGAATTCCGACATGCTATTAGCGACCCCGTCATACCACCTGCGTCACCAACATGCGAAAAGCATCCCGACATGTTTAAAACATGCCGACATGCTAACTACGTCACCTTCTTGCTCACAGAATCCCGACATGCTAACTGCGTCACCTTCTTGCTCACAGAATCCCGACATGCTATTGGTGACCCCATCATACCAGCTGCGTCACCGACATGCAAAAAGCATGCCGACATGTTTAAAACATGCCGACATCCTAACTGCGTCACCAACGTGCTCACTGAGTCCCGACATGCTATCAGCATCCCCGTCATAGTACCCGTGTCACCGACATGCTAACTGAGTCACAGCAATTCGAACCGCGTCCCGACATACTAACTGCGTCACCAACTCGCTAACCTAGTCACCCAGATCCTATCAGCGCAGCGTCCCCGACATGCTACTTGCGTCACCTACATGCTTACCGATTCGTCAACATGTTAGCCACGTTACCGTTAACGTGTTGCAGCAGACTGGTGTCCCACAGCGGCCTGTGTACATGTATACGTATTTATTATGTTATTCCAAAGTTTTAATTTTTCACGTCTGTCGCCAGTGAATGCCTTTTTTTTTGTATCATAATTTTGTCTAGGTACTCTTCTCGTCGTCAAAATCGAGGACGAGTAAATGACAGGAAAATCAGAGATATCTCGTGATGAAATGTCAAAGTTCGAGATAAAATACGTGCCATGTTAGGGTTGGTCGAGAAAACATCAAGTTTGACAGAACGAGTCGAGTATTTTGTATGGGAGCGCTGTCAGAAAACGAGATAGTTACAGAATTAGACAAGAATTACTCGCGCGAGAGTGAGTAATTGTCGCGTGTGTCATGTTAGCCCTGCTTGTCTACGTACTGCCATTTCATACCCGTTATTATAAATACCTACATATGTTATATTGCCGGGTTACATGAGGCTAATTTTCGAAGCTAGCATGCTAGTTGTTTACACGATGTTAGGAACTTTGAAGCCAATGCAGTCATTTGCAGTGACTTAGTCCCTACAGTAAAATGATCCGATTGGATACTAACTTGACCGGCCACACGAGACTATTTAGTGCACAAGCCAGGGATAGTAAAGCCAGTGGACGGGGGCACTAATCGCTCAAAAATAGAACCCCATCCTATTAACCTATTCTAGCTTGAGACGCTAGCTTACTAGCTTAGAAATGATGCTAGTTCTGTGGTACATTTTGACGAGATAAGAGATCGTAAATGTAGGGAAGACCAGATTTTTTTTCCCGATTTCAGGTTCGATCCCATAGTATCTAAACCGATTATTTGTCTGACATGAACCTAACATTAAACTACCGCAATTTGAGAGTTACTTATTTGTATCTATTAGTAACCCTTGATTGTTAAAAACCACAAGGATTACTAAATTTTAATACTTATTTAAAGGCGTCAAAGTTTTAAATTGCGGTACCTATTTAAAAAAATCAAATTCAAATATCTTTATTGCAATCCATAATGTACCTATATACATAGTAATACATACAGGTGGTAAATTATACGTAGTTGAAATAATTATATGGCCGCTATAACAACAAATACTAAAAAACAGAATAAAATAAATATTTTAGGGGGCTCCCATACAACAAACGTGAATATTTTTTTGCTCGTTTTTGCTCGATATCGATAACGGCAACAGGTAGACGCTTGAAATATTGCGAGTCCGACTCGCACTTAGCCGGTTTTTTAACAACTTTTTGAGAACAATCAATATTTGCAAAAAAAACCGGCCAAGTGCGAGTCGGACTCACGCACGAAGGGTTCCGTACCATTATCTATAAAAATGGCAAAAAAATCACGTTTGTCGTATGGAAGCCCCCCTTAAATATTTATTTTATTTTAATTTTATTATTTATTTTTAAAGTGAATATATGTATAACTAAATATTCTGTGAATATTTCAAGCGTCTACCTGTTGCCGTTATCAATATCGAGCAAAAACGAGCAAAAAAATATTCACGTTTGTTGTATGGGAGCCCCCTAAAATATTTATTTTATTCTGTTTTTTAGTATTTGTTGTTATAGCGGCAACAGAAATACATCATCTGTGAAAATTTCAACTGTCTAACTATCACGGCTCATGAGATACAGCCTGGTGACAGACGGACAGACAGACAGACAGACGGCGGAGCCTTAGTAATAGGGTTCCCGTTTTACCCTTTGGGTACGGAACCCTAAAAATGTTCCTAGTCAAAATGTTGTGACTATCTAAATTGTATGAAAAAGTATAAAATTAAACACATCCAATGATGACTAGGTGTTCCATGTTATTAATAAAAAGCGATTTACAGGAAAACATGAAACTAACATAGTTTGTGTCAGGATAATACTGTAATCAACGCACTAACGTATTCAGATTTGTTCGTTGACCTAAAGTTAAACAAAGCCATTTATTTAGACAAACTTATATATTACTAGGGAAAACACAGAAATCTATTGAAAGGATTTATGAGTGTATGAGAGTGTTATCGGTAGGAATTCCAAGCTAAACTAACACTGATAGGTATTCTTTATAAGTTCATTATGACCTACCTCTGCAGTTTGTAGTACCTACCTACCTACATAGTTTTTATGTAGGAGCACGTATTTTTTGTTGGGATTCCCCGTCTTATTTCGAACTCTACCGGAGCCCTTACAAATAAAGCTATTATAAAGGCTCGTACAGACTAGTGCGATATCGTGGGCACGACAGGCACCGACAGAGAAATTGTGCTACTAGAGTCGCGTCGCGCCCGCGATATCGCACTAGTCTGTACGAGCCTTCATTCAGTCCATCTTAGTAGATACCTATTTTACTTTAGCAGTTTGGAGACAGGATTCGATAAAACTAACTTAAGAACCTTTCTTTTTTAAATCCAGGACTAGTTGAAGATGCCGTCAATATCTCTTAAGATAGTGCTGGACGAGGGCGCGGTGACGCGGAAGGTCAAGTTTGACTCCCACATGACCGTAAAGGAGGCACACAAGGTTGTTAAAGACAAGGTCATTGTGCCGAACAAGGGACAAGGTAAGAGTAATCATCCCATCAGACGGCTGAATTCAGTCTACCCTCAACACGATCCCGAAGGCCAATAATTCGTACTTAAAAACACTCCAATTTAAGTTGCAATCTCTGTCTCAAATTTCTTTTCTTCTCTTTTACAGCATGAAAGAATTTACTGACGGGAAACATTTTGTAATGTAACCTATAATATTTGTGTGCTATGATATAAGCGAAACATATATTATGCTCTTGCCTTTTTAAAACAACTTTATACATCATGTTTTATGTAAATAAATATTATTTATATTTCTATTTCTAAAAATGTAGGTAATGAGGTTATTTAGTAGATACATATACAAAACACTTAAGTATGAGAAACTTTACTAACCTAGGATCTTTACTTTTTTACTGATTGAGACAGATTAAAATAGACACTCCTTAAAAATGCTGGAATTGCCCCTCAGATAGGTTACATCGACCTGATTATTAAAAGTTATTTAAATGCAACTTTGTGCCACCTGCACGCCCTAACTGGTCAAGGGGTCTCCAGCCGGGCACAGTGTTTTTAGATTATTCCACTAGGGTCATTGGATTTATGCCCGGTTGATGCCAATAGGCTCGTCCTCTTAATCAACTCAGCCTATCGTAGTCCACTGCTGCACATAGGCCTCTCCCAGTCTGCGCCACAACACCCTGTCCTTCGCCCTGTGCATCCAGTCTGTTCCAGCCAGCTTTTTAAGGTCGTCGTCGTTGGTCTATATGGGGAGCGTCCCACACTACGCTTGCCGATACGCGGTCTCCACTCCAGGACTCGTCTGCTCCACCGGCCTTCGGTCCTTCGACAAACATGGCCAGTCCACTGCCACTTCAGCTTGCTTTTCTGCAGGCTGTCGGTAGCTCCAGTTCTTTTCCGGATAACTTCATTTCTGATCTTATTCATCAAAGAAACTCCGAGCATCCCTATTAATTTCCTCTCGTTCCGTATTACTTATGAATCTTAAGTAGATATAACTGGAAAAATGATGGAGAAGCTCGTGGCTAATAATAACACTGCACGGGTCGATCCATCTTTTAGCTACGCTTGCCGGGATTGCTCCGTAGATGGGTGACCATCTTTACATACCGAGACTCCTCTGTGCCTTGGAAAGCACGTTAAGCTGTTGGTCCCGGCTGTCATTCGTGGATCTTTGACAGTCGTTATGGGTCGTCAGATTCCCGAAAGTCTGACAACCGGTCTTATCAAGGGGTATCATATTACCCAGTTACCGGTTTTGTGGAGGTCAGATAGGCAGTAGTCCCCAACAATCCCAAAAGCCGACCCCAACATGGTTGGGAAAAGGCTAGGCTGATTTAACTGACAAAATGATGGGCCTTGGAGTACTGTTAACATCTACCTACTACTTCGGGGAATAAAGGCTTATGTTGTTCCGCTTGTTATGTTTTCTCCCACAGAATATGCGCTATTCCTCCGTTCTCCTGATGATGACATGTCTGGCTTATGGCTGGAGGACGAGAAGACCCTGGACTACTACCTGCTCAGGGACGGACATTCCCTGGATTATATCTGCAGGATGAGGAACCTGAGAGTCAGGCTGTTGGACGGTGAGCAACTTTTATTTATGCACTTACTGTCAGTATTAGCTTCAGCTTTATCGTACATTTTTCGAGATTTATTTTTGGCCAAACTTAACTCCGCGTTAATTCATAAGGGGGTTTATGTTTTACTAACCGGTTGCTAGCGTGGCGGTTGTCAGACAATGCAGCCTTTATACAACTGTCAATCGGTGTAACAACACCCATGACCCAATCTATCGACTTCAATCAATGCTATCGATCATTAGAAGAATAAGATCAGGCGACGTCAGCTACCAGTACGATCGATCCTCTAGATATCGATAAAATGACATCCGCCGCTTCTTCTTATCTTCGTTCATGCATAAGGTGGGTCCAAGGCGGACCTGGTATAGGTACCAACACACGTTCACAAATTCGTAACACACGTTTGAAAGAAGATCTTAATCCATTGCTTCATATGTTGAACACAATGAATAATATTATTGTTGAATTGTCAAAGTGATTAGCGTTGGGATTGTAATCAGCCAAAGGTACCATCGCGAAAGTTCCCGGTCGACCACTTTTCGCCCTTATGCCGATAGTAATAAGGTTGAAAAGTGGTCGACCGGGAACTTTTGCGGTGGTACATCGTCAACCAATTGAACAGAGCGACTAGATCAAAATCAAAAGTCATTTATTCAAACTAGGCTGAGAATCAGCACTTTTTAAACGTCAAAATAACATAAGACCCCAAAAACGCCCGCCCTTCACCACTTCCTAGTGCTTTAGCTGGGAAGAAGTGGAACAACAAACTCCCCAGCAGCACAGCTGTCTGTTCAGTTAGAAAATCTTGATTCTATACAATAGTACTTATGTAAAATAATTTAAATTATGCAACACAAAATATTAAATTAAATTATTTGCCATAAATGTTAGCTAGCACACGCCACTATACTAACAAAAACAAACATCGAAAACTATACACTATATAATAAAACTAAAAACGTAAACAGAACTTAATATCTAAATAAAAGCCGCCAGGCATAAAGGGTGTGCCCTCTTACATAAACCATTTACCAAATACCTTTCGTAACCCATCAATTTCCCTCAGACACGGTGAAGACGCTGCCGGTGGATGAGGCCAAGACCGTCGGCGAGCTGATGATGGACATATGTGCTCGTATCGGCATCAAGAACTATGATGAGTATGGACTGGTGAGTAAATGTGTATGTTGGAGGGAGCATTCTGAATCAAGTTGATTGCTGGTTTCATAACGCGAGATATTGATTGTTTCTAAATACTTTTTTATTTTAATTTGATTTGTTATATTTTGCTATTGTGAAAAATGAAGTTACGGTATTGTTTTTGTTTTACGTCCAAATAGAGCAGATGGTCGTATCGAGCGGGGTTGAGGATAAAAAAACGTAGAAATAAAATAATTTTTAAATTCTGTTTCTTTAAGTTTTGTTAATGACTTCGTCATGCTGTCATTTTGCACTATACCCCCCTTGGGTACGGCGACTGACTCTCATTTAGACTTTTATTAAATATTAAACAACTACTAGAAATGAAAATCGGTACTAGCTGACCCGACAGACGTTGTCTAAAAATCCCATAGAAAAAAATCTAAGTTAAACATACGTTTATCCCGTATTTCTCAATATTCCGGGCAACTATTCCAATTTTCTACATGTCTATATCTCTTTATTCATCTCTAGTGTAAAGAAGAAGTGGAAGAAGCAGAAGACGGTAAAGAGACCAAGGAGCCAAGTGGCGGCGGCTTCACATTAAGAAGACCCAAGCCAGCCAAGGAGAGAGATGTAATCCTGGAAGAGATGAGCAAGAGGCTGAAGACTGATGATAACGGTATGTGCATTTCTTCATTATCAGTATCCCCTCCATCCGATGCCTACTTATTTGGGGTCGGCGCAGCGTGTCTTCGTCTTCCATCATACATTTCTATTAGCCGTCGCCTCTGGAGTCTACTCCGAAGATAAATCCGAAGTATCCGCCGAATGTTCGACCGTTTCCTGACTACGGCTAACTATGGGTAAGGCGAAAAAAAAAATACGACGGTAAAAGAGATAAGTAAAAGTCAAAAATGGGACTTGAAGTCGGGTAAGGACTCAAAAGGAAACTTTGGAAGTCAAGAAACGGCCGGATTTTAATGTAGTCACCATATGCGGATGGATATCAGAAATTTCGCGGACTACATTGACGGATCCATAACGTGTTTTGACTTGTATTCCCTTATTGAGATTATTACTACCTAAATTCTCACCACACTCTCTCCCCCACAGTGGACTGGCTCGACCAGCACCGCACCATCCGCGAACAAGGCATCGACTTCAAAGAGACGCTACTCCTCAAGCGTAGACTGTTCTACTCCGATCGGAATGTGGATTCTCGGGACCCTGTACAGCTGCACCTGCTGTATGTGCAGACCAGGGACGCGATACTTAATGGACGGCATCCTGTCACTGAGCAGCAAGGTTCGTGGCTACGTTTCGCTTTTTGTCGTAACTAGGCGTATATTTTTTTTCCTGTAAGTACAGTCCGTATTTGTATCCCTCATATCCATGTGTCTACCAAATTAGGAACTTAAGTATACTACCGCGGTGATGATTGCCTTTACAAGATATTGTTTATGCGATATTATCGTACAGCATAATACATAGGCTGATGAATGTTTGTGTGTGTAAGTTTAAATGTTTGTAAACGCACCCACAATACAGGAGAAATTCCTAGTGTGCATGGGGCAACGTTTTTTTTATTTTAAATAAAAAAAAAAATAAGTTGTGTCTTTGCCGGCAGCAGATTCGGTGCTGGCTATTCATAAAACTGTCGATGCCGGTATCCGAATTGGCTACCAGGCGCTGGTACGAGTATATCAATATAATTGACCAAGTAGAGCTTGTCTGGCCCACACAATTAAGGTTCCAACAACTACACTGAGCAGTTTGTTAACAGTCGCTGGCTTGCCGTAATTACTGTACGGCGTTTAATTAATAAACGTTCGTTAGCTCTTAAACTATTATACATTATAGTGAAAAAAAAATCACAATTTGCACTTTAAGATTCAGCTAACATTTTTTTTTATTTGATGTATATTAATACTACATAGACTTTTATAGGTCAAAAGGTTAATAAATATATTATCTTATGTGAATGTTAATAAAGATAATACACACCATATTAATCATACTATGTGTATGTGTGTTACTATGTGTGTGATTGAGTATTGAGTAGGTATCGAGGACGTATATAATGTAACAATCATTAAATTAAATTTGCTTTTAATCGGACTAGATTTGAAAAAAAATTGTTTAGCCCGTCAAACGATCGTCTACTAGAAGCCGTTTGCATGTAAGCTCTCCACGGTTTTGACGATTATTATTTACTAGCTTTTGCCCGCGTGGAAGTCGGAATTTTACCCACGGAAACGTAGTACCGGTATTAATAATTTATCCTAAGTGTTAATCCAGGTTATTAACTATCTGTGTGCCAAATTTAAAGTTTTACTTTCAATGGTATGATGGCAAGGCATATTTTAGTTTCAATTAAATGCCCAATTTAAATAACATATTTTATTCGATAAGGACTAATATTATACCGGTCAAAATAGCTTCGGTAATAACAATGAATTTCTTATCAAATTCCGAAAGATAAAAAAGTGGTTGCTGTGGGTTATCCTTAGAAGATAGACATGTACCATTCTTTCAGGACTTTTTTGTCGATCTTTTCAAGATTTACAAACCTGTAGAACATTAATTGAATGTATCTCTTACGGTTTACGCGGCGCACGCCAGTAAAGCTCCGAGTCAGCATAATTTTTTCTGACATCTTAAACAATCATCGTCATAATAATTATTATTACAGCCAATTTACACAAAATCTTAAGGAATTGTAGGTAGGTACACCCAAACCTTCGTCATGAATCACTCCGTCCATTGGTAAAAACCGTTTGAAAGTTTTTTATTCGTTTTTCGCGTTCAGACAGACACGCGGTGGGGGACCTTGTTTTATAATATGCAAGGATTGTCGTTTCGAGAGTTTTTCCAATGAACAAGCGCTGATTCATTCGTTTTGTCAGGTTAAATGTTTAAAATAGTAAACAACAACAAAACAGTTCTAAATCGTTGTGATACCGTAGCCATCGTAACGATGCTACCGATATAAAACAAGCGGCTCTTCTGTAGAGCGCCGAGCCCGACACGACGCGACGCGTCGAAGTACGTGGGCCAGATGGATTGGTTTACAGCGGGTTTACATGACGGTGGATTTGTAACACAAATACATTTGTTTTTGTAAGGGTTAAGTTTAAAACTTACAAGTACTTATCATAATTTGATTATAATCACTTTTGACCTTTATCTAATAAGTTCCGATTACGTAATCTGGTAGGAAGTTTCATAGATCAGCTTATCCAGACATTGTAGAACACACTCGTAAAATAATTATTACGATTCTTTATGTCGAAAGAGGATGGCAGTTGCGTAGTTTTCCGGTTACAGCGTTAATATGTGACGTAAAGCATTGTTATTTTAATAGTATCTAAAAATAGAATGTAAGTATGTATTACTTACCAGCAGTTTTGCTGAATCATACCGTAACCTTTACTTAAATCATGCACAAATACTTACCTATTACGTATGATAATTATTAATAAAATGTGCTTATATTAAGGAGGCCATGTTTGCGAAAATGCACCATATATATTAAAATGTTTAGTTACCTAAATACCTACTTAGTGTTCACGACTGACTGCGCTGATAATCTATATATTTTATTATCTATATATTAATACGTGACGCAAAAACTTTGTAGGTACGTAGCCCTTTCTACGAAAATTACGCGGGCGAAGGAGTATGAAATATGGCACGGTAAACGTTTATATATGGAGGAGGAGTGCAGAAAGCTAATATTTTTTTCTCAAACATGCTCGGATATTTGAGCATTATTTTGACAATCTTCTTCGAAATAAATCGAAATTGCTGTACTGGCCAAATACATGCTAGCAGCGGCCACCACAGTTGTATGAAAATCCATATTTGTCGTGGTTTACCAGCCAAATAAATTACATAGTAAACTCATATCTATCGTGTAATTTAAAAATGGAACGATCTTTTAATCCGAGACATGGCAATCAAGGAGGTAACTTATCAAAGGTTTTATTTAAATTTCGAACTGGCTTGCAAATAGAAAGCTGCTTATTGAAAAAAAAAAAAAATGAACACATTGGCGCGTGAAAAATTATCGTTGTTCATCATTGAATCTGGAATTTATAAATAATTTACTTTGTTTGAATTTTCGCGCATTATTTGAGAAAAGCATTATACAAGCCTTGGCTGCAACCAGGCATTGATGGACTCACGTATGAGTGCCTCGGCTTCGCCTCGGCCCACATTTTCTCGTTCGTACATCAATGCCCCTATTGCAGGCCGCTGCAGTAATGTAATATATGTAATATACTATGCATTAGAAATACACCAATTAAATAAAAAAAAAACATTAGTCTTTTTTTTAGGTGGGAAATTATCAAATAATTTCTCCCGCTCTGGGCGGAGCGGGCGTGTCAGTCTTTTACTGACTAAAACCCACCCGTGTTCCTTCTGTTGCCTGTGTGCCAGGGGCCCAGGGCCACTATATCCCTTTCAGATAACCCTAGCAAATACATAAATTAAATTAATAAAAAAAACATTACACAGTCTACCATGCGTTTGACACACACATAATAATATATACAAATATATTTTTTTCTCAAACATGCTTGGAAATTTGAGCATTATTTTGACAACCTTCTTCGAGATAAATCGAAATTGCTGTACTGGCCAAATACATGCGAGCAGCGGCCACCAAAAGTGGTATGAAAATCCATTTCTGTCGTGGTTTAGCGGGCAAATAAATTACATAGTAAACTCATATCTATTGTGTAATTTAAAAATGGAACGATCTTTTAATCCGTGACATGGCAATCAAGGAGGTAACTTATCAAAGGTTTTATTTAAATTTCGAACTGGTTTGCAAATAGAAAACTTTTTATTAAAAAAAAAACAAAATTAACATATTGGCGCGTGAATGATCGTTGTTCGTCATTGAATCTGGAATTTATAAATAATTTACTTAGTTTGAATTTCCGCGAATTATTTCAGAAAAACACTATACAAGCCTTTCCGCAACCAGCCGATCTATTCTGAAATAATGTCACCGTGTAAACGTAGGTGACGTGAGCTTGAAGTGAGTTGTTAATAGTGTAAATCCCTCACTGACAGTTCACTCCACGCTCACTTCACCTAAGGTTTCACGGTGAGATGGTTACAGAATAGCACTGCAGGCTTTGATGGACTCACGTATGTGTACCTCGGCTTCGCTTCGGCCCTCATTTACACGTTCGTCCAACAATGCCTCTTTTGCTGGCCGCTGCAGTAATGTACTATAATATGTATAGCCACCGGCCTCTACTTATATTAATAACTTAATGTGTATTATTCAGGAAAATATGTTATAACAATAAGATTAAAGAAGGAAATATAAGTAGTAATATTATATACTTAGTGAAGTATGTCATATAAAACAAACAAAAAGCTTTAATATTTTTTGTTCTAATATTTAAACTGACATAATATACCTACCAAACAAACAAAGCCAACAATAAAACGTTTGTTGTACAGACGGCTACACATCAAGCTATACATTTCCAGTATAAGCTAATCTCGCATTATATAGGATTTCCGTACAATGAGAGGTCAGCGTATACTGGAAATAAATAGCTTGATGTGTAGCCGTGTTTAATATAACTTAATAACAAAAAAATAGTATTCCATTTCATCAACAACAAAAAAAAAACACCACGTTATCTTTTTCCATCTTCACCTCATAAAAACCGACCCTAAAAGTGTGCGAGCGAGAGGCCCCGACTACGACCAAGGCCCGACGAATCGACCGCGCGACTCGCGAGTGTCCGACGCCCGTTGCCGATCAGTGCACGTCAAAATGTTCCACGAAAACTCAGACAAACAAGACGTGAAGTTAATACGCCTTGTAAAGGAAAACTCAGTGCTATACGACATCAACCATGCCAAATACATGGACTTTAATACAAGGGAAGTCGCATGGCAAAAGATCGGAGATGAATTAAAAAGGCCGGGTAAGTAATATTATTTAGTTGTCACGATCCGACGCTACTATAAGATTTGTTTGCGTTCGAGAATGGCCGACTTTTGTGAGGGGAATGTGAGTTTCTGTGTTAGATTTTGAAATAAAACCTCTTTAGCCGCGTTGAGCGATTTTTGGTAGGAGCAAAACTTATGGGTTCGCGTCACCGACATGCTAACTGCGTCACGTGACGTGTTGCGCCATACTGGCGGCGTGCATCGTGATCCTTTTTTAAATAATTCCATAAGTACTTAAACAAAACAAAAAAATGTATCCTTGTTAAAATATGTTAAAAACCTTTGCAATTTTTTTGTTGTACCAGTAATGTACACATGGCTGCTGTGCATTTTTTCTTTTTCGAATCGGGTATCTTAGATTGCATGCAGTTACAGTGATAATTAACATACGCGTGTTACTCCTCTTGATAATTAATTCTAAAATAAGGTTTTTATCAAACTTTTATTTATTACAGGCGCCGACTGCAAAGTCCGTTGGATAAACATAAGAGACGTACACAGACGGATTCTAAAAAAAAATGTTACCGACCCAGTGCATCCCCCCAGGCAGTACAAATATGAGAGCGAGCTAGCATTCATGAGACCATTCTACAGAGATGTAGTGGTACTATCAATCGAAGACGAAGAAGAATCACAAAGCAAGAACTGGAATGACCTGGTTACCGACTCCACAAACGAAGAGATTGATTTAAACCCTTGCAGCGACGGTAACGACTCTGATGAACCAATAATAAAGAAAGCTAAAACAAAGAAGAAAAAATCTAAGAAAAGGGTAGAACCGTGTTTTGAGGAAGTTAACCAGGCAATTAATTTGCCAAGTTTCAGTGAGCCTGTATCTCAAACTTCGGAGTTGGATCCTACGGACCCAGTCGACGCGTTTTTGTTAAGTATCGGATCTACACTAAAGACATTTTCGCCTTACCATTTGAATGTAGCTAAGAGTAAAATTTTCGCGGTCGTCCAAGATCATGATTTGCAGCAAATTGTTGAGAAGGAAAAACATGGACATGCTTCTGATGGTAAAGTTACTACCACTGAGACTTTGTATTTAGGATAAGTTTTGTTTTATGAGTGTATTTTAAGTTACGTAGGGTTAAGTATTGATAAGATAATGATCTCTAAGTTGTAAGTTGATTGCGTTTAGTATTTTTAATTCAAATTTGTGATTGAAATTGAGAGTTGTAGTTTGAAACTGAAAGAACTGTTTTTTGTTTGTAGTTTTGCTGTTAGAATACAAAGCTTTTATAATAATGAGAGATAATAATTTTAAAGTTTGGGCAATAAGTATGTTGAATGCACAATGTGTCCTAAAATAACATAGACAATATAAACTAGTACTTAAGTATGAAAGTTTTGTTTTTTTGTAGCTGTACTTCAATTAAAATTTTAAGGTTATGGCTCCATCGATGAGTATACTTATATGAAATAACTATATTATTATCTCTAAGCATACCTAAGCCTATGCCTTAGCATATTTTTTACGCAAAATAAATGATACAACAATAAAGAAAAATATAAATCCATACTTTTCAATTTTATTGCCCGTACATTCGTGAAACACCCGCGAGTTACTATCGAGTTCCTACATTAGTTGTCGCCCGGCAACTCGTCAATCGATCACACACACACACACACAACGTTGCGTCGCGTCGTCCGGTCGGAGCCGGCCGCACACAGTGCGATACGACAAGATTAGATGTCGGCTTTTTGTCGCACTTTTACTGATGAAAAAAGGGAGGTTCTGAAGTCGAGGCGTATTTTGTTTTATGTATGACTTGGACGTATGGTGTAAGTTTTTACAGAGTAGGTAAGCCTAGTCCGATTTCTTACTACCTACCTGTTGTCGTTTTGTCTTATTAACGGTATTTTGCTTGACGGTTGAATATCTATTCTATTTAGAGACCGGTTAAACGTGATCTAAATAAAAGTAGGAGTGGAAAGTCATCATTCGATTTCAATTAAGGAACCAATCCAACTATAGTTATGTAGGTACGGACATTATTATTATATGTTTTAGTTGCTGTATTTTTATTTTATATCACTTTATATAAGACAAAGTAATTAATTTTGTAAAAATAATAATTTAAATAAGAAACAAATAAACAAAAAAAAATTAAGGTAAGTACGTAAGACCCAATTTCTTATTGATACTTACTAATAAAAAAAACTTACTTTATAATCACACTGTCCTAATTCTAATAACAATCTAATCAATTCAATCATACATAATCAACAAAACACAAGTTAAGTAATAATAAAACATTACCAACCAATGTCAACCGCTAATTAATCGAGAATGCGCGCCGCCCCTTAGCAACCGGTTGCGATACCAACGTAGCCGACACGTGACGTAGCCGCGACGCTACGTTGCCGCTCAGTGCGCCTTCGCGCAGTCGCGACACGACACCGTCGCGCACCCGACACGATGCCGCTGCCTTTCAACAAAAACTTAGATTTAAAATTACTAAAACTAGTTAAAGAAAGCCCTATTTTGTACAACACGAGACACGCGAAATATCTAGACTTTGATTCAAGAGAAGTTATTTGGCAAAAGATTGGAGATTCGCTGAGCAGGCCAGGTAAGTTTCTTTCTTAAATATTTATATTCCTTGTGCACCTTATTTACTAAGTCCTAAGGCTTATTATTGAATGGTAAATTGAAAGTGAAGTTGGCGTCGATTTTGTCTCTAGAATTATAAGTAGGTTAGTTGATAGGGTTATCTGTGTGTGTTTTGTAATAGTTTGATTGTGTTAAGGTATCATTGCGCTGTTTTCTTTGGGGATAGGCAGTAGACATTGCCTTTGGGCAGAAAGATTGTTGATGATTTGAGTACTTAGTAAAGAAGTAAACGTAACGTAGTTATTTTTTGTTCCTGGCCTTAAAAAAGGCCAAAATGATGGTTAATTATGTTTTTTTTAGAGGCGTTTTGCCAGCAATTTTAAAATTATTAGCTAATTTAATTAATAAAGCAACAAGAAAAAAATACTTGTAGCCGATTGTTTACTCACCTGCCATTGGCAACCTTTGGCCCTTTTGAGCCATTGTTCTAAGTAAGTATACTAAGGTGACTACTTCTCTGTAGGTTAACATTGTTACGCACATCGTCATTGTTAGTTCACCCATGTCCCTTTTAGGGAAGTGTTAATGTTGTGTTGTTAGAATGATAATTTTAGACATCGTATTTTATTTAGACTTCATTTTTGTACACTCTTTTATTGGTACTACATGGCAAACAGTAGAGAATTTGCTACAATATAGGTGCATATTGTACGAAGTGGATAGGTACATACATAGTTGTAAGTCATAACAACTTATAATTAATTCAAAACCTTTTTTTCCAGCTCTAGTCTGCAAATCCCGATGGATAAACATCCGAGATATGATGCGGCGAAAATTCCGCGAAAGACTGAAAAACCCGAACGCACACAGTTACAAATATAAATACGAAGAGGAGTTATCCTTCATGATGCCTTACTTTAAGGAGCCGATCTCCTCAGGATCCACAGCTGAGGATTACGCAGGCTTCCTCGAAGATGACGCCTGCGAAGTCGAAATGCCATCGGAAGTCTTTGTCGACGAGGCTTTAGACTTCGAAGAGCCGAGAGAGACAAAACCTGTCTTCCGAAAGCGACAACAAGACGACGGAAACTCTTCAAGAGAGTTCTCCGAATCAATGTTCCAGGAGTTGAGCCCTACTGATCCTTTAGACGTGTTTTTGTTAACTATAGGTTCGACGCTAAGGAAGTTCAGCCCATATTATTTGAACCAGGCTAAGAGTAAGATTTTTCAAGTGGTACAGGATTATGAGCTGCAGCAGATTGTCAATAAGGATGGACAGGCTGGCAGCAGTGATAGTAATAGATAGTGATGTAGACTGTAAGGTTTTGACAATAAAGTATTTTAAGGGTATTTTGAGTTTTTTTATTCCTTTGTGACAACATCATTCTCCTGCCTTATCCCAATTTATTTGGGGTTGGTGCAACATGTCCTTTCCTATACTCTTCCATACTCCTCTATTAGTCGTCATCTCGGTAGTCACTCCCTTTCTAACCATATCATCATTCACACAGTCCATCCATCGTTTCTTTGGTATTTTCCTAATTTTATAGCCATCCATACTCATAACTTTCCTCACGACATTTTCCTCATTCCTCCGCATCACATATCCATACCATGACAACCGATTTCCGCACAACTTTTCAGTCACCGGTGCCACTCTCAGACTTCCTCTTATGTACTCATTTCTTATTCTATCCATTCGTGTCACACCACACATAGTATTCTCATCTCATTTACGTGCAATTGCCTTTCACTCATCCCATTTTTGGCCAACGTTCTGCTCAATACAAGACAGCAGGTCTAACCATTGTTCTATATATCGTCCCCTTAAGTTTAAGGGGAATGCGGGAGTCGCAGAATGTTTCCGTGACCTGCCGCCATTTCTTCCATGTTAATACTTTGCTTAACCGTCCGATCTACACGGTTCACGTGCGCTTTGCACACGTGAACCGAGGTCCCGAAAGTCGGAGCAGACTGGGACAAACGCGCCATCAAGCTCTATGGCTCCAGACCTAGAGAGACCGCCGAAATCGCAGAACATATATTCAGTATTGGTTCTGCTGATTTTCAAGCCAACATTCTCCAGCTTCTGTTGCCATTTCCCCAATCTGCTCTGGATCTCGGGTCCACTTTTACCGACAAGAACAATGTCATCGGCAAACAGCATGCACCAGGGTGGGGTGCATGGGTTTATCAGCCGCATTCGGTAAGACTGGAAGCCAACCCCAACAAAAAGGCAAAAGGCTAGGCAGATTGATTAACACACTATATAACATCATCTAATTTTCGCACTGGAATACACACACCCCCCTCACACACTCCCCTTTACAGTCCTTGAACTGCCAAATTTTTTATCATAGACCTTATTCCCATTTCAGTTTTAAAGTCGCTTTGAATTTGCCTGATCACCAATCTCGCAGACAAAGTGGCGAGCGCAACATGTTGCTGTTAGCAAACACAAAGGCGCTGCTCATCCTCCTCGAAAAAAATCTTTAGACACTTTTACAACATCCACGTTACTTACTGGTCACATAAGACATATACTAGAAGATGAGAATAAATCATGACAATCGTGACTTGCCCGGCTATTTCGTGAAAATTGGTATTTCATGATGTGACCAGTTCTTATCCACCTTTTTGTAAAGACAGCTCATAATAGTCTGGGCTAGAGGAGGGGGGGGGGGGGAAGGATTCGGGACGACGATTAATTGCCTCCACTATTACCCCATCCGCTCTGCACAACTGCACCCTAGTTTGTCCCAGTGGCATACGTGTGAGCTCCTACCTTGAGATGATCCACTCAATAATCTACGCCATAACCATGCCATTAAAAAATATGTTTTAATTTATTTATAGCGGTTAATTTCGCGGGGATCCAGTGCCAGATCCAATTAGGAGACTATGATGAGAAGAAAATCAAGCCTGGATTTATCGAGAAGTAAGTCTATTCAATACTTCAATAAGACTTCGCGCAGATGCGACATATTTTACACTTTATAACAAGTGACATACCTAAAGGACAAAGTTGAACAAATATCGGCGCTGAAAATCAAACAGCTCCCGAGCCATCCACTAGTGTTCGCTAACGCGTGTTCTTTAGTTCTTAGGAGTGCTATACTAATATACAAATATATTCAGGTTTAATTGAGAAATAACCCCTCCAGACGGCGGGTATCCATGAGGATTTGAGGAGCCACAGAAAAAAAATGCTTTACATGCCTCGACGACCTTAGTTATTAATCTACTATAGACTTTATTTATCTACTTGTGATGGCCTAGGAGATAACATAGAAAGTTACGTTATCGCCTAGGCTGGTAGATGAGATAGACGACTCTACATACAATTAGTTAGTGAAAATTAAAGCATTTATTTCAATAACACCATTAACAAGGTCAAGGAAACGTCAGTTAGTTGCGGATTCCAAACATTGAAAGGATGGCTAGATACTCCATGATATACTAAAAATGAGCCCAGACTATGACCAAGATAAAAATAAACATTATTTACTCTTGCCCGTGCTTTGGCTGAGCATTATTCATAATATTCATGTAACTGGCACAAATGTCAAATTACAAAGTGACAAGAGACAACTTAAAATATAATTAGTAGTATTTTCTTTGATTAAAACGGTTTAAAACAAATTATAAAAATTAAAGACACAGTTTACATAAAAGTGAAAATATTTGCATAAAGTTGAGGTAACAAGTTAACAACATCTTCATATCCCTCTTATTGTTAACTAAGCCAAAGCATGTCCTAAGTAACGTTTATCAACCTCGAGCCCAGACTATGTGTCAGTATACATTCTCACCATCTTCCTAACCCCCAGATTCGAGGAATACCTCCCCGCCCAGTATCTAAACGCTTGGAGCGTAGAGAAGAAGATCTTGAAGGAATACGCAACTCACCAGGGCAGCAGTGAGCTGGAGACCAAGTTCTTGTACATCAAGACTGCGCGGTCCCTGCCTACGTATGGAGTCACCTTCTTCTTGGTGAAGGTATGACTACACATACGCAAACTCTTCCTCTCATGGGGATAGATAGACTAAACTACAGAATGTCACCTGCTACTATCCTCTTAATCCTTTTGCTTCGTTTACGTTCATACATCCTGCAACCTAATTCCGTAACACACTATAAATCATAATCAGAATGATTTTGATGTAATCTAATCCATTGCTTCATAAATGTTCGAAACATTTGTCTGCACAACAAAGTAAATAACTGAACTGTCAAAATTAAACCCATTGCTACTGAATACTGATGGTGTGGTAAACAATTACCCCGCTGGGTATGACCAGCGGGCCACGCACGCCGGCGCCGGTTGCGAGTACTACGCACCCGACCTTTCTGAAGAATATCACCAATAAAGCCATTCTAATATTTCCTTCTAGGGCTTACCCTCTGGGCGTTTACACTCACATCTGCCTTGTAAATACTCTTTGTTAGTCGCCTTTCATTCGTCCTCTTAACATGTTCAAACCATCTAAAGTATAGGTACTCTTTTCAATTATTATTTTTGTCACTGCATGCAGCCTTTTTGTGTATAGCACTATTCACTTTATTTCCCGCATTCATGCTTTCCACATCTTCATCAATCTTTCCGTCTCTTGTAAACAGACTCCTCACGTAGACAAAATAAAATATACAAATCATTTACTTGCTCCACACTATTATCATTTTTTTTGACATCACACACCGACGCATTCTCTTCTCTTTCACACACCTTCGTCTTATTCACATTTATGATATTACTAGGACTAGAGTTTATTATTGAACGGTCCCACTAGTTTTAGTATCGACCGGAGCCCTTACTCATGAACACCATGCGGCGAAATCAGTCATGTAAAGAGAAAACGCAGACTTTACTGTCATACAATATCAAGATTGCTAAGTTGACATTAAGGTCTAAAATAAATGGACTTAACCACGTTCTTCTGTTCACTTTGATGCGCTCGCGGATTATTTTTATTAATTTTAGACCTATTTTTAAAAACATTCAGTTGATATTTGCTTCAGAGTTAAAACCACGCTTAACCTTTGCTTTGCAAGTTGACATCTACTGATACCTTACCTGATGCCCTACTACTGATACCCTACCTTGTACCTTAAACATATTTATCACCTGTTTAAACACCACCAATATTCCAAACAGGAGAAACAAAAAGACAAGAAGAAGCTAGTTCCTCGCCTTCTCGGCATCAACGCGGAGGCGATCCTGCGTTTAGACGAGGTCACGAAGGAGATCCTGCAACAATGGCCGCTCACGCACGTTAAGACGTACCACACGGGGAAATCGGAGACTTTCACGCTTAACTTCGGAGATTATAGGTTGGTTTTACTATGGTTTTTTTATTACTTACAAGAAAGAGGAATTATTAAGTCGTATTACAATGACTTAAGGTGAATCCGCAGCTGTATCCCGCGAAATTCAAAATTTCTTAAGTTTTTTGCAATTTGCAGGTTAGTGTCTGGTTGTATCTTGATCAAAATATGATTCACGGCTATAACAGATATGTATTTACAGAATTATAATCATTAGACTCAATAATACATCTCTCTAAGTTAGATTTGATCCACTGAATAACGTTTTCATGAAATCATGACATTGGGGAACAAATCTAACTTAGAGCGATGTGTTAATGATTCAAATAATTATAATTCTGTAAATACATTATGTCTGTTATAGTCGCGAATCATATTTTGAAGATACAACCTGACATTGACCTCCAAATTGCAAAAAACGTAAGAAAATTTGAATTTCGCGGGCTACAGCTGCGGATTCAGTCTAACTTCAATTTTAATATATATATTTTTTTTTAATTCCATCTCCTTTGTAATACTTTTAATATGAACATTCACTCCTTGAAACTAATCATAAGGACCTTTGCGTCACGTTTTCTCCTACGCTGCATCATTTGATACGTCCGTGAATTTTGACTGCTCGAGTTGCCTATGACGGTAATGATTAGAACAGCTTGGTTCAGGTTCAATTCCGTAACATTTTTTTTTTTCTAGCCCCCAGATACTTTTCCTAGGTCTTTGTGATTGTGTATGTGTTCTCAGTACCTACCATTAAACGCACACAAACACGTGACGACAACAACAAGACGTAAAGCAAGATTCAAATATTTTTGTTCATTGTACAGTGACAAAGAATACAGCGTCAAAACCCAAGACTGCCACCGCATCCGCGACATCCTAGAAGGCTACATCGACATCATCCGGCGCCGGATGCTGGCCAAGCCCAGCGCTGACTCCGGCGAGTCCATGGCCATCTGCCATGATAATGTGCAGATGGGCAAGTAAGTGCCAGAAAATTATGTATTTATCACTATTCATAATTAAGCACACATACATGCAGGTAAACCAGAAAAAATATGCGCTTCGGTAATCTTCGTATTTCTGCATTAACACGAACGTCGCGCCACAGAGTAGCCCCCCATAGAGGCAAACATTCATAATTTTGTACTGCGGTGCTTTGTAGTAGGTAGTCATTGATATACTTAAAATATATAAATGCATTGCACTTGTGTATGAAGTTTTCTCTTTGTAAGGTTGACCCATAGACATAGAGAATGGACTAAGCTTTCCGTATTCAGTTTAGCAGTGAATACAGACCAAAAAGTACGAGAGAGACCAAGCGAATATGCGGCCAGTCTCTTTCTGGAATTCTGATTGGTCCAATGAAGTTTTGGCTTTAATATATGCTTACTTTCATGCTTGTAAAATGTTAGTATAATCTTTGAAATTTTAATCGATGTTTTGAAATAATCAATAGTTTAAAGCTACTTATCAAGACTTAAACCCCCCCCCCCCCCCCTTAAAAGGGAAAAAATAATTTTTGTATTAGCTACATATTAATATTATAAAAAAATTGTTTTTATTATTCTTCATTTTAATTGTCACAATTTCTCTTGTGTAGAATTTTTTTTATAAATCTTTCAGTCTCGAACCAAAGCCTTACTGGCTTTCACAGTCTAGAAATAATAAACTCAAACCGTCTTATTAAAGATAAAGATATATTTATTTGTAAACATGACAAAACAAGATTTATATTTTGACATGGCTTAAACCATGGAACCAGTTTTTGTAATAAGAACGTAACCGTGATTGAAATACCGTTCTTTAAACAAACTGAAAACTTAGTTCGGTACTAAGTTGACAGTTTTGTATTAGGAACTTTACCATAGACGGAGTAAAGTTCGAAATTCAATAATGGCTCCATGGTTCAAACCTGGGTCTAAAGATAAACCTTGTTCTGTAATAAGATGGGACGCATTTATTTCAATTAAACCGTTTACAGGCACTTTTGAATTATCAAGGAGTCGGTCAGTTAGAAATATGAAGCTGTTGCCCATTCCAAAGCGTAGTAGGTCCAATCACACGCCATTTAGCTTATCCTCGACCATTATTAATGTCCATTCCTTCTCTGTAGCAGAAGAGACTTCTGTCTTGGAGTTATATTATTATAGGATGGTATTATGCTACCCGAATAGCATCATAAAAATACAACGCTACATTGGCTCTTTGGTGTAGTGGTCGCAAGCGCTACTGCTAAGCTTGATGTCCTGGATTCGATTCCCGGGTCGGGCAGTGTTATTGGGTTTTTCTATCTGGAATTTGTCAGTAGCAGCCCGAAGTCTGGATTTGTGCCCAGTAGATGGCAATAGGCTCGCCCCCTATTACATGGGACTAAAACTAGCGAAATGTCGGTGTACTATACATACACCTGTGCCTCACACTTCGGGGGATGATATGATATTTCATACCAGTGCAGCGTGATGTTATGCTATATGACCTGTTTCAGGAGTCATCTAATCGAGCACGTGGCCAACAATCCGTCTAAGTTAGTGACGGAAACCTTCGTCGGGCCCACAAAGCTGGAGCCCTATGATCATGGTAAGGTCTTGCCTATATCTACTTTTTATTTATTTTTTATTAGCAGTTCCATTCAGTTCCAAGTATCTTACAAGGCTGAAAATCTGTTCATCAATCATGTTATTTTTGATACCTAAAACCATAATTATATGTCCGCGTTCGGGGTACAAAGGTAAAATATTGTTTTCAAACATTCAGTACGTGACATACTGTGCTTTTGAAAAAACTATTTTACCCTGAACCATTTATACTTTTATAGTGAAGACAGAAAATAAGTTTTCAAAACTTCGTAGTTCTACACTTTTACTTAAAAATTATAATTGAAGGTTCAAATATTATGTTACTTTTCAATCAGGTTCCCATGCTCACTCCGGCACTATGATAACTACGGTACAACAGATTGTGGTCACTGACCATCTTCAGAACCAGCAACAGGCATTTGTAAGTACTTCCACTCATCATCGTCTGGTAGCCTTTTCCCAACTATGTTGGGGTCGGCCTGCAGTCTAACCGGATGCAGAACCCCCAGAACCAGTATTTTACATGGAGCGACTGGCCTATCTGGCAACAACCCAGTTACTGGGTTATACGAAACCTCTTGGTAAGACTGTCGGGCTTCTGACGACCCATAACGATTGTAAAAGATCCACGAATAATTGCAAGTAAGTGGTACGTAAGTACTTCCACTAATATTGTAAAACAAATTCGCTTTACGTTTTCTCTGTCTGTTTGTCCGCTAGTCTCATATAAACTGCACCCTAATTGCGTAACGCAGTTTGAATCGGAATCGGAATGATGTTAAAGTATATTGCTAATCCATGCTTCATATGTTAGAAAAAATTGTCTCCTCAGCAACGTAAATAACGCAATGAATGTTGTTGAACTGTCAAATTGAAACCGATTCCTACTGATAGTGTGTTACGCAATTAGCCCTCAGAAAATTTTTGTCCAGTTTCTGAGAATTATGGTTGGATTGAATCCCTGCTGACGACATCTACCATTTGGTAGTTTTAGATAGTACGGGATTTCATAAAGAATCTCAACTTTACGTCTTAGCATTAAGAGGCTGACAACAGGGAACCCCTGTCACTGTCAGATTGCATACAAAATAAAGAGAGGCGCGATGACACAAGGTATGGCGTAAAAATGCAAAAAAAATCGTATAAAATAAGGTATTAACTAATTTAAAAAAAAAAATCCATCACCGGATGCAGTTTGGCATTTGCAATTTTATGGTATACTTTTAATTATAATTATAACGAAGCGATAAACTGCTTTTAAAAATAATTAAGAGTTGTCTTTGAAGATTTTTTTGATGTATTAAATTATGTTTCATTATGTTTTGAGTTCCATCACCGTATGCGAAAAAAACTTGAAAATATCATATACCTAGTTGTTTGTTTTGGAAAAAGTATTTACGTTTTAAGAGATACACTGCTTTAAAAAACCACCTTTTTGACCATTTTCAAGAAATCTCCGCCTTAAGGTTCATCATCAAACATTTAAAACTGCACAAAACTCCGCAGTCATCGTTTCAAATCCTTTGTTTTGCAGAAGGGTGAGATGCCTCTCCGCGGTGACATGTCGAAGGACTGTATAAAAAAACTGAACAGAATGAACTCCAACTCGGTTAAGATAGTTGGATTACTCACAGGTAACATAACAACACATTTATTAAAATAACTAGCTTCGCCGGGTGGTTTTACCCGCATTAGGGTGAAGCCAAACGAACGTAATTTTGTGAGTCTTGAGTTGCAGAATTTCGGTCACAAAAATTCTGCTGCATTCGGTTTCATAAAAAAGTCCTATTTGATTCACACGGCGACGCAAAATGAGTTGTCTGCCGACTCACACGCATTATTCGGACCGAATTGAGTTTGCGGGGGACGAGGAGGCTGACGCGGGGCGAGCATAGCGTCAGTCAGGTTCAGATTGCGTGAGAGTCGACACGTATTTTTACTCACAAAATGCTGGACACAGAAAAAATGATAATTGAAATTGATTCCATTGCATGACACAAACATCCGCTATAAACGTTGGATAGTAACTGAATAAAATGCGCTCGTCTGGCATCCCAACAGAATTTCTGCCGGGCAGAATTTCTGCGACTGAAATTCTGCGACTCACGACTCACAAAATTACGCTCGTTTGGCCTCACCCTTAGTCTCGATCCCGTGGGAATATCGAAATAAAAAGTATTCTATGTCCTAACCCAGTTCCTGGTCTACTCATGTGCCAAATTTCATTCAAATCCGTTTAGCCGTTTTAGCGTGAAAGCGTAACATACAAAAATCTAATCTTTTCTTTTTTTATTATTAGTTTAGACAAAGCTAGATTCACCGAAGAATAACAATCAATAAAAGCGCCTCCTATTTTTTCGTATATTTTTCTGGAATAAGAAATAAGTAAATGTAATACCAGGTCGGACAAGGTGTTATTGAGTTTTTTCATCTGATTTTTTTTGAGTAGCAGCCTGGAGTCTGGATAAGTGCCCGGTTCATGGGGTAGCTCCCTGTTACATGGCCCTTAAACATAACTGGCAAAAAATGGGTGTACTACTGGTACACCTCTGCCAACGATAGTTTTAAATATGTCTACATTTAAAGGGTTATCCTTTAAATGTAGACATATTTAAAACTATCGTTGGATAGAGTAGGATAGAAATTGCTTCACAGACAAGTGTCATCTAATCTTTTCTATTGTTGAAGATCCCACGGAAATCCACGTGAAGGACACTCAACAAATCGTACGAACTATGCAGGAAGATTTCCCAGTAGTCCAGAAAGGTAAGTCATTTGGAGCCCACAATTCAACAATACAGAACATTCCAAATCGTATAAATTGCAGCTACCTCTTGTAATATCTATTTAAAAGAGATCGTTACGAAAAAATACGAATAAACGTATTTTCTTTTTTTTCTTTCTTTCTTTTTTTTTCTTTAGATCTGTATAGAGACCATTAGAACTACAGAGAGTAAATGGTTTAATAGATTTTTTTTTTTTTGAGTTGATCTTGTACGGTTACCAACGATTTATGATGTGTAACAGTTAAACTCATTTAACATCTCTTTACATTTAAATCAAAAACAATGCTTTTTCAGCATTTCATTTCATGTCTTACTAACATCTCTATGGATCCTATGTCTTAAAACATTTCGTTCACTCATTCATTCATTACACTCAAGAGTTAGTAATATTTTTTGTCTTAAATCAGTTCCAAAATTTTCAAAAAAATTAGTGTTTTTGTTCTCTTTGGGTTCCGACTGTACTATGGGACAACAATCGTCATCGTCATAAATATAAGTACAAAATGGTTATTTGTACTAGGTGTGAAAGAGACAGCAGATAAACAAGACATCGATGACGCAAAGAAGATGCTGCTAGACGAGCTAGAAGATCTGAACAACTTCATGAACAAACTAGCAGGATCTATCGAGCCGGGAAAAGTCGTAAGTTACATTACAAAATACAGAGAACAGTGGTGGCCCAGTGATAACGGCTGCGAGTCTTACGATTTGTAGGTCGTTGGTTCGAACCAAGACTTTACTTTGCGTAAATTATTTTATCACCACTGCTCTCAAAACGGTGAAGGAAGCCGGCATGTTCTAGAGCCAAAACTTCGAAGACATGTGACATCAACAAACCTGCCATGGGCCCGCGTGGTGGATTATGGCCCACTCCCTCTCACAGAGAGGAGGCCTGTGTCCCAGTCCCAGCAGTGGGAATATGTAATATTGTCAGTGCAATGGGAAGATAAATATTTTTGCTTGTATAGGACCAAACTGTTTGTTCAACTGTACCTACTTCTTTACTCCACAGACCAACGATGTAGTCAATTCGTAACAAAAACTTGCTAATACCAATAATATATTTTCTATTAGAATTCCAACGATGCGAAGGATGCTGCCGAGAGTATAGCGGACCTGACGACTCAGATGTACTTCTCAATAGACCCCAAGACCAAAAGACGCAGTGAACTCCTCAGGGTATGAAAATCCATTTACTTAATGTGTATTAGAAACAGTTTTTGATATCACGATCTGATATATTTTTAATGTAACCAAGTAGGTAACTGTATTGCGGAGGTCAGATTCGCAGTCGCTCCATGTAAAATATTGATACTAAACTGCATCCGGTCAGACTGGAAGCCAGACACCAACGTAGTTGAGATTTGTTACTATAAGAAGTGTTTGTGAGCAAATGCGAGCCTCAGCAAACTACGAATTATTACGTTGAATTGTGGGTAAACTTTGACAATAATTTTGGTAGAAATATTCAGACTCAAATTAAATTAGTTAGCGAAACTACACACTCCTCTTCCTTACAGACGTGATGGGGCTCGTTATCTAAACATGATAAAACAAAAAAAAAAACAAAAAAGATTTGTTGATATTTTCCTTTGGGCTGACAACCGTAGTACAGTCAGTGACCTGCATAACCTGGCCCCTTTTTTCATTCTTCCTTCTAAGAGGGGTAATACAGGTTACTGACTGTACTATATCAGTTTTTTAATATGACCTTGTATTGTCTTAAGATGATAGACTCATTACGCACACACTTATAGCTGGACCTAGACAACCTTCAAGCATCGCCACATCGACTGGTCCTGTGCTATTCGCATAATGTTACGTTATTATTACAGCGTTCACGCAAGAGCTTCAGAGATGGCGAGAAGATTGAGCAGACGATCAGACGAGCCTCCTTCGTGGCGGCCGCTACCACAGCACTGCATTCAGTAGACACTGCTACACAAGCTCTTCATGAGGTAACATTAGCTTCTAACGCCAACAAGCCGGCTTTTACTTCCAATTTTAAATCGCCAAGTTTAGCAAAAGAGCCTGAAATAAACTAGAACGACGATATTACCCCATGACAAAAGATACAGCCTAAATATAAGGTCAAATTTAAATTATTTAGTAAACCTCTTTATAACAAAATTAAAAGGAAAACTATCACAGCTAAGTAGGCTTTACAAGTTAACGAGTAATAGTCGACCAACTTAAATTTGCAGTTGGAGAATTGACCGCAAAGTATATCGATGCATGGGAGAGCATGCTTTTCAACTACAATGTTAAGTTTGTTTTTGGGATAAATTCATACAAACTACGGAACCCTTCATTGTGCGTGGTCCGACACGCACTTGCCCGGTTTTTTTTTGTGTAGACTCTCAGACAATGAATATCGATATCTAAACACGGCAAAAAAAAAATAACCCTGTAGTGAAAAAATACCAATCTGGCACCATTGTTTGCTACCTGATTGAATAATGTGATGAAACTTTCTAATGCGTATATTGAAATGGCATTCCATCTGAATAAAATGAAAAGGAGGCACATATTTTGAAAAAATGATGTTTTTATTAAATTAATTAACTGCTGCACGATTCAAGCAAGCAACTCAAGCAAGTCCAATGTTTGGCTGTTACTACAAGTAATTTTTGCTTGTTTTGGCCCTAAACACGTTATTAGTCTAATTCCTGCATTTTTTTTCTGGTTTCGTTAGGAATTTTTTGCCATTTCTTAAGCCTGCTTGAACTACAAATTACTAAATACGTTTAACGCTAAAAACGATTTTGAAAATCGTTCTGTTTCTGGTAATCGTTTGAAGATGAAAGAGACAGAATTATGTTTTAAATATGTTTGGAGCTGTAAAACACATTTAGTGAGTTGTGGTGCATTTGGGCCTTAAACTTCATCGTTTCTTGATTATATTGCTCTGTATTGTTTATCCAGGAGTACACTGGACCTAAGCTGGACGAGGAACAGAAGAGGAAGCTGGAGAAAGCTCTGGAGGATCGGATGGGCAAGCTCAACGCGGCTATAGCGCAGTACCTTATGGCGCATTCTGGTAAAACTTGTCTAACATGTTCCGTTGGCTTAGTTCCATTTAGCTTTACGCCAGGCCTATGTTTCATTATCAGGATGAGTGACAGGATCAGTGTGATGCCTGTGTCTGCATGTCTAGCAATTTTTTCCTCAAGTTTCTGTTCAAAATATTTCACCAAAAAGTATGTTTTTGTTTATATTTTAAGTACTGTTTATTTTATTTTGTTACCTAGGTATTTACTTAAGTACAACTCATCAAACCTGACTTGGGTTCCGTACGTATTTTTGCTTTCCGTGCGTCTTTCTGCCTACTATTTGTTTTTTTGTGCTTGTGATTATATGTAGATCTGTTTTGTGTTATGTTTACGTTCAAGTTTATTAGATATGTTTTTGTATGCACGTTTTCTGTGACAAATAAAATTATTTTTCTTTCTTTCTTTCTGATTGTTTTTTTTTTTTACAGATCCAGACAACATTGACTACTCTGACGCAATCAATTCGATGAATGCCATCAATGAGCTGATGCCTAAGCTAGCTAGAGGTACCTACATTATTACGGCTAAGCAAGTCATCTTTACTATATCCCCAAATCAAACAAAGTTAAAGTCAAATTATTTATTTCAACGTCAAAATTTACAAAATATAGAATTGATTCTAGTCGCAAACGCAAACTTATCCGATTTTCTTTGATAGAAGACAACAAATTTCTATTTAGCACGTTATACAGTCAGGGAAATTAATGGTTTATCAAATTGACACACTAAACCGTGTTATAACCATTGCATACAACTGACAACAAATTTCAGTTGTTATTTGAATACATAGGCAATTTTAGTTGGTAGGTAATTTGGTAAACAACTAAAATTCCTTGACATGACTGAATTTCCTAAATATTGCAGATGCCCAGATGCTAGCCAGCACTAAGGATCCGGCAGCTCGCAAGGAGCTACAGGACGAGATGAAAACTCTGTTTGACGCCACCAAGAAAGTCTGCGGCATGACTGGCAACCAGAATCATGAGGTCAGTACCAAAAACAATCTCTTACTACCATAGTCAGTGAACTTTTAAAGGGTCGGTTGCTTCATTATATCTGAAGACAGATGATTGCCGAGGCACATAACTAAAAACTATAAGGCGTGCTACTAAAGGGGATCCATCAATAAAGCCTGCGAAATTAAAAATATCTAACTGTATTTGCAAATAACAGTGCTGTTTTACTTAATGAATTGGAATGATAACTGTGATAAAATAATTACTAAATTATAAGCATTTAAAAGGTTAATATAGCTCTCGAAGTTATTTTTGCTGCGTAAGAGGTTTCGAGAAAATAATTATGTCGATTTGCAGCAAATATAATTTCGAGAAAGGAATCGCCTGAAACGAATTGAAACGGTGGCGCTAATTCTGCCCTCTCACTTATACATTATACTGTGCAACTGAAAAACACGGTGAGTTCCTTTATTTAGCCGCCATTTTGAATTTGTTTCTTTAATGGCGCGGGTCACACTGCAGAAATGTGTCTTCGTTCCAAAGGGGTCTTACAGTCCTAGTTTCTTGTCACGACTATTGTAAATTATATTCAGTGGTTTTGCTATACGAATATGTATGTAACTGTTTAGTTTCCCCAAAAAATAAAATAAAATATTTAGGAAGTGCAAAATACACATCCTCGCCCAAAGTCTTCGTATACACACACAATGATGATGATCGGCTCTTCTGTACACGCTGTGAACGGGTTTTCAAGACCAAAGGAGAATGCGTGGAAGAAACTCATAAATCTAAATCATTTACTGTAACTAGAGGTGTTCCGCAGGCTTCGACCTTGGGCCCCATTTTCTTTATAACATTTCTTAACGACCTAACTGAATACATTAAAAACATTTTACCAGAAGCTGACTTGATAATATTTGCTGACGATACCAGTGCTGTTATAGCTGCTGACAATATGGAGACTTAATATGTAAATTAAATGTATTTATAGCTGCTTGTGAAAGCTGGTTTTCTATTAATAATCTTAAATTAAATGTAAGTGAGACAAAATGTATGATATTTAGATCTACAGTTAGGAACAAAGCTTCAGTAAACGTAGAATTCTTAGGTAGTAAAATTGATAAGTAGAAAGTTTAAAATTTCGGGGGTACAAATTGATTCTTTACTTAATTGGAAGCCAGAACTAGATTTTATTACGAATACAATAAGTCGTGCGTGTTATGCTATCAGATCTCTGAGGGGTAATTTGTCTATTGCCCAACTTCGTATCGTCTATTTTGCTCTAGTTGAATCTTAACTTAGATATAGGGGAAGGTTGCTATGAATGGACCACTTAACTTTACGATAACATATCTTAAAAAATATAAGTGACAAAATGAAAGTAGTTTATTATTTTTATTTCATAGGACCTTTATTTATAATTATCAAACGCACAAACAATTCGGGCTTACACTTTTTGGTATAAACGAAGAAAACTAAATCCTGGGCTGTTACCTTCTTTGGACCATGGGCACCTTCATTGAACCACCAGGTTGCCGTCAATGGACTTCGAGAAATTTGTTCTAGAGGTCCAATCAAGGTAACTTATTATAATTATCAATATGATTAAATTATGGCATACGAGGAGAGACAAACAGTACCCGGTATTTGGACGTGTTCTTTGGTTTTTTGGTTTACTCCATCTAACCTTCGTTTAAGTGTTGCTTTCGGGACTCCGTAAATTCTACTAGCTTCATTTAAACCAGTTGTTGGTTTTCTCACTGATTCTAGAGCGAGGTTCATGCTAGTTTCATTCCAAGTATTTTCTTTTATTCGGCGACATTCTGAAATTATAAATCTATAATGATTTTTCAAGAGTTTTTTACATAATTATTGAAATACTTGGAGCCTAGGTACTCCCATAATTATGACAAAAAAAAACTAAAAAAGTTGCTATGATTGGACCGGTTCAACGGTGGAACTCTCTTGAGGTCCATCGATGGCAACAAGGTACTCGTTAAGAAAAGAAAATCTAAAATATACATAGACATGATTAGACAAAATTGAATAACACTCATGGAATAACAATTAAATTATCTAATATTTCATACCAGTGCACACAAACAAATATGAATAGAATGATACTTACATCAAATTCTTCCGAGTCAAATAATAAGATTTTGACCGCCGCAAACACTACCACACGCAGTACTCCTCGCCACGTGCCGCAGCGTCACTGAGATAAGAGGGGGGTGCAACTGAGTCGGCACGGACTCGTTTCGACTAGTTTGGGTGTTGCAAACTTGGACAGTTTTGGAAATACCTTGGTGGTCCAATGAAAGAGCTAGTCCAATGATCGCAACTTTCCCCTAGCATTAAATTTTGGGGAAACAGCTATAAATATAAGCCTTTACTATACAAAAGCGAGCATGAAGAACCATGCTTCGTTTAAACCAGACAGAATCATGTAAGGAATATTTTATTAAACTTAGAATTTTAACGGTACCCATGTCTTTATATTTTAGTTCTCCTTACTCACATAAACAAAAACTTAAACGAGTTTGAAACAGACGACAAAAAAAAAGTAGAGTAGAACTCGCAGAAAAGATCTTCCTACTATTCTGCAGGCAAAGCTTAATGTTGTCAAACACTCTTCACGCGTGCAGTCTGTCAATCTGTTTAACAAATTACCAGCAGAATTAAAGAATATTCAGAATGTGAACATGTTTAAAAATAAACTCAGGGCTTTGTTAATCAATAAAGCCTATTAAAGCATTGACGAATTCTGTAATGACAAAAATCTTAAAACTAAAGTATTAAATTAAACTTAAATTAAGTGACATTCTTGAAACTTGCCTGAGAAGAATAAATTCGAAACATTTAAAAATAGATTAATTTCGGTTTACGAACAGTCCGAAACCAAACAAATGAAAGAGCGTGTTCTCGGTAGAAGGTTTAATGAACGTCTGATGTTGTAAACAGAGGTTGAGAGGATTTAGAATTAACTTACGAGCTACGTCATACATTGCCTAAGACTAAAGATATTTAATAAGCCTATGCGCTACACTAGTACAAAAAATAATATTGCTGTTATATATTATCAGTCAGTACTTCTAATAAACTTTTTTTTTTTTCAATTCATGTGGCTCCCTTTCGGGGTACTTTCTTGCTATTATGTACAACTCATTAAACCTGACTTGGGTTCCGTACGTATGTTTCGCTGTGACCACTTTGTTCCATAATAATGTATCTACGTGAGAAACAATAAAAACTTTTTATTTTATTTTTTATTTGTAGCGACAAAACGTATTACAGATTGGGTACTTAATTGTAGCTACACATTAATACAAAATTATGGAACACATTCCATCTTTTTGAGGCTGACTGTACCAATTAATTAAACGCACATAAATGTTTCAGAAAATGCAAGAAGCATCTAACGACTACGCGGATATTGCTGGCCAGTTGTTGTACAAGTTCTCGCGAGGCACTAATGCTGACAAGGAGAATGAGGTATGTAAATATTTTTTTCTCAAACATGCTTGGAAATTCGATCATTATTTTGACAACCTTCTTCGAGTTAAAACGAAATTGCTATACTGGCCAAATAAATACATGTGAGCAGCGGCCACCAAAAGTTGTATGAAAAAATCAAATCATTTTATTTTTTCGTGTTTAGATATCAATACGCATCACGTCTGCGGAGTTTCGCTAGCTAATTTAATTTGACCCTGTATAAGCATTTTAATGTTTACCAACATTGACAATTGTATTGGATTGTATTTGACACTTCACAAGGCTTTTTTTCTTTTTTATGGGTGGGAAATTATGAAATAATTTCTCTCGCTCTGGGCGGAGCGGGTGTCAGAGTTTTACTGACTAAAACCCACCCATGTTCCTTTTAGTAGCCTTTCCCAACTATGTTGGGATCGGTCCAGTCTAACCGGATGCAGCTGAATACCAGTATTTTACACGGAGCGACGTCTATCTGACCTCCGCAACCCAGTAACTGGGCTATACGAAACCCGTCGATAAGACTGGTTGTCAGACTTTCGGGCTTCTGACGACCTGTAACGACAGTTAAAGATCCACGACTGACAGCCGGGACCAACGGCTTAACGTGCTTTCCGAGGCACGGAGGAGTCTCGGTATATAAAGATGGTCACCCATCCACGGACCAACTCCGGCAAGCGTAGCTTAACCTGATGGATCGAACCGTGCAGCTGTTAATACTTAGCCACGAGCTTCTACCGCCTTAATATCATTGTCTAACAAAAACCTATTTTTTATGCAGATCGTCCAGCTAGCCAAGGACGTTGGAGCCAAGGTGTCTCGTCTGCTAGTGACTGCTAACGAGCTGACCTGCCAAGCGTCTTCTTTACCTGCAGCATCAGAAGTGCACGACGCAGGAGATCGCACTGCAGGCGCTGCCAGGGACCTACTGCACAGTGCACAGGTAACTAGGAACCTAGTACACCTCCGTCCTTTCATCATCATCAATATGTCAGCTGACGGACGTTCATTGTGGGCCAAATCGCCACAATGCCCCATCCTGCGTATGAAAATAATACATACGTACGGCTGAGCTTTTATCGCTGCCCCATTATTTGTAATAAAAAAAGATTTTAGAAATTAAAATATTTTTTTATTACAAATAATGGGGAATGGCACTTAAGAGGGAGCATTCTAAAGGTTGGCACAAATTGCTGTCAAATATTTCGCTGTTTTGAATAATTAACAAAGTAAATTATGAAACATCGTTGTGTATTGTACTCAAATATTGATTATGAATTGTATTAACTAATATCATGATACTGTATATTTCATTTTAGGTGTAAATACAGCACTTGGAAACCTTCCAAATGCTTTTTCAGGGTTTCGTACCTCAAAAGAAAAAGCGGAACCCATATAGGATCACTCGTGTGTCCGTCTGTCCGTCTGTCACAGCTGAGATGCGCCGAATCTACTGAACCGATTAAGTTGAAATTTACACATGAATTTGTGTGACCCAAATACGAATGTGTAACGTAAATAAATGAATTTTGAATATGGGTTTCACTTTTGGGGGGAAATTTGAAAATTACAAAAATTTAGTTTTGCAAACTGTACCGTGTGACATATCAAATGAAAGGACTTGTTATGAGGATTTTAAATATATCGGCTATCAATATGGCGGCAGTATGGATCCATTTTCGGATGTGAAAAAACTTCAATTATTATATATATGGGTATCAAATTGAAGGCCTTGACGAGCAATGCTTTTCTCTTTGTTTAAACAGATTAACTAATAAACTTTGTTTTTTACTGTATAGTTCGTTTTTTGGCAGGGTAGTCGTGTTTCAAATTTCTTATATTATTTACCTATATTTTATATTTGATTAATTAATAAAATTCAAATATGTTTGTAGAATAGGTAAAGAAAAAATGCAGTTTAAGCATAACCATAATCAGCCTATAATGTGCCCACTGCTGGGACACAGGCCTCCACTCGGTGAGAGGGGGTGGGCCGTTATCCACCTTGCGGGCCCAGTGCGGGTTGGTAGTAGTCACATGTCTTTCTAGAACCAAAAATACAACATTTTTAATAAATTATTTTACATTCAAAATTAATAAATAAAATAAAATATCATCAAAGTAGCGAAACATATCGCATCTATTTGCGACGTCCCCAACTGTCACAATGCATACCTAAACTTCATCCTTCTCTCCAGTTAACAGCCCCAGCGATCCACGAGCCGCACTGCCAGAGCGCGCTCACGGCCGCGGCCTCCAACCTGGGCTGCGCCGTGCACGGCCTGGAGGGCTCGTGGAGGCCCGTGCTGGAGGACCCGACGAGGCAGCACATGGCCGAGCTGCTGCATTCGAGAGCTAACGATGTTATGAAGGCGTTAGAGAGGCTGAAGGATGCTTATGGGAACTTGGAAGGTGCGATAATTAATTTTTCGCATCGTTTGCTCTACCCGGGCAATAACATTTTACTGATTTTCATTATAACCCAGCGGTCTATTATAGTGTTATGTCCGGTGCTTCGTTACGTTCGGGATTCAAAACAGCGCCCGTGACAAAAGACACAGCTTTATCCCTTGGTCAATAATCTACTTCTAGCAAACGCAAGCTGTGAGCGTGGATACTACTTTATTTTATGGTCTGTTCTAAAAGTACCTAAAGTACAACTGTGCAGGTAAAATTCTTACGTAATCACACACTAAAGGGAATTATTGACAAAATCATTTGTATTTAGAAGGTTACATAAATAAAGGAACCCAGGAAAAAAAAAAAAAAAAAAAAAAACATTTGCAAGATCAACCTAATTTAGTACCTACTACTAAATTAAAAAAAGCAAACGTTTAGAATTAAGATTATTTTATTTGCTATTATTTAATGCTAATGACCTACTATCGAACGCGTTGGTAGGTACTCGTAGTACTAAATTAGGTGGATCTTGCAATGTTTTTTTTGTTTTTTTTCCTGCTTTCCTTTATCGATACTGAACCTACCCCTAAGTTATGGCACGCAATTTCTTTACCATCCTGTACACCTCTCCACATTTCCAACCATTATTATTGCAATAACATTTTTAAATTGTAATTCAAAAATAGTCGACGAGAATTGAGGTTATAAAATTAACCTCAATTGTCAAATGAAAAAAATAAGAATATAATTTAAAATTAGAATTTTGGGTTTATGTACTCAAAAATACATATAAGAATCATTTGATTTATGGTTTCATCCTTTTGAAACAAACATTAATGTCCAACGATACTATAAATTATAATTTGTAGAAATATTACCTACTCAAGGCGCTGACAAGAGGCAAATGATATAAGTAGGCTTGTCTTAAAAAAATATTGCAAAATCTATATAGTTAGAGGCAGCGGAAAAAAATATATAGGTATGTTAATCTTGAACATATTTCTCAGAACATGGTCATTACCAAAACATGTGTAAAAAAAAATATTTTGCAATAAATTACAAGCGTAGTGTCATCGCGCTTCCCTTTCTTTTCTATGCAGTCTGACAGTGACCGCGCTTTGCTGTTGTCAACGTATTAAGTGTAAGTTCCCCGAATGCTTCATTGATCTTGTGGTCGACTGCTAAGCATAAGATTCGGGGTTCTATCCTCGGGTCAGACAAAGGCAAGGGAGAAAACCGATGTTATTTTTTAATTTGTCTGTCTGTGATGTCTTTTGACCTTTTGTGTCGGCGTTTAGTTTTTTGTTGACTTTTATTTTTAAATTTGTGCTCAGTTTGTGGCATTAGATACGTCCACTATTATGTAAGACTCATAACTTCATAAGTCATAACATAACTGGCCGAATATAAGTTTATTAAACACCTCTGCCTACTCCGGCGGGGAGTACAGGCGTGATTTAATCACACTAATATTATAAAGGCAAAATTTTGTGAGTGTATGTGTGTATGTTTGTTACTTCTTCACGCTCAAACGGCTGGACCAATTTTGATAAAATTTTGTATGGAGGTAGCTGATACCCTGGATTAATACATAGGCTACTTTTTATCCCGATATACCCACGGGATCGAGACTTACGCGGGTGAAACCGCGGGGCGCAGCTAGTGTTTAAATAAATAAAAACACAATTTATTTTTTATTATTTTATGTGTTTTTTTATTATGTCTACAGATCGTGAATATGCGGACAGCGAGATACCGCTGCAGGAGAAGAAGCGACTCAAGTTCATAACGACCTTGTCTGGAGCCAAGAGTAAGCTGCTTGGAGTCAAGTTTGATGAGTGGAATAAGGTATGTTCAAAATTTAAGTGAATATATTCCTAACTTAATATTATAAATGCGAAAGTGAATTTGTTTGTCTGTTTTTTGTTACGCTTTCACGCTAAAACGGCTGAACGGATTTGGATGAAATTTAGCAACAAGGTAGACGATTACCTATTTTTTAAAAACGTTGCCCCACACTAGGAATAGGATACACACTAGGATTCGATGTACCATCGCGAAAGTTCCCGGTCGACCACTTTTCAACCATATTACTATGGGCATAAGGGCGAAAAGTGACCGACCGGGAACTTTCGCGGTGGTACCTACACCATCTTATAATAATGCATACTTTAAAGTCCCTCATGTACTACAAAATCTTTATGTAAATACCTCAAATAAATAATAATACTGTAAGCTTAAGGTCAGCTAGTAATAATATAAAGGCAAGTTTTTTATATGTCTTAATTCTATAATTTCATAATGTTATTTATACACACACATAACATAACATCACGCCTGTAATCCCCGAAGGGTTAGGCAGAGGCGCACTTATAGTACACCCGATTTAAATATAATCACAAATATAGTATTTTACTATACATAGTGTTTTGATATTCGTTGAGACTAGTCGCGTCGATCGCGTGCTCTACTTAAGTGCACAGTGCAGACGCAGCAAACCAACCGCGCCGGCCGGACCGCGCTCGCCGCGATGTCACACACAAACCAACTGCGCCGGCCGGACCGCGCTCGCCGCGATGTCACACACAAACCAACTGCGCCGGCCGGACCGCGCTCGCCGCGATGTCACACACAAACCAACTGCGCCGGCCGGACCGCGCTCGCCGCGATGTCACACACAAACCAACTGCGCCGGCCGGACCGCGCTCGCCGCGATGTCACACACAAACCAACTGCGCCGGCCGGACCGCGCTCGCCGCGATGTCACACACAAACCAACTGCGCCGGCCGGACCGCGCTCGCCGCGATGTCACACACAAACCAACTGCGCCGGCCGGACCGCGCTCGCCGCGATGTCACACACAAACCAACTGCGCCGGCCGGACCGCGCTCGCCGCGATGTCACACACAAACCAACTGCGCCGGCCGGACCGCGCTCGCCGCGATGTCACACACAAACCAACTGCGCCGGCCGGACCGCGCTCGCCGCGATGTCACACACAAACCAACTGCGCCGGCCGGACCGCGCTCGCCGCGATGTCACACACAAACCAACTGCGCCGGCCGGACCGCGCTCGCCGCGATGTCACACACAAACCAACTGCGCCGGCCGGACCGCGCTCGCCGCGATGTCACACACAAACCAACTGCGCCGGCCGGACCGCGCTCGCCGCGATGTCACACACAAACCAACTGCGCCGGCCGGACCGCGCTCGCCGCGATGTCACACACAAACCAACCGAACACACACGAACCGAAATTATTAAATTGATGACCTCATTTAACGCTCGTTTGAATATATTAGAAAATAGCGCTACTAATGCTGTTTCCAGGCAGAAAAAATGAATCCATTAAAAATAATGGCATGGAACTCAAACGGACTACTTAAACATCAACAAGAATTAGAAGTAGTCCTGATCACAGAAAATATCGATGTATGCCTTATATCTGAAACTCACTTTACTAAGCAATCATACACAAAGTTTCGAAGTTACAAAGTGTACCATGCACTGCACTCTGACAATTCTGCCCGAGGTGGTAGCGCCGTTGTAGTCAAAGATAATCTCATTATGAAAAACTTAAGTATGAATGTCATGAAATTCAAGCCGTGGCGATTTGTACTCAATCTCAACTGTATCCAATCACCGTAGCGGCCATCTACTCACCTCCGAGATATAATATAAAAAAAGACCAATATGTGAGGTTCTTACGTCAACTCGGAGAAAGATTCATCTTAGGTGGCGACTTCAACGCTAAAAATACGCATTGGGGTTCACGACTAACTACCACTGAAGGAAAGGAACTTATGAGTGCCATGAAAGAGCTAAAGTGTGAAGCTATTTCTACCGGAAAACTAACTTATTGGCCAAGCGATCCAGACCTAATATCCTTCTTTATAACTAAAGATATATCTAGTAATTATTTGAGCATCGATGAATGTTTTGACATGAATTCAGACCATTCACCAATAATTTTATCAGTATGGCATCGGATACCACGCATAGAGAACAATCCTACCCTTGTAAATACTCATACAGACTGGGAAAGTTTTAGAATAGACTTAGATAATACAATAGAATTAAGAGCTCCATTAAAAACTCCGGAACAGCTGGATTTGGAACTAAGTAAATTTACAACTAGTATACAGCAAGCTGCCTGGAAAAACACTCCGGAAAAAACACACTGGGTCAAGGCAACCGCCTACCCTGCAGGAATTAGGTGTCTTATAACCGAAAAGCGGAAACAAAGAAATAGATGGCATCAGACCAGAGGTCCACAAGATAAAAAACTGCTGAACAACGTTACTAAGCGTCTTACAAAAGAAATTCAGCACTACAACGACGAAACCCACCGCCACCTCATGAAACAACATCTTACAGACCGATCTCACTGTTGCCTGTGATGTCAAAACTACTTGAGAAATTATTTCTAAAGAGATTGAAGCCTCTTATTGAAACGGAAAATCTAATCCCCGATTACCAGTTCGGATTTAGAGAACAACACTCTACGCTCGACCAAGTACACAGAATTACTAATATTATTGAAAGAACACTAGAGGAGAAGAAGGTGTGCTCCACGGTTTTCCTTGATGTTGCACAGGCTTTCGATAAAGTATGGCATGATGGCCTCATTTATAAACAAAAAACAATGCTGCCTCAACAGTTTTCAGACATCTTAGAGTCCTATATATCAAACAGATTGTTTAGGATTAGACAAAGAAACGTTCATTCAGACCTTAGGCAGATAAAAGCTGGAGTACCACAAGGGAGTGTACTTGGTCCTGTCCTGTATCTACTATACACCTGCGATATTCCTGAGCTAGAAAATAATTTCATTGCAACCTTTGCTGTCGACACAGCTATCATGGCTGTTGGAAATAGTCACGAGGAAGCCGTAGAAAAGGTTCAAGAGTCCATAAACCGTGTCTATGAGTGGACTGCAAAATGGCGTATCAAACTCAATGAAAGCAAGTCTATCCACATTGACTTCACCAATAAAAAGCCACAATACTTTTCGGTATTCATGAATAATCAACCAATACCATACGCGAATACTGCTACATATCTTGGCATGACTCTGGATGCAAAACTGCGCTGGAAAGAGCATGTCAAAAAGAAAAGAGCCGAACTAGATATTAGATACAAAAAAATGTATTGGCTACTTGGTAGACAGTCGCCATTGTCAATGTCTAACAAATTGTTGTTATACAAACAAGTTTTAAAGCCTGTACGGACCTACGGTATTCAGCTGTGGGGTTGCACCAGCCAAAGCAATCGTCAAATTATACAACGATTCCAAAACAAAGTACTCAGGGATATAGTCAACGCGCCCTGGTACATTAGAAACAGCGACCTCCACCGGGACCTCAAGATGGATGTCGTAAACATAGTAATAAAAAAATATGCAGAAGCTCACGAACACAGACTTCATCATCACGTGAATGTCGAGGCGATCCAGCTCCTTGACATCACTGAATTAGTGCGAAGACTAAAAAGGGTAAAACCTTTTGAGTTAGTTTAGTGCAGTGTGAGTGAACTTAAACTGTAGTGCAAGTGCTGACTAAAGAACACGAGAACTAAGTGTCTTCCCCTTAACATAAAGTGAATAAGAAAGACGTTATTGGACGATTTCTTAATTTTATATTTACTTAGCAGTTTAGGTTATATTTAAATTACTTATTAGCGAATAGGCTAGATCGTAATGTGAATAAAGTATCACCAGCAGTAATACTTTATAAAAAAAAAAAAAAACAAATATAGTATAAAAACACAGTCACAATATTCACAATAATTAATTCTGAACTTTTCTACACACAGCTGCAATTTTTCCGGTATTAATATCACACTATCGAAGGTATAACGGTCATCTAGTACTACTATATTATTCTTATCTTACTGTAAGTCTGACCAACGCAAACCACGTTTTAAATACACGGAAATTTTCTAAATTGTATAAATTCTATTATTATGCTAGTATAAAATGACTACACTCATTTTGAGATCCATGTTGCCATTGACTTCATTCCTTGTGGAGATAAAATAGAAAAAGGCCGGCCAAGTGCGTGTCGGACTACGCACAATGAAAGGTTCCGTAGTTGGGATGAATTTATCCCAAAAACAAACATAACATTGTAGTTGAAAAACATGTTCTCCCAGTGATGAACCCTATGTCATAAAAAAACGAATGGGGTAGGTAGGTACTTCTTATTTCATTATATGGCTACTTAGTTTAAATCAAGGGCATTTTGGTGCGTTTTCCTTATTCTATAAAATAATGTTAACTACATATTTTATGTCAAAATATCGTTGGCAGAAATAAAATAATTTAACCACAAGGCCCCGGCGAGATTCGAACTCACGATCTCCTGTTTACTAGACAGGCGCTTTAACCAACTAAGCCACGGCGCCGATGGACTCACATTGAGAAATTATCGAGTCTTTGATAATCACAAACATATAGGTACACAAAATAACTATTTGTGAATACTGGTATGGATGTATGTTGAATAGATAGATAAGAAGCAGGTATAAGATACTGATTCAGAAATATTTTGGTATATTTTTACATTTACGTAGATAACATAATTATGTATTATTATTGTTACTTAGAGATTTGATTGGCTTGTCACAAACCAAACCAAATCTTATCATTAGATATTTGACACTAGATTCTAATATGATAATTTCAAATATCTTAGAAAGAATAGATACCTATTAAATAAATCAATATTTGGCACAAAAGACATAGCATTACATACAAAACACGATTAGATAATAACAAATTACATGAATATTAAGAAAATACCTACCTATGACGTTTGATATTGTGAACAATTTTATTGACAGTCTAATTACTTGATATTAGATTTTACAACATATTAAATTGATTGTTGATTGATTTGGATATCAATGTATAGCTGTGTGTATGGTATCTACTTTGCACAACTGCATACTTGACCTTAAGACCACATGGTAATGTATTATACAGGGCGTCCCACGGATATGCCACATGGAGGGAAAGTACCTTGAATATTGTAGATGGAACATTTTACTGAAAGAAGACATTATTTGAATTTAAAAAACAATTTAAACTGTATTCATAGATATTTCAATAATTACATGGTTGAAACGGAAATCGAACCCGTTACACGAGAAAAATAATCACCCTGTAGCCTTATCATACCGATCGAATGGCTTCATCAAAAGGATTATTTTTTGCTAAATAACATAGTGTCACAAATAAAAGGAAGACCATGAATTTTAACATTTGATGTGAAATTTTGTTCAGAAAAATGAAAAGCTGACAATGCCGTAATGACATACAATTGACATTATCATAAGTTAAAAATTTGGTTTACAAGAACCAGTATGAAAGTGTCCACAAGCTACAAGCAGAACTTAGACGTATTATTCTAAATATCAAAAAATCACAACAAGATCAAAAAATCGACAGGGAACGAAATAATCAAAAGAGGGCGACTTTCTATTCAACAGGAAGGGACTCATTTTGAGCATTTGATAAATTGATAAATGTATTAAAAATGTTAAAATTCAAAATTTTCTACCTGTCCTTTCTACCATGAAATTATTTAAATATCTATGAATGCAGTTTAAATTGTTTTTTAAATGCAATTAATGTCTTCTTTCAGTAAAATATTCCATCTTCAATATTCAAGGTACTTTCCCTCCATGTGGCATATCCGTGGGACGCCCTGTATAATATGCAACTGCATACGATTATAATCATGAACTAGCTGCCGCCCGAGGCGTCGCCCGCGTGGCTTTTTCGAAAATAAAAGTAGTCTTAGTTACTCCTTATAACATCAGCTATCTGCCAGTGACAGCCCGTCAAAAACGGTCGAGCTGTTTCGGAGATTAGCCAGAACAAACAAACAGACAGACATACAAAATTTTGAAAGAAAAAAACACATTTTACACTAAAAAAAGTTAGTTTAGTTGGTTAGTTAGTGGTTTAGTTGTGTAGGTTAGTTTAGTTTTGGTTAGTTAGTAGTTAGTGCTAGTTTTAAGTAATGATAATTGATGATGGTGAGTCATTATTACTCACCACCATCTATCAGCCTACAGCAGTCCACTGCTGGAAATAGGCCTCTATAATCGCCCGCTATTCAGCTCGATTCTCAGCAACTCTAATCCAGCTGGTACCAGCCACCCTGCGAAGGTCGTCGCTCCATTTAAGGGCGTCCTACCTTGCGTAAACACATCACAACAATTACTGTGTGTTTACAATTCAAAGTGAACCCTAATGTCTAAACTAGGCGGGCCGGTATCTTAGACATTAGTTACTTCCCATGGAAATACAATTAGTTATGATGTGTACTAGAGTTAGTCGTTTTGTAAGTGCCCATGTAGGTTTATGTGAAATAAAATACTTTGAATTTGTATACCTAATCATCACTATAAATGCATCATGTTCGTCCTCTAGCCGACAACCGGAGCGGCTGCCCCCAGCGAGGAGGAGAAGGCAGCCGCTCAACGTCGTTTAGAGCAGAGAATGGCGCAGCTCAACGCGGCCGTCGCTGCACTCGCCGCTGCTACTGCAGGTGAGCTTACTTTGATATCGACTTTTGTAAAGAGCAAAATCTCAGCTGGAACCCATGCAACTTGCCTTCTATAGCAACTTTTAACTCTCATAAGTCCTTTATTTACCCTCTCGCCCTCCTGTTTTTTTTTGTTTTTGTAACTGCGAGGGCATCGAAATACAAATTACAGTGGTCCACCATAACTTTTTTACACTAAAACACTTACACTAAACTAAGTTTGGGTTGAATGCATTTATTGAAAAAAATAAAACATACTTCGAAAGCACTACTTTGGTCAAAGTAAAAGACAAATTATTTATTTCAAATAGGCACATAAGAGGCACTTTTGAACGTCAAAATTTACAAAAAAATAGAATTGATTCTAGTTGCCCCTTCCAAAATGTAGTTTCGTATGGAGAAGAATGGGCAAGAAACTCCACGGTTATTCCGTTAAGAATTACAAAGTCGTGTTTATGTTGTAACAATAGGATATTACATTTTATTATTATTTCTAGATCGTGAGAACCCCGACTTCGATACTGCTGAGTTGGCAATCTCTACCATCACCGATCTGATGCCACAAATTGCTAAAGGTGAGTTTAGATATCCGCAGGTATATTAACTGGCACACGGATTCTAATCATAATAATAATAATCATTTTTTATTTGTTTAACATAGGTACAATACAGTTCTTAAATTAAAGTTCTTAGGTCGCTATGCTATGCCAAGAGGCGTACAAATATGGTTGTAGTTCTAAAAGGAGAAAGTAGTCCAATCTCTGGCGCCCAAACCAAACCCAACCAAATCTAGTTTGGAGGAGAATTCAATGCTCGTCCTAAATGTCTATAATATAATCGAGTCCTAAGGGTGATAAAGTAACGGTGCAGTTTAAAAGAAGATGTAGTGACAAAAATAGAAAAGAGTATTCTTAGATGGTTTGGTCATGAAAAAAAAAAAAAAAAAACTTTTTTTAATTCACATAAACCTACATGGGCACTTATGAAACGTCAGAAGCTAGGTGCACGGGGCCAATTGGTCGTTTCCTATGGAGAAGAGCCGGCTAGAAACTCCACGGTTACTCTTTTAAAAAAAGTGGGCTCTAACAATGTTTCCAAGTTACAGTGTTAAAGTGTTAAAGGTTGGGAGGACAGTGTAGGCCCGTCAACAAGTACCAAGTACTTAACAAAATAAAAGATAGTTTACAAAGCTACAGTCTATTAAGCCTACAACGTTCTCACATTCACAAATTAAAAAAGAATCTATATAAAATATTACTAAAATAATAAAAATAAAAAAATGTTGAGAGGATGAGTGAAAGGCGACTGACAAAAGGTATTTATAAAGCAGAGGTGAGTGGAAACGCCGGAGGGGGACGCCCTAGGAGGACATAGTGACTTAATTGGTGATGTTCTTCAGAAAGGTCAGGTGCGTAGTACTCGCAACCGGCGTGCGTGTATGACCAGATCTATGAAAGTAGGCGAAGCAAAAGGAGTACTTATGTAATGAGCGTAGCAGGTATCGTTCTATAGTTTCTGCCTACCCCCATGGCAAGAAGGTGTGAGTTTATGTGTATGTATATAATAGACTACTCTTTATTACGTACACCATACAAATTACAGATATAAATGTAGAAATTTTACTTAGGACACAATGGGCAGTCTTATCGCTAAAAGCGATCTCAAAAGACAACCTTACTAACTACTCTTTTCATGGATTCTTGAGAATTACATATTTATTTGTCATTTACTTACTTAATATTTTGAGACGCTGCCCCGCAAGTTGGTGCGGCCCAAAAACATTCTCCTTTAATAACAGACTGTCAAGTGGTTTGATTGTTTTTTTCTGTCAGCAGTTAAAATTAGATCGACAGTCTGTTAGTTTTTGATGACTGGACATCATGGAACCCAGTCCCTCCAGAGATCTCCCACACACATCCATCGAAGGGCTTGTTTCCCTTCTCCTATAAAGTTCCCGTTAAATTGCTTACTTGTTTGTTTGGTTGTTTTGATGGTGTACATAATAAAGAGTATACTATTCTATTCTATTCTTGCTAGATAATTTCATACATCTGTTCCATTTTAGAATTCATTTATCGAGTACTGGATATTCGGAAATTATGAAACAGGCACTATCACTTCATATTTTTCTTGCCAACCGTACAAAATGACAGTTACCTTTCATTTCAGACACGGAGATAGTAAGCAGTGACAAGGACAAGGCTACTCGCAGCGCGATGCAGAAGAACCTTTGTGCGTTGTGTGACGCCGCCAGAGATATGTGCGAGGGAGACGGGTATCAACATGTTAGTATCAAACTTTTACTTATCCTTAAGGCATTATATCGTATGGCATTTTTATCTTTTATGGGGTACTTTGTTAAATGTTACAACAAAATACGTTGTGATATATTGAAATTAAATAAGAGAAAATTTAAAACACATATTAAAAGTACACTTTGTAAACAAGCATATTACAAGTTAGAGGATTATATCCAGGACAGGAATACTTGGAAACATGCTGGTCCAGCTCCATAGGCCAATCTAGAGTCTAGACAAAATCAAACTGGTTGCTATTTTTATGGTAAAATCTGTTATTTTTATGATATTGATTTTACATTCTGTGATAACCTATACTCACACACTAACTTATTTTTTTTTTAATTGAAAAACATACTTTTACGATGTTTGTAAATATGTGAACACCTTGTATCTATCTAATAATTAAGTTATTTTTCATTGCTTAGTTTTTAATTCGTTTTACCTATTATGGTATAGTAATTTTATTCTAGGTGCGTCGTCTTCACATACTCGTATAATCATATAATTAATGTAATCAAACAAAATATTGTAAAACATTTTTAAAAGAGTACCGGTGGAGTTTCTTGCCCATTCTTCTCCATACGAAACTACCTTTTGGAAGGGGCAACTAGAATCAATTCTATTTTTTTTGTAAATTTTGACGTTCAAAAGTGCCTCTTATGTGCCTAATTGTAGTAAATGGTTTGACTTTGATTTTGGCTAGGCACAAATTTAAGCATAAAACGTGGCGAAATTCCGCTGTTTGTGGTACCGTCGCAGCCGCGTGTTATTTATTTTTATTATAAGCCTGTATTTTCCCACGCAGGCCATAGGTTTCTCTATTCTTCCCCTAGAGCTTGTGAGATAATAGGCCAGGGTGGCAAACCAAATGGCACGCGACAAAATATTATGGGCACGCCACCGACCGAAACGAAAAGATTGACAAGAAATCTAAGTAAAAATGCTAGTAACAAAATTTTGGAAACATGAAATTCGATTCCAGACACAATTAACTGTTTGACGATACTGGCTCGTGCTCTTTTAACCATATTTTCATCTACATAATATGTGAGTCATTATTAAAGACTCGCTTAGAAATAGTTTGGCGGATGACTCCAGTTTAGCACGCATTCTGCTAAAAGTAAAATCTTACAAGCCTAATATAATTTATTTGTCATATAATATGCTAACCTAATTTTTTTAGATTATAGAAAATAAAGCATTAAAAAAAACTGTAAGGTCCAGAAGTAGTAGGCAGTTACACTTGTACAATAAGTTATAGCTTGCTCACTTGAAGAAGTTAAAGTTAGTTTAGGTGAGTTAACGGAAAGCACGGATTTAGTAACACTTGAAAGTTTATCAAGTAGCCCGATTTACAAGTAAAGATTTGGATGCTAATCCGCAGCGCTCGCGCTAGTAGCAATTTGCAACTAACTTAAAAATATGTTTAACGCTAATATAAGTGGATAAAGTAAGTAGGTTGCTGCGTATGCAGTTTAATACATTGTACGTGAACCGTACAAAAACATCGTGAACACATTAATTTTTTTGGTAGTAAATTAAGTTTTGAGTTTTTAGTTGATAGTATTTAGTTTTATTATTTTCCCAATAATCGCTACGTCAAAATTATTTGACGGCACGTCCTATGGCCTCATTAAACATATCTTTACAAAAATGGCACGTTCATCAATAAAGGTTCGCCAGTGTAAGGCAGCCAGTCCACCGGAGCGGAGCGAGGCTTCGGAGCGGAGAAACGGAGAAAAATTAAGCAATAGGCAAGGCATTAAGTCCTCCTTTGTACCTAATTGTGTGCGAGAAGTTTAAATAATTAAATAAATAATAGGATTGCACTTTCAATCCTATTGGTTAATATTTCTACGTTTCTCCGCTCCGCAGCCTCGCTCCGCTCCGGTGGACAGGCCATCTTAATGCCGTCTAGCATGCGGCAGACGCACACTGGCGAAATATCACAAAAAGTTGGCAAAAATCTATTTTGCAATTTGTTTAATTGATTTATAGTACTTTATTACTAAATTATATTGAAACCCTATATTTTTAGGGTTATTAATTAAAATTAAATTAAAATCATCAAAAAATAAAATAAAATAATTTATTCATCGTCATGGATTAAATATATTTCAGTAGGACTTAAAGTTACAAGCTTTTTTGGTGGTAGTTTTCTCAATCCAGTAATGTATGGGTCTGAAGACACCATTAATCTCAGAAAAGTATCTTCCATGGCGACTTTTCTCGAGAATTTTCTAGAATAGTTCTGTCTGTATTTTCGTATATCTTTATTTCTACTTTCTTGAGCATCTTCACTTAAAAGACCTATAGCAATGCCAATATTGTCTGCAATGAGGGGCCCATGGATTAAAATTTTGTGTATTGTAGTTGGCATATTGAACCATGGGTACATAAAAACAAAAGCTGACGCAGTCCGTAGGCAAAATAAATGAAATTTCACAAAATTAATTTTGTATCCACTTGAAATAATTTTCAGGATAGTGTGGAATCTATTAATCAGACTTAAAGAAACTCCTGTTATCTGTGCAGTTTCGTCTGCATGCTGAAAAAGTACACGAGCAGTGTTTCCATCTGTTGACGTCCCTCCACCTTGGCGCGGTTTGTCTACATGCAGACCTAGTTTTTCCCAAAATTCTTTTTGTATTCTTTTTTTTTTTCACTGGTCATAATTATTTTATCACTGCCTCTTGCTTGCCACTTTCCGAGTTTCAATTTGTAACCCAAATGCAAGATGCACTCAGCAAATCGTATCCAGGCATGTAATGACGAAAGCCCATATTCAAAATTTTCTTCAATCACTCGTCTGTTGATGCACTTTTTGATTAGATTAAAATCTTTGGAGGTACGCCCGCACAGATAACACCGCATGGCTGAGCTTGTATCAGTAAGCGCATTAATCATTTTACCATCCACCATGGTTAATTTTAGATCGTGTTTGACACACCATTCAGCATTCCTAGTAGGTACTATATCTGATATTTGGTTTTTTACATTAGCAGCTTCCAATTTGGATACTTCTATTGTCTCATGAGCCATCTGAAGTCTCAAAGGTCGGCAGTATCTTGGCGATGACGGGCGAGGATTTTGCCAGACGATATTTTCCCCTTGATTTAAACTCACAAGGCGTAATGGTAAAATTGATGTTATAATCATATATTCGTCCGTGGATTCGACATTTTGGAATTTTTGTTTATATTGCGAATGACTGCCAGAACCATCACATCCCCATTTCGAGATCAAGCACAGATTTTTGCGTTCACTTTCATCAAGACTTTGAATGACTTTACTTAATGACAGTAATAGCCTTTGAGTCGTATGATCCATAAGATTTTGAAGAGATACTTCTGCTCGTGTTTCTGAAGTGCTAACATCAAAAGGATAACACTTTTTCTTAGCTTTGGTAATTGCCTCATAATTTGGGTATAAATTACAATTCACTTCCATTGCACTTTTTCGAATTATGTTATACTGGTGCTTCGTAAGCTGCCCTTCAATAACAATAGATAAAGCTTTATCAGGACAGAGAGTGGCATGGTTTTTATCCATTCTTGGAATAATGTCTTGAGAAACATCTTTTACTAATTTGGATTTTTCTATCTCTCCACACTGTCTATATTTCATTTGCGTAGCGTAAGCCAATTCTGTGGATGACATTTGCCGTCGCACATTTTCAGTTCTATGCCGTTTAGCCCGTTCACTTAATTCTCCAAAATCTTTAGAAGGTCGACCAGCCGATACTTTTCTCTTCTGCGATTGCGAGACGTTAAAGCAAACATATTGATCAAACCATTCTTTATGCGCATTGACACATCTTTCAAAATGTCTTTGGTATTTATCAAGTTTTGATTTATATTGACCTATTAGCTTTTGCAAAACATTTTTAGTATCACTTGAAATGTTAGTCTGTTTTAGAGCATTTTCCACTTTTTTATAAAGAAATTGCATTTTTTCTGAGTCTTTTTTAGAAGTAGACTCTCTATAATACTCAATAAGAGTTCTTCTGCTAATATAAATCTCTTCAGAGTTTGATCCTGGAAAAAAGAAAAATAAATTATGAATTAATGAAATTCTACCTTACGACAAAAAATTACAAAGTTTGTTCAAGATGCGCAAAAACGAGCATCCCTTTCTAGGTGTTTTTAGAAGAAGAATATGTAATCCTCAATTTAAGGCACATTTGAGGGCTTGAGTCCACTTGAGTTAGTACTTTTACTCTATGAGAAGTTTGGTTACTGTTTAAATGGCGACTACTATTAGAAGAAATACGAAATAACATAGAAATACAATTCAAAAGTAACTTTTTAATATTTATAATTATAGTTCCTTACCGCCAGAAGTAGAATCCATCACCAAAACACTTAATTCCACCGAACAACGTACTAATATTATCAGTTGAATATTAACTTTGAATAAAACAAAACACATCCGCTGCTTAACAAGTCAAACTTTGGACTGGGATACACGTAAATGGGGGGTTCGGGAGAGCGCGGCGTTTGCGCAGGTAGCTAGACCATTGTACTGAGGATGTCGCCTAAACAATAGAAACCAGATTTCGTGTAATTTGTAAAGTTGATTATTTGCCAACTTTTAGCGATATTTCGCCTGTGTGAGACGGGCTAAATTCCATTTCGGGGTAGTAGGATTCCGAGTAACGTCAGTTATTTGTGTGATGGAACCTGATGAAACAAATGATTGTTTTTTCTGTTAACCAACAATTTGATACATAGCATACTCTGTCCTATTGATTTGAATAAAGAAAAATAATAATATGCCGTGCAAAGGCAGTGCATTTCCAAATTGATAAATAGGTTCTTTTAACACAGAATTATAATGTAAAGAATGGTTATAGGCGCAGGGTGAACCGCTGTCCAACTTCGCCGAAGCGTCCGGTAAGCTGGTGTTCCTCGTCAGTCCTGGAGCTGACAAGGGGAGGCAGAAACACGTGAGTTTAGAAATTGAATGTACCTCTACACCACACCTGTGGCTTCACTACCTAGTGAAACGAATAAAAACAACTTTCTACTTTGGTCTGTTTTAAATTTGAATTCCTAATTTCTAAATGTATTGAAAAACGGTGATTTTAATCGGAAAGTCATCCTATCTGAAAACACGATAGTCGCGTTATCTCAAGACAATTTGTTCCTAGTCAATCAATCAATCTGTCTAGACTTTTCCCAAATGCGTTGGGGTTGACTTGGGAGCGACTGCCTATCTGCCCTCCAAAACCCAGTAACTGGGTAATATGATACCTCTTGGTAAGACTGGTTGTCAGACTTTCTGGCTTCTGACGACCCGTAACGACTGTCAAAGATTCACGAATGACAGCGAGGACCAACAGCTTAACGTGCTTTTCGAGACACGGAGGAGTCTCGGTATGTAAAGATGGTCACCCATCCACGGACCAACCCCGGCAAGCGTAGCTTAACCTGATGGGGTGTGAAAAAGATAAAGTCGTGCATTTACTCCTAGTGAATGCACGACCTTGTTTGATTTTTGAGGACAAACTTTCATTTTGTTGAATTTAGAACTGGTTAACTGTAGGATTGTAATCTAAAAATCCTGTTACGATCACAGATCATGGACCTTTCCTCAATGGCACACCAGCAAGCCTCAGAGCTGGTATCAAAGGCACAGCAAGTGAAAGAACATGTGGAGCCGACCGCAGCTGCCGAGCTCGGCAGCCACGCCAACCAGACGCACGACGACGCACAAGCCTTGCGGGCTGTTGCACAGGTCAGCATTATCCATTACTATTCAAATTCTTGTTACTAATTTATGTATAGTATTTTTATCTCATGAACCGACGCGCACTTTAGTTGTGGTAACCAAGTGTACAAACATGCTGTGAAGGTGTGCGTGAAGACGAGTAGTGTCAGCATATCATACACACACGCACACTTCCGACTTCGCGATTGTCTCGGACGGTACCGAGAGCGCCTTGCACACACATTCACAGCGTGTTCACTCGGTAACCACAAGTAAAGTGCGCGCCGCTTCGTGAGATAAACATTCTGTATTTTAAACTTAAATAAAATAATATCAACTTTACGTTAGCTTAAATTAAATTGATTTCAGAATGACTAGTACTATTGACAGGTCGAGCCATGTGTTATTGGGTTGGAACTGAGCCCGCAGTCTGCATTTTTGCTCAGTTGATTGCAATAGTTAGGCTCGCCCCTAATTACATTATATTATGGGACTTAAAAATAACTGTGGGGTCAATGTGTAACGCACTCTCAGTAGCAATGGGTTTAATTTTGACAGTTCAACAACATTCATTGCGTTATTTACGTTGTTGAGCAGACAAATTTATCGAACATTTATGAAGCAATGGATTAGCAATATATTTCAAAATCATTCAGATTATGATTTAAATTGTGTTACGCAGTTAGGGTGCTGGGCCAATGTCAGTTTAGTTTACACAAATAACTACCCCCTTGAAAGCAGGCATATTTTTTATCCTTTATTAAAAATAACCTTTAATTAATTACAATCGCCTCGTTTATGCAATTTTAGTGTAACTCTACTAACCCCCTATGTGACCTAATTCCTGCCTTAGAGTCTAATCTATATAATAAAAACGACCAAGTGCGAGTCGGACTCGCGCACGAAGGGTTCCGTACCATTATCTATAAAAACGGCAAAAATATCACGTTTGTTGTATGGGAGAGCCCCCTCAAATATTTGTTTTATTTTAATTTTATTATATATTTTCAAATTGAATATATAACTAAATATTCTGTGAATATTTCAAGCGTCTACCTGTTGCCGTTATCAATATCGAGCAAAAACGAGCAAAAAAATCACGTTTGTTGTATGGGAGCCCCCTTAAATATTTATTTTATTCTGTTTTTTAGTATTTGTTGGTATAGCGGCAACAGAAATACATCATCTGTGAAAATTTCAACTGTCTAGCTATCACGGCTCATGAGATACAGCCTGATGACAGACGGACAGACAGACGGCGGAGCCTTAGTAATAGGGTTCCCGTTTTACCCTTCGGGTACGGAACCCTAAAAATGAACTTAGGAAACACTTAGGGAAAGAAAAGATTGATAAGTTGCCGGGAAAATTGGAAAAAACTGAAAGTGCATTTTCTATGGGATTTTTTTCTATGAATTATTGAAATTTGGACAGAACAACGTATGTCGGGTCAGCTAGTTTATTAATGTAGAAACTTTGTTGACTTTATCTTATGTCTTGTAATGCCTGTAGGTGACAGCCGCAAGCATAAGCGAAGACCGCTGCCGAGACGCCCTCAGCTCAGCAGTATCCAAGCTACAGGGCTCAGCAGACAAACTGACTTCTTCCTGCCAGTCGCAGCAGTCGCCGCAGCTGCAGCAACAGTGTGCAGCTGTGCAGGATGCGCACCAGCACCTTAGTGATAGTCTGGGCAAGCTGGCTGATGTCTGTGAGATGGGACAGGGCGGTAAGTAAAGATACTCGTGATTTTGGTCGATTAATGAACACGAAACACTGATCGTGTTAAAGTTGGTTGTTAAATACGTATTTAAAACGTCAAAGACCTTAAACCCGACGACGAGAAAAAAATGAAATAGGAAAATATTCCTGTCTGAAATCATAGTCGTGGTTGAAAACTTATTCTCGCAGATACCTAGTTAAAGGCATTCAAAACCCTTTCTCTCTGCCGTAGTCGGGTAAACATTAAATAAGGACGGAAATAATATTCCAGTTTTTTTTAAATTAAAAGAACCGTTCTTGGTCACCTCGATCTACATTTGTACATGTAATGATGGCATGTGGCGCCATCTACATCGCCAAAAGCATCACCGATCTACATCGCCAAAAGCATCACCGATCTACGGATCACACTGAATTCACGCAAAATCCTGCATCGCGCAAGCAGTTTCCCACGCTACTAGCGTATATGCAACGTCCCGACATTAAACGATGGGTACTAGCCCACCAGACACAAAACCCGTCTGCTCAGAGGATCATCCCTTTTCTATAGAGGATGAGTGGACTTTACACCCTGTTCCTCATACGTCTATACAAAAAAAAAAAAAAACCACAGATTCAGTCGGTGATTCACCAGCTCAGCAAGAGAAGCAACGTCTCCAGTTCGTGCAGAGTATGTGTGGAGCCAAACGTCGCTTGGACGCGGCTGCACAACAACTCACTAAGGTCAGTACTAATATGTAATAAATATACCGCTGTATTCATTGAGTGAACACTGACCATTTAAAAAAAAAAACTAAAGGAAACGGCGAAACAATGTAGAAAAAAAAAACTCTTGTTTCATACCAAACCGCGAGTTAAACTAACTTAGTTTAGCTAAGTTATTAGGTGAAATACATTACAATTCTACCATGTACATGGTGAATTGTAATGCGTTTTCACGTAGATTCTACCAGCCTGTCAAATTATGATAGCTTATAGAATAACTAGCCAGTTACTGAACTAGCGACACTTTAATGAATGCCTAAAAAAAATCCGCGCTGTTGGATTTTCAAAGCTCGGTTCAGCGCCGAAAGTTGAAATCTATTTTCATTTTAATATGCGACCGCTTATGATTGTACGCACTTATGATTGTACGTACTTATGATTGTATGGACTTATGATTGTACGTACTTATGATTGTACGTACTTATGATTGTATGGACTTATGATTGTACGTACTTATGATTGTACGCACTTAACCGCCACAAAATGTCAACCGCGGCGGTTGAATAGAGGGCCGCCGTATTGTCTGTCCGCACGGCGGTTCCAGGCCGGTTTAGTTTGCGGCGAGTTGCCGAAGAGTTTGTATTGTTTGTAAGGCTTTTCATAATGAGTTCTTTCACTCAGTAGGAGGATGCTAATATTGAATAATTATCGCACAGCCGATGGCATGTCAGATGATGCGGGAAGAAGACGCAGCAGTGTTGGAAAAACAACTGTCCGACCGCCTGGCGCAGCTCAATGCAGCCGTCGCTGCACTCGCTGCTGCCACTACAGGTTAGTGCCCACTGCCCACTGCTGGGACTGTTGACTGTGCTGGATTGAATATAGAACTACAGTCCTTTATAATTATTATATGGTCGGTTATTTTATTTATCAAAGTACCCTATGTGTTAATCCAGGTTAAAAACTATCTGGGTGCCAAATTTTATCCAAATCCGTTTAGTCGTTTTTGCGCCAATCCCGAACATACATCCAGAAAAAGAGACAAAAGAAAATCTAAAAATGTTTGTAACAATTCTTTGAATATGCAAAATGTGTGATGTGCATGAGAATGCAAATGACACATTTGTTGATTTTTGTACATGAACCCTACACACTGAACACTGCAAAACACAACGTTGCATTGGTTTGGTGTCGTGTTATTCTTGTATTTGTCTTTTAATGATTGCTCTGTACTTGTATAACAACGCAGCATATTTGCCCAAATATCTGAGTTATTTATGGCCACACTTGTGTCCTTTGGGTATCTGATATTTATGCGAAGCTTTTTAACACAGTTTATTGGTTTTTGCGATACGGGCCTTCAGCTGAATGCAAACACCAGTGTGTTCACTTTTTTGCCAATTAAGCTTTATAACACAAAATATAATATTGATGCAAGTAAGCTTATTTTTCAAAGGTAACTAGCTAAGTATACGTCATTTAATTATTATTAGTGGTCGCCCACTGGTCGAAATTCGACCCCCATATAGATAATACTTACTAAGTCCATGAGTACACTAATTCCATGCTATTATAAAGTACTTGCTTATTCCATGCTCAAGCTGTCACTTCTGTCGCCTCAAGACCTGACCTCCGCTCCCCACCGCTCCGTCCTCTGACCTTCGGTCTATCTTCAAGTCATGAGACCTTTGTATTATGTGTGTGTGTCAAACGCATGGTAGTGTGTGGAATGTTTTTTTTATTAACTTAATTCACTTCTAATGCAAATTGTATACAAATATAATGTTTCTGCATTCCTCGTCTACGAGTATATTTACACGAAGCTATACTTAGTTTAAAAAAATCTGTCATTTTTGCTGTCTGTTCATCAGTTTATTAGGTTGGTACTTACCGCGTTATATATTACCCATGCCAAATTTCATACTCCCTCGTCCGCGTAATTTCATACTCCCTCGTCCGCGTAATTTCATACTCCCTCGTCCGCGTAATTTCATACTCCCTCGTCCGCGTAATTTCATACTCCCTCGTCCGCGTAATTTTCGTAAAAAGGGGTTGTACGGGTTGTAGTAGTTAACTCCGTACATTGATTTGTCGTGAGGTTTGTAAGTTAGTTTAGAGAAACACGTTCCACTAAGATGCACTAAGTAGTTAAGTTTATTTAAGTTAAGAGTAAGTAACAGTACTAGTGTGGAAGGCGATTATTTCTCTCAGTTGTTGATAGCTACACAGTTATAAGTTCACTATAATTAAATTCGTTAGTCATGTTATTTTATTATGCTAAATTATGACGCGCATCGACCGCGTATTGACCTAAAGTAGGTTACAGAGTAAGCAGAAAAATGTACGGCGATGAGACCGAACAGGGGTACAAGTTTTCGCTTCACGTATTAATGATAATGATTATTATGTTTGCTCAGACCGCCAGAACCCTGACTATGCGGCTGCCGAGGACGCTGTCAGTGACATCACTTCATTGATGCCGCACGCGGTCCAAGGTAAATTGATAAAAAAATATTAATTGCATTCATTACTTTATCCTTAGAAGTATTTACAATACCTGTATTTACAATACCGGCAATCCGAAATATCTATTTTAAATTGAAAGCTGTCGAGATGCGAATCCGTGATGATTTTCTATACTAAATGTCAATTTCCGTAGCAGTCATGGTCTTAATAATTATGTTGTAATGGTTCTGGGTTCGACTCCCGGGGCGGGCAGTGTTATTGGGTTGTTCTATTAGAAATTTCCGGAGTTTGGGAGTTGGCGATGTGATACCCTCACGTCTCCCCGGCTCGTGTCTCGTGGCTCGGACTCGTGGCTCGTGGCGCGGGGCTCGTGGCTCGTGGCGCAGGGTCCGTGGCTCGCGGCGCGGGGCTCGTGGCTCGTGGCGCGGGGCTCGTGGCTCGTGGCGCGGGGCTCGTGGCTCGTGGCGCGAGGCTCGTGGCTCGTGGCGCGGGGCTCGTGGCTCGTGGCGCAGGGCTCGTGGCTCGTGGCTCGGGGCTCGTGGCTCGTGGCGCGAGGCTCGTGGCTCGTGGCGCGGGGCTCGTGGCTCGTGGCGCAGGGCTCGTGGCTCGTGGCGCGGAGCTCGTGGCTCGTGGCGCGAGGCTCGTGGCTCGTGGCGCGAGGCTCGTGGCTCGTGGCGCGGGGCTCGTGCCCATGCACCTGTGCCTGCGTAAACGCGTCTGTTCTATAATAACTCCCGCGCAGAAGGCTAGTCTCCGCTGAGATTGGTCGCCATGGCCGAAATTCGGTCTAGAGGACTATTAGGTGCGTGAGATGTCAAGATGAAGACTATAGAGAACCTATAGAGCTTTAAAAAATAGTTTTCGTTCTACTCTCATGTTCTATTACCGCGAATGCTGCGAGTTTAGTAAAAATAAAAACTAATGAACATGCTTTTAAATTGTGTGCTATTATACAGAGGGCTAATTGCGTAACACACTATCAGTAGGAATCGGTTTCAATTTGACAGTTCAACAACATTCATTGCGTTATTTACGTTGCTGAGGAGACAATTTTTTCTAACATTTGAAGCAATGGATTAGCAATATACTTCAAAATCATTCCGATTCCGATTCAAACTGCGTTACGCAATAAGGGTACTGTATGTTGTTACATTTCACGAGCGCACGTTAATCATTGCATTAAATACCATATAACAAATAAGAGGCGGATGATGCGCGCTCGTGAAATGCAAGGACTTTACTTGTGATCATTTGATAAAAGCTGCTGTAATCTTGCAGATTCTCGTAAGCTATGCGGTACTAAGAGCGACGCAGGCCAGGCCGCCATGTTGCGAGACACACGAGCGCTGTGTGACGCTAGTAAGGAGCTGTGTGACAGTGCCGGACAACCGCAGGTGAGCTTTCATTCAGAACAGATAGCGCCCAGCAAGCTAAATTATTTTAGAAAAGACGTTTATAATCATCAAGAGCATTTTTCAGTTTAAATAAACCTTGAATTGAAATAAATGCTTTGAGTTTGAATTTATAAGTTCTACTAGCCCGGGAAAACGCTCATTTCATAAGAATGTTAGCACTTACATATATCACATTTATAGTGCTTAATGCGAATTACATCTAAAGCAGTCTCGTAATAGGATAACCTAGAACTACTTACGCTCTCTTAGGGTTGGTGAAGAGTTAAAAATGTATTTGTTGCAGGGTCTGAACGATGCTGCTGCCAGGTTCAATGCAGCGTGTAGGAACCTGGTGTTCTGTGTCTCTCCAGGAGCTGACACTGCTAAGGAAAATGAGGTGAGGACCTTGACTTATCTGTACGAGGATCTTTGGGCGCGTGGGCAAAATAGAAATTGATGCCGTCATTATGTTCGCTCAATACATTTCACAAAACAGTATCATAAATGTTTATTCCTTGAAGCACTGTGCCTATGTTTTTGTAGCGGCATCAACATCCCCACATGCGAACGACGCGTCACACTGACATCACGCAAATCCTGCATCGCGCAAGCAGAATTTACCGCGCGACTAGTGATCTATTCATACACGTAATCTCTTGAGGGTTCATTGTACTCATCATCATGAACAACTTTTACTATGGGACAAAAGTTGAAATCGCGAAAAAAAAATCAGCAGTGCCCTACATTTTGACGAATTAGCGAACATAAATGTAGGGAACAGCTGATTTTTTAAATAGATTTTTTACATATAAATGAAGGCGGTTCGTGGATGGGTCACCATTAGAGAATACAATCCCGAGCATGTTTTTCAATCCCGGGCTTACGGGATTTTTGAAGCCTTTTCCCAGGATCCCGGGCTCATCCCGGGATTAGACTATGTGGTTTCTAATTGGGCTAAAATAAAAAAAAACACGAGTAATTAAAAAAAAATGTCTTTAATGTCTGCACAACACAAATCAGAATAATAATAAGAAAAGAAAAAACACAAACCAAAAAATACTATACTTTTGCAAGAAATTAAAAAACAGCACAAAATAACTATTTAGAATTTCGAAAATATAATCGCAGAAATATCAAAGTATCCAATGTTTGACTTCCGAGCCTGCTTCGTAGTTTATTGCCAACATAAGCAGCAGCTGAAAACACTCGTTCAGCTTCTACGCTGGTTGGAGGAATAGACAATAGATACTTATATGCTGTTTCTAAGTGATATCCACGAACACCTCCATTTTCGAACAGGCTCATTTCACGTCTAATACTATTTGCCAACCCCAATTCATTTTGTACTTGTACTTCAGGATCTGGGGATTTCATACTCTTGTTAATTTCCAGCTGTAACTTTTCCTTTAATGTCAATTGGGGTTGGGAGGTTTCTGACCTTAGCTCATCATCTGTTTGTGATCCTGACCTTGCTTCTTCTTCCGTGTAATCTCGACTATTAAGTCTTTTAACAATACTCTTTATTTGCTTCCTCACTAAAGCCTGTGTCGGAACTGGGAATAAGTCGTGCCATTCCAAATCCGATAATAACTGATTTTCAACATCCATTCGTGGATTTTGTAAATAATTTAACACGCCAGTTAAATCATCACTTCGTCGTTGCTTTATACGTTCCACTAAGGATGTTTTAATTTTTTTGGCAAGTGCTGAGTTTTTGCTAGACAGTTGTTTTATAAGAAATTTCAAAGCGGCATCAGCTGTGCATAAATTAGCATCTCGCCGACAGATTGCTTCTACTGTCAATTTAATTGGGGTCAGCACATCAACAATTTTATTTACCAATTCAAAATCAACATCTTCTAAACGAATTGGATGATTGAGATCTATAAGAGCTTTTTGAATGCATGCTTTTAAAAGATAAAATCGCTCCAGCATTGTTAAAAGACTATTCCACCTGGTTTTACAGTCCAAAAGAAGTGACAACTCTTTCCATGTTCAATTTTCACATATTTTTGAAGTACTGTTTCATTTTTCAATGGAGATCTTTTGAAATACACTACAACTTTGCGGATTTTCTTTATCAGCTCATTAATATTTTCATATTGTGTTAAGTCTGGTACGTGTTCTGGCGCAAGATCATTTTGTGACATTACGATTAAACCTGATTCTGGACAGTCTAAGTCTTCTAAATGGTGTTCATCATCGCTGTCGTCCATATAATCAACAGTCACAGCTGGTTCATTTATAGTATCATCTGAGGTAGGGCTATCTTGCAAATTATTATGTTTTTCATAAAGCACATCACAGACCGCCAAATTGATACCATGTGCGAGACACAGTTGTTGTTCAGTGCGAATAAGCCGCCCCACCTTTATCATAACATTCGGTCCATCGGTTACAATAGCCACGATGTGAGTTTCTATGGAAATGTCAAATTTACTTAGACGCTCTTGCAATATACGAAGACAATTTTCAGCTGTCATACTATCGTAAATAGGAACAAGTCCTAAGTTCCAAAATTTTTTATATGAATGAACGTTGACCGCCATGTATCGTTTATTGGAAGTTGTAGTCCACTCGTCGAAAGAAAGACTAAATCTTTCACCTGCACTTTTCAAATGTTTTAATTCTGCAGTTACTTGCTTTCTGATTTTTTCACTGTAATTCATAACACGTTTTCGAACAGTGACGGCTGACTTTGGTAAATCCGTGTATTTTGCTAAGAGCAATTTTCTCAAATCATCTGAGGTTATGAATACACTGAATGGAAATCCATCTAATGCAATCATTCTTGCCAAAATATCATCCAGGCTATCGGCGGCACTTTTAGTAAAATAATTATCTAACTTTCGCTTGGCTGGCGGCGGTGCTGTGTTCAGATTTTCAGAATCTTGACTTGTTGAAGCTGATATAACCTTGATGTTATGTTTTGATAACAAATGTGTATGTAATCCCTTAGTTGATCCACCCAAAGTCTTGAGGATGGCTGGGCATCGCTTACATTTAGCACTATTCCCGTCCTTCTCAACTAAATAATAACTCCACACTGACGTCGTATCACTGTCTTTTTTATGTCTAACAAAGTCTCCCGCCATTTGAAATACTTAATTTCAGATAATTGACTTTTAAATTTTAATGACGTAGCCTACGTAACCCGTCGTCACTGACGTAGCCTACGTAACCCGTCACTGACAGAACAATAAATGAAAAAAATAAAACCTGATTTGCATAGTTATACTTTCGTACAGGGAATCCCCGACCGACGGGAAATACCCGCAACAATATTATGATATGAGATGATCGGGTGATTCCCCTGTTGGTTCGTTGGGGAATTACCTTAAAGAGTATTGTATTAAAGTATTCCGAGTGGGGAAGTCCCTTCTAAGACAAACATATTATTAGGACTGTACCTGTGTAGTAAATAGTGGGTACCTACGTATTGTACGAGTTGCTTTTTGTCGTAATGTATTAAAATAATCTAGGCAAGGTTATTTTCAAGGCGCAACGGACTACAGAATACAAACTAGACTTGTTTGTGGCAATCCCGAAAATCCCGAGATTAGCCAAGTACAGTCCCGGGATTTTCGGGGCCAGAAAACGGTCGGGATCCCGGGATAGTATTCTCTACTCAAGACCCATAAATATGGGTAATTGATTGACAGCAAATAGTTAATATCGGCACCTACTCCATATATTTTAAATGATTACGGTCTGGAGCTCTACAGCATTTATGATCAGTGATGTTTATGATGCCTGTTGGTCCCAGTCAAGACTCCAGACAATAAGTAAGTCCAGTAAGTCTTCAATAAGTTATTATCTAATCTCTCTAAGTTGCCTAGTGGCCTTCTAATGTCACAGTTTTACCCATTACCTTTGTACGGGTGATTGGGACATCAATGCTTCACAAGCATTATCTCAAGATACTAGGCATAAAATAATAAATGGTATCTTGAGTTAAGTATCTCAAGATGGTGTCTTGAGCTAAGTATCTCAAGACGGGTCCTGAGCTAAGTATCTCAAGACGGTATCTTGAGCTAAGTATCTCAAGACCCATAAATATGGGTAATTGATTGATAAGTATCTCAAGATGGTGTCTTGAGCTAAGTATCTCAAGACGGTGTCTTGAGCTAAGTATCTCAAGACGGTGTCTTGAGCTAAGTATCTCAAGATGGTGTCTTGAGCTAAGTATCTCAAGACGGTGTCTTGAGCTAAGACCTCCCAACCTCAATTGACATTAAAGGAAAAGTTACAGCTGGAAATTAACAAGAGTATGAAATCCCCAGATCCTGAAGTACAAGTACAAAATGAATTGGGGTTGGCAAATAGTATTAGACGTGAAATGAGCCTGTTCGAAAATGGAGGAGTTCGTGGATATCATTGTACACATATAATATAATTACCTACAGTACACAGTATATTACTTTTGTATTATATAATGCAATGGCCTGTTGGTCCCAGTCAAGACTCCAGACAATAAGTAAGTCCAGTAAGTCTTCAATAAGTTATTATCTAATCTCTCTAAGTTGCCTAGTGACCTTCTAATGTCACAGTTTTACCCATTACCTTTGTACCGGTGATTGGGACATCAATGCTTCACAAGCCTCTCAAGATGGTGTCTTGAGCTAAGTATCTCAAGACGGTGTCTTGAGCTAAGTATCTCAAGACGGTGTCTTGGGCTAAGTATCTCAAGATGGTGTCTTGAGCTAAGTATCTCAAGATTGTATCTTAAGCTAAGTATCTCAAGATGGTATGTTGAGCTAAGTATCTCAAGACCCATATGGGTTGACAGCAAATAGTTAATATCGGCACCTACTCCATATATTTTACATGATTACGGTCTGGAGCAATGGCCAATGGTCCCAGTCAAGACTTCAGACAATAAGTAAGTCCAGTAAGTCTTCAATAAGTTATTATCTAATCTCTCTAAGTTGCCTAGTGACCTTCTAATGTCACAGTTTTACCCATTACCTTTGTACGGGTGATTGGGACATCAATGCTTCACAAGCATTATCTCAAGATACTAGGCATGAAATAATAAATGGTATCTTGAGTTAAGTATCTCAAGATGGGTATCTCAAGATGGTGTCTTGAGCTAAGTATCTCAAGACGGTGTCTTGAGCTAAGTATCTCAAGATGGTGTCTTGAGCTAAGTATCTCAAGACGGTGTCTTGAGCTAAGTATCTCAAGACGGTGTCTTGAGATAAGTATCTCAAGACGGTGTCTTGAGCTAAGTATCTCAAGACCCATAAATATGGGTAATTGACAGCAAATAGCAAATATCGGCACCTACTAGTACTCCATATATTTTACATGATTATGGTCTGGAGCTCTACAGCATTTACGATCAGTGATGTTTATAATGCAATGACCCCAGTTAAGACTCCAGACAATAAGTAAGTCCAGTAAGTCTTCAATAAGTTGTTATCTAATCTCTCTAAGTTGCCTAGTGACCTTCTAATGTCACAGTTTTACCCATTACCTTTGTACGGGTGATTGGGACATCAATGCTTCACAAGCATTATCTCAAGATACTAGGCATGAAATAATAAATGGTATCTTGAGTTAAGTATCTCAAGATGGTGTCTTGAGCTAAGTATCTCAAGACGGTGTCTTGAGCTAAGTATCTCAAGATGGTGTCTTGAGCTAAGTATCTCAAGATGGTGTCTTGAGCTAAGTATCTCAAGACGGTGTCTTGAGCTAAGTATCTCAAGACGGTGTCTTGAGCTAAGTATCTCAAGACGGTGTCTTGAGCTAAGTATCTCAAGACCCATAAATATGGGTAATTGACAGCAAATAGCAAATATCGGCACCTACTAGTACTCCATATATTTTACATGATTATGGTCTGGAGCTCTACAGCATTTACGATCAGTGATGTTTATAATGCAATGACCCCAGACAATAAGTAAGTCCAGTAAGTCTTCAATAAGTTGTTATCTAATCTCTCTAAGTTGCCTAGTGACCTTCTAATGTCACAGTTTTACCCATTACCTTTGTACGGGTGATTGGGACATCAATGCTTCACAAGCATTATCTCAAGATACTAGGCATAAAATAATAAATGGTATCTTGAGTTAAGTATCTCAAGACGGTGTCTTGAGCTAAGTATCTCAAGACGGTGTCTTGAGCTAAGTATCTCAAGACGGTGTCTTGAGCTAAGTATCTCAAGACGGTGTCTTGAGATAAGTATCTCAAGACGGTGTCTTGAGCTAAGTATCTCAAGACCCATAAATATGGGTAATTGACAGCAAATAGCAAATATCGGCACCTACTAGTACTCCATATATTTTACATGATTATGGTCTGGAGCTCTACAGCATTTACGATCAGTGATGTTTATAATGCAATGACCCCAGTTAAGACTCCAGACAATAAGTAAGTCCAGTAAGTCTTCAATAAGTTGTTATCTAATCTCTCTAAGTTGCCTAGTGACCTTATAATGTCACAGTTTTACCCATTACCTTTGTACGGGTGATTGGGACATCAATGCTTCACAAGCATTATCTCAAGATACTAGGCATGAAATAATAAATGGTATCTTGAGTTAAGTATCTCAAGATGGTGTCTTGAGCTAAGTATCTCAAGACGGTGTCTTGAGCTAAGTATCTCAAGATGGTGTCTTGAGCTAAGTATCTCAAGATGGTGTCTTGAGCTAAGTATCTCAAGACGGTGTCTTGAGCTAAGTATCTCAAGACGGTGTCTTGAGCTAAGTATCTCAAGACGGTGTCTTGAGATAAGTATCTCAAGACGGTGTCTTGAGCTAAGTATCTCAAGACCCATAAATATGGGTAATTGACAGCAAATAGCAAATATCGGCACCTACTAGTACTCCATATATTTTACATGATTATGGTCTGGAGCTCTACAGCATTTACGATCAGTGATGTTTATAATGCAATGACCCCAGACAATAAGTAAGTCCAGTAAGTCTTCAATAAGTTGTTATCTAATCTCTCTAAGTTGCCTAGTGACCTTCTAATGTCACAGTTTTACCCATTACCTTTGTACGGGTGATTGGGACATCAATGCTTCACAAGCATTATCTCAAGATACTAGGCATAAAATAATAAATGGTATCTTGAGTTAAGTATCTCAAGACGGTGTCTTGAGCTAAGTATCTCAAGACGGTGTCTTGAGCTAAGTATCTCAAGACGGTGTCTTGAGCTAAGTATCTCAAGATGGTGTCTTGAGCTAAGTATCTCAAGACGGTGTCTTGAGCTAAGTATCTCAAGACGGTGTCTTGAGCTAAGTATCTCAAGACCCATAAATATGGGTAATTGATTGACAGCAAATAGTTAATATCGGCACCTACTAGTACTCCATATATTTTACATGATTATGGTCTGGAGCTCTACAACATTTACGATCAGTGATGTTTATAATGCAATGACCCCAGTTAAGACTCCAGACAATAAGTAAGTCCAGTAAGTCTTCAATAAGTTGTTATCTAATCTCTCTAAGTTGCCTAGTGACCTTCTAATGTCACAGTTTTACCCATTACCTTTGTACGGGTGATTGGGACATCAATGCTTCACAAGCATTATCTCAAGATACTAGGCATAAAATAATAAATGGTATCTTGAGTTAAGTCTTGTGCTAGTTGTTGAGTCTTGAGCTAAGTTGAGTCTTGAGTAAAGTATCTCAAGACGGTGTCTTGAGCTAAGTATCTCAAGACGGTGTCTTGAGATAAGTATCTCAAGATGGTGTCTTGAGCTAAGTATCTCAAGACCCATAAATATGGGTAATTGATTGACAGCAAATCGTTAATATCGGCACCTACTCCATATATTTTACATGATTATGGTCTGGAGCATTTACGATCAGTGATGTTTATAATGCAATGACCCCAGTTAAGACTCCAGACAATAAGTAAGTCCAGTAAGTCTTCAATAAGTTATTATCTAATCTCTCTAAGTTGCCTAGTGACCTTCTAATGTGACAGTTTTACCCATTACCTTTGTACGGGTGATTGGGACATCAATGGTTCACAAGCATTATCTCAAGATACTAGGCATAAAATAATAAATGGTATCTTGAGTTAAGTATCTCAAGATGGTGTCTTGAGCTAAGTATCTCAAGATGGTGTCTTGAGCTAAGTATCTCAAGATTGTATCTTGAGCTAAGTATCTCAAGATGGTATCTCAAGACCCATAAATATGGGTAATTGCTAACTTAAAGTTTAAACTTTAAGGGGGATTTGATAAGGCTTTTCAAACTGAATTTTAGTAATAATAGCAGAGCAACAATAATTTCATCAATTATCCTCAAAGATTAACTTACGAACTTACGGCTTAACGAAGCCCATCTCCCATGCTCTTTGAAAGACTGGTGATTTTCATTTATTACCAAGCTAAAAGCAGGCTTAGCATGATGCTTTCTATTTCTACTCTATTGTAGAATAGAAATCGCTTGTCTATCTTTCTTCGTAGAAAACTGTCAGCTGTCTACACAGAAGCGTAATTTTTATCTACTTTAAAACGCTTCTCTACGGTTCTCATGCTAAGCCTATGGAACCAGGAATGGTTGGTTAAGTTTCTTTTAGTACTAACCTAATAAGCAATGTGGAGATATGAATAAGCAGATTTTTATACATGTATAAGATTTTGCAATATCAGGTGGCGATGACAAAGATAGGGTCAAAGTAGGTCTAGCCTTTGCTTCCGCCATTTGAAATACTTAATTTCAGATAATTGACTTTTAAATTTTAATGACGTAGCCTACGTAACCCGTCGTCACTGACGTAGCCTACGTAACCCGTCACTGACAGAACAATAAATGAAAAAAATAAAACCTGATTTGCATATTTTTACTTTCGTACAGGGAATCCCCGACCGACGGGAAATACCCTATTATGATATGAGATGATCGGGTGATTCCCCTGTTGGTTCGTTGGGGAATTACCTTAAGAGTATTGTATTAAAGTATTCCGAGTGGGGAAGTCCCTTCTAAGTTCTACGACAAACATATTATTAGGACTGTACCTGTGTAGTAAATAGTGGGTACCTACGTATTGTACGAGTTGCTTTTTGTCGTAATGTATTAAAATAATCTAGGCAAGGTTATTTTCAAGGGGCAACGGACTACGGAATACTAACTAGACTTGTTTGTGGCAATCCCGAAAATCCCGAGATTAGCCAAGTAAAGTCCCGGGATTTTCAGGGCCAGAAAACGGTCGGGATCCCGGGATCCCGAGATTCGGGATCCCGGGATTGTATTCTCTAGTCACCATCCATTACAAATATCGAGACCGTGAAACGTTAAACCGTTCAAAAATCAAAATCTTAATATTTTATTTCCAATAAGCCTACATGGGCAAATCTCAGAAGCTAGGTGCACGGTTCCAAATTGGTCGTTTCCTATGGAGAAGAGCCAGCAAGAAAATCCACGGTTACTCGCTTAAAAATAATTGGCTTTTACAATGTTTTCTAACCACAGCGTTAATAGGTATAAGACGAAAGAGTAGGCCCAGTCTACAAATCTACAGTCTATTAAGCCTACAACGTTCTCACATTAACAAAAAAATAAAAAAAAAACGATATAAAATATTATTAAAATAATAAAAATTAGAACCTTGTTGAAATTAACGTTGGTTAGGGCTGTCATTCGTAGATCAAAGAACAGCTTGGTAACACAACTAGTCTTACCAAGAACTATTGTGTTACCCAGTAACTTGGTTGTGGAGGTTTGATAGGCAGTCCCTGCGTGTAAAATGGTCCCTGGTATTCAGCTGCATCCAGTTAGACTGGAAGCCGACCCCTACATAGTTGGGAAAAGACAGGCAGATTGGTTGAGTTGCTAGTATTTCGATATGACGGCGTATTCAAAGCTTTACAAAGTTAAGTTCAGTTAACATAAGATGCACATGGATTTCGACAGTCTCTTTTCTAATCTTAAAACTGCATTTAGATGCGTTTGGCTGAACCCAATTTAGCGCATTTTATTTTAGCTGCGCTGCGTTACGAACTGCCTTGGATTTCGAACAGTTGTTTGAAGTTTCAGGCTGATCTGGGAAAAGTTTTTTGCGATCTTTGTGCGGCTTTTCTAGTACTTTTACCTTAGTTCATCTAGAAGAGTATTTTATTTCTTACACAAAACTACATCGATTGGCATCATAAAAATAAAACGCAAAAATTTACGGGTTTCTAGTTGACTGTGCCATATTTCCTAAAATCTGTGAATGTCGTTAGCAATTACTCAAAAAGTTAAGGACTCCTAATAACGTTTTGCTGTAGGTAAAGTCAGGGAAATTAATTATTAAGCAATTAAGCAAAAAGACGACCAACTGGCAGTTTTTTGCTTAATAATAATTATTTTTTCCTGACTTTGAGAATGAGTGCTGCGATTTGAATAAACGGACAATTATAAAATTTAATAAAATTGTCCGTTTATTCAAATCACAGCAGTCATTCTTTGTTAGTTGTATGAAATGGCTATAGTGCGAAGCACGTATTTGAAACAAATTGACACCCTGTGGTGTGTAACAATAAAATATATGTACTTGTAAGCTATTTTATTTATAATTATGTTATATTTTAATATTATTATTTTCTCTCAACCAGAGCACCCGCCATCTTATCTCTTCACTACCCTTGATTGACTGGTAGAAAATGCCTATGGCATTAAGTCCGCCTTTGTACCATATTGTGTGCGAGAAGATTAAATAAATAAATAAACTTAAAATTTCTCTGACTGTACAACGGTTAAGGTACTTAATTGTGCTCACTGTACCGTCTCAAAAATCCATCCTGTATAATCATTTGTTTGCAGGTGATCGGTCTATCAGCAGATGCCTGTGGTAAGGCTTCGGAGCTGTTGAGTCAAGTGCAGCGTCTGACAGAGTTGATACCGGATGCTGGCGCAGCCGCCGAGCTCGACAGCTGCGGCGCACGCGCTGCCGACGCCGCGCAGGCGTTACTTACTGTGGCACAGGTTAGTTATGTCATTATTATAACAGCATACTGTTTACATGCATAATTACAGAAAACGAAATGACAAAAAATATAGATATGAGCGTCCGATGAAATAATGATGTACACTTTTAATATAATTCTGAAAGCTGTACTCGCAAGATAATCCAGGTAAAAACTGCAAAACTCGCGAAGCGTCTAACTACGCTACGAGTTTGTCTACGCCGTAAACAGACACGTAGCGTAGTAAGCGTCTACGGCGTAGCTCGTCCCGTGCTACGTCACGGCGTAGCTTACACAGTTAACAGAAAACGTAGCGGGGTAGTAGATCAAAGTCAAAATCAAAAGTAATTTATTCAAACTAAGCTGAGAATCAGCTCTTTTCTAACGTCAAAATTCAGACAGAGAAATTAAGACAGCCCCCTTTCACCACTTCCTAGTGCTTCTTAAAGTGTGTCAAAAAGTATCGAATTTCGCAGCAAAAACACGAAGATAAAATTTCAAAGTGAAAGTCAAATTATTTATTTCAAATAGGCACATAAGAGGCACTTTTGAACGTCAAAATTCACAAAAAAAATAGAATTGATTCTAGTTGCCCCTTCCAAAAGGTAGTTTCGTATGGAGAAGAATGGGCAAGAAACTCCACCGGTACTCTTTTAAAAATGGTTTACAATATTTTGTTTGAGTACATTACATAGCATAACATCACGCCTGTAATCCCTGAAGGGTTAGGCAGAGGTATACCTATAGGAGATACACCCACGTTTCGCCAGTTATGTTGAATTCCGATGTAATAGGGGGCGAGCCCCCCATTACACAAGCACATTTATTTGAGTACATTAATTATATGATTATATGTGTTGACGCACCTAGAATAAAATTATGCATAATAGGTAAAAATAATTAAAAACTAAGCAATGAAAGATAACTTAATTATCAGATAGATACATAGTGCTCACATATTTACAAACATCGTAAAACTATGTTTTTCTAAAAAAAAAAAAAAATTATGTCAGTGTGTGAGTTTAGGTAATCACAGAATGTAAAATGAATATCATAAAAATAACAAATTTTACAATAAATATCATAAAAATAACAAATTCTACAATAAAAATAGCAACCAGTTAGTTTGATTTTGTCTAGACTCTAGATTGTCCTATGGAGCTGGACCAGTATGTTTCCAAGCATTCCTGTCCTGGATATAATCCTCTAACTTGTAATATGCTTGTTTACAAAGTGTACTTTTAATATGTGTTTTAAATTTTCTCTCATTTAATTACAATATATCACAAGGTATTTTTTTGTAAAATTTAACACAGTACCCCATAAATGTCAGTCTGTTAACGGCATTCGACTATCGTGATAATAAGAATATTTATATTGAATCAGGGCCAAATCTTATCAATTTCAAGTTCTTAAAATCCAAACTCCTACACAGGCAACAGCTCCAACCATAGGTAACGCTAAATGCCAGAAAGAGCTCATCTCAGCAGCTGAGAAGCTGCGCAGTACAGCATCAGAGCTGACGTCATCGTGTGCGCCGCACCTTGCGCAGCGTCCTGAGATGAAGCAGCAAGTGTTGAGCTCGCAGACACAGCTTGCTGACAGTCTCGACAAGCTCGTGGAAGCCTGCAAGTCTGCACAAGGTGGTAAGTACGATCATTGACATAAAAAGAAATGGTAAATATTGTTTAAGTTGTATACAGGGTCCAATTAAATTATCTAGCAAAACTCCGTAGATCTGATGCGTATCTAAACATGAAAAAAAAATATAATGGCGCAGGATAGCCTTTACCAGAAGTGATCATCATATTAGTGGTTCAGCAGCTTCAATATCATGATGATTGTGCCGGAATAAAGCAGTTCGTCGTAAACGTGGTACGTTAGCGGGGCTCCCTTCCAGATCCTCTTCTATCACCAGAAGACAGCCGCCACGCAACCATTGATGCGACGCTCTGCTAGAGTGACTCACCAGCCAGTGTCACTCTTATGCCTTTTCGGTGATTGCAGTAGCTTCGTAACAAAAATAGACGGCGCCACTTGCTGCGCCGTCATCTATATCATAATGTATATATTTTAGTCACTCTGTAATACCTAGAAGATTATTCACCAAAGGTACAATTACTTTAGGTTAGGTTTGCTTGACATAAAATTTGACATTATCGAGTGTGAAAAAATATTATTATCAACCTGTTTAAATTATAATCAGCCTGTTTAAAACAAAATATACGGGCTGTTTTATACAGTAATAGTTTTTTAAACAACTATTTTATACAGTGTCACTTTAAAGTTTACGATATAAAATTTTAAACATCATTTTGTTCATACAGATACTCAAAGTACCCTATCACCGGCTGAGAAAGAAAAGCGACGACTCAAGTTCATTAACAGTCTGACTGGCGCTAGGAACCGTCTGTACGAGTCTGAACAACAGCTGAAACAGGTAATGTTCTTCTTCCTCTTCTCATAATATCTATGACTCATATTTAGTCCAACCAGCGGGGTAATTGCTTAACACACTGTCAGTAGCATAGGGTTTCATTTTGACAGTTCAACAAAAAAATTCATTGCGCTATTTATGTTGTTGAGCAGACTTTGAATCTGCACATTCAATCCTCCAATGAACACCATCAGATAACCAAGTCCAAGATTATCTTTTATTCTAATAAATATTATATAAATAATAATGTCGCCATTCAGTACGTTTCTATTACACGTGTCATCGAAAATAGTTTGTTTAATTTTTATTATTTTGTAATTCTCTTCAAGAAACTATTTAGAACACTTTTCATTACAAGACACTTATAAGATTGTAGGCTGTCATTTGTAGATTTTTGACAGTTGTTACGGGTTGTCAGAAGCCCAAAAGTCTGACAACCAGTCTTACCAAGGGATATCGTGTTACCCAGTAACTGGGTTGTGGAGGTCAGATAGGCAGTCGTGCCTTATAAAATACTGGTATTCAGCTGCATCCGGTTAGACTGGAAGCCGACCCCAACATATTTGGGAAAAGGCTAGGCAGATGATGATGATGATGACACTTATAAGATGATATTTGTAGTGTAATGGTTTATTTATACATTGAATAACAGCACTAATACAGATATTATACAGCTTCTCTATAGCTTCTCAGCTCTAGTAACGCAAAAAGCGTATAATATGGGCCCTTTTCATACTTATAAGGATTGAAGCGTTTGGCTGTGTGGTGCCGGACGTAAAGAATAGCGCCATTCTATTTCTTTCCGTGGGTGTCGTAAAAGGCGATTAGGGGACTTACTAGAGAATGGGCAGTAGCGTTCTCTATGTATTTTAACACCATACTGCGATCGCCAACCCGCCTGCCAAGCGTGACGATTGTGGCAATCCCCTTTGGGGGAGGCCTATGTCCAGCAGAGTACGTCTTTCGGCTAAAATGATAAGCGCTTATACAGCCTGAATATACAGCTTCTAGTATCAAAACGAACGTAATAAATACAGCTTGTATAATGCTACTTGGGATGAAGCAATGGATTAGCAATATACTTCAAAAACCTCTAAAATGGGATTGATAGTGTGTTACTCTATTAGGGTGCTGTACAAATAAAATGGCTATCGATCACAATGCCTCAACAACGTAAATAATGCAATGAACGTGACTTAACTGTCGAAATCAAAGGCATTGGGATTGATTGCCATTTTATGTTTATGTAATTACCCCGCCGCCGCGCCGCTGGTAATATTATAAAGTTGTTAGTTAAGGTTGGTCCCCACCACGAGCATTTGAGCGTATGGGTTTTTCTATGTTAGAGGGATTGGTCTGCGCACTTAGTCTGTCATGTGGACCATTGTGCGTTGAGCGTATGGGTATAGAGCATTCGCCTGCGAGCATTCGTTCAACGGGTACTTGAATCGAGCATTACAAAGTACTATTTATTCTTTGGGGAACAAAATTTCACTAATTTCGAGCAGCCTTCACATTTGAGGGACTCTTTTGAATGATGTTTGAAAAGTGAAATTGTATTGCTTTTTAAAGTACCAGCAACATTCAACAACGTCAGGTCCAAATTACGTCGTATTTTTTTGACAGATGTGTCGCTAGACTAAAGGGGTTAGATGGGGCGCTATTTATTGAAGATGACTTGCGTCTTCAATAAATAGCGCCCCATCTAACCCCTAGTAAATTAAATAATTTTAATAATACTATTCTCCATCTTCAGCCGATGACAAAGCAAGCAATGAAGCCGGAAGAAGCAGCAGCGTTGGAACACAGACTGTCCGACCGACTGGCGCAGCTGAATGCCGCAGTCGCAGCACTCGCCGCTGCCAAGGCTGGTCAGTATAGTTATCCGAAAATGCAGTACCTATCACTATTTCTTATAGCGCTTGATGAAAACCACTTTTTTTTTTTTTTTTACCACAACGTGTATGTTCTTGGCCTTTATCTCACCTGGTGGTGAAGCATGCTTCACCCGGAATCCTCAACCACAGACGAACTGTCTATCTTACCTCTAACTGCCGAAACACAACAATACATTGTTGTTATTGTGGCAGACTTAGATAAGATGGTGGTAGCTAGCCAGGCGGACTTGCCCTACCACCAACCAAACCGAGCAGATAATTTTGCCCCCGCTGAGAATCGAACCCGGGACCTCTAGGTCTGAGACAGGTGGTCTTACCACACTAGACCACAGAGGCGGTTATATAATTATATTTTTTTTCCTGCCCCAAATATAATATAAACTAAGAAAGTCGACCTTTTAACTGCGAGTCTACAACTAATACATCAAAGTTTATTTTGTTGATATATATGTATCTATGTATTTGTATTTTTTCTTGTATTGTATAGTTATTTCCGAGCTATCTATTCCGTATGTTGCACCTGCCATGATCACCCTAAGGTTGACTGCTAGAAAATACCTCAAGCGTTAAGTCAGCTTTTGTTCAGTATTATTTTACTTTAAGATTGAATGTCACTTGCACGTCATAAAACGACAAGGTCTATTTTTGCTTTAAAACCAATGCGACAGTTCGATATTTTGAACTTTAGTGAAGTTTCAATTAACAGGGAGTTTTTTTAGCTGCAGTAGAGCAATAACACTATAAAACAACAAGACGACAATATTATAAGACTATCCCAAATGGAATCAGAATGGTTATTGTAAAGTGTATCTATGTGTTTTTTTTCAACGTGTGATAACAGAGATAGTTTATTTTCCTTTTGGCCAAGCTGTCATGTATTATAAATTATAATACTAAATTATCAACTAATAAGAACGTGGTGGAGTTCATTACATTGCTTGGAAATTTACAGCCCTTGTATTTTAAGTTTTTGCTTCGTATCGCTTGTACGACAGTAATTCAAATTCTGTTTGCCCAAAACTTCGCTACATATCGGTGGCAGCACAGAGGTCACTTTGACTGTATGTTTTGGGGCACAGAGGGCAGGAGGCCACCAATATTTAGTAGTTTCTACTAAATATTGGCGTAATCAAACATCCTACACACTCAGTATTTCGGAGGTGATAGGGCTAGTGATTCTCGATACGACACCATCAAAAAATCGGCGGCGACTTATTACTGAGACGGCAGTAGTGAATAGTCCCTGGAAATCTGGGAACCGAAAGTACCGGGAAATCCCGGAAAGTCGTTTTAGGAACCGGGATTTTCAAAACCAATTCCCGGTTATTTCGGTACTTTCGGGAAAAGATACTGGAGGGGAGGGGTGTGTATTTTATTTATACGAGTATGCATAAACTCATATAAAATGTCATATTTCCTTTTTAAATTGAATATTTAAAGAATTGAGTTTCTCATCATTATAACGATTATGTATACCCAGATCCTGAGAACCCAGACTACGTAGCGGCGGAGAAAGCTGTCAAAGAAATATCTGAACTGATGCCGTTGATTGTGCAAGGTCAGTAAACGTTAATTTCATAAAAAACATGGGTTTCTGCCTACTTTCACCGGAAAAATGAGAGAGCTGATGTGTAGGTATTGATAATGTTGATAAACTTGTAGATTCGCGCAAGTTGTCCAGCATAAAGGACGCAGCTGGTCAGGCTGCCATGTTGGACGAGTTGAAAGCACTGTGTCAAGCCAGCCGCAGTATTTGTGAGAACACTGAAACTGTAAGTTGTTGACAAACAGTTATCCTTGCTTGTCATTTATTATTTTTTTATTTTGTAACGACCACCGGAAAAGTCATAAAAAAATACTCGTAACATATTATTTCTTGTTATGCTATTAAGTTTAAAAAAAAAAGGAATGAAGACAGCACTCTAATTGTGTAATATAATAATACAATCGGAATTTTTCTGTACCGATCATTCTCCTTATCCAAATTTATTTGGGTTCAGCGAACATGTTTTTTCTTCCATACTTACTTCTCTATTAGTATTCTTACCTCGGTAGTCACCCCTTTTCTAGAAATATAATTTTTCACACAGTCCGTCCGTAGTTTCTTTGGTCTTCCCCTACTCTTATAGCCACATTCATACTCCAAACTTTCCTCACAACATGTTCCTCATTCCTCCACATGAAAGCCGTGTCCACACAACTTTTCTGTCACCTGTGCCACTTTCTGTATAGTTAAAATAAAAATATAATTGTCATTCCGAATGTACAACACAATTAGGTGGCTGGTGTGTATTAAGTGTATGTGGTAATGTACTAGAGAAATTATCGTCTTCATTTAAAGTGTATCGTTTAAGTTCGTTGTTCAAGAAATCCTAATTATTTTGCAGAGTCCTAAAGTCAACACTACGGACTTTAACAAGGCTGCCAGCAAGTTGGTGTTCCTCGTCAGTCCTGCAGCTGATAAGACGAATAAGAAACAGGTGAGAACATCATCTGAACGCTTATACAAGGTGTCAGGCACATCGGCGTGCAAAATGTTACCATGAATTCAGTACATGATTCTCCATCCACCATTGTTGAAATTTACCGCCGGTTATTAAAAAAGGAATCTGCTGTTCCATACATTTTGACCGTATACCGTGTACCTATACTGTCAAAATGTATAGGATATCTGTTTGTTTTACACTTTTGTATGAAACAGCAGATTTTTGTCAAATAACTGATGAATTATTTCATTGCTCGTGGCCTGGAATCAAGTGCTGAATTAAAGGTAACAGTTTGCGCGTCGATGTTTCTTACACCGTGTATATTATTAAAAAGAATTCATTGATAAATTATTTTAGTTTCGTTTTTAAATCGCCGTATTTTTTTATTGCATTGACTTAGAAGCTTGATTTTTAGAGCTTCAAGAGACCGTAGACCTACGTATTTGATATTAATTTCAACTTGATACCTCCACGTGGTTCCTGAGAAAAAGGGTCTTGACAGACTGACAGACAGACGGACAACGAAGGGATCCTATATAAGGGTTCCGTTTTTCCTTTTGAGGTACAGAACCCTAAAAACAAACAAAACTAAAACCAGTGACTTCTGAAACTAAAATATATTTTCATTGTACAGTCGCTTTTTTAAAGTTGTATTTTTTTAGTAAAACTTTTTTAACTTCCGTTTAAATGTTCTTGAGGGCCAATTAAAATAATAGTAAGACAGTTTGTACCAATACGCGGTCTGAGCGACGCTACTGGCAGTACAATCACGTACACGCGGCTCGACCGCGGCGTAAACCAACGCCTCATGCGAAATCACCATAAACTAGATATTGCGAGTGTTCGTGGAGTTTCTTACCTGTTCTTCTCCACAGGAACCTACTACGCTTTGGAATGGGGAACTAGCTTCATCTTTCGGACTGACTGACTCCTTGACAATTCAAAAGTGCCTTTATATAGTTTTATTGAAATAAATGTTATAAATAAAAGTTTAAATCACGTTGTTGTGGCTCGAACGCGGCGTAAAAACAACACCGCATGTCAAAGCACCATCGAGAGAGAGAATACATTTAAATTCAATTCAAAAATAAATTATTTTGCCTTCACAAACATTGAAATTATATTTGAATCAAGCTTAAAAACATCGTGACATTGTGCATGAGAGACTGGTGGCTGCACTATGAATGCACTTTATAGCAGATCACCAGGGTCCCACCTCGCGGTATGTGAACATAATACATTAGAATAGGTTACATCTATATAGGCTAGCGTTCCACATCGTCGTCCATCGCTTACCATCAGGTAAAATAGTGGTCAAACGGCGAGCCTATCAATTATAATAATAAAAAAATAGTGGTCAAACGGCGAGCCTATCAATTATAATAATAAAAAAATAGTGGTCAAACGGCGAACCTATCAATTATAATAATAAAAAAATAGTGGTCAAACGGCGAGCCTATCAATTATAATAATAAAAAAATAGTGGTCAAACGGCGAGCCTATCAATTGTAATAATAAAAAAAAACCGGTCAAGTGTATGTCGGACCATGCACAATGAAGGATTCCGTAGTTGGGATGGATTTATCCCAACAACAAACTTACCGAATTTTCTTATTGCGTTGTCTTAAAAGCTTGATTTATTGTATTTGATATAAATTTAAAACTTGGTACCTCGACGCGTTCCTTAGAAAATGATCTTCACAGACAGACGGACGGACGGTTCCGTTTTACCAACCAACAACGCCAATAACGCCGTACGTTTACAGGTGGTAGAGCTATCCGATGCCGCGTGCAAGCATGCGACACATCTGCTATCACAAGTGCAGTCTCTGTCAGAGCAGCTGGAGCCTGCTGTGGCTGCGCAGCTCAGCCTGCCCGGGGCTATGGTGCAGGATGCTGCGGATGCCTTACATGAAGTCGCGCATGTAAGATGGTTTAGAAACCCCGCGTTTACACCAAATTACAAAACATGTATCTACACTTCTTTTTGAAATTATCCCGCTGGAAGGTACTACCGGGATAGAAAGTATTCAATGTCCTAACCTAGGTCATGGTCTATCTGTGTGCCAAATTTCATCGAAAGCCGTTCAGCCGTTGAGGTGTTCAAAAAAGACGGACAGAAGTATAGGTATGGATATGGATTTTGAATCTACTATTTTAGTTTATCGTTTACACCAAAGACAAGTTGTGAAGACTAGATGTAGGCACGTAAAAAATGTCAAAACTTCAAAAACGTGAACAAAATAGTTAACAAAACCTTGAAACAACGTCAATATGTAAAGTAATAAAGTAAAGTAAAGTTTTAATTTTACATATACTTTTGATACTAACAAACAACTAGAGTATTCGTATGAAATGTTTTCAAAGTTAACTGGCAAAGTAAATAATACAGCCATAAAAAATGTCTTCATAAACTTGAAAAACTATCTGGAGCTATTTAAACCTTCAGATCATGAATATACCTGTAGATACAATAATTGTTATATGACGCATACTTATGACGATAGTGCAAAATGCCGCGTGAAACCAGGTACTATTCCATATTACTTCAGCAAAATGAATACAGACCAACTTTCATCTAAAGTTGTGTCTAATGTTAGCAGAGGTTTTAACGACACTGATATTTTTCGTGGATAATAAATTAAATACAGTTTGTAAGAGTACTTTGATGCATAAAACCAGCTGTTTAAGGATTTTTCATCAAAATGTATGTGGGATAAGTAATAAAACAACTGAGTTAGAATTATACATTGCAACCACGGGTTTTCAGTTAGATTACTTGTGTATAACAGAACATTTCTTAAATCAACAATCTGCTCATGTATTTAACTTTCCGAATTATAATTTAGTGTCATACAACACAAGGACAAACAAAAAAAGGGGAGGGAGTCTTATTTTAGCACATTCAAATACAGAAAGTGAAAATATTGATTTTGTAAAAAAAATGTATAGATCTGATAGTTTTGAAATATGTGGGGTTGTAGATCTTGAAACAGGGTTATATCTTTTTTGTTGCTACAGAAGTCCATATGATAAAAACTTTGAAAGTTTTATGTCTAGTTTAGAAAAGTTATTGGAACATTTTATTAACAAGAAGTGCCTTATTTGTGGTGACCTTAATATTGACGTACTTGTTGACAGTAAGAAACACACTGAATTTTTAAGCATATTGACATGTTATAATTTTCGATACCTTTTAAACACTCCGACTTTTATACGGAACAACGCATATTCGTGTTTAGATAACATAATTACGAATCTGGCTGATGATGAAATAGATGACTTTTCTGTTGATCACAATGGCTTGGCAGATGGTCATGGTGGACTTTTCTGCAATTTAGCTCTTGAAAAAATAAAAAGTAAATCTAAAAACTCGAATCAAAATGTAATAATAAAAAAAAGAATATTTAATGATAAAAATGATATTGCTTTCAGGAAAAGCATAAGTAATAAAAATTGGGTGAATATGGGAATTAATAGTTTTCTAAGCTGTCTTACAAAATCATTCCAAGATTGTTACAGAAATAAATCCATTAGAATAAAGCCTTTTAAAAATACCTCACTACAATGGATTACTAAAGGGGTTCAAGTTTCAAGTAGAATGAAGAGAGTACTATGCTCAGGTACAGTAAATAATGCAAGCCTAAAAAAGTATAAAACCAACTATGTTCGAGTTTATAGAAGAGTTATTCAGCAACTCAAGAAAAATGCTATAATAAATAATTTAAATACGGCTACAAATATAATTAAACGGACGTGGAAACTTGTTAATGAATGTACTAAAAAATCAAATAACAGGCAATGTAGAAACTTAATCCTAAAAGTGAACAACAAAATGATAACTGATCCCCAGCAGGTCGCAAATCACTTCGTTGACAGTTTTGTGTTCAAATCGTCTCTCGCTAGCAAGGAAAAAGAAAGGGCGATGAGGTTTCTAATAGAGAGTACAAAAAGGGTAGAAAGTGATTTTACCTTTTGTACAACTATACCATCTGAAATTGCAAAGATTATTAGCAAAATGGCCAATAAGAAATCTTGTGGTTTTGATGATTTACCAATATCGATCTTGAAGGAGAATATAGACTCTTTGGCAGTCCCACTTTCTGATTTTTTTAATAAATGCTTCGAAGAGTGTGTCTTTCCAGACCAATTAAAATTGGCTAAAGTAGTTCCTATATTTAAAAAAGGAATTAAGTCTAATCCGAAAAATTACCGACCTATATCCCTTTTGCCAACCATATCAAAAGTATTTGAGAAAATAATTAAAACTAGACTAATGGTACATTTAAATGCAAATAAAATTATTAATTTAAGACAATTTGGGTATCAGAAAGGTGTCGGTTGCTCAGATGCAATAAATACTCTTATAAATGACATAATTAATAAATTAAATGACAAAATGAAAGTGGCAGGGCTATTCATCGACCTTAGCTCTGCTTTTGATACGATTGATTATGAATTATTATTGACTAAACTTGAATATTATGGCATCAGAGGCAAATCCTTACATCTTTTAAGATCCTATTTACAAAATAGACAAATGTTTGTCGAAATAAAAAACATCGATGATAGTAATCATGAAGCCATATACACCTCTAAAATTACAAACATAAAACGTGGTGTGCCCCAAGGCTCTATTCTGGGACCCATATTATTTATTATTTTTACAAATGACTTGCTTAACTTTATGCATTATGTACAACCAGATGTAAAACTTGTTGTATTTGCAGATGATACAAATATAATAGTTGGTGCGAATGATTTAAAAGAATTGACCAAAAATGTTAACAAAAGCCTACAAAACCTCTGCGAGTGGTTTACAGCCAATAACCTTTTGCTAAATACAAGTAAAACGAACATCATTTTATTTAAAACTACAACTCGCCATAATGACAGTTTGGATGTAAAAATCAAAGAAGACAAGATAGAATTAGTGGACAAAGTTAAATTTTTAGGCATTACCATAGATGTGTATTTAAATTGGAAACAGGAGTTAGCTGCTATTGACTCTTCAATATCATCAGCATGTTATGCTCTCAGGAGCCTTAGAGATATGTTAGATATAAAGCAACTCAAGGCTATATATTACGCGCTGGTAGAATCTAGACTAAGATACAGCATAATGCTTTGGGGAAACAGCTACAGTTATAACTGTGAGAAAGCGTTTATTTTGCAGAAACGAGCCATACGAACTATAGTCAGGATCTCACAAAGAGACTCATGTAGAGAGCACTTTAAAGAATTGGACTTTTTAACAGTACCTAGTTTGTATATATTGGTAATCTTGAATCATTTGGCTAAGAATATTCACGAGTATGAATCTCAAGAAGAGCGTAAGATAAGAGAAAACACAAGAAGGAAAGAATTTAAACATAAGATGGCACCGAAATTTAACATAGCTAAGCATTGTTCCAGATACCAAGCAGTAGAGTTATTTAATAGGTTACCAACTGATTTAAAATTATTAATTTATAGCTCGCACTCATTTAAAACTAAATTAAAAGCCTTCTTGTTGGAAAAATGTTTTTACTCGGTATCGGAATTTATTAATGATAAAAGTAGTCACTTAAAATAATAGCAGTGAACAGTTTTAATGATTCTAAATTATATTAATTACTAAAACCTTAGCGAAATTATTTCTTAATTTTTTGACATCGAATTTGACACAGGTTCCTGCTAATAATTGGACATTGAATTTGACATTATACTTGCTTTATATTTGACATTGTAATTGACATTTTACCTGATAATAATAAATTAGACTTTTTAACTGACACTGTACCTGCTACGAACCAGATATTGTATTTATTTGTGTCTTTGTATTATTTTGCTGACATTGTATTAATTTGCTTAATGTAGTTGTTTCTGCATGTGTTATTTCTCTTTTTAATATGTAATGTTCAACACAATGTAAATTGTTTATGAATAAATGAATCAAAAAAAAAATGTATGATACATGTTTTATACACGACATAACCACTTGTTCATGGGTATAAACACGGGGTAGTAATACTTGCACTGTGTTTTAGTAATAATACCTGCATCGCTGCAGGTTAGCGTTCGATCACCATTTCTTTTTGAATGTTTTTACAAATAGGACATAAGGCCAAGCAAAGCACTGTCCGTCGGAGTTGTGTCATCTGCTGAAATCCTTCGGCTTAGGGCATCACAGCTGACGTCATCGTGTGCGCCGCACCTTGCGCAGCATCCTGAGCTGAAGCAGCAAGTGTTGAGCTCGCAGACACAGCTTGCTGACAGTCTCGACAAGCTCGTGCAGGCTTGCCAGCCGGGACATGGTGGTAAGTTTAGTGATGATGCTATTTATTATATTCGCGGAATCAATGGCACTTAAATAAACTTAATGCACTATTCTTCTTAGACCTATTAGAATAGAAGATGGCCGGCGACAGATCTCGAGAAAAATAAATATCCGGCGTGAAAATATATGATTCTATACAGCATGATAATTATACAAAATGATTCTATACAGCATGATAATTATACAATATAGATATACAAAGCGTGTTCATACACAAAATGGTTGTATACAGTGTTCTTAGACTTAGAATAATGTTGATTGTGAGATTTTATGCTAAATCGATCTACACACCAACCTCTCGTACTTACATACCGTTCTATACGGCTTGTTTTAAAACATATATTCTTATACGACGTGGCCATATGTGATCAAATACGCTATGCATCTCATACAGAGTTACATTTCGCAGGTAACTTAGTTGATGTGCCATCAGCTCAGCAACAAGAGAAGCAGCGTCTGACGTTCATCAGCAGTGTGTCCGGAGCTAAGGACCGACTGGATGCTGCCGAACGACAGCTGAAAGAGGTCAGTTTTTATATAAACTTGCTCTGAAACTCTCAACATATTATTAAGTTCAATGCACAGTGTTTATAAATTACACAAGCAGGCATCTGTGAAGGTTATAACTGGTAAACTGTCGATACAGATATCTCAAATAAAGTATGCGCTTCGGGAATCATCGTTTTTTTTTTTGGAAAAACGAACGCGCAATGATTAAATCACAGATAGAGCTGTTACAACCACGGAACTACTTGCCTATTTTGTATTACCATGATTAGAAAATTAAATGGTTATTGGTAGGTTATGGTAATCATATTAAACGATGGATGGACTGTGTGAAAGATGATATGGTTAGAAAGAGAGTGACTACCGAGGTGACAACTAATAGAGAAGCATGGAAGAAAAAGACAGAATGCGCCGACCCCAAATAAACTGGGATACTCGTAAGGGCAAAAGCACACGTGTTCAATACACTGTATTGCGCACCTAACAACGTCGCAACAAAGAGCCATTTTCCGAGCAAGTATGTTGAAAACTCACTTTTGGTATCATTGTGTTTGATAGATGTAAAATAATAAAATATTTTGTTTTTGTTTTGCAAGTATTCTAGTATTATCTTTTGTGTGGCAGGGTCTGAGCGACGCCGCTGCCAAGTTCTCCGCGGCGTCTGGCAAGCTGGTGTACATCGTCAGTCCTAAAGCTCAAGATGTGCACGAGAAACAGGTGAGGAAGTGGCATGAGACTGTGACATTTCTACCCGATTATTCTCGAAGGGTTGTGTTTTCACTGGTTTAAAACGATGACCAATTACCACCACCTTATATGACCTTTCACAGGTGCTAGCTTTATCAGCTGCATCATGCGGCAAGGCGGGCGAGCTGTTGTCTCAAGTGCAGCGTCTGACAGAGTTGATACCGGATGCTGGCGCAGCCGCCGAGCTCGACAGCCGAGGTGCCCGCGCTGCCGATGCTGCGCAGGCGTTACTTACTGTGGCACAGGTGAGAAAGGAATTAAGCAGAAACATCGCGTGTTTTACTAACTAGATACGATACTTCCAGAACACTTCATCTTGCAATAGGGAATATGCACGTAATTCAAAACGTATCCATTATTTTAATATACATTGTGTAGGAGTCAAGAAACAAATTCCAATATTTTTTACATTTTTTAATGCATTACTTATTTTACAATTAATTAATTTATGTTACGGTTTTTTGGTGGAACGGAACGCAAACTCAAAATGCGTCCTCTTCGAAAATGCCGGAAGTGACGAAACAAAACATGTGAATAAAATCTATTCTTTGCTAAATGCTTGAAATCTCACTAAGGTAAATATGTAAGTGCGATTTCTACTTGAATAAAGCATAAACAATCATTTAATATATAAGATTTGGGGCTAAAAAACACATGTAAACCAAGCAGTTTCGTGAACAATGACGTCACATCATGACCGCGACAGTAACGGACGTTTGAACTGTAGTAGAAAATTGTTGGAGTTTCATAATTTTTTTGAGCGTCAATCAGTAGTTCAATTTAACTTTCAATACTTTTCTTAGGTTTATATTACTGTCTATTATTGATTTAGTGAAAAAAAAATACATGCATATTCCCTATTGGACCCAAGGGATTGGGCTGTTATATCCCAAGCAAGCACAAAAGCTGTTAGTAGATATCACATGTCTTTGATCTCCTTGTTCTAGGACGTTTTGATTCACCACATTGCTATGAGGAGGCCACATTTCTGCTCTGATTTGTCCTTAGCATAACTATCTCTGACTCGAAGCCATTTATGATAATTTTCCACCTATTTCTTCCACAGGCAACAGCTGCAACCATTGGAGATCCTCACTGCCAGAAAGAGCTCATCTCAGCAGCTGAGAAGCTGCGCAGTACAGCATCAGAGCTGACGTCATCGTGTGCGCCGCACCTTGCGCAGCGTCCTGAGATGAAGCAGCAAGTGTTGAGCTCGCAGACACAGCTTGCTGACAGTCTCGACAAGCTCGTGGAAGCCTGTAAGTCTGCACAATGTGGTAAGTTTAGTGATGATGCTATTATATTCGCGGAATTAATGGCACTTAAATAAACTTAATGCACTATTCTTCTTAGACCTATTAGAATAGAAGATGGCTGGCGACAGATCTCGAGAAAAATAAATATCCGGCATGAAAATATATGATTCTATACAGCATGATAATTATACAAAATGATTCTATACAGCATGATAATTATACAATATAGATATACAAAGCGTGTTCATACACAAAATGGTTGTATACAGTGTTCTTAGACTTAGAATAATGTTGATTGTGAGATTTTATGCTAAATCGATCTACACACCAACCTCTCGTACTTACATACCATCCTATACGGCTTGTTTCAAAACATACGAGTATAATATATTCTTATACGACGTGGCCATATGTGATCAAATACGCTATGCATCTCATACAGAGTTACATTTCACAGGTAACTTAGTTGATGTGCCATCAGCTCAGCAACAAGAGAAGCAGCGTCTGACGTTCATCAGCAGTGTGTCCGGAGCTAAGGACCGACTGGATGCTGCCGAACGACAGCTGAAAGAGGTTAGTTTTTATATAAACTTGCTCTCAAACTCTCAACATATTATTAAGTTCAATGCATAGTGCAGTGGCGAAGGGTGGGTTTATGAGAAAGGTAAGCCGGAGCAAAAAAAATGCTTACCTAGCCCGGACGTGGCGCACGTAGTCCAGTTGCTTAAAATCTGTTACTGACTTCCTGGCTTCAGTCTTCTATAAGCAGATGTCTTCAGTCCACCTTTACCATACGTGTAAGCACTGATAGATTGAAACAGTGTCTTGCAAGTATAATAAAAGTGGCTTTGAAAAAAGCCGTTTGTGGTGTGATCAGTGTGATGACGTTGACGTATGATGTCTACTAGACAAAACTACTTAACTACAATACTACTGACTTATTCTACTTATACTCTAAAGCTATTCGTCTATTCTTTCGTACAAAGTGCGCTAAGACATTATCATAAAAACCGGGATGATTCTTAATTTTTAGCAATAAATGTTTTTCTATAGAAAAAATGGCTAGATCAGATAATCGTTCTTGTTTTTGAGAATTACGCAAGTACGTATGAATTCGCTTCAAAGCCGAAAACGACCTCTCCGCGGATGCCACTGTAACGGGAAGTGTCAAAAATATACTACATAATTTTGTAATTTGTGGAAAAGTGTCACACAATAATGAATTTTGAAAATTGAGATTAAGCTCGTAAACATCTAGTTTGTTCAAAGACGGAGTTGTGTATAAGACTTTCAACTCGTTCTTTAAAGCAGTGATCTCAATTATTTGCGGAAATTTTAATAGCAAAGAAGATATTATTTCATCAGGAAATGATCTACTATAAAAACTATACTTAGATTTATTAAGTAAATTAAGAAAACTCATTTGAGAAAGTGATTGGTACCTGTGTTGTATTTGCGTCTTAACATTGTCTATTATTTCAATGAAAGACGCCGATACATAGTTCTAGTGTCTACTTCTGTATTTAGTCGTCCACGCTGACGCGGTGGTTCATGGAATTCCTGGACGCTGTCATAAATAAAATCAAAATTATTTATAAAATCATTCGCAAGCCAACTATTGAATAAATCTATTTCGCGGTTTGCCACTTTGATATCAATCTGTTTTGACTGCAATAAATTAAAAAGAACGTCGGTTTTTTGAAAAATGTCTGATAAAACATGCAAAAAAAAACAAAACTGCCTGTTTTCTAACTTACTGAGGAAACATTCTGCCAAAGAAAGAGATTCACTATCCCAAGATTGCGGGTTGTCTAACATCGAGTTAAAAATTACATTAATAATGCGTGAGTGATAGTGTCAACGGGTTTCTGATATTCCAGGCATACGGCGGTCAGCTATTTCCTTCAAAAGGTTGGACCGTTTAGTTGATTTGTTGAAAAACTGAACAATACTATTTACGTGTCCAAAAAAGTTTTCAGTTCCTGAATATTTTCAAGGGAACGGCTACGTACTAAATTTAATATATGAGCGTAACATGGGACAAACATTGCCATGCATCGTCAATTTTTGCTTGTACTCCACCGTGCTCGCCAGACATTATTGCCGCGCCGTCGTAAGACTGACCAACTAACTTATTCCTACAACGATACTGGTCAAGTATGTCTGTTTGTATAAAACTTCAGCAGTTCGACTTCCGCTAGCATCGTAAAAACCTAGGAATCGTTCTTCGATTCCAGTTTCAGATAAATATCGAAACATTACAGTCAAATGCTCCCTATGACTGACATCGGGAGTTTCGTCAATCATTACAGACAGAAATGGAGCTTTATCTATCTCGATTCTAATGTGGTCTCGTAAAACGGATGCAATACTATGTATTAAATCATTTTGAATATCACTTGAGAGACCAGAAAACGCGGGGTTCTGAACTGAAGAACATAGTTCCAAATGAGAGTCCATTACGGTGTCATACTTGCTCAGATATAACAAGGTTTCAATATAGTTACCGCGGTTATCAGAATTCGGTGTCAATAAACTGTTTCATTAAATTCCTATTTCGAGCTACTTTCCTATTATGAGCTTCATGCGAATTAGTGAAAAATGGTTCTATCCTACTATTCCCGAAGTCATGTAAATCTAAACAGCTACGAATATGCTTTTCAGTCTGCACATGTTTTTTTGATGAATTCGTCAGATTATTAATATCTGTAAAACCCCCTTTATTCCATAAACTACTAGAATCTGAGAAAAGTAAACATGGAAAACAAAACATCTTATTTAATTTACATCTACCAGTCAGCCATTGATATTTATCGTAAAGGGAAACATTAAAATGTTTGAAAAACCCATCGCGTCGTTTGTAGTTTATAGTCATATCTGGTCGAGCACGACCTAGCCTAATTATGTGTTTCTTATTTTCAAAACTTAACCTTAAAAAGCATGTTTCCTCACGAAGCAAATAATCTGTCACACAAAAATCTAAAACTATTAATGCCGCCATCCTACTAATAACTTTTCAAATCTACTCTAAAAAAGTAATTTCAACTTGCTAATCTATCGACTTACCACAAATTCCTAATTACAACGACGGCGAACGCACAATTTCACAACAAACTCACGATTATCAAATTCTAATTGTTACACTAATACTACACTAATAACTTATATGAATACAACGAACAAAATGCTAATTAACTACAAGTATCAACAAAATTAAAGGTTATAATTCTATTAACTATTTACGTCAATCGTCAACAAACATTTAAAATTATTGTCCGAGAGCGTGGAGCGAACTTCGTCCCTCCTCCCGTCCCGTACCAAACCGAACGCTTACGAAATTCAGCGAATGGACCTATATTCCTACACTGTACCTATCATAACTCGACTAATTCCGGCTTACTATTGCCTCAAAAAACACCGTATCACGTGACCTGAAGTGACGTCATGACGAGATTATTTTGTATAGAAATTGATGTTTTCATAACCCGGGCGGACAACGAGTTATACTCGTACTGGAGGCACTAGAGCAAAATTGGCGCGCACTTTAAATGTTTTGTTTTCGTTGGAATATAAAGACATTTTTTTAAATGTAGGTTGGGGTTTTGTAATACTTTAATTTTATGGTGTAAGTATTAAATACATTCAGTGTGATTATTAAACACTGCTGAGAACTACTGACTGTCATAATTTCCTAAGGGAAGTCGACAGGAATCAGGTTATTCCTTAGCTACGCCCCTGGCATAGTGTTTATAAATTACATAAGCAGGCATCTGTAAAGGTTATAACTGTGTAACTGTCTACACAGATATCCCAAATAAAGTATGCGCTTCGGGAATAATCGTTTTTTTGTTTTGGAATTACGAACGTGCGATGATTAAATCACAGATCGAGCTGTTACAACCATGGAACTACTTGCCGGTGCACTACTACCAATCGCGGCACTACAAAACTTCGAAGCTTTGCCTCTGTGGAGGGTTACTCTTTGGCGCGATGTTCGTGCTAATTCGAGAACACGAAGATTACCGAAGCGCATACCTTTTCTGGTTTAACTTTACTTAGGTTTTTCATATCGTAAAATTTGATCATAACCCGATATGGCGACATGGCGAATCTAGTTTTGATTATTTCACTCAAACTTGCTTCGATCATAAATGCGCAACAAATACATTGCATTAGCTGCTGTTTGGTGTGTTGTGTATCTGCACCACGAATTCAACTGAAACTCAGAAATATAGATGAATGTTTTGACGAATTAACTAGACATTTTTTTTTTGTCAGCCGATGGTATGTCAAATGATGAAGCAAGAAGATGGCGCAGCATTACAGCACAAACTGTCAGACCGACTGGCGCGACTCAACGCGGCAGTCGCTGCACTCGCCGCTGCTACTGCAGGTAAGGAAACGCTCATTATGCTGTCAATTCCAGAGGGGCACGTTCCATTCGGCAGAATTTCTTGAACAACTAAGCTACACATATTCGGCTTTCATTTGGCTCACGCCGACCGACATCTACACTCGTTGAATTATGTTTGGGTCGGCTCGGCACAGTTTGAGCTCGGCCGAGCGGCTTTTTCCGAACATATATCTACATATATTCGATTTTGCCACCCGGGTGAGCCGAATCTTGCCGCCGACCTGAATAAGAGTGTAACACGCGACTACTAACCCTGGATGATATCTGTCGGTCAGTGTTACTGGGTTATTCATAATAATGAAATTCTGAACTGTGGTCCTGAGTATAGAGTTATGCCCGTATAATTCCAAGTTTATTTTAATCCTTATTACTTGCCACAGATCGCGAGCACCCCGACTACGCTGCCGCAGACCGTGCGGTCAGAACTATCAGTGAACTGATGCCGCAAGTTGTACAAGGTCAGTCCTTCTACTTTAAAATAACACAAAAGTTTTACATATTGTAGAGAAATCAAATTTCTTCACTACAAAAACTCACGTATAATAATTTGGTTTATTAATTTAACAAAAATAGGAATATCGTATCAAAAATATAAAAACGTGTAATAAAAATATAAGATTCGTCGTCAAAAAATAAGTTTAGTCGTGTGGATTTGGAAAAGTTTATTACGGAAAACTAGCGGTACATCAAAGGGTGGAATGTTGTAACGTTATAAAGCTTCGGGAAGCTGCGGAACGATTGCAATCGGCCGTTTAGTCCGCGTCGCTGTTTTCGTAAAGGGCTCGTCAAAAAAAGATGAACCTACGTGTGGTGAACTCTTTACCACTTTATTCTTCTGTAACCATAGATACTTCTATTTTGTCATACTCATAATGTATTGTCATTGTCCTATCAATATGTCACGTTTTTGCTAATTAAAACCTACAGATAGGTTTTGGCTATTATTTCAATTTAATTAGCAAAACGAAACGACTAAGGTCCCATGGACAAATATCTACGACCGGAGCGGTTTGATGGGGACCCGTCCCTAAGCACGGCGGCTACAGAATGGTCACACTGGAAGAAAACTTTCGTTAACTTCCTTGCGGCACAGAACTCGGATACTACTACTGATAAGGTCAAGTTTACCATACTAATTAATCACGTGTCTCCAAACGTATACCCACATAAGCGAGTATGAAACATACGAACAGGCATTGACCCTCTTGAACAAACTTTATGTAAAACCTAATAACATCCTGTATGCACGTCACGCTCTCGCCACTCGGAGACAAAGTAGCCACGAGACTATCGACACTTACATCCTAGCCTTGAAGCACCTGTCCAAGGATTGAAATTTCACTGCTGTCGATAGTAAGACCAACCGGGATGACAACATTCGCGACGCATTCATAGCTGGCATCTCCTCAACAAAAATAAGAGAGAGACTTCTTGAAAACTTTTGCCTAACTTTGGACGAAGCACATAACCAGGCGCGCTCCTTGGAGATGGCTGAAGTTAATACGCTACATTTTAACCACATACCTATGAACGCGGCTACCGAAAATATCCCTAATAACACTAATGTACGGAATACTCCTATCCCCAGTGGAAATTCAAGTGCCTCTGCAGCCACGCCGGCCTTCCAGGATCGCTCGAATCGCAAATGTTTCTTCTGTGGAGGACAGGTGCATCCACGCAAGACATGCTCCGCCTTCAATGTTACCTGTCAACTTTGTAACAAAAAAGGGCATCTCGCAAAAGTCTGTTGTAGTAAGAACCCAACTAGCGCTGCCACGTCTGACCAGGAAAATGTCACTGCCTGCATCATTGCTGCATCACCGTCGTCCTTACACAAAGCCATTGTCCCTGCATACATCAAAGGTATTAGAGCTGACGCACTATTAGATACAGGCAGTTCTAAAAGTTTCATTAATTTAGAATTTTCTAAACTGTATTCTCTGAAGATAAAACCTAGCCAGCAGACAATCTCTATGGCCTCTCTTAATCATACATCTTCAGTCAAAGGAGAAACCTGCCTCATGCTTACCTTAGGTAAACACACATATGAGAACGTTCAACTGCTTGTGGTCGAAAATTTATGCTCAGATATGATTATAGGGCACGACGTGTTAGAGAAGCATTCCTCATTAGAATTCGCATTTGGAGTTCCGAAAGAACCTTTCGTCGTGTGCAACGTAATCGAAGCATCTGTCCCTGCTGTGCCTTTATTCGCTAATCTATCTCCCGAATGCAGACCGATTGCTATCAAATCTCGAAGATACAGTGATGACGACCGACGTTTTATGGAAGAGAAAGTGAAGAATCTCTTAGAAGAAGGTGTTATTGAAGAGAGCCGGTCACCATGGCGAGCGCAGGTACTGATCACTAAGAATGCAAATCACCGAAAACGCCTAGTAATCGACTACTCCCGAACTATAAATCGATTTACAGAACTGGACGCCTATCCACTTCCCAGTATAGAGGAACTGATATCAAAAGTGGCAAAATATTCTGTATTTAGCGCCATAGATTTAAAAAGCGCCTATCACCAAGTTCCGATTTTACCAGAGGAGAGACCATACACTGCGTTCGAAGCAGCTGGAAATCTATACCAGTTCCGACGTATACCTTTTGGAGTAACGAATGGAGTTTCCAGCTTTCAGAGAACTATAGATTGGCTTATTCGAACGGAGAATCTGAAGGGCACATTCGCATATCTCGACGATATAACAATTTGCGGCAAAACACTAGAAGAGCACGACTATAATCTGCAAAATTTTCTTGCTGCAGCTAAAAAGTACGGTCTAACCCTCAATGAAGCAAAATCAATATTTAAACAAACTTCTATCAACATACTTGGCTATACGGTCGCCAATAATATCATCAAACCGGACAATTCTAGATTAGAACCTCTTCTAAACTTACCCCCACCTCAAGTCTTGCCCAGTTTGCGAAGAGCCCTAGGTATGTTCGCTTATTACTCAAAGTGGATTTCAAACTTCTCCGAAACGGTACATGAGCTATCAAAGACCAAAACATTTCCGCTGAGTGACAATATGATTAAAGATTTCCAAGAACTTAAGAACGCCATAGCCAAGTCTTGTGTTCACGCCATTGACAATAAAATGCCATTTACCGTAGAAACTGATGCCTCGGAGCACTCCATTGCGGCAACCCTTTCGCAGACGGGCAGGCCTTTAGCATTCTATTCGAGAACACTTTATCGAAGTGAGCAGAATCATTCAGCTATTGAAAAGGAAGCTTATGCAATCGTCGAGTCCTTGAAGAAGTGGCGACATTTTCTTATAGGGAAATCATTTCTGCTCGTCACTGACCAGAAATCCGTTTCTTTCATGTTTGATGCTAAGCACACCAGTAAAATAAAAAACGAGAAGTTACAGCGCTGGCGATTAGAACTATCTCCATACAAATATGACATCGTATACAGGCCTGGCACGCAGAACTATGTAGCGGACGCCCTCTCCCGTGTTTGTGCTATCGTCGAAACACCTGCAAAGTTACGATCACTTCACGAAGCCCTTTGTCACCCGGGTGTAACCAGAATGGCACATTGGGTGCGTTCCAAAAACTTGGGCCTATTCGATTGAAGAGATAAAGAGTATGACGAAAGACTGTCGCATCTGTTCTGAGGTTAAGCCTAGATTCATTAGAGCTGATCCACAAAATAAACTGATTAAAGCGATAGCACCTTTTGAACGGCTGAGCATGGATTTTAAGGGACCAGTACCATCTAAATCGAGCAACAGATTCATTTTAACAGTAATCGATGAGTACTCCCGCTTTCCGTTCGCCTTTCCATGCTCTGATATAAGCGCAAAGATGGTAATCAAGCATTTAGACAGCATTTTTAACATGCCGGCCTACGTGCACTCGGACCGAGGGACTTCATTTCTATCGGCTGATGTAAAAGATTTTCTACACTCCAGGCAAATAGCGACCAGTCGTACAACGCCATACAACCCTCAAGGCAATGGCCAAGTTGAAAGGCTCAATTCTACGCTCTGGAAAACTGTACAGTTAGCATTGAAAACTAAGAATCTGCCGATAGAGAGCTGGGAAGTTGTCCTATCGCAAGCGTTACACTCCATACGCTCGCTTCTTTGTACTGGTCCAAATTGTACGCCGCATGAAAGGATGTTCCGCCACTCTCGGAGATCGCTGAATGGAGATTCAATTCCGACATGGCTAACGGGCTCAAACAGAGTATTTATGCGACGCTTTGACCGGAAAACAAAATATCAACCACTAATCGAGGAGGTGGAGGTACTGGAGACTAACCCCACTTATTCGTACGTTCGAACGATGGATGGTCGCGAAACTACTGTGTCCAACCGCCATTTAGCACCTTTGGGTGGCAACGGAGAAGACATGCCCGCAATCAACGAGTTTGAGTTTGTGGACGCCGAACCCCAAATATCACAGTCACCATCACCATCACCGCCGACAACTTTGCCTTCTTCACCGACAACATACTCGCCCCCAGTCTTGCTGCCGGCGACTCTGACATCACCGCCACCATCGGAGGCTTTGCAAGGAGAACAGGAGCGAATGAGCTCGGACGGGATCAAGCCCCCAGTCTTGGAGCCCCCCGGAGGTCAGCCAGATTACGGAACCCGCCGAAGTTTTTACTCGATTACATCTGGCCGGGGTGAATGTGGTGAACTCTTTACCACTTTATTCTTCTGTAACCATAGATACTTCTATTTTGTCATACTCATAATGTATTGTCATTGTCCTATCAATATGTCACGTTTTTGCTAATTAAAACCTACAGATAGGTTTTGGCTATTATTTCATATTTCGAGTATAAATCACCAGGTAACTTTTACGATTAAGACGGAATTTACGTGAAAAACAATAAACAAGTGCTCATAACTACGATAACCAAAAATAAAATCAATATGTTTGGGAGAAAAACCGCTCCTGACGAACTGCACCCAGTGCCTGGACTGACGCAGGACGCGCAATAGAGCAACCTGGGCCCTCAGGCGTACTCACAGGCAACAGACACACGTTGGTTTAGAACAGCACTAGATGTGGTCGGCAGTAAGATCGGCCTGGTTGGTACGCTAGTACCCCGGTAAGTTGGGCGAAAATGTATCTTTTTGACTGGTCTTATACCTATGACAAATAAAAAAGTTTTAGACCAGAGAATAAGACAAAAAGTTAAGTTGATAGAAAGGGTAACGGACCATTGCATGGAATAATTCTCCCATGTAAGGAAACCACACAGGAGACGGCTATGTAGGTAAATTTCACCAGCACATCAATACAGCACTACGAGTACTAAGCTCACTTTTGTACTTCATATTATATTGAAAATTTCGTATATTAACTCAAACACGTTGATTTATTATGCACCAGAGTGCGTAAACTAATATACATTTTTAAAAATTTACGTAATATTGCCGACTTAGTTAATTAGACAGGTTTATTTGGCGTTGTGTCAATCTATTATTACCTACTGCATAACATCCTGGGGTGGTGCCGCTAAATCAATTTTACTGCACCTAGAACGCGCTTAAAGAGCAGTTTTAAAGGTTGCGACTTTACGTCCATTTAGATTTCCTACACACCAGCTTTATATGGCATGTAAGGTGCTAACAGTACGTCGATTATTTGTTTTGAATGTAGTTTTATTGCAACATACTGAACTCTATTTTAGCCCAGTACCTCCTGATAGGAGAAGAAAAGATTTGGTATGTGCTAACTCTCAGACTAAACATTCTTTTGCTAATCGATTTTATTTATTTTTAGGGCCCTACTTGTATAACCAGTTTAACAGAGTGCTAAAGATTTATAGTTTAAGTTATAATAGGTGTAACTTACTAGTACGGGAATATTTGTAAAAACTCAATTACGTAGACACGGAAAAACTACTACAAATTTTAAAATAATATCTATAAGACCTACTCTATTAAAAGTCTATTCCTTTGTCTAATTAATAATAGTGTCCACTTTATCTAGTTTAATATTATTTGTTAATTTATTTATACATAATTTATCATACATAATCTAGTTTTAAAGTAATATACCCATAGAGTTACTATTTAAGTTATAGAAAATATTGTCTTCTTTTTAATTTAGCTTAGTAATAAACTTATTGTTATCTTCTTTTTAAATGTTTGATGTAAATTGATGGCCTGAAACACAGGTTTTTCATAAACCTAGTTCAGGCAGGTCTACATTACAGTTAGAATTAAATTTACCCCGATTATAATTAATCTTAATTTTACTTTATACTTGAATACTTTTTTTTTTAAACATTGATTTTCGACGACTATAACATTTTTGACAACATTGTTTTGAAACCAATTACAGAAATAAAAATATCGCTGATCGGCTTGCAACTAAAAAGTTATCACTGCAGAATCCTGACGCTGCAATATGTATATTTAGGTTTATTTTGCGATTACTTGCAGGACAAACTTTTTAATAAACAAAAAGTGTGGAAAAACGTTGTCATGAGGGCATGTGATTCGGAGGAACGAGGACATATCGCTAGGAAAGTTTCGAGTATGCATGTATGAGTAGGAAAAAAACAAAGAAACGATGGATGGACTGTGTGAAAGATGATATGGCTAGAAAGGGAGTGACTACCGATATGACGACTAATAGAGAAGTATGGAAGAAAAATACATGTTGCGCTAACCCCAAATAAATTGGTATAAGGGCAGGAGCATGATGATAGGATGTAAAGTAGAAGTACATCCTCTCCATACTTCGAGGCTAGTACCTAAATGCAAGAGATGCCAGGCGTACGAACATACACACAAATACTAAAGAACCTTGATGTAGGTAGCAAATGTACAGCAAACATCTTACTGCTGACTGCAAAAAACTGGCAGACGAGAAGCTAAAATGTGTCTACTGTGGGGAACCACATCCTGCTAATTATAGAGGATGTTTAGTAGCCCGGGAAATGCAAAGCATAAAAAACAAAACTATTAAGAAGCCGGTAGCAAAAAGCCAGATTTGGTGTGGCTTTTTGCAGCCGAAAATGTGCAAACTAGCTCACAAACGCAAACCCATTACGTGACACAAAACCATCACAAGAAAACATACGCGCATATTAGAGCCAAAACTGTTAACCTTGCGAATTTCCGTGAGAGTTTTAATGCCGATAAAGGAATGGAAGAAAAGTTGGACGGAATTATTAAATTGATGTCCTCATTTAACGCTCATTTGGATAGACTAGAAAATAGTGTTACGAATGCTATTTCCATGCAGAAAAAAATAATCCATTAAAAATAATGGCATGGAACTCAAATCGACTACTTAAACATCAACAAGAATTAGAAGTAGTCCTAATCACAGAAAACTTCGATGTTTGCCTTATATCTGAAACTCACTTTACTTTATGTATGATTAAGCAATCCTATACGACTACCCCTGAGAAGAAATGGCGAAACAAACTCAGGGGTCCGAGTCTCTTTTAAAGTCCAGACATAATCTTGGTCAGATCATGTGAGGACCATGTAGATCCGTGTCTGATGGAGGAAAGAACCACACAAATTTGAGTGGACCTGTCCAATCAGTGCAAGCATTTGTCAGTAAACGTGCAGCTCAAGACTTAACGAGCTCAACGACTTGACGAACAATACCAAAGAAAGGACATTAGGGTAGGCCGCATAAAGTGCTCAAAATGCCAGACCATCATTAAAATTAACTGAAAAAGAGAGAAAAAAAATTAAGAAAAAAAAAATACCCGCATAGTGATTCACAATAAATTAAAGTAATAAATACAATACTTTCCAAAGTAAATATTCATGTAATTGAGAATTTTGAATCTCTGTCATTATGAAAGCTTGACTTTGGTCCAGCTTACCACGCTCATTAATGCTGCATTTCAGTTTAAACACGTTTCTGACATGTGGAAAGTAGCTGAAGTCTTTATGATAGCCAAGCCTGGGGAGCCACCTCATCTCTGTCATTATGAAAGCTTGACTTTGGTCCAGCTTACCACGCTCATTAATGCTGCATTTCAGTTAAAACACGTTTCTGAAATGTGGAAAGTAGCTGAAGTCTTTATGATAGCCAAGCCTGGGGAGCCACCTCATGAAACAACATCTTCAACAATCAGTCTCACTGTTGCCTGTGTTCTCAAAATTAATTAATTTTGAGAAATTATTTCTAAAGAGATTGAAGCCTTTTATTTAAACTGAAAATCTAACCCCCATTACCAGTTCGGATTTAGAGAACAACCTCCTACACAGAATTACTATATATATTATATATAGTATTGATATTATTGAAATTTTGATATTATTGAAAGAACACTAGATGAGAAGAAGGTGTGCTCCACGGTTTTCCTTGATGTTGCACAGGCTTTCGATAAAGTATGGCATGATGGCCTCATTTATAAACTAAAAACAGTGCTGCCCCAAAAATATTCAGATATCTTAGAGCTTAGGATATAGTTTAATTTACTAAGAGATTGTTTAGGATAAGACAAAAAAACGCTTATCCAGACCTTAGGCAGATACAAGCTGGAGTACCACAAGGGAGTGTACTTGGTCAGGTCCTGTATTTACTATACACCTGCGATATTCCTGAGCTAGAATAATTTAATTGCAACTTTTGCTGATGACACAGCTATCATGGCTGTGAAAATAGTCACGAGAATGCCGTAGAAAGGGTTCGAGAGTCCATAAATCGTGTCTATGAGTGGACTGCAACATGGCGTATCAATCTCAATGAAAGCAAGTGTATCCACATTGACTTCACCAATAAAAAGCCACAATACTTCCCGGAATTTTTTATGAATAATCAAGTAATACTAATAAGTATCTCGGCATGACCTTGGATGCAAAACTGCGCTGCAAAGAGCATATCAAAAAGAAAAGAGCCGAACTAGATATTAGATACAAAAATGTATTGGCTACTTGGTAGACAGTCACCACTGTCAATATCTAACAAATTCTTGTTATACAAGCAAGTTTTAAAGCCTGTATGGACCTATGGTATTCATCTATGGAGCTGCACCAGCCAAAGCAATCCTCAAATTATACAACAATTCCAAAACAAAGTACTCAGGGATATAGGTCAAGGCGCCCTGGTACATAAGAAAAGCGACCTCCACCGGAAACTCAATGAAATATGCAGAAGTTCAGGAACACAAACTTCATCATCACATTAATCTCCAGGCGATCCAACTTTCTTCCGATCTTTGACATCACTGAATTAGTGCGATAACTAAAAAGGGTAAAACCTTTTGAGTTAGTTTAGTGAAGTGTAAGTGAACTTAAACTGTAGTGCAAGTGCTGACTAAAGAACACGTGAATTAAGTGTCTTCCCCTTAACATATTTATTTATTTTATTTTTATAAGTATCACCAACTGTGATTTATAAGGAAAAAAAAAATAAAAAAAAAAATGGAAGTGTCCGTTTGTAGTGTCACAATAACAGAATAAGAGAGAAAGAATAACATTGTTTGGTGACACAGTTCGTGAAATACAAAATACAACAGTAAAATGACGATGATGAATTATAATTTAAAGTTATCTGTTAACCAGCCCACTAGAATAAAGAGTCAAACATGTATAGATAATATTGTACATAACTTTAAAAGAGCCTGTAAAGTAGAAGTATTTGAATTCGCGCTATCCGATCATACAGCGCAATTAATGAAAATACCCGTTAAAAACTGTTGCACTCTAAGATACTGGCGTATGAATAGGCGTGATTATAAATCAGAAAATATTTCAAAATTTCAAAATTGTCTGCGTAGGTTGTCATTCTCTGAAATATATGAAACAAGTGATGCTAACACAGCTTACAATACATTTATAGAAACATTTTCGCTTTTCTACCATTAATGCTTTCCTAAAATATCTATAACCATACATACGGCAACTAAATCTAAATGGGTATCACGTGGTATCAAAATATGCAGCAAAAAGAAGCGACAACTTTTATGGCAATACAGACGTGACCCTAATGGAACTAATAAACATAACTTGACTAAGTACTCTAAATTATTTAAGAAAATTATGCAACTAACACAATATGCACAGAATAATTATAAAATAAAACAATCAAATAATAAATCTAAAACTAGTTGGAAAATTATCAATAACTCAAAGCAAAACATACCACGAAATCTTATCACAAAAATAAAAGTAAACAGTGACACTGTAACAGATCCTCAGAAAATAGCCAATGAATTTAACAGCTACACTTTATTGAAAAAGTAGTCCCACTTGTTGATTCAGGAAATCAAGTCACTTCAAAAATCCCAAATAGAGACAAATCATTTTTTATGCCCCCTTGTATGCCGCAGGACGTGTTTAGAATAATCAAACTATTGAAAAATACGAACAGCGTGGGTCATGACGGAATATCAACAAAAATTGTTAAGTTGGTGGCTCCAGAAATTTGTACGCATTTAAGCCATTTGATTAATTTAAGTATAAGTACTGGCATATTCCCTGATGCTTTAAAAAAATCAATTGTAAAACCTATATTTAAAAAAGAAAATAGAGAATCCATGGAATTTTACAGACCTATTTCGATTATTAGTGTTTTCTCCAAAATTTTTGAAAAATATATTTATAAAGAATTAAGTGCTTATTTGGATAAACATAATATACTAGTTAACGAACAAAAAGGATTCAGAGAAAGCCGAACTATAAATATGGCTGTTTACGATTTCCTACATAAAGTTATGGTAAATGTCGATAGAACCAATCCCGTCTGCACCATATTCTGTGATATGACGCAGGCGTTTGATTACGTCAGGCATGATATTTTAATAAATAAGTTGGAAGCATATGGTGTAAGAGGCAATGTTCTAAAATTAATAAAAACATATCTTAGTAATAGAAAACAGGTCACGGAGATATCTAGGATAAACGCTAAAACTAAATGTGAAGAAATATTTCATTCGCACGAACAAGTAGTCAAGTATGGAGTCCCCCAGGGTAGTGTGATGGGTCCCCCACTATTCATAGTATATATAAATGACTTACCTAAACATGTAGACCAACCAGTTACGCTCTTTGCTGATGATAGCACTATCACAACTCAATGTAATACTAAAGATAGCTACAATAATGACATTAATAATTCTTTGACATCAATAATAAATTGGATGAATAATAATAATCTAAAAATTAATCTTAATAAAACTAACGTAATGCACTTCATTCAACGTTTATCAACTATGACTGATCTTAGCATCCAATACAATAATAGAATTATTACAGAAGTTGAAAGCACTAAATTCCTTGGAGTCACGATTGACAAAAAGCTAAACTGGAAAGCGCACGTGGAAGAACTCAGTAAAAAAGTTAGTAATTCTTGTTACGCGCTGTTCAAACTGGTCCCAGTGCTTAACACTGAATCATTGCTCACGGCATATCATGGTTTGGTTTCTTCAGACTTAAGGTATGGGATAATTTTCTGGGGCAACTCAACCGACAAGGACATACCCTTTAAAGCCCAAAAAAGGTGTATCAGGACTATGTTTAAGTTACAGTCAACGGAAAGTTGTAAGCCCTACTTTAAAAAATATAAAATATTAACTCTGCCTTGCCTTTACATTTTAGACATTGTCATGTTTGTGAAATCAAATCGACACTTATTTCCACGTCAATCAGAAGTGGTCGATCACAACCGTAGTAGACGCGATGACAGTATTCTATGTCTACATAGATCGAAAACAGCATTACTGCACAAGAGTGTTTTCTGTATGGCCCCTAAAATTTTCAATAAACTCCCAAAGAGTTGGAAGGAGCTTAATGTCCGTCAATTAAAAAATAAATTAAAGATACTGCTAGAAGGGAAAGCATACTACAGTATTCTAGAATTTCTTAACGGCAACATCTAGTACCTAATATTATCAATACATCTTTGACATAATCTTGACATAATCTGTACATAAAGCAACATATTATTGCTATGATGATAATTTTAATTGATATTTAGTCATTGTTTCGTAATTATGACCATATATTTAATTTTATTCTTAACAAAATTGACATTTACTTTTTATTATTTTTGTCCATATGTAATTGTTCAAACTTATCCAATAACTATTATTAGGTACTGAAATTTAAATATTTGTACGCCACTAAGGCCAAACATGACTGGTCATAAACTACAACGTATTTAATAACTTGCATGCTCTGTATGTGTACTCATGTTTCCACAAATAAAGAATCTTGAATCTTGAATCTTGAATGAAAACAAATGCATAAGAAAGTATATACGGCAATATATACGTACTTATAACAAAAAAAACATGTTTCAAAGTTTTTGTCTGTCTGTCTGTTTGTTCCGGCTAATCTCCAAAACGGCTGGACCGATTTTGACGGGACTTTCACTAGCAGATAGCTGGTGTTATAAGCAGATACTTACTTTTATTATAGAAAAATGCACGCAGGCGAAGCCACGGGTTTTTTTTAAACGTGTATGCGTTTTTTTTATGTCTTCGTCTTGTGATATTGTAAATAGCTGTAAAATATGCTAAATGAACATATGAAATTTCGCTCTGTAGTGCCCTAAAATTATGGTTATGAGTTGCAATAATTAAAATAAAGTAACTCTGAATATTTAGTATTACAACTTAAAACATTTAAAAGTTTCATAACAGTTACCATCCCAATTCAGTGTTATAAGCGTTATTCATAATCAATTTTTTTGTACATTACAAAGTAATATTTTATAATTGAATTTAGTCATATCGAACAATTAATCAATACAGCGAAATATTTGACAGCTATTTGCGACATTACCAATTTTGTGGAGGCACCCTCTTAGTCATAATAATATTGCAGACTCTCAAACTCTCTGCGGCACTAAGACGGACAAGGAACAGGCCGCCATGATACGCGACTTGCGAGCGCTGTGTGAAGCTAGTCGCGAGATATGCGGCAGTGCGGGGCAACCGCAGGTGAGTTGTGAGCTGTGAGCTGTTGATAACTTACTTGCGAGCGCTGTGTGAAGCTAGTCGCGAGATATGCGGCAGTGCGGGGCAACCGCGGGTGAGTTGTGAGCTGTGAGCTGTTGATAACTTACTTGCGAGTGCTGTGTGAAGCTAGTCGCGAGATGTGCGGCAGTGCGGGGCAACCGCAGGTGAGTTGTGAGCTGTGAGCTGTTGATAACTTACTTGCGAGTGCTGTGTGAAGCTAGTCGCGAGATATGTGGCAGTGCGGGGCAACTGCAGGTGAGTTGTGAGCTGTTGATAACTTACTTGCGAGTGCTGTGTGAAGCTAGTCGCGAGATGTGCGGCAGTGCGGGGCAACCGCAGGTGAGTTGTGAGCTGTTGATAACTTACTTGCGAGCGCTGTGTGAAGCTAGTCGCGAGATATGCGGCAGTGCGGTGCAACCGCAGGTGAGTTGTGAGCTGTGAGCTGTTGATAACTTACTTGCGAGTGCTGTGTGAAGCTAGTCGCGAGATGTGCGGCAGTGCGGGGCAACCGCAGGTGAGTTGTGAGCTGTTGATAACTTACTTGCGAGCGCTGTGTGAAGCTAGTCGCGAGATATGCGGCAGTGCGGGGCAACCGCAGGTGAGTTGTGAGCTGTGAGCTGTTGATAACTTACTTGCGAGTGCTGTGTGAAGCTAGTCGCGAGATGTGCGGCAGTGCGGGGCAACCGCAGGTGAGTTGTGAGCTGTGAGCTGTTGATAACTTACTTGCGAGTGCTGTGTGAAGCTAGTCGCGAGATATGCGGCAGTGCGGGGCAACTGCAGGTGACTTGTGAGCTGTTGATAACTTACTTGCGAGCGCTGTGTGAAGCTAGTCGCGAGATATGCGGCAGTGCGGGGCAACCGCATGTGAGTTGTGAGCTGTGAGCTGTTGATAACTTACTTGCGAGTGCTGTGTGAAGCTAATCGCGAGATGTGCGGCAGTGCGGGGCAACCGCAGGTGAGTTGTGAGCTGTGAGCTGTTGATAACTTACTTGCGAGTGCTGTGTGAAGCTAGTCGCGAGATATGCGGCAGTGCGGGGCAACTGCAGGTTAGTTGTGAGCTGTTGATAACTTACTTGCGAGTGCTGTGTGAAGCTAGTCGCGAGATGTGCGGCAGTGCGGGGCAACCGCAGGTGAGTTGTGAGCTGTTGATAACTTACTTGCGAGCGCTGTGTGAAGCTAGTCGCGAGATATGCGGCAGTGCGGGGCAACCGCAGGTGAGTTGTGAGCTGTTGATAACTTACTTGCGAGCGCTGTGTGAAGCTAGTCGCGAGATATGCGGCAGTGCGGGGCAACCGCAGGTGAGTTGTGAGCTGTTGATAACTTACTTGCGAGCGCTGTGTGAAGCTAGTCGCGAGATGTGCGGCAGTGCGGGGCAACCGCAGGTGAGTTGTGAGCTGTTGATAACTTACTTGCGAGCGCTGTGTGAAGCTAGTCGCGAGATATGCGGCAGTGCGGGGCAACCGCAGGTGAGTTGTGAGCTGTGAGCTGTTGATAACTTACTTGCAAGTGCTGTGTGAAGCTAGTCGCGAGATGTGCGGCAGTGCGGGGCAACCGCAGGTGAGTTGTGAGCTGTTGATAACTTACTTGCGAGCGCTGTGTGAAGCTAGTCGCTAGATGTGCGGCAGTGCGGGGCAACCGCAGGTGAGTTGTGAGCTGTGAGCTGTTGATAACTTACTTGCGAGCGCTGTGTGAAGCTAGTCGCGAGATATGCGGCAGTGCGGGGCAACCGCAGGTGAGTTGTGAGCTGTTGATAACTTACTTGCGAGTGCTGTGTAAAGCTAGTCGCGAGATATGCGGCAGTGCGGGGCAACCGCAGGTGAGTTGTGAGCTGTTGATAACTTACTTGCGAGCGCTGTGTGAAGCTAGTCGCGAGATATGCGGCAGTGCGGGGCAACCGCAGGTGAGTTGTGAGCTGTTGATAACTTACTTGCGAGCGCTGTGTGAAGCTAGTCGCGAGATATGCGGCAGTGCGGGGCAACCGCAGGTGAGTTGTGAGATGTTGATAGAGTACCCTTTTGCTGTGCCCTACATGGTCCATAATGATCTAAATTATATAGCTACCACCTAAGTACACATTATGGTAAAGCAATAAAGCTATTGAGAAATTGAGTATTGAGTACTAGCGATAGCGGGAGCTAGCAACCGAAAAATAGTACGCGCATGAAACGTTGATTTACAACACACCGCAAAGATAAATAAAAATTCATTATAATAATTATTGTGTAATAAGTATTTGTGACAGATGTCAGATGGGCTAGCTTTTTCGTGCCTGGCAAAAACCCGCCAAACACTATATTTAAAAAAAAAAAAAAAAAAATGGTAATTTGTTGACAAAATAAATAATTTGATGAATTATTGTGTTTATTAATATATTCACAAAAATAAAATTGGCATAAAAAGGCATGAAGGTTCTTTGTTGAAGTTAAAAATAATCGCACATCTCTGACTCTGTGACTAGGTATATTTATAGTTATAAAAAAGTAAAGCAAAGCAAAAAGCACACGTGTTCAATACACTGTATTGCGCACCTAACAACGTCGCAACAAAGAGCCATTTTCCGAGCAAGTATGGTTAAAACTCACTTTGGTATCATTGTTTGATAGATGTAAAATAATAAAGCATTTTTTTTTTTTTTGTTTTGCAAGTATACTAGCATTATCTTTTGTGTGGCAGGGTCTGAGCGACGCCGCTGCCAAGTTCTCCGCGGTATCTGGCAAGCTGGTGTACATCGTCAGTCCTAAAGCTCAAGATGTGCACGAGAAACAGGTAAGGAAGTGGCATGAGACTGTGACATGTCTACCCGATTGTTCTCGAAGGGTTGTGTTTTCACTGGTTTAAAACGATGACCAATTACCACCACCTTATATGACCTTTCACAGGTGCTAGCTTTATCAGCTGCATCATGCGGCAAGGCGGGCGAGCTGTTGTCTCAAGTGCAGCGTCTGACAGAGTTGATACCGGATGCTGGCGCAGCCGCCGAGCTCGACAGCCGAGGTGCCCGCGCTGCCGATGCTGCGCAGGCGTTACTTACTGTGGCACAGGTGAGCAGACAAGAGGGAATATAAATGTCAAATTAGTTCCGCGTAGATGGGGCTAAGTGCTTGTTACTTTAATGCATCAAACACTCATCGCTCTCTCGCGACGAAGCTTCCAGACACAATCCCATTGCAAGATGATATTCAGCTTTAAAATTTTGTCTTCTTTCTTCAATAAACCTGCTCATTCCTTATAAGGCCAGAGACGGTCAGTGGGCGGAAACACGTCCATATTTCACTCACATTATTCCGCAAATCATGGCAACTTCGCAGACGCGCAAATTTTCCGCTAAAATTTATTTATTTTATTTTGCTAAAACGATGCTAAATTCCGGCACAGTTTCCCACCCGCATTTTTACCTAATCTTATCGGCCATATTTCCAGTCTTGAAGTCTTTTATTCTGATTTGCAAAGGTTGTAAGATTTTAGTACTAACTTTTCTTTATCGCGGTTCAAATCACATACACCAAACTTATTTTCCACCTATTTCTTCCACAGGCAACAGCTGCAACTATTGGAGATCCTCACTGCCAGAAAGAGCTTATCTCAGCAGCTGAGAAGCTGCGCAGTACAGCATCAGAGCTGACGTCATCGTGTGCGCCGCACCTTGCGCAGCGTCCTGAGATGAAGCAGCAAGTGTTGAGCTCGCAGACACAGCTTGCTGACAGTCTCGACAAGCTCGTGGAAGCCTGTAAGTCTGCACAATGTGGTAAGTTTAGTGATGATGCTATTATATTCGCGGAATTAATGGCACTTAAATAAACTTAATGCACTATTCTTCTTAGACCTATTAGAATAGAAGATGGCCGGCGACAGATCTCGAGAAAAATAAATATCCGGCGTGAAAATATATGATTCTATACAGCATGATAATTATACAAAATGATTCTATACAGCATGATAATTATACAATATAGATATACAAAGCGTGTTCATACACAAAATGGTTGTATACAGTGTTCTTAGACTTAGAATAATGTTGATTGTGAGATTTTATGCTAAATCGATCTACACACCAACCTCTCGTACTTACATACCATCCTATACGGCTTGTTTCAAAACATACGAGTATAATATATTCTTATACGACGTGGCCATATGTGATCAAATACGCTATGCATCTCATACAGAGTTACATTTCACAGGTAACTTAGTTGATGTGCCATCAGCTCAGCAACAAGAGAAGCAGCGTCTGACGTTCATCAGCAGTGTGTCCGGAGCTAAGGACCGACTGGATGCTGCCGAACGACAGCTGAAAGAGGTTAGTTTTTATATAAACTTGCTCTCAAACTCTCAACATATTATTAAGTTCAATGCATAGTGCAGTGGCGAAGGGTGGGTTTATGAGAAAGGTAAGCCGGAGCAAAAAAAATGCTTACCTAGCCCGGACGTGGCGCACGTAGTCCAGTTGCTTAAAATCTGTTACTGACTTCCTGGCTTCAGTCTTCTATAAGCAGATGTCTTCAGTCCACCTTTACCATACGTGTAAGCACTGATAGATTGAAACAGTATCTTGCAAGTATAATAAAAGTGGCTTTGAAGAAAGCCGTTTGTGGTGTGATCAGTGTGATGACGTTGACGTATGATGTCTACTAGACAAAACTACTTAACTACAATACTACTGACTTATTCTACTTATACTCTAAAGCTATTCGTCTATTCTTTCGTACAAAGTACGCTAAGACATTATCATAAAAACCGGGATGATTCTTAATTTTTAGCAATAAATGTTTTTCTATAGAAAAAATGGCTAGATCAGATAATCGTTCTTGTTTTTGAGAATTACGCATGTACGTATGAATTCGCTTCAAAGCCGAAAACGACCTCTCCGCGGATGCCACTGTAACGGGAAGTGTCAAAAATATACTACCTAATTTTGTAATTTGTGGAAAAGTGTCACACAATAATGAATTTTGAAAATTGAGATTAAGCTCGTAAACATCTAGTTTGTTCAAAGACGGAGTTGTGTATAAGACTTTCAACTCGTTCTTTAAAGCAGTGATCTCAATTATTTGCGGAAATTTTAATAGCAAAGAAGATATTATTTCATCAGGAAATGATCTACTATAAAAACTATACTTAGATTTATTAAGTAAATTAAGAAAACTCATTTGAGAAAGTGATTGGTACCTGTGTTGTATTTGCGTCTTAACATTGTCTATTATTTCAATGAAAGACGCCGATACATAGTTCTAGTGTCTACTTCTGTATTTAGTCGTCCACGCTGACGCGGTGGTTCATGGAATTCCTGGACGCTGTCATAAATAAAATCAAAATTATTTATAAAATCATTCGCAAGCCAACTATTGAATAAATCTATTTCGCGGTTTGCCACTTTGATATCAATCTGTTTTGACTGCAATAAATTAAAAAGAACGTCGGTTTTTTGAAAAATGTCTGATAAAACATGCAAAAAAAAACAAAACTGCCTGTTTTCTAACTTACTGAGGAAACATTCTGCCAAAGAAAGAGATTCACTATCCCAAGATTGCGGGTTGTCTAACATCGAGTTAAAAATTACATTAATAATGCGTGAGTGATAGTGTCAACGGGTTTCTGATATTCCAGGCATACGGCGGTCAGCTATTTCCTTCAAAAGGTTGGACCGTTTAGTTGATTTGTTGAAAAACTGAACAATACTATTTACGTGTCCAAAAAAGTTTTCAGTTCCTGAATATTTTCAAGGGAACGGCTACGTACTAAATTTAATATATGAGCGTAACATGGGACAAACATTGCCATGCATCGTCAATTTTTGCTTGTACTCCACCGTGCTCGCCAGACATTATTGCCGCGCCGTCGTAAGACTGACCAACTAACTTATTCCTACAACGATACTGGTCAAGTATGTCTGTTTGTATAAAACTTCAGCAGTTCGACTTCCGCTAGCATCGTAAAAACCTAGGAATCGTTCTTCGATTCCAGTTTCAGATAAATATCGAAACATTACAGTCAAATGCTCCCTATGACTGACATCGGGAGTTTCGTCAATCATTACAGACAGAAATGGAGCTTTATCTATCTCGATTCTAATGTGGTCTCGTAAAACGGATGCAATACTATGTATTAAATCATTTTGAATATCACTTGAGAGACCAGAAAACGCGGGGTTCTGAACTGAAGAACATAGTTCCAAATGAGAGTCCATTACGGTGTCATACTTGCTCAGATATAACAAGGTTTCAATATAGTTACCGCGGTTATCAGAATTCGGTGTCAATAAACTGTTTCATTAAATTCCTATTTCGAGCTACTTTCCTATTATGAGCTTCATGCGAATTAGTGAAAAATGGTTCTATCCTACTATTCCCGAAGTCATGTAAATCTAAACAGCTACGAATATGCTTTTCAGTCTGCACATGTTTTTTTGATGAATTCGTCAGATTATTAATATCTGTAAAACCCCCTTTATTCCATAAACTACTAGAATCTGAGAAAAGTAAACATGGAAAACAAAACATCTTATTTAATTTACATCTACCAGTCAGCCATTGATATTTATCGTAAAGGGAAACATTAAAATGTTTGAAAAACCCATCGCGTCGTTTGTAGTTTATAGTCATATCTGGTCGAGCACGACCTAGCCTAATTATGTGTTTCTTATTTTCAAAACTTAACCTTAAAAAGCATGTTTCCTCACGAAGCAAATAATCTGTCACACAAAAATCTAAAACTATTAATGCCGCCATCCTACTAATAACTTTTCAAATCTACTCTAAAAAAGTAATTTCAACTTGCTAATCTATCGACTTACCACAAATTCCTAATTACAACGACGGCGAACGCACAATTTCACAACAAACTCACGATTATCAAATTCTAATTGTTACACTAATACTACACTAATAACTTATATGAATACAACGAACAAAATGCTAATTAACTACAAGTATCAACAAAATTAAAGGTTATAATTCTATTAACTATTTACGTCAATCGTCAACAAACATTTAAAATTATTGTCCGAGAGCGTGGAGCGAACTTCGTCCCTCCTCCCGTCCCGTACCAAACCGAACGCTTACGAAATTCAGCGAATGGACCTATATTCCTACACTGTACCTATCATAACTCGACTAATTCCGGCTTACTATTGCCTCAAAAAACACCGTATCACGTGACCTGAAGTGACGTCATGACGAGATTATTTTGTATAGAAATTGATGTTTTCATAACCCGGGCGGACAACGAGTTATACTCGTACTGGAGGCACTAGAGCAAAATTGGCGCGCACTTTAAATGTTTTGTTTTCGTTGGAATATAAAGACATTTTTTTAAATGTAGGTTGGGGTTTTGTAATACTTTAATTTTATGGTGTAAGTATTAAATACATTCAGTGTGATTATTAAACACTGCTGAGAACTACTGACTGTCATAATTTCCTAAGGGAAGTCGACAGGAATCAGGTTATTCCTTAGCTACGCCCCTGGCATAGTGTTTATAAATTACATAAGCAGGCATCTGTAAAGGTTATAACTGTGTAACTGTCTACACAGATATCCCAAATAAAGTATGCGCTTCGGGAATAATCGTTTTTTTGTTTTGGAATTACGAACGTGCGATGATTAAATCACAGATCGAGCTGTTACAACCATGGAACTACTTGCCGGTGCACTACTACCAATCGCGGCACTACAAAACTTCGAAGCTTTGCCTCTGTGGAGGGTTACTCTTTGGCGCGATGTTCGTGCTAATTCGAGAACACGAAGATTACCGAAGCGCATACCTTTTCTGGTTTAACTTTACTTAGGTTTTTCATATCGTAAAATTTGATCATAACCCGATATGACGACATGGCGAATCTAGTTTTGATTATTTCACTCAAACTTGCTTCGATCATAAATGCGCAACAAATACATTGCATTAGCTGCTGTTTGGTGTGTTGTGTATCTGCACCACGAATTCAACTGAAACTCAGAAATATAGATGACTGTTTTGACGAATTAACTTAACATTTTTTTTTGTTTTGGCAGCCGATGGTATGTCAAATGATGAAGCAAGAAGATGGCGCAGCATTACAGCACAAACTGTCAGACCGACTGGCGCGACTCAACGCGGCAGTCGCTGCACTCGCCGCTGCTACTGCAGGTAAGGAAACGCTCATTATGCTGTCAATTCCAGAGGGGCACGTTCCATTCGGCAGAATTTGTTGAACAAGTAAGCTACACATATTCGGCTTTCATTTGGCTCACGCCGATCGACATCTACACTCGTTGAATTATGTTTGGGTCGGCTCGGCACAGTTTGAGCTCGGCCGAGCGGCTTTTTCCGAACATATATCTACATATATTCGATTTTGCCACCCGGGTGAGCCGAATCTTGCCGCCGACCTGAATAAGAGTGTAACACGCGACTACTAACCCTGGATGATATCTGTCGGTCAGTGTTACTGGGTTATTCATAATAATGAAATTCTGAACTGTGGTCCTGAGTATAGAGTTATGCCCGTATAATTCCAAGTTTATTTTAATCCTTATTACTTGCCACAGATCGCGAGCACCCCGACTACGCTGCCGCAGACCGTGCGGTCAGAACTATCAGTGAACTGATGCCGCAAGTTGTACAAGGTCAGTCCTTCTACTTTAAAATAACACAAAAGTTTTACATATTGTAGAGAAATCAAATTTCTTCACTACAAAAACTCACGTATAATAATTTGGTTTATTAATTTAACAAAAATAGGAATATCGTATCAAAAATATAAAAACGTGTAATAAAAATATAAGATTCGTCGTCAAAAAATAAGTTTAGTCGTGTGGATTTGGAAAAGTTTATTACGGAAAACTAGCGGTACATCAAAGGGTGGAATGTTGTAACGTTATAAAGCTTCGGGAAGCTGCGGAACGATTGCAATCGGCCGTTTAGTCCGCGTCGCTGTTTTCGTAAAGGGCTCGTCAAAAAAAGATGAACCTACGTGTGGTGAACTCTTTACCACTTTATTCTTCTGTAACCATAGATACTTCTATTTTGTCATACTCATAATGTATTGTCATTGTCCTATCAATATGTCACGTATTTGCTAATTAAAACCTACAGATAGGTTTTGGCTATTATTTCAATTTAATTAGCAAAACGAAACGACTAAGGTCCCATGGACAAATATCTACGACCGGAGCGGTTTGATGGGGACCCGTCCCTAAGCACGGCGGCTACAGAATGGTCACACTGGAAGAAAACTTTCGTTAACTTCCTTGCGGCACAGAACTCGGATACTACTACTGATAAGGTCAAGTTTACCATACTAATTAATCACGTGTCTCCAAACGTATACCCACATAAGCGAGTATGAAACATACGAACAGGCATTGACCCTCTTGAACAAACTTTATGTAAAACCTAATAACATCCTGTATGCACGTCACGCTCTCGCCACTCGGAGACAAAGTAGCCACGAGACTATCGACACTTACATCCTAGCCTTGAAGCACCTGTCCAAGGATTGAAATTTCACTGCTGTCGATAGTAAGACCAACCGGGATGACAACATTCGCGACGCATTCATAGCTGGCATCTCCTCAACAAAAATAAGAGAGAGACTTCTTGAAAACTTTTGCCTAACTTTGGACGAAGCACATAACCAGGCGCGCTTCTTGGAGATGGCTGAAGTTAATACGCTACATTTTAACCACATACCTATGAACGCGGCTACCGAAAATATCCCTAATAACACTAATGTACGGAATACTCCTATCCCCACTGGAAATTCAAGTGCCTCTGCAGCCACGCCGGCCTTCCAGGATCGCTCGAATCGCAAATGTTTCTTCTGTGGAGGACAGGTGCATCCACGCAAGACATGCTCCGCCTTCAATGTTACCTGTCAACTTTGTAACAAAAAAGGGCATCTCGCAAAAGTCTGTTGTAGTAAGAACCCAACTAGCGCTGCCACGTCTGACCAGGAAAATGTCACCGCCTGCATCATTGCTGCATCACCGTCGTCCTTACACAAAGCCATTGTCCCTGCATACATCAAAGGTATTAGAGCTGACGCACTATTAGATACAGGCAGTTCTAAAAGTTTCATTAATTTAGAATTTTCTAAACTGTATTCTCTGAAGATAAAACCTAGCCAGCAGACAATCTCTATGGCCTCTCTTAATCATACATCTTCAGTCAAAGGAGAAACCTGCCTCATGCTTACCTTAGGTAAACACACATATGAGAACGTTCAACTGCTTGTGGTCGAAAATTTATGCTCAGATATGATTATAGGGCACGACGTGTTAGAGAAGCATTCCTCATTAGAATTCGCATTTGGAGTTCCGAAAGAACCTTTCGTCGTGTGCAACGTAATCGAAGCATCTGTCCCTGCTGTGCCTTTATTCGCTAATCTATCTCCCGAATGCAGACCGATTGCTATCAAATCTCGAAGATACAGTGATGACGACCGACGTTTTATGGAAGAGAAAGTGAAGAATCTCTTAGAAGAAGGTGTTATTGAAGAGAGCCGGTCACCATGGCGAGCGCAGGTACTGATCACTAAGAATGCAAATCACCGAAAACGCCTAGTAATCGACTACTCCCGAACTATAAATCGATTTACAGAACTGGACGCCTATCCACTTCCCAGTATAGAGGAACTGATATCAAAAGTGGCAAAATATTCTGTATTTAGCGCCATAGATTTAAAAAAAGCCTATCACCAAGTTCCGATTTTACCAGAGGAGAGACCATACACTGCGTTCGAAGCAGCTGGAAATCTATACCAGTTCCGACGTATACCTTTTGGAGTAACGAATGGAGTTTCCAGCTTTCAGAGAACTATAGATTGGCTTATTCGAACGGAGAATCTGAAGGGCACATTCGCATATCTCGACGATATAACAATTTGCGGCAAAACACTAGAAGAGCACGACTATAATCTGCAAAATTTTCTTGCTGCAGCTAAATAGTACGGTCTAACCCTCAATGAAGCAAAATCAATATTTAAACAAACTTCTATCAACATACTTGGCTATACGGTCGCCAATAATATCATCAAACCGGACAATTCTAGATTAGAACCTCTTCTAAACTTACCCCCACCTCAAGTCTTGCCCAGTTTGCGAAGAGCCCTAGGTATGTTCGCTTATTACTCAAAGTGGATTTCAAACTTCTCCGAAACGGTACATGAGCTATCAAAGACCAAAACATTTCCGCTGAGTGACAATATGATTAAAGATTTCCAAGAACTTAAGAACGCCATAGCCAAGTCTTGTGTTCACGCCATTGACAATAAAATGCCATTTACCGTAGAAACTGATGCCTCGGAGCACTCCATTGCGGCAACCCTTTCGCAGACGGGCAGGCCTGTAGCATTCTATTCGAGAACACTTTATCGAAGTGAGCAGAATCATTCAGCTATTGAAAAGGAAGCTTATGCAATCGTCGAGTCCTTGAAGAAGTGGCGACATTTTCTTATAGGGAAATCATTTCTGCTCGTCACTGACCAGAAATCCGTTTCTTTCATGTTTGATGCTAAGCACACCAGTAAAATAAAAAACGAGAAGTTACAGCGCTGGCGATTAGAACTATCTCCATACAAATATGACATCGTATAAGGGCCTGGCACGCAGAACTATGTAGCGGACGCCCTCTCCCGTGTTTGTGCTATCGTCGAAACACCTGCAAAGTTACGATCACTTCACGAAGCCCTTTGTCACCCGGGTGTAACCAGAATGGCACATTGGGTGCGTTCCAAAAACTTGGCCTATTCGATTGAAGAGATAAAGAGTATGACGAAAGACTGTCGCATCTGTTCTGAGGTTAAGCCTAGATTCATTAGAGCTGATCCACAAAATAAACTGACTAAAGCGATAGCACCTTTTGAACGGCTGAGCATGGATTTTAAGGGACCAGTACCATCTAAATCGAGCAACAGATTCATTTTAACAGTAATCGATGAGTACTCCCGCTTTCCGTTCGCCTTTCCATGCTCTGATATAAGTGCAAAGACGGTAATCAAGCATTTAGACAGCATTTTTAACATGTTTGGCATGCCGGCCTACGTGCACTCGGACCGAGGGACTTCATTTCTATCGGCTGATGTAAAAGATTTTCTACACTCCAGGCAAATAGCGACCAGTCGTACAACGCCATACAACCCTCAAGGCAATGGCCAAGTTGAAAGGCTCAATTCTACGCTCTGGAAAACTGTACAGTTAGCATTGAAAACTAAGAATCTGCCGATAGAGAGCTGGGAAGTTGTCCTATCGCAAGCGTTACACTCCATACGCTCGCTTCTTTGTACTGGTCCAAATTGTACGCCGCATGAAAGGATGTTCCGCCACTCTCGGAGATCGCCGAATGGAGATTCAATTCCGACATGGCTAACGGGCTCAAACAGAGTACTTATGCGACGCTTTGACCGGAAAACAAAATATCAACCACTAATCGAGGAGGTGGAGGTACTGGAGACTAACCCCACTTATTCGTACGTTCGAACGATGGATGGTCGCGAAACTACTGTGTCCAACCGCCATTTAGCACCTTTGGGTGGCAACGGAGAAGATCAGCAATCAACGAGTTTGAGTTTGTGGACGCCGAACCCCAAATATCACAGTTACCATCACCATCACCGCCGACAACTTTGCCTTCTTCACCGACAACATACTCGCCCCCAGTCTTGCTGCCGGCGACTCTGACATCACCGCCACCATCGGAGGCTTTGCAAGGAGAACAGGAGCGAATGAGCTCGGACGGGATCAAGCCCCCAGTCTTGGAGCCCCCCGGAGGTCAGCCAGATTACGGAACCCGCCGAAGTTTTTACTCGATTACATCTGGCCGGGGTGAATGTGGTGAACTCTTTACCACTTTATTCTTCTGTAACCATAGATACTTCTATTTTGTCATACTCATAATGTATTGTCATTGTCCTATCAATATGTCACGTTTTTGCTAATTAAAACCTACAGATAGGTTTTGGCTATTATTTCATATTTCGAGTATAAATCACCAGGTAACTTTTACGATTAAGACGGAATTTACGTGAAAAACAATAAACAAGTGCTCATAACTACGATAACCAAAAATAAAATCAATATGTTTGGGAGAAAAACCGCTCCTGACGAACTGCACCCAGTGCCTGGACTGACGCAGGACACGCAATAGAGCAACCTGGGCCCTCAGGCGTACTCACAGGCAACAGATACACGTTGGTTTAGAACAGCACTAGATGTGGTCGGCAGTAAGATCGGCCTGGTTGGTACGCTAGTACCCCGGTAAGTTGGGCGAAAATGTATCTTTTTGACTGGTCTTATACCTATGACAAATAAAAAAGTTTTAGACCAGAGAATAAGACAAAAAGTTAAGTTGATAGAAAGGGTAACGGACCATTGCATGGAATAATTCTCCCATGTAAGGAAACCACACAGGAGACGGCTATGTAGGTAAATTTCACCAGCACATCAATACAGCACTACGAGTACTAAGCTCACTTTTGTACTTCATATTATATTGAAAATTTCGTATATTAACTCAAACACGTTGATTTATTATGCACCAGAGTGCGTAAACTAATTTACATTTTTAAAAATTTACTTAATATTGCCGACTTTAAGTTAATTAGACAGGTTTATTTGGCGTTGTGTCAATCTATTATTACCTACTGCATAACATCCTGGGGTGGTGCCGCTAAATCAATTTTACTGCACCTAGAACGCGCCTAATGAGCAGTTTTAAAGGTTGCGACTTTACGTCCATTTAGATTTCCTACACACCAGCTTTATATGGCATGTAAGGTGCTAACAGTACGTCAATTATTTGTTTTGAATGTAGTTTTATTGCAACATACTGAACTCTATTTTAGCCCAGTACCTCCTGATAGGAGAAGAAAAGATTTGGTATGTGCTAACTCTCAGACTAAACATTCTTTTGCTAATCGATTTTATTTATTTTTAGGGCCCTACTTGTATAACCAGTTTAACAGAGTGCTAAAGATTTATAGTTTAAGTTATAATAGGTGTAACTTACTAGTACGGGAATATTTGTAAAAACTCAATTACGTAGACACGGAAAAACTACTACAAATTTTAAAATAATATCTATAAGACCTACTCTATTAAAAGTCTATTCCTTTGTCTAATTAATAATAGTGTCCACTTTATCTAGTTTAATATTATTTGTTAATTTATTTATACATAATTTATCATACATAATCTAGTTTTAAAGTAATATACCCATAGAGTTACTCTTTAAGTTACAGAAAATATTGTCTTCTTTTTAATTTAGCTTAGTAATAAACTTATTGTTATCTTCTTTTTAAATGTTTGATGTGAATTGATGGCCTGAAACACAGGTTTTTCATAAACCTAGTTCAGGCAGGTCTACATTACAGTTAGAATTAAATTTTCCCCGATTATAATTAATCTTAATTTTACTTTATACTTGAATACTTTTTTTTTTAAACATTGATTCTCGACGACTATAACATTTTTGACAACATTGTTTTGAAACCAATTACAGAAATAAAAATATCGCTGATCGGCTTGCAACTAAAAAGTTATCACTGCAGAATCCTGACGCTGCAATATGTATATTTAGGTTTATTTTGCGATTACTTGCAGGACAAAACTTTTTAATAAACAAAAAGTGTGGATAAACGTTGTCATGAGGGCATGTGATTCGGAGGAACGAGGACATATCGCTAGGAAAGTTTCGAGTATGCATGTATGAGTAGGAAAAAAACAAAGAAACGATGGATGGACTGTGTGAAAGATGATATGGCTAGAAAGGGAGTGACTACCGATATGACGACTAATAGAGAAGTATGGAAGAAAAAAAAAATGTTGCGCTAACCCCAAATAAATTGGTATAAGGGCAGGAGCATGATGATAGGATGTAAAGTAGAAGTACATCCTCTCCATACTTCGAGGCTAGTACCTAAATGCAAGAGATGCCAGGCGTACGAACATACACACAAATACTAAAGAACCTTGATGTAGGTAGCAAATGTACAGCAAACATCTTACTGCTGACTGCAAAAAACTGGCAGACGAGAAGCTAAAATGTGTCTACTGTGGGGAACCACATCCTGCTAATTATAGAGGATGTTTAGTAGCCCGGGAAATGCAAAAAGCCAGATTTGGTGTGGCTTTTTGCAGCCGAAAATGTGCAAACTAGCTCACAAACGCAAACCCATTACGTGACACAAAACCATCACAAGAAAACATACGCGCATATTAGAGCCAAGACTGTTAACCTTGCGAATTTCCGTGAGTATTAATTAATTAGTAACAATATTCAGATATCTTAGAGCTTAGGATATAGTTTAATTTACTAAGAGATTGTTTAGAATAAGACAAAAAAACGCTTATTCAGACCTTAGGCAGATACAAGCTGGAGTACCACAAGGGAGTGTACTTGGTCAGATCCTGTATTTACTATACATCTGCGATATTCCTGAGCTAGAATAATTTAATTGCAACTTTTGCTGATGACACAGCTATCATGGCTGTTGAAAATAGTCGAAAATACGAGAAAGCCGTAGAAAGGGTTCGAGAGTCCATAAATCGTGTCTATGAGTGGACTGCAACATGGCGTATCAATCTCAATGAAAGCAAGTGTATCCACATTGAATTCACCAATAAAAAGCCACAATACTTCCCGGAATTTTTTATGAATAATCAAGTAATACTAATAAGTATCTCGGCATGACCTTGGATGCAAAACTGCGCTGCAAAGAGCATATCAAAAAGAAAAGAGCCGAACTAGATATTAGATACAAAAATGTATTGGCTACTTGGTAGACAGTCACCACTGTCAATATCTAACAAATTCTTGTTATAAAAGCAAGTTTTAAAGCCTGTATGGACCTATGGTATTCATCTATGGAGCTGCACCAGCCAAAGCAATCCTCAAATTATACAACAATTCCAAAACAAAGTACTCAGGGATATAGGTCAAGGCGCCCTGGTACATAAGAAACAGCGACCTCCACCGGAAACTCAATGAAATATGCAGAAGTTCAGGAACACAAACTTCATCATCACATTAATCTCCAGGCGATCCAACTTTCTTCCGATCTTTGACATCACTGAATTAGTGCGATAACTAAAAAGGGTAAAACCTTTTGAGTTAGTTTAGTGCAGTGTAAGTGAACTTAAACTGTAGTGCAAGTGCTGACTAAAGAACACGTGAATTAAGTGTCTTCCCCTTAACATATTTATTTATTTTATTTTTATAAGTATCACCAACTGTGATATAAAAGGAAAAAAAAAAAAAAAAAAAAAATTGAAGTGTCCGTTTGTAGTGTCACAATAACAGAATAAGAAAGAAAGAATAACCTTGTTTGGTGACACAGTTCGTGAAATACAAAATACAACAGTAAAATGACGATGATGAAAACAAACGCATAAGAAAGTATATACGGCAATATATACGTACTTATATAAAAAAAAACATGTTTCAAAGTTTTTGTCTGTCTGTTTGTTTCGGCTAATCTCCAAAACTGGCTGGACCGATTTTGACGGGACTTTCACTAGCAGATAGCTGGTGTTATAAGCAGATACTTACTTTTATTATAGAAAAATGCACGCAGGCGAAGCCACGGGTTTTTTTAAACACGTATGCGTTTTTTTTATGTCTTCGTCTTGTGATATTGTAAATAGCTGTTAAATATGCTAAATGAACATATGAAATTTCGCTCTGTAGTGCACTAAAATTATGGTTATGAATTGCAATAATTAAAATGTAAACTGTTAAACAGTACTACTGTTAAAAAAAACTCTGAATATTTAGTATTACAACTTAAAACATTTAAAAGTTTTATAACAGTTACCATCCCAATTCAGTGTTATAATCGTTATTCATAATCAATTTTTTTGTTCATTACAGAGTAATATTTTATAATTGAATTTAGTCATATCGAACAATTAATCAATACAGCGAAATATTTGACAGCTATTTGCGACATTACCAATTTTGTGGAGGCACCCTCTTAGTCATAATAATATTGCAGACTCTCACACTCTCTGCGGCACTAAGACGGACAAGGAACAGGCCGCCATGTTACGCGACTTGCGAGCGCTGTGTGAAGCTAGTCGCGAGATATGCGGCAGTGCGGGGCAGCTGCAGGTGAGTTGTGAGCTGTTGATAACTTACTTGCGAGCGCTGTGTGAAGCTAGTCGCGAGATGTGCGGCAGTGTGGGGCAACCGCAGGTGAGCTGTGATTTGTTGATAGCTGTGCCCTACAGGGTCCATAATGATCTAAATTATATAGTTACCACCTAAGTACACATTATGGTAAAGCAATAAAGATATTGAGAAATTGAGTATTGAGTACTAGCGATAGCGGGAGCTAGCGACCGAAAAATAGTACATTATGATGCAAGTGTGCAACGTTGATTTTCAACACACCGCAAAGATAAATAAAAATTCATTATCATAATTATTGTGTTACAAGAATTTGTGACAGATGTCAGATGGGCTAGCTTTTTCGTGCCTGGCATAAACCCGCCAAACACTAATATAAAAACTAAAAAAAAAAAATATTTATGGTAATTTGTTGACAAAATAAATAATTTGATGAATTATTACGTTTATTAATATATTCACAAAAATAAAATTGGCATAAAAAGACATGAAGGTTCTTTGTTGAAGTTTAAAATAATCGCACATCTCTGACTCTGTGACTAGGTATATTTATAGTTATAAATAAGTAAAGCAAAGTAAAAAGCACACGTGTTCAATACACTGTATTGCGCACCTAACAACGTCGCAACAAAGAGCCATTTTCCGAGCAAGTATGTTGAAAACTCACTTTTGGTATCATTGTGTTTGATAGATGTAAAATAATAAAATATTTTGTTTTTGTTTTGCAAGTATTCTAGTATTATCTTTTGTGTGGCAGGGTCTGAGCGACGCCGCTGCCAAGTTCTCCGCGGCGTCTGGCAAGCTGGTGTACATCGTCAGTCCTAAAGCTCAAGATGTGCACGAGAAACAGGTGAGGAAGTGGCATGAGACTGTGACATGTCTACCCGATTGTTCTCGAAGGGTTGTGTTTTCACTGGTTTAAAACGATGACCAATTACCACCACCTTATATGACCTTTCACAGGTGCTAGCTTTATCAGCTGCATCATGCGGCAAGGCGGGCGAGCTGTTGTCTCAAGTGCAGCGTCTGACAGAGTTGATACCGGATGCTGGCGCAGCCGCCGAGCTCGACAGCCGAGGTGCCCGCGCTGCCGATGCTGCGCAGGCGTTACTTACTGTGGCACAGGTGAGAAAGGTATTATACTTGGTGGAATATTGCTTGCGTCGATAGCAGAAACATCCCAGGCGCGTGTTTTACTAACTAGATACGATACTTCCAGAACACTTCATCTTGCAATAGGGAATATGCACGTAATTCAAAACGTATCCATTATTTTAATATACATTGTGTAGGAGTCAAGAAACAAATTCCAATATTTTTTACATTTTTTAATGCATTACTTATTTTACAATTAATTAATTTATGGTGCGATTTTTTAGTGGAACGGAACGCAAACTCAAAATGCGTCCTCTTCGAAAATGCCGGAAGTGACGAAACAAAACATGTGAATCAAATCTATTCTTTGCTAAATGCTTGAAATCTCACTAAGGTAAATATGTAAGTGCGATTTCTACTTGAATAAAGCATAAACAATAATTTAATATACATATAAGATTTTGGGCTAAAAAATATATGTAAACCAAGCAGTTTCGTGAACAATAATGTCACATCATGACCGCGACAGAAACAGACGTTTGAACTGTAGTAGAAAACTGTTGGAGTTTCATAATTTTTTTGAGCATCAATCAGTAGCTCAATTTAACTTTCAATACTTTTCTTAGGTTTATATTACTGTCTATTATTGATTTAGTGAAAAAAAAAATACATGCATATTCCCTATTGGACCCAAGGGATTGGGCTGCTATATCCCAAGCAAGCACAAAAGCTGTTAGTAGATATCACATGTCTTTGATCTCCTGGTTCTAGGACGTTTTGATTCACCACATTGCTATGAGGAGGGAGAAGTTATGCCACATTTCTGCTCTGATTTGTCCTTAGCATAACTATCTCTGACTCGAAGCCATTTATGATAATTTTGCACCTATTTCTTCCACAGGCAACAGCTGCAACCATTGGAGATCCTCACTGCCAGAAAGAGCTCATCTCAGCAGCTGAGAAGCTGCGCAGTACAGCATCAGAGCTGACGTCATCGTGTGCGCCGCACCTTGCGCAGCGTCCTGAGATGAAGCAGCAAGTGTTGAGCTCGCAGACACAGCTTGCTGACAGTCTCGACAAGCTCGTGCAGGCTTGCCAGCCGGGACATGGTGGTAAGTTTAGTGATGATGCTATTATATTCGCGGAATCAATGGCACTTAAATAAACATAATGCACTATTCTTCTTAGACCTATTAGAATAGAAGATGGCCGGCGACAGATCTCGAGAAAAATAAATATCCGGCGTGAAAATATATGATTCTATACAGCATGATAATTATACAAAATGATTCTATACAGCATGATAATTATACAATATAGATATACAAAGCGTGTTCATACACAAAATGGTTGTATACAGTGTTCTTAGACTTAGAATAATGTTGATTGTGAGATTTTATGCTAAATCGATCTACACACCAACCTCTCGTACTTACATACCGTCCTATACGGCTTGTTTCAAAACATATATTCTTATACGACGTGGCCTTATGCGATCAAATACGCTATGCATCTCATACAGAGTTACATTTCACAGGTAACTTAGTTGATGTGCCATCAGCTCAGCAACAAGAGAAGCAGCGTCTGACGTTCATCAGCAGTGTGTCCGGAGCTAAGGACCGACTGGATGCTGCCGAACGACAGCTGAAAGAGGTTAGTTTTTATATAAACTTGCTCTCAAACTCTCAACATATTATTAAGTTCAATGCATAGTGCAGTGGCGAAGGGTGGGTTTATGAGAAAGGTAAGCCGGAGCAAAAAAAATGCTTACCTAGCCCGGACGTGGCGCACGTAGTCCAGTTGCTTAAAATCTGTGACTGACTTCCTGGCTTCAGTCTTCTATAAGCAGATGTCTTCAGTCCACCTTTACCATACGTGTAAGCACTGATAGATTGAAACAGTGTCTTGCAAGTATAATAAAAGTGGCTTTGAAAAAAGCCGTTTGTGGTGTGATCAGTGTGATGACGTTGACGTATGATGTCTACTAGACAAAACTACTTAACTACAATACTACTGACTTATTCTACTTATAATACTACTTATACTCTAAAGCTATTCGTCTATTCTTTCGTACAAAGTGCGCTAAGACATTATCATAAAAACCGGGATGATTCTTAAATTTTAGCAATAAATGTTTTTCTATAGAAAAAATGGCTAGATCAGATAATCGTTCTTGTTTTTGAGAATTACGCAAGTACGTATGAATTCGCTTCAAAGCCGAAAACGACCTCTCCGCGGATGCCACTGTAACGGGAAGTGTCAAAAATATACTACATAATTTTGTAATTTGTGGAAAAGTTGTCACAATAATGAATTTTGAAAATTGAGATTAAGCTCGTACACATCTAGTTTGTTCAAAGACGGAGTTGTGTATAAGACTTTCAACTCGTTCTTTAAAGCAGTGATCTCAATTATTTGCGGAAATTTTAATAGCAAAGAAGATATTATTTCATCAGGAAATGATCTACTATAAAAACTATACTTAGATTTATTAAGTAAATTAAGAAAACTCATTTGAGAAAGTGCTTGGTACCTGTGTTGTATTTGCGTTTTAACATTGTCTATTATTTCAATGAAAAGACGCCGCGCGCCGATACATAGTTCTAGTGTCTACTTGTGTATTTAGTCGTCCAGTTCTGAACTGAAGAACATAGTTCCAAATGAGAGTCCATTACGGTGTCATACTTGCTCAGATATAACAAGGTTTCAATATAGTTACCGCGGTTATCAGAATTCGGTGTCAATAAACTGTTTCATTAAATTCCTATTTCGAGCTACTTTCCTATTATGAGCTTCATGCGAATTAGTGAAAAATGGTTCTATCCTACTATTCCCGAAGTCATGTAAGTCTAAACAGCTACGAATATGCTTTTCAGTCTGCACATGTTTTTTTGATGAATTCGTCAGATTATTAATATCTGTAAAACCCCCTTTATTCCATAAACTACTAGAATCTGAGAAAAGTAAACATGGAAAACAAAACATCTTATTTAATTTACAACTACCAGTCAGCCATTGATATTTATCGTAAAGGGAAACATTAAAATGTTTGAAAAACCCATCGCGTCGTTTGTAGTTTATAGTCATATCTGGTCGAGCACGACCTAGCCTAATTATGTGTTTCTTATTTTCAAAACTTAACCTTGAAAAGCATGTTTCCTCACGAAGCAAATAATCTGTCACACAACAATCTAAAACTATGAATGCCGCCATCCTACTAATAACTTTTCAAATCTACTCTAAAAAAGTAATTTCAACTTGCTAATCTATCGACTTACCACAAATTCCTAATTACAACGACGGCGAACGCACAATTTCACAACAAACTCACGATTATCAAATTCTAATTGTTACACTAAAACTACACTAATAACTTATATGAATACAACAAACAAAATGCTAATTAACTACAAGTATCAACAAAATTAAAGGTTATAAATTCTATTAACTATTTACGTCAATCGTCAGCAAACATTTAAAATTATTGCGTGCGTGGAGCGTGGAGCGAAGTTTGTCCCTACCCCCGTCCCGAACCAAACCGAACGCTTACGAAATTCAGCGAATGCATGGACCTATATTCCTACACTGTACCTATCATAACTCGACTTATTACGGCTTACTATTGCCTCAAAAAACTGCGTGTCACGTGACCTGAAGTGACGTCGTGATGAGATTATTTTGTATAGTTTAAGTTTTCATAACCCGGGCGGACAACGAGTTATACTGGAGGCACTAGAGCAAAATTGGCGCGCACTTTAAATGTTTTGTTTTCGTTGGAATATAAAGACATTTTTTTTAATGTAGGTTGGGGTTTTGTAATACTTTAATTTTATGGTGTAAGTATTAAATACATTCAGTGTGATTATTAAACACTGCTGAGAACTACTGACTGTCATAATTTCCTAAGGGAAGTCGACAGGAATCATGTTATTCCTTAGCTACGCCCCTGGCATAGTGTTTATAAGTTACACAAGCAGGCATCTGTAAAGGTTATAACTGTGTAACTGTCTACACAGATATCCCAAATAAAGTATGCGCTTCGGGAATAATCGTTTTTTTGTTTTGGAATTACGAACGTGCGATGATTAAATCACAGATCGAGCTGTTACAACCATGGAACTAATTGCCGGTGCTCTACTACCAATCGCGGCACTACAAAACTTCGAAGCTTTGCCTCTGTGGAGGGTTACTCTTTGGCGCGATGTTCGTGCTAATTCGAGAACACGAAGATTACCGAAGCGCATACCTTTTCTGGTTTAACTTTACTTAGGTTTTTCATATCGTAAAATTTGATCATAACCCGATATGGCGACATGGCGAATCTAGTTTTGATTATTTCACTCAAACTTGCTTCGATCATAAATGCGCAACAAATACATTGCATTAGCTGCTGTTTGGTGTGTTGTGTATCTGCACCACGAATTCAACTGAAACTCAGAAATATAGATGAATGTTTTGACGAATTAACTTAACATTTTTTTTTGTTTTGGCAGCCGATGGTATGTCAAATGATGAAGCAAGAAGATGGCGCAGCATTACAGCACAAACTGTCAGACCGACTGGCGCGACTCAACGCGGCAGTCGCTGCACTCGCCGCTGCTACTGCAGGTAAGGAAACGCTCATTATGCTGTCAATTCCAGAGGGGCACGTTCCATTCGGCAGAATTTGTTGAACAAGTAAGCTACACGTATTCGGCTTTCATTTGGCTCACGCCGATCGACATCTACACTCGTTGAATTATGTTTGGGTCGGCTCGGCACAGTTTGAGCTCGGCCGAGCGGCTTTTTCCGAACATATATCTACATATATTCGATTTTGCCACCCGGGTGAGCCGAATCTTGCCGCCGACCTGAATAAGAGTGTAACACGCGACTACTAACCCTGGATGATATCTGTCGGTCAGTGTTACTGGGTTATTCATAATAATGAAATTCTGAACTGTGGTCCTGAGTATAGAGTTATGCCCGTATAATTCCAAGTTTATTTTAATCCTTATTACTTGCCACAGATCGCGAGCACCCCGACTACGCTGCCGCAGACCGTGCGGTCAGAACTATCAGTGAACTGATGCCGCAAGTTGTACAAGGTCAGTCCTTCTACTTTAAAATAACACAAAAGTTTTACATATTGTAGAGAAATCAAATTTCTTCACTACAAAAACTCACGTATAATAATTTGGTTTATTAATTTAACAAAAATAGGAATATCGTATCAAAAATATAAAAACGTGTAATAAAAATATAAGATTCGTCGTCAAAAAATAAGTTTAGTCGTGTGGATTTGGAAAAGTTTATTACGGAAAACTAGCGGTACATCAAAGGGTGGAATGTTGTAACGTTTTAAAGCTTCGGGAAGCTGCGGAACGATTGCAATCGGCCGTTTAGTCCGCGTCGCTGTTTTCGTAAAGGGCTCGTCAAAAAAAGATGAACCTACGTGTGGTGAACTCTTTACCACTTTATTCTTCTGTAACCATAGATACTTCTATTTTGTCATACTCATAATGTATTGTCATTGTCCTATCAATATGTCACGTTTTTGCTAATTAAAACCTACAGATAGGTTTTGGCTATTATTTCAATTTAATTAGCAAAACGAAACGACTAAGGTCCCATGGACAAATATCTACGACCGGAGCGGTTTGATGGGGACCCGTCCTTAAGCACGGCGGCTACAGAATGGTCACACTGGAAGAAAACTTTCGTTAACTTCCTTGCGGCACAGAACTCGGATACTACTACTGATAAGGTCAAGTTTACCATACTAATTAATCACGTGTCTCCAAACGTGTATACCCACATAAGCGAGTATGAAACATACGAACAGGCATTGACCCTCTTGAACAAACTTTATGTAAAACCTAATAACATCCTGTATGCACGTCACGCTCTCGCCACTCGGAGACAAAGTAGCCACGAGACTATCGACACTTACATCCTAGCCTTGAAGCACCTGTCCAAGGATTGAAATTTCACTGCTGTCGATAGTAAGACCAACCGGGATGACAACATTCGCGACGCATTCATAGCTGGCATCTCCTCAACAAAAATAAGAGAGAGACTTCTTGAAAACTTTTGCCTAACTTTGGACGAAGCACATAACCAGGCGCGCTCCTTGGAGATGGCTGAAGTTAATACGCTACATTTTAACCACATACCTATGAACGCGGCTACCGAAAATATCCCTAATAACACTAATGTACGGAATGCTCCTATCCCCACTGGAAATTCAAGTGCCTCTGCAGCCACGCCGGCCTTCCAGGATCGCTCGAATCGCAAATGTTTCTTCTGTGGAGGACAGGTGCATCCACGCAAGACATGCTCCGCCTTCAATGTTACCTGTCAACTTTGTAACAAAAAAGGGCATCTCGCAAAAGTCTGTCGTAGTAAGAACCCAACTAGCGCTGCCACGTCTGACCAGGAAAATGTCACCGCCTGCATCATTGCTGCATCACCGTCGTCCTTACACAAAGCCATTGTCCCTGCATACATCAAAGGTATTAGAGCTGACGCACTATTAGATACAGGCAGTTCTAAAAGTTTCATTAATTTAGAATTTTCTAAACTGTGTTCTCTGAAGATAAAACCTAGCCAGCAGACAATCTCTATGGCCTCTCTTAATCATACATCTTCAGTCAAAGGAGAAACCTGCCTCATGCTTACCTTAGGTAAACACACATATGAGAACGTTCAACTGCTTGTGGTCGAAAATTTATGCTCAGATATGATTATAGGGCACGACGTGTTAGAGAAGCATTCCTCATTAGAATTCGCATTTGGAGTTCCGAAAGAACCTTTCGTCGTGTGCAACGTAATCGAAGCATCTGTCCCTGCTGTGCCTTTATTCGCTAATCTATCTCCCGAATGCAGACCGATTGCTATCAAATCTCGAAGATACAGTGATGACGACCGACGTTTTATGGAAGAGAAAGTGAAGAATCTCTTAGAAGAAGGTGTTATTGAAGAGAGCCGGTCACCATGGCGAGCGCAGGTACTGATCACTAAGAATGCAAATCACCGAAAACGCCTAGTAATCGACTACTCCCGAACTATAAATCGATTTACAGAACTGGACGCCTATCCACTTCCCAGTATAGAGGAACTGATATCAAAAGTGGCAAAATATTCTGTATTTAGCGCCATAGATTTAAAAAAAGCCTATCACCAAGTTCCGATTTTACCAGAGGAGAGACCATACACTGCGTTCGAAGCAGCTGGAAATCTATACCAGTTCCGACGTATACCTTTTGGAGTAACGAATGGAGTTTCCAGCTTTCAGAGAACTATAGATTGGCTTATTCGAACGGAGAATCTGAAGGGCACATTCGCATATCTCGACGATATAACAATTTGCGGCAAAACACTAGAAGAGCACGACTATAATCTGCAAAATTTTCTTGCTGCAGCTAAAAAGTACGGTCTAACCCTCAATGAAGCAAAATCAATATTTAAACAAACTTCTATCAACATACTTGGCTATACGGTCGCCAATAATATCATCAAACCGGACAATTCTAGATTAGAACCTCTTCTAAACTTACCCCCACCTCAAGTCTTGCCCAGTTTGCGAAGAGCCCTAGGTATGTTCGCTTATTACTCAAAGTGGATTTCAAACTTCTCCGAAACGGTACATGAGCTATCAAAGACCAAAACATTTCCGCTGAGTGACAATATGATTAAAGATTTCCAAGAACTTAAGAACGCCATAGCCAAGTCTTGTGTTCACGCCATTGACAATAAAATGCCATTTACCGTAGAAACTGATGCCTCGGAGCACTCCATTGCGGCAACCCTTTCGCAGGCGGGCAGGCCTGTAGCATTCTATTCGAGAACACTTTATCGAAGTGAGCAGAATCATTCAGCTATTGAAAAGGAAGCTTATGCAATCGTCGAGTCCTTGAAGAAGTGGCGACATTTTCTTATAGGGAAATCATTTCTGCTCGTCACTGACCAGAAATCCGTTTCTTTCATGTTTGATGCTAAGCACACCAGTAAAATAAAAAACGAGAAGTTACAGCGCTGGCGATTAGAACTATCTCCATACAAATATGACATCGTATACAGGCCTGGCACGCAGAACTATGTAGCGGACGCCCTCTCCCGTGTTTGTGCTATCGTCGAAACACCTGCAAAGTTACGATCACTTCACGAAGCCCTTTGTCACCCGGGTGTAACCAGAATGGCACATTGGGTGCGTTCCAAAAACTTGGCCTATTCGATTGAAGAGATAAAGAGTATGACGAAAGACTGTCGCATCTGTTCTGAGGTTAAGCCTAGATTCATTAGAGCTGATCCACAAAATAAACTGACTAAAGCGATAGCACCTTTTGAACGGCTGAGCATGGATTTTAAGGGACCAGTACCATCTAAATCGAGCAACAGATTCATTTTAACAGTAATCGATGAGTACTCCCGCTTTCCGTTCGCCTTTCCATGCTCTGATATAAGCGCAAAGACGGTAATCAAGCATTTAGACAGCATTTTTAACATGTTTGGCATGCCGGCCTACGTGCACTCGGACCGAGGGACTTCATTTCTATCGGCTGATGTAAAAGATTTTCTACACTCCAGGCAAATAGCGACCAGTCGTACAACGCCATACAACCCTCAAGGCAATGGCCAAGTTGAAAGGCTCAATTCTACGCTCTGGAAAACTGTACAGTTAGCATTGAAAACTAAGAATCTGCCGATAGAGAGCTGGGAAGTTGTCCTATCGCAAGCGTTACACTCCATACGCTCGCTTCTTTGTACTGGTCCAAATTGTACGCCGCATGAAAGGATGTTCCGCCACTCTCAGAGATCGCCGAATGGAGATTCAATTCCGACATGGCTAACGGGCTCAAACAGAGTACTTATGCGACGCTTTGACCGGAAAACAAAATATCAACCACTAATCGAGGAGGTGGAGGTACTGGAGACTAACCCCACTTATTCGTACGTTCGAACGATGGATGGTCGCGAAACTACTGTGTCCAACCGCCATTTAGCACCTTTGGGTGGCAACGGAGAAGACATGCCCGCAATCAACGAGTTTGAGTTTGTGGACGCCGAACCCCAAATATCACAGTCACCATCACCATCACCGCCGACAACTTTGCCTTCTTCACCGACAACATACTCGCCCCCAGTCTTGCTGCCGGCGACTCCGACATCACCGCCACCATCGGAGGCTTTGCAAGGAGAACAGGAGCGAATGAGCTCGGACGGGATCGAGCCCCCAGTCTTGGAGCCCCCCGGAGGTCAGCCAGATTACGGAACCCGCCGAAGTTTTTACTCGATTACATCTGGCCGGGGTGAATGTGGTGAACTCTTTACCACTTTATTCTTCTGTAACCATAGATACTTCTATTTTGTCATACTCATAATGTATTGTCATTGTCCTATCAATATGTCACGTTTTTGCTAATTAAAACCTACAGATAGGTTTTGGCTATTATTTCATATTTCGAGTATAAATCACCAGGTAACTTTTACGATTAAGACGGAATTTACGTGAAAAACAATAAACAAGTGCTCATAACTACGATAACCAAAAATAAAATCAATATGTTTGGGAGAAAAACCGCTCCTGACGAACTGCACCCAGTGCCTGGACTGACGCAGGACACGCAATAGAGCAACCTGGGCCCTCAGGCGTACTCACAGGCAACAGATACACGTTGGTTTAGAACAGCACTAGATGTGGTCGGCAGTAAGATCGGCCTGGTTGGTACGCTAGTACCCCGGTAAGTTGGGCGAAAATGTATCTTTTTGACTGGTCTTATACCTATGACAAATAAAAAAGTTTTAGACCAGAGAATAAGACAAAAAGTTAAGTTGATAGAAAGGGTAACGGACCATTGCATGGAATAATTCTCCCATGTAAGGAAACCACACAGGAGACGGCTATGTAGGTAAATTTCACCAGCACATCAATACAGCACTACTAAGCTCACTTTTGTACTTCATATTATATTGAAAATTTCGTATATTAACTCAAACACGTTGATTTATTATGCACCAGAGTGCGTAAACTAATATACATTTTTAAAAATTTACGTAATATTGCCGACTTAGTTAATTAGACAGGTTTATTTGGCGTTGTGTCAATCTATTATTACCTACTGCATAACATCCTGGGGTGGTGCCGCTAAATCAATTTTACTGCACCTAGAACGCGCTTAAAGAGCAGTTTTAAAGGTTGCGACTTTACGTCCATTTAGATTTCCTACACACCAGCTTTATATGGCATGTAAGGTGCTAACAGTACGTCGATTATTTGTTTTGAATGTAGTTTTATTGCAACATACTGAACTCTATTTTAGCCCAGTACCTCCTGATAGGAGAAGAAAAGATTTGGTATGTGCTAACTCTCAGACTAAACATTCTTTTGCTAATCGATTTTATTTATTTTTAGGGCCCTACTTGTATAACCAGTTTAACAGAGTGCTAAAGATTTATAGTTTAAGTTATAATAGGTGTAACTTACTAGTACGGGAATATTTGTAAAAACTCAATTACGTAGACACGGAAAAACTACTACAAATTTTAAAATAATATCTATAAGACCTACTCTATTAAAAGTCTATTCCTTTGTCTAATTAATAATAGTGTCCACTTTATCTAGTTTAATATTATTTGTTAATTTATTTATACATAATTTATCATACATAATCTAGTTTTAAAGTAATATACCCATAGAGTTACTCTTTAAGTTATAGAAAATATTGTCTTCTTTTTAATTTAGCTTAGTAATAAACTTATTGTTATCTTCTTTTTAAATGTTTGATGTAAATTGATGGCCTGAAACACAGGTTTTTCATAAACCTAGTTCAGGCAGGTCTACATTACAGTTAGAATTAAATTTTCCCCGATTATAATCGGGGAAAATTTAATTCTAACTGTTATTTTTTTTTATTAATCTTAATTTTACTTTATACTTGAATACTTTTTTTTTTTAAACATTGATTCTCGACGACTATAACATTTTTGACAACATTGTTTTGAAACCAATTACAGAAATAAAAATATCGCTGATCGGCTTGCAACTAAAAAGTTATCACTGCAGAATCCTGACGCTGCAATATGTATATTTAGGTTTATTTTGCGATTACTTGCAGGACAAAACTTTTTAATAAACAAAAAGTGTGGAAAAACGTTGTCATGATGATGATGTGATTCGGAGGAACGAGGACATATCGCTAGGAAAGTTTCGAGTATGCATGTATGAGTAGGAAAAAAACAAAGAAACGATAGATGGACTGTGTGAAAGATGATATGGCTAGAAAGGGAGTGACTACCGAGATGACGACTAATAGAGAAGTATGGAAGAAAAAAAAATGTTGCGCTAACCCCAAATAAATTGGTATAAGGGCAGGAGCATGATGATAGGATGTAAAGTAGAAGTACATCCTCTCCATACTTCGAAGCTAGTACCTAAATGCAAGAGATGCCAGGCGTACGAACATACACACAAATACTAAAGAACCTTGATGTAGGTAGCAAATGTACAGCAAACATCTTACTGCTGACTGCAAAACTCTGGCAGACGAGAAGCTAAAATGTGTCTACTGTGGGGAACCACATCCTGCTAATTATAGAGGATGTTTAGTAGCCCGGGAAATGCAAAGCATAAAAAACAAAACTATTAAGAAGCCGGTAGCAAAAAGCCAGATTTGGTGTGGCTTTTTGCAGCCGAAAATGTGCAAACTAGCTCACAAACGCAAACCCATTACGTGACACAAAACCATCACAAGAAAACATACGCGCATATTAGAGCCAAGACTGTTAACCTTGCGAATTTCCGTGAGTATTAATTAATTAGTAACAATATTCAGATATCTTAGAGCTTAGGATATAGTTTAATTTACTAAGAGATTGTTTAGGATAAGACAAAAAAACGCTTATTCAGACCTTAGGCAGATACAAGCTGGAGTACCACAAGGGAGTGTACTTGGTCAGATCCTGTATTTACTATACATCTGCGATATTCCTGAGCTAGAATAATTTAATTGCAACTTTTGCTGATGGATGACACAGCTATCATGGCTGTTGAAAATAGTCGAAAATACGAGAAAGCCGTAGAAAGGGTTCGAGAGTCCATAAATCGTGTCTATGAGTGGACTGCAACATGGCGTATCAATCTCAATGAAAGCAAGTGTATCCACATTGACTTCACCAATAAAAAGCCACAATACTTCCCGGATTTTTTTATGAATAATCAAGTAATACTAATAAGTATCTCGGCATGACCTTGGATGCAAAACTGCGCTGCAAAGAGCATATCAAAAAGAAAAGAGCCGAACTAGATATTAGATACAAAAATGTATTGGCTACTTGGTAGACAGTCGCCACTGTCAATATCTAACAAATTCTTGTTATAAAAGCAAGTTTTAAAGCCTGTATGGACCTATGGTATTCATCTATGGAGCTGCACCAGCCAAAGCAATCCTCAAATTATACAACAATTCCAAAACAAAGTACTCAGGGATATAGGGCAAGGCGCCCTGGTACATAAGAAACAGCGACCTCCACCGGAAACTCAATGAAATATGCAGAAGTTTAGGAACACAAACTTCATCATCACATTAATCTCCAGGCGATCCAACTTTCTTCCGATCTTTGACATCACTGAATTAGTGCGATAACTAAAAAGGGTAAAACCTTTTGAGTTAGTTTAGTGCAGTGTAAGTGAACTTAAACTGTAGTGCAAGTGCTGACTAAAGAACACGTGAATTAAGTGTCTTCCCCTTAACATATTTATTTATTTTATTTTTATAAGTATCACCAACTGTGATATAAAAGGAAAAAAAAAGTGTCCGTTTGTAGTGTCACAATAACAGAATAAGAAAGAAAGAATAACATTGTTTGGTGACACAGTTCGTGAAATACAAAATACAACAGTAAAATGACGATGATGAAAACAAACGCATAAGAAAGTATATACGGCAATATATACGTACTTATAACAAAAAAAACATGTTTCAAAGTTTTTGTCTGTCTATTTGTTTCGGCTAATCTCCAAAACGGCTGGACCGATTTTGACGGGACTTTCACTAGCAGATAGCTGGTGTTATAAGCAGATACTTACTTTTATTATAGAAAAATGCACGCAGGCGAAGCCACGGGTTTTTTTAAACACGTATGCGTTTTTTTATGTCTTCGTCTTGTGATATTGTAAATAGCTGTTAAATATGCTAAATGAACATATGAAATTTCGCTCTGTAGTGCACTAAAATTATGGTTATGAATTGCAATAATTAAAATAAAGTAACTCTGAATATTTAGTATTACAACTTAAAACATTTAAAAGTTTTATAACAGTTACCATCCCAATTCAGTGTTATAATCGTTATTCATAATCAATTTTTTTGTACATTACAAAGTAATATTTTATAATTGAATTTAGTCATATCGAACAATTAATCAATACAGCGAAATATTTGACAGCCGATTTCCGACATTACCAATTTTGTGGAGGCACCCTCTTAGTCATAATAATATTGCAGACTCTCAAACTCTCTGCGGCACTAAGACGGACAAGGAACAGGCCGCCATGATACGCGACTTGCGAGCGCTGTGTGAAGCTAGTCGCGAGATATGCGGCAGTGCGGGGCAACCGCAGGTGAGTTGTGAGCTGTTGATAGCTTACTTGCGAGCGCTGTGTGAAGCTAGTCGCGAGATATGCGACAGTGCGGGGCAACCGCAGGTGAGTTGTGAGCTGTTGATAACTTACTTGCGTGCGCTGTGTGAAGCTAGTTGCGAGATGTGCGGCAGTGCGGGGCAACCGCAGGTGAGCTGTGAGCTGTTGATAGCTTACTTGCGAGCGCTGTGTGAAGCTAGTTGCGAGATGTGCGGCAGTGCGGGGCAACCGCAGGTGAGTTGTGAGCTGTTGATAGCTTACTTGCGTGCGCTGTGTGAAGCTAGTTGCGAGATGTGCGGCAGTGCGGGGCAACCGCAGGTGAGTTGTGAGCTGTTGATAACTTACTTGCGTGCGCTGTGTGAAGCTAGTTGCGAGATGTGCGGCAGTGCGGGGCAACCGCAGGTGAGTTGTGAGCTGTTGATAGCTTACTTGCGAGCGCTGTGTGAAGCTAGTCGCGAGATGTGCGGCAGTGCGGGGCAACCGCAGGTGAGTTGTGAGCTGTTGATAGAGTACCCTTTTGCTGTGCCCTACAGGGTCCATAATGATCTAAATTATATAGTTACCACCATAGACCTAAAAAAAAAGTCGGACGGAACTCCCGCTAAGACAAAACTGTGTCCCGTAATGGCGGCGACAGTGTTAGGTGTGAGTGTATTTAGGGTTGTCATGATAGCCAAAATTACCCACTTAATATTGTGTTATTTTATTTTATTTACCTTTTGAGGTACTGCATATACATGCAGTACCTCAAAAGGTAAATTAACTCCGGCGTGTTGTTACATATATGTAACAACACTAACAACACGCAGCGGTGCCGGCGTCGTCCTTTAGTTGTATAAAAGTCATTCGTTTTAAAATGTAAACTGCAAATGACACTGTATTTGTTTAGAATTCAGTCATTTTGACAATACAATTTCGAATTTTTTCAATCCAATCATTTCGCCAAACTTCATTTACTTTAGGAAATCTATTAGAAAGAATATAAAACAACTAGTAATAATTAACCTAAATAAATTGAATTGATTAAAAAATATATTAATTTCCCATATATTTATGGTAATTTGCACACGTGAATATTGGAAACACTAGCCTTGTGATGAATTATTTTGTTCTGGTGAATAAATATTGATTGTAATCTATAAAATCGGGAACTAAGTTGTTGAATTATTCATTTACCTATGAAACGTGATTCCTGTATTTTTTTTCTTCCGATCGCTACGGTTTTTGCAACATTTCACCACACAAGACATGCTGTATTTCAATACTTTTTTTGCCGCGTAAACGTGTCGACCGTGTTGACGTTTGCACGCGTAATGGGTGAGTATGCTGTGAATGTGTGTGTGCCGGGCCTATACGTACAGTGAGTTGGCTGACTCTGAGTGACACAGTTTTCTGTTAGCGAGAATCCGTCCGAGTTTTTTATACGTCCATGGTTACCACCTAAGTACACATTATGGTAAAGCAATAAAGCTATTGAGAAATTGAGTATTGAGTACTAGCGATAGCGGTAGCTAGCAACCGAAAAATAGTACGCAAAGATAAATAAAAATTCATTATCATAATTATTGTGTAATAAGTATTTGTGACAGATGTCAGATGGGCTAGCTTTTTCGTGCCTGGCAAGAACCCGCCAAACACCTAAAAAAATGGTAATTTGTTGACAAAATAAATAATTTGATGAATTATTGTGTTTATTAATATATTCACAAAAATAAAATTGGCATAAAAAGGCATGAAGGGTCTTTGTTGAAGTTAAAAATAATCGCACATCTCTGACTCTGTGACTAGGTATATTTATAGTTATAAAAATGTAAAGCAAAGCAAAAAGCACACGTGTTCAATACACTGTATTGCGCACCTAACAACGTCGCAACAAAGAGCCATTTTCCGAGCAAGTATGTTGAAAACTCACTTTTGGTATCATTGTGTTTGATAGATGTAAAATAATAAAATATTTTGTTTTTGTTTTGCAAGTATTCTAGTATTATCTTTTGTGTGGCAGGGTCTGAGCGACGCCGCTGCCAAGTTCTCCGCGGCGTCTGGCAAGCTGGTGTACATCGTCAGTCCTAAAGCTCAAGATGTGCACGAGAAGCAGGTGAGGAAGTGGCACGAGACTGTGACATGTCTACCCGATTGTTCTCGAAGGGTTGTGTTTTCACTGGTTTAAAACGATGACCAATTACCACCACCTTATATGACCTTTCACAGGTGCTAGCTTTATCAGCTGCATCATGCGGCAAGGCGGGCGAGCTGTTGTCTCAAGTGCAGCGTCTGACAGAGTTGATACCGGATGCTGGCGCAGCCGCCGAGCTCGACAGCCGAGGTGCCCGCGCTGCCGATGCTGCGCAGGCGTTACTTACTGTGGCACAGGTGAGCAGACAAGAGGGAATATAAATGTCAAATTAGTTCCGCGTAGATGGGGCTAAGTGCTTGTTACTTTAATGCATTAAACACTCATCGCCTCTCGCGACGAAGCTTCCAGACACAATCCCATTGCAAGATGATATTCAGCTTTAAAATTTTGTCTTCTTTCTTCAATAAACCTGCTCATTCCTTATAAGGCCAGAGACGGTCAGTGGGCGGAAACACGTCCATATTTCACTCACATTATTCCGCAAATCATGGCAACTTCGCAGACGCGCAAATTTTCCGCTAAAATTTATTTATTTTATTTTGCTAAAACGATGCTAAATTCCGGCACAGTTTCCCACCCGCATTTTTACCTAATCTTATCGGCCATATTTCCAGTCTTGAAGTCTTTTCTTCTGATTTGCAAAGGTTGTAAGATTTTAGTACTAACTTTTCTTTATCGCGGTTCAAATCACATACACCAAACTTATTTTCCACCTGTTTCTTCCACAGGCAACAGCTGCAACTATTGGAGATCCTCACTGCCAGAAAGAGCTCATCTCAGCAGCTGAGAAGCTGCGCAGTACAGCATCAGAGCTGACGTCATCGTGTGCGCCGCACCTTGCGCAGCGTCCTGAGATGAAGCAGCAAGTGTTGAGCTCGCAGACACAGCTTGCTGACAGTCTCGACAAGCTAGTGCAGGCCTACAAGACAGCTCAACATGGTAAGCTATTAGCGACAAGCCAAAACAATTACGAACTTCCATACAAACTTTAATCTCTATTTCACTTTCGTTATTACGACGAAATCTTGTGCATACTTTGATGTTCTAGATCTAGCGGTTTAGGTTGTGCGTTGTCGGTTAGTGAATTAATTTGAAAGTTTATAATTTAGAATTTTCGTATTCACACCTGTGTGATAAGCCCTGCATATAAAATATAACGTGTAGGTACAACGTGAAAGCGTATACAGGAAGATTAAAAAATATGTGCAAAATTTACAGCACAATTAGTAAGTAATATCTTCACTTCCCTAATAGTTCATAACATTCGATTGACATATATATATTTTCCTTTAAGGTACAGATGTGGCACTATCACCACAACAAGAGAAGCAACGCATCAAGTTCGTCAGCAGCGTGTCTGGAGCTCAGAAACATCTGGATACCGCTGAACAGCAGATGAAGAAGGTAACGTTAGCTAATCATCTTTCTTGCCTATTCCTAACTATGTTAGCTAGTAAATACCATATAACTTATAGCTTCTGTCCGCGACTTCTTTCGTGTGGAAGTCATATGATCCCCATTTCCAGCTAAATGATTGTTTTTGGATATGTGAAAAAAATTATGGCGGTAGAAACGGCGGTTAACCAAATTCACAGCTCAGTAAGCTTTACACAAGGTAATGTGTATTAGTCGACCAAATTACAGTTGGAGAATTTACCGTGACGTATATCGATGTATGGGAGAATATTTTTTTCAAGTACAATGTTAAGTATGGATTTGGGATAAATTCATCCCAACTACGGAACCCTTCATTGTGCGTGGTTCGACACGCACTTGGCCGGTATTTTTTAATATGCATGTATTTCTATGAAAAAACATTTATCGTTTCTTTTTATATCCCATCTTTGTCAGCCGGTGGTAAGTCAGAAGCTGAATCAAGCTGACGCAGCGACGCTGCAACATAAACTGTCGCGTGCGCTGGCGCAGCTCAACGCGGCAGTCGCTGCACTCGCCGCTGCCACTCAAGGTAAATGTCCTTCAAGATAATTTTTTCATTGTCTATATTGTCCACACGGCTATTTTCGTACAATGAGAGGTCAGCTTATAATGGAAATCTATAGCTTGATATGTAGCCGTGTGTACACATAAATTTACTAAAACAATATTACAACATTATAAGGATAGCGGATGTACAAAGCCGAGCTTAACCCAGAATTGAGTTTTCTAACAGTAAATCTCATTGAGATAGAGATATTTGTAAAATTGACAGCGTGACAGCGTGTTAGTTGAGTTTATCAGTTATTAAAAAACCGGATGTTAGTTAGCTACTGTTTCACGACACTAGTTTCACAATGTAAACACCGCTTTAACTATACCGAAATTCTAATTCTAAATAACCTCAAAGAAGTTTTAAAGGAGACGGAAACGATTACATAGAATCTTGGGCCTCTAATTCTAACACCCGTATTCAAGAACGATACTATGAGGTCTCACAGTGCCCATCATCGCATAGGGCCGGTAAATCCGATTCATAAACAATACTTGAGTGATGTGTAACGCTATGCGTTCACTTAGAAGAACCCTTACGTAAAGTAGCTGGACAGCTATTTTAACCAACGCATAGTGTAGCTTATTGTAAAAAAAATGTCTGTGTCAAATGATAATGTGGTCCACAGATGTGATTGTTTCTGTGTGTTTTGTATCCATTTGTGATATTTTATTTTATTATTCATTTTAACTTTTTTAATTCAATATTTTTGGCGTGTGTCCGTTTGTCTTCTATGATAGGCCGCTCCCGAATTAATGCTACAAAGAGCTATCGTTCTGATACAGAAAACGGTGGCTTCTTAAAACTGAAGCAAAATAAAATGATATTTTATTGCTATTAATTAAATAGAATAGATTTTATATTACTGTAGATAGCAAATTTGTTGTAAGATGTATAGGTACAATTAACCAAAAATAAATAAATTATTATTTAGTGATATTACTATAAAATCATTAATATTTAAAAAAAAACAGTAAACACACCATTAATTTCGTTTATTTTTGGAGAATTCGAAATCGTATGCACATCCATTGATAACTAATCAATTGAAGATTCTACATCCTGTATCTTTTTTTATAATTTTCACTAGATTGGTACTGATGAGTCCTTGCGTTAGACATGCTATTTATGGTTGTTTATTGGGTGTGTTGAAGATAATATTAAATTTTACGATTTTTTTTTTCTCAAATCATAACTTTGTATTTACTTCGGACCCCACTGTAAAAACAAAATACTCTACCGAAAAGTGAAGTGAAGTTAATAGGGATTCTGAGGTATTACACATGGCTATGCGTGGCTTTGATATCTTTCAAGGACGATTATTCGTAGCAAGGTCAAAGTTAACCCAACCATAAAACTCGGTTAGGCTTATTTAAAAATAAACTGGAACTAATACAATTAATGACAAAGACTCTCTGCCTCTCTTTTACACTAACCATTTAATCGTTTGTCAATAAAAGGCCGGTTCGCCCGTCAGTTCAGGTAGCGATATCTCTTCTAGGAAACAAAAGGCCGGGTCGGCCGGGGCGGGGGCCGGGGGATGCGCGTGAGCATGTTTCTTTAGAATGTTTAGTGTTCTTTAGTGACTCGCTTCCTGCCTTTGAGTACGCACGTGTTCTTTTTCTCGGTTTTACGACGACTTGTAATCAGTTTCTGTCCTTTGACCTACGCTTTGTTTTTCGGACTTGTGATAGATTGCCTACCTGTGACCAGTGCTGTGTGAATCGGACTAGATTCGGAATCGGACGGATTGGCTACAAAAGTGGACAGATGGCTGCTGCGAGGAGAGAACGCACCCAACGGGAGTATGCAGAAATGCATTACCTGTATGGCTTTTGCGACGGTAATGCCCGGGCTGCTGCCAGGGACTATCGTCAACGCTACCCTAACCGTGATCGTTTTCCGGACTACAGGGTTTTTATGCGCGTACATAATTCGTACATGGAGGGAGTCTTCGGGTAAGACTCCCTCCATGTACGAATTATGTAGCATGCTCCGAGAGCAGGCAGACCAGTGGTGCACTTTGAAAATGAAGATGAAGAGCTGAGAGAATTAAGATTGGATCCTAGTATAAGTCAACGCCAAATATCCCGTAATCTCGGGATTCCAAGATCGACGGTGCAACGTGTCATTAACAGAAACAAATATCACGCCTACCACGTGCAAAGGGTGCAAGCTTTGCTGCCCGGTGACTATGAACCTAGAGTGCGGTTTTGCAGAAAGATGCTAAGATACCACAGAGAGGATCCGCAGTTCTTCAACAAGGTTTTATGGACGGATGAGTCAACTTTTAGAAGAATGGGAGTATTCAATATCCACAATCTACATTTTTACTCCAGAGTGAACCCCCATATCATAAGAAATGATCGATTCAAGCATCTGTTTGGTATTAACATGTGGGCTGGTACAATTGGCCAGCAGTTGGTGCTGTGTGGTCCGAAGTAAATAAAAAGTTATGATTTGAGAAAAAAAAATCGTAAAACTTAATATTATCTTCAACACACCCAATAAACAACCATAAATAGCATGTCTAACGCAAGGACTCATCAGTACCAATTTAGTGAAAATTATAAAAAAGATACAGGATGTAGATTTTTTCGAATTTTAATAAGAATTATTTAAAAAAAGTCAATTTTCTCATAAAAACACAAAATAAATTATAACTCTGCAGGGGTTGACCTTAAGGACCTCCCGTAGAACAATTTTCTGCAGCTGATGACCCCATCTAACCCCTAGTTGCGTTTGATTCACGACTTTTGGGCCACCCTGTATATTATTAACCTTTCACTGAAAATTGTCAATCTGAGACTGTTCTCAGATTGACAAAATCCGCAGAAACTTGTTAAATTTTTCCGCAAGTTATAAGAGATCAAGTAAAAGTGAGGTTATGTACAAATCTTTAACTAACAGCTGATTCCTGTTTTTTAATGTGATAATATATAAATGATATGATATAAATGATTAATGTTTATTATATTTAGTAGAAAACGTTTGAAAAATAATATGAATGAACGTCAATGACTTGAAGTCATAGGTAGGTAACAGGTATGGATGGAGATAAGGTAAGGATGTCTAAAATAAAATTAAAAATCATTTTATTAAAGTGTTTTAGTCATCTTCTATTATAATTTAAATGTAGTAGTAGACTGATTGTAATCGATAGTCAATAAATTGGTTTTATATGTATATAAATGACTGTAATTATATGCACTGTGCATTTAAGTATTTATAGTGCATTTAATTACTTTGAGTTACTTATCTAGTGCAAAGGTTTTATTTTTGTAATTTTGTAATCGATTACTTAATTGATAATCGCACGACAACGATTTTCTCATATTTCTCCGCTTCCAGATTGAGAATTGAGTTGATTTTTCATATTTCTAAGGTAAAAAAATATGACAATTTTTTAAAATCATATCTCGACCTATTACATTTGGGCCCACCGTTTTCCATCTCCTTTAACAATTGAGGTTAGTTTTATAACCTCACTTTTTTCTATGATTTTTCAATAAATATTTAATAATGTTATTTATACAACAATAAGTACAGATGAATGTGTTAGTAATTATTTGCGTAAGAATTTAACCCAAACAGGGTTTGCTTACATTTTCACCAGATACATTTAGAACAGACTATAAAATAATCTTTGTGAATTGATTTATTTACACATATTTGATATAATATGCACTGCAGATGACAAGAACCCTGACTACCCGACGGCAGAACGGGCTGTGACAACTATCACTGAGCTGATACCGCAAGTAGTACAAGGTTGGTTTAAATTTATTTATGTTATGTTTAACTGTCTGTCGACCTAGTAAGCAGTTCGCTGCAAAAATAATTTTGACGAAGTGGGTGACTACCTATCCAACAACACCCAGTAAGAGTGCGGTGCTTCTGATCAGACCATGTCTCACTCGCTGGAGTGTCCTAGTGCCCGTTGGATCACTTGCATCTTCGATGACCTAAAGAATGATATTGATGTCGCAATCAACGTTGGCTCAAAAAATATAACTATAGAGGTATGAGGAACAGGGTGTAAAGTTCATTAATCCTTTCATAGAAGGATCCTCCGACCAGATCGGTGTTGTCTGGTGAGCTACTGCCCGCCGATTAATGTCGGGACGTTGCATGCTAATCGCGCGGTAAACTCTGCTTGCGCGATGCAGGATTTTGCGTGATGTCAGTGTGATGCGTAGTTCGTATGTGGCGATGTTGTTGCCGCCACATAACGAAGTCAAATCAAAGTACCGTCGATACGGAAACAAGAAGAAGAAATCGGCCTAGTAGTTGGCAGCGTGACTACTGAGCGTGGGCTACCTAATCTATAAATTATAAATTATTTGATTTTGGGACTTGTTTTTGAAATTCGGGTCTTTTAGAGTGTGCACAGTAGTAGTCCAGAGTTTGGATTTGTCCAAATTCAAATTTTTATTGCATATTTCATGTGTGTACAAGATCTTAAAAATAATTATAATATTCACATGGGGTCGGGCACAGCAATTTTACACAATAAGAAAAGTAGTATGCTTTAAAATCATTGAGTAGATAGAAATAAATTTGTATGTACGACATACAACGTTGTTCCCTGTTAGTGGAAATAAACTCACTCCGTCCGATTACATTTCTGCCGAAATATAATTGCATGTACATAGTTTAGATTAGTTCTTGTATCATCTATTAAACTTACATCAATCATCAATTATGAGAATTATAGTGTGGCCAGTTGTTTTAATCGGAAATCAATGCTGCGTGGTGGTTCACTGATCTTAATTAGAAGTTGTATTAAATCAAAAACTCGTAAAGACATAGTTGCTTTGTCGGTTGAACATGGCATTGAACTGTCTTGTGTTGAGCTAGATAGGCATGTTATAGTGTGCGTTTACAGACCCCCAAACTATCAAAACTACTCTATATTTGAGTCTGTTATGGAAGATGTTTTGGCAAAACTTGTAACTGGGAATAAATCAGTAATTATCTGTGGTGACTTTAACATTAATATTTTAGAAAATAATTCAAATACCAGTAGATTGTTAAATTTTTTTGAATCATTTAATTTGTCAAATGTGTTTGTAGAACCAACCCGAATAACTACGACTACTGCTACATGTATTATATAATAATGTATGTATTATATAATAATAATGTTTTTTGTTGCTGCGACTATTTAGATAAAGCTATAATTAATTATCTCCCTTCTGATCACAGCGGTCAAACCGTAACTTTTGAGTCCAACATACCATTACAGAAGGTGTAGATACAATTCAGACCAATAACATCTGTTAATTTAAATAAATTTAACAGCACTTTAATTTGTAAGTGTTATGAACCTTACAATGAACAATGTTGACATTTTGTATAAAGAATTCTTTTCGGTAGTCCAAACCGAGTTTAATAATTATTTTAAGAAGAACACTAAAACTATCAGCCCTAGGTTTTTATTTAGTGACTGGGCAACTAAAGGACTCAGGAAAAGTAGGGACAGACTTTTCGAGCTGTATGGCCTCAAGCCTTATATAAACACTGAAACTTTTAATAAGTTTGTTGCTACTTACTCTAGAACTTTTAAAAACACTTGCAAGGCCGCTAAAGCCTTATACATTAGCAACAAGGTTAAATCAGCAGACAATAAAATAAAGACGGTTTGGAAAATTATCAATAATGAAACGAATAGGAACAAAAAGCATGATTCTGATTACGCACTGGACACGTCATGTGGACTCATTTGCGATAGCAAACAAGTTGCTCAAGAATTTGTAAATTTCTTTACCAGTATCCCACTTAAAAGTACTGAAACCTTAAATTCCTCGCCCTTGCTCGCTTTTGACTCTGTAAGGGCGAACGTTGCAGCCTGCCCGATTGAATTTAACTTTAAGCATATTAAACCCATAATAGTATTAAAAGCTTTTAAGCAAATCAAGATCAAATTGTCCGAAGATCTTTGGGGAATGTCCATTAAAGTCTGTAACTCAATAATTGAGACTATAGCGCCTTACTTAGCCTTAATATTTAATTTGTGTGTGGATCAAGGAGTCTTCCCGGATTTAATGAAATACAGTAAGGTAATACCACTTTTCAAATCCGGAGACAGTACAGACACAAATAATTATAGACCCGTATCCATTTTGCCGGTTTTCAGCAAGGTGTTTGAAAAGGTAATGCTTAATCAAATGCTCAATCATTTCAACGCGAATAAAATCCTTCACGATCAACAGTATGGTTTCACCAAAGGACGTTGTACGACCGACGCCGGTGTAACCTTATTAAGACACATTTTTAACGCGTGGGAAGAGGCCCAAGACACCATAGGAATCTTTTGTGACCTTTTCAAGGTATTTGATTGCGTCGATCACGAAACCTTACTCTTGAAGCTTGAGCATTACGGACTTAAAAAACTTGCGCTTAGTTTAGTAAAATCTTATTTAAACGATAGACAACAGCTAGTTCAAATAAATGGTATCAATTCACTCGGTTTTAAAGGAAAAATGGGTGTTCCTCAAGGCTCAATATTGGGTCCTTTCCTCTTTTTAGTGTATATTAATGATCTTCTCCATTTATTAAAAAAATCAACCACAAATGGTGTTACTTGCTAACGATACTTCCTTGATTTTTAAGGTAGATAGACGTGCTACAAATTTTGACGACGTAAATAACGCCCTACTGCAGGCCCAAAATTGGTTCACTGCCAATAATTTAGTATTAAATGGAAAAAAAACTAAGTGCATACGATTTTCTTTACCAAATGTAAAAAGTAGTGATTATGAGATAGTATTGAATCAAGAGAAACTAGAATTCGTCGATAAAACTGTTTTCCTGGGGATAACGCTCGACTCTAGGCTTCAATGGGGTCCTCATTTAACATCTCTTGCAGGACGGCTAAGTTCAGCAGCATATGCTGTCAGAAAAATCCGTCAATTTACTGATGTAGATACCGCGAGGCTAGTCTATTTTAGTTACTTTCATAGTATCATGTCTTACGGTATTTTACTTTAGGGACGGGCTGCAGACATCGAGTCTATTTTTATTCTGCAGAAACGAGCCATCAGAGCCATATACAGGGTGTCCCGTAAATAATGGATCAAACGTAACGGGTAGCTTACCTCATTTCCAACAACTAATTTGAACAGTAAAACAAAAACCGATAAGGTAACCAAGATATTTTTTTTTTCGATTTTTACTATTTTCTGTACCAGCATTCAGTGTTTTTAATGCTGTTGCTGCAAATGGTATCATATTTAGGTGTGATTTTTGTCAAACATTTCTAAATAGTTTAATAATGTTATAAGATCCTATTTTTTTAAATAACATTTTATTTGCCTTAGAAAAAAAATCTTGAATTGAAAAGTTTTGTTTTTACGATGAAAAGACCAGAATTGGAAAAATTCTCCTGTAAAAAAAATGTATGACACCAAAGTGTACCATTATTTTAATAACTTGTAAAATTACTAAGGTTTGCAAATTGGTATAAAACTTACGCCTAGTCTTTGTCGTTACAAAGATATTGCTATGAATCTGACAGAGGTGCCATTTTACGAAATAAAATAAAATTTGAAAAAGTGTGCACAATTCAACTATTTTCTTAAAAATGTTTAGGTATCTCAGCGTATGAAAAATTTTAGGTTAAATAAAAAAAAAATACAAATAAATCGTTTATTTTGTTTTTACAGTAAATGTTCAAACTGACGTCCCCCTACAAGAATGCAAAGTCTGCACCTCCTAATAAAGGAAGCTCTTATCCGACGGACAAAATGGCTGTTGTTTATTTCTGATACAGCAGATTGGATGCGCTGACGTAATTCTTCTTCCGACGTTATTCGTTGTTTGTAAACTTTGTGTTTTAAACATCCCAAAAAAAAAAATCTAAGGGATTTAAATCCGGAGATCGCGGAGGCCACAAAATTGGTCCTAATCGGCCGATCCATCTGTCAGGGTAAGTTTCATTGAGTTGCGCCCTTACTGCCGTCGCATAGTGAGCGGGGCAACCATCATTTTGTAACCACATTGCTTGCCGCACGTCTTCTGGAATATTTTCTAATAACGTTGGCAACTCATTCCTTAAAAAATGCAGATAGTATTCGGCGTTTAGTGTTGCTGGTAGTTCAAAGGGCCCTATTATTTGCCCATTTATTATTCCTGCCCATAAATTTATTTTAAATTGATGTTGGCTCCTGTCCTCTCGCACCAAATGTGGGTTTACCAGCTGCCAACTGTGCAAATTATGCAAATTGAGATATCCATCTCGCCGGCATGAAGACTCGTCACTCCATAAAATTTTATTAAAAAACTGTGGGTCCGCCCGTGTCATTCTAAGCATCCTTTGGCAAAATGCTACTCTTTGCGGGTAATCACGTGACGTCAGCGTTTGAACACGTTGCACGTGATATGGGTGCAACCGGTGCCTTTTTAGAACTCGATGTACCGTCGATCTTGGAATACCTGTGCGTTGCGCTATGACGCGAATTGAGACCGACGAATCTTCCTCGATTTCTCGAATAATAATTTCGTCATTGACTTGTGACGGTCGCCCTTCACTGGCACCCCCAACTCCGGTGCCAAGAATTCTTCCCTCAAGAAGCGCGTTATGCACTCTAATGAATACGCGATAGTCGGGATGTCGATCCCGGTTCGGGTATCTTTCACGATACAATCTTGCGGCCGCCCTGGCATTAACTCTTGCTTCTCCGTAGATAAAATGGACTGGGAACGGGAATGGGACTCCCGTGGCGTGTACTCGTAACGAGGCATCGTACTACTGCACACACGTACAACCTCACACAAACGATTGTTTTCGAAGTCCGTAGGATTGCCAAGTCATTCGTCCAAAACACAAACAGTTCCAAATCGTTAGGCAAAGCAAAGTCCAAATACACAGCACAAGTTTAATTTTAAGGAACACAACAGTTAGGCACAGCGGGAGCGAAAGTAGTCTGACGTACGTATCAACTCGAAGAGAGATTCGTGTCAACTAAACAAATAAAACCATGCAACAATGAAACCCTGTATGAGTGAAGGGTGAAGGAAAAAAAATACCTGCACAAAGACACCGATTTACCAAAAATACAAAAGCGGCGCTATCTATCTCTTTCACACTGAGTGAGGTGCAACTCCGCAGGTAGCGGTTCCAAATTCCGAACAGATGACGTCATCGGCTCGGAATTACGCTACACGCTTAACCACATGCTTAGATTACAAGCATAAGCCATTACGAGAAAGAAAAGTTAGATTGTACCATTTTAATTTCTGTTCTGTCTTCTTCATCACATTCATAGCAATATCTTTGTAACCGCAAGGACTAGACGTAAGTTTTATACCAATTTGCAAACCTTAGTAATTTTACAAGTTTTTAAAATAATGGTACACTTTGGTGTCACACATTTATTTACAGGAGAATTTTTCCAATTCTGGTCTTTTCATCGTAAAAACAAAACTTTTCAATTCAAGATTTTTTTCTAAGGCAAATAAAATGTTATTTAAAAAAATGGTATCTTATAACATTAGTAAACTATTCAGAAATGTTTGACAAAAATCACACCTAAATATGATACCATTTGCAGCAACAGCATTAAAAACACTGAATGCTGGTACAGAAAATAGTAAAAATCGAAAAAAAAAAAATATCTTGGTTACCTTATCGGTTTTTTTTTTACTGTTCAAATTAGTTGTTGGAAATGAGGTAAGCTACCTATCCGTTACGTTTGATCCATTATTTACGGGACACCCTGTATAATCTCCGCAGGCGCGATTCTCGTAGGGAACTGTTTAAGAATATTAACATCATGACGGTGTCTTGTCAATATATGTATGAAAACATCATGTACGTAAGAAAAAATTTACATCCTTTTAGTAAAAGAGGCGAAAGACATAATTATAGTACTAGAAGTAGGGATCTATTAGCTCAACCAGGTTTTTGACTGGCTAAAGTAGACTCATCTTTCATGGGGTACTGTTTAAAATGTTATAATAAAATTCCTCCTCACATACTTCAACTGAATGAGATGAAATTCAAATCTTGTATAAAACGCACACTATGCAAGCAGGCATATTATAGGATTACATCGCTGATAGAAATGCTTGGCTCAATGCTGGTCCTGCTCCACAACCTCAACAAATTGATTAACATTTGAAAATACTGTTGGAGCTGCTGAAGATTGTAAGACTATCTTTTCATTGTATAAACTCAATCACCTTTGTATTATATAATTGCATAACACAGGTGTGAGTACTATGTACAATAGAGCTACCATTTACCGGGTAATATGTCTTTCATTGACTTGAATATGTCCTGGCAGCTGAGAGTATGTCATGCTCACTCAGATGTCTCGCTGATGGTGGCGTGTGTGTTGGATCATTTAGCTCCCTTCAAAATGGTTGAGCTTAATGGTGCTGATCCATGCGTCATGTTCGTGAACGGGCGCTGTCAGTTGGGACTGGTCATAGCTTAGCTGATTATTTATTATTTTCGGCTTATTTTTAATTATTTTAGTTTTGAATTGTTTTTTTTTTTATCACGGACGCTTCTGACGTTTTGCATCGTTCTCACATGTATATTTTCAATAAGAATGATGTAACCAATACTTTGTATCAAATATTTTATTTTAAAAGAGTGTCTGTGGAGTTTCTTGCCCGTTCTTCTCCATAGGAACCTACTATTTGGAATGGGCAACTAGCTTCATATTTGTAACTGACCGACTTGTTGACAATTCAAAAGTGCCTGTAAATGGTTTTAATTGAAATAAATGCTTTGAGTTTGAATTTGAGTACAATTTGAACACTGCATATTATTTTTGGCTTGTGCATTTGTTAACTTTTTTATCTTTTGAATTTCTTGTTTTGTTTTTATTACTTAAAGTTTTCGATAACCAGGCTTTTGGCTACTTTGGATAAGTGTGTGTATTTTATGTAAATTTTATAATATGCGTCTTATTTGTGAAAATAAATGATTTGTCTTTCTTTCTTTTTTGCCTGTCTTATATAGAACTACTAGTTTTGGCCCACGATTTCGCACGCGTGGTTGTTGGAAAATATTAACGTACTACCAGGATCAAAAGTACCCTATGTTTAACACATCCAGGTAAAAAATGTATTAATTCCGTAATACATTGTTTTCATATAACTGTATTGGTTTACGCGGCACATGCTAGTAAAACTCCCAGGTATGATTTTTTCCGACATCTTCAACAATGATCTTCAGCCAATTTACACAAAACTTTAATGAAAATATATATATATATATATATACAAATATGTATCTTCCAGACGGGCACAGCCTGTGCGGCACTGCGGACGCGGCGGGGCAGGGCGCCATGCTGGCCCGGCTGGCCGAGCTGTGCGCCGCCGGCCGCGCTGTCTGTGGCAGTGCGGGGCAGCCGAAGGTAACGTTGATACTTACAACTCTTCTAGAACTTGGGAACAGCGATGCGGAGGAGTTCGACGCCATATTATTTAGGTTGTTAATAGTTTTAGTTAAGTTAGGATATCACTTCGTATTATTTAAATAGTTTGTTAATTAAATTTGTATAAGAAGTTTATCCAGTGTATATATTTATCCGATTAAACCTTCGAGCCGGTTATTGTATTTTGTACTTTATTCCGACTTGGATTAAGTTTTTAATACAAAATTGACAATGTGAACTCTATTTATCATCAATTTTCGTAATTAGAACTTTAAATCATCTGCCTAGTCTTTTCTCAACTATGTTACGGTCGGCTTTCAGTCTAACTAGATGCATCTGAATACCAGTACTTTACATGGAGCGACTGCCTGTCTGATCTCCACAACTCAGTTATTGGGCAATACTCCTTGGCAAAACTGGTTGTCAGACCTTAAGACTTCTGACTACCCGTAACGACTGTCAATAATCTACGAATGACAGCCAGGGCCTATCTGACCTACATAACAGTATGACAACCGGTCTGGCCAAGTAGACTGGTTGTCAGACTTCCGGGCTTTTGACTGCCCGTAACAACTGTCAAAGATCTATGAATGACAGCCGGGACTTCCAAAAGACGAAGGGGCCTCGGTATGAAGTAGATATTATATGGTCACCCATCCACGGTCCGACTCGATAACAGTTGTTTGGCTTTGATTGATCCACAAACACGGGTGTTTTAATAACCTGTTCGTTGTAGAAATTGAACGAGGCTTCCGCTAAGCTTGCCAACGCATCAGGCAAGTTGGTGTACATCGTGAATCCTGAGGAGTCGCAAGGTAAGACTAAAAATGTTTTAATGTCTTAGGGGGCTATCCATAAATTACGTCACACGTTAAGGGAGTGGGGTTCCACAAATTGTGACATCGTGAGGCAAGGAGTTCGAATCATATGCTTCGAGACGTCACATGTAAAGTACCAAAATTCAATCTTCAAATTGCCCTATTAAATGACTATTTCATGTAATCATGACATTTGAGGTCAATTCTAACTTAATATAATATATTTTATAATGTAATGTTCCTAATTAATATTAACGATGCAAGATGTATATTTTATTATGATAAATGATGTGTATGACTAATGTAATGACATTGATGTAATTTCATGATATTATTATGCATGTACTACAAATATTTGCACGGCTGATAAGTCCATAGTGAGACTAAAATTATTTTACCACGTTATTATGTAAGGACCTATATTCTCGCAAATAAATAAATTTCATTTCATTCTTACTTAGAGAGTTGTATTGATAATTCCACTGATTATAATTATTTAAATACATATTTATTACGTCGCGAATCATTTGACCAACATACAACACTGAAACTGGTATGCCAATTGCAAAAAAAATAAGAATTTTTTTTTGTTTCTGTGTTAGGTTCGAAGCCGACAGTACCAGTACGGAAGGCTCCTCCACCCACACCGGTGCGGGACCCAAAGCATATTGTTGCTCAAGCAGTAAGGTCTTCCGTACATGCAAGCTCTACGCAAGACTTCCTTGATTCACTCCGCGGTGAGGAGAGCCAGAGTAAGGGAAACACAAGTTGTTTTATAATAATAAATATTAATAATAAAAATATTTATTGCAGACCACATGATTTATGAAATACACAATTAAACAAAAAAAAATATATACAATAAAATGGCATACAAACATAAACTCACGCCTATATCTTATTGGGTGACATACAAACAAGCGGTCTATGGACCCACTTTGCTGTCCAGATTTTTTTTTTTCTTCTTATACAATCCATAAAATAATCCTTAAAAGAAAATGAGGAGATTAGCAAAAAAAAGGGTAAATTTTACAAATTTTTAGGGTTCTGTACCCAAAGGGCGTCAATGGGACCCTATCTAAGGCTCCGTTGTCTGTCTGTCACAGGGCTGTATCTTTTGAACCGTAATAGGTACACAATTGAAATTTTCACAGAGTGTGTACTACTATGGCCGCTATAACAACAAAAAATAATTAAAATATTTTATTTTTATCCATACTAGAAACGTGTTAAAGAAATATTTAGTGTTAAATATTGTTCGTCGGTACGGAACCCTTTGTGTGCGAGTCCGACTCGCACTTGGCCTCTTTTTATTGACAACTCGCTCTTGGCAAAAAAATGTAGTATGCCAAAATTGTTTTTAATTACCTTATTGTCCATAAGAGAGTTTCCCCGTATAGATTCCGATTTTCACACGATACGAGTATCCCCGTTAATACTCGTAAAAACAATGTATAATGCATTTTTTGAGTTTTCTTTTTACAAACAAAGTGAAAAATGTGGATGTCGACGCTAAGAACGCGCTGGCAGCTTCTGAAGAGGAGAGGAGAGCGTACAAGCAGTTCTGTGAGATGATCGACAGTGCAGAGAACGGGCTGAAGACTGCAGAAGATGAGCTCAAAGTGGTAGGCAGAAATCCTAGAAAGATTTATAGAATATGTGGTAACACAAAAAATCAAACTCAAAAGTCATTTATTCAAACTAGGCTGAGAATCAGCACTTTTCTAACGTCAAAAATTACATTAGACAGTCCCCAAAAACGCCCACTTTTCACCCCACAAAGGTGAAATACATACTTCATGGAATGCAAAGGTTTCTCTATACAGGCTTTTTTTCTTACAAGTTATTGTGAGTAGATTATTAACTAATAGGCCCTAGGGAAAACGCCGAAAGGAACTATGGGCAAGATATTGCGTATAATTAAAATTACATAAAAAAAATAACATGAAAATTTTAATGAAAAGACGAAAATTAAAAAAAAAATCAGCTGTGCTCTTAAGGGGGACGCGCTAAGGTAGCTCGCGAAATTCAAATTTTATTACGTCTTTTGCAATTTGCAGGTAAGTAACAGGTTGTGTGTTGATCTAAATATGATTCGCGGCCGTAACAAATATAGCTTTACAGAATTATAATCGGCAATACAACTAACTCTCTTCGTAAAATCCTATTGAATGACTATTTCTGTAATAATTATTCAGTAGGATTTTATGAACTTAGAGAGTGGTAATGCAGATTCTAATGATTATAATTCTGTAAAGCCATATTTGTTACGGCCGCGAAATGCAAATTGCAAATACGTAATAAAATTTGAATTTCGCGGGCTACCTTAGCGCATCCCACTTGACATGAAATGGTGGTCACTACAAACAGTTTATACGATCATAGTCAAGGTAAATGTAAATTAATAATATTTTAGATAACTTCTAGCAAGTATTGTATAAACTGTTGGCGTATTCTGTTTCATTTAGTTTATTTTAAATAAATAATCAAACTTATGATTGTTACCACCCTGAATAGATCAATTTTTGTGACCTTCATCTCTTGTTGAATTAATTCAGCAAAAAAATTGTTTAAACTCCTTTTGTCACACCACTAGGGTATCATTGCTGTGATAGACGTTTAAAAAATATGTTAAAATTGTAGCTGCACACCGCAAAGACTAGTTCAGCCGGGAAACCTCTGGGCGCCGTCGACGTGGCGCGCGCCGAGCAGCGCGCGGAGCTGTCGCTGGGCCGCGCGGGGCTGCACGTGGCCGCCTTGGTGGCTGCCAACTGTGAGTATTGTTTACAGCTCCGTGCGCCGAGCAGCGCGCGGAGCTGGCGCTGGGCCGCGCGGGGCTACACGTGGCCGCCTTGGTGGCTGCCAACTGCGAGTATTGTTTACAGCTCCGTGCGCCGAGCAGCTCGCGGAGCTGGCGCTGGGCCGCGCGGGGCTGCACGTGGCCGCCTTGGTGGCTGCCAACTGTGAGTATTGTTTACAGCTCCGTGCGCCGAGCAGCGCGCGGAGCTGGCGCTGGGCCGCGCGGGGCTACACGTGGCCGCCTTGGTGGCTGCCAACTGCGAGTATTGTTTACAGCTCCGTGCGCCGAGCAGCTCGCGGAGCTGGCGCTGGGCCGCGCGGGGCTGCACGTGGCCGCCTTGGTGGCTGCCAACTGTGAGTATTGTTTACAGCTCTGTGCGCCGAGCAGCGCGCGGAGCTGGTGCTGGGCCGCGTGGGGCTACACGTGGCCGCCTTGGTGGCTGCCAACTGTGAGTATTATTTACAGCTCCGTGCGCCGAGCAGCGCGCGGAGCTGGCGCTGGGCCGCGCGGGGCTGCACGTGGCCGCCTTGGTGGCTGCCAACTGTGAGTATTGTTTACAGCTCCGTGCGCCGAGCAGCGCGCGGAGCTGGCGCTGGGCCGCGCGGGGCTACACGTGGCCGCCTTGGTGGCTGCCAACTGCGAGTATTGTTTACAGCTCCGTGCGCCGAGCAGCTCGCGGAGCTGGCGCTGGGCCGCGCGGGGCTGCACGTGGCCGCCTTGGTGGCTGCCAACTGTGAGTATTGTTTACAGCTCCGTGCGCCGAGCAGCGCGCGGAGCTGGCGCTGGGCCGCGCGGGGCTACACGTGGCCGCCTTGGTGGCTGCCAACTGCGAGTATTGTTTACAGCTCCGTGCGCCGAGCAGCTCGCGGAGCTGGCGCTGGGCCGCGCGGGGCTGCACGTGGCCGCCTTGGTGGCTGCCAACTGTGAGTATTGTTTACAGCTCTGTGCGCCGAGCAGCGCGCGGAGCTGGTGCTGGGCCGCGTGGGGCTACACGTGGCCGCCTTGGTGGCTGCCAACTGTGAGTATTATTTACAGCTCCGTGCGCCGAGCAGCGCGCGGAGCTGGCGCTGGGCCGCGCGGGGCTGCACGTGGCCGCCTTGGTGGCTGCCAACTGTGAGTATTGTTTACAGCTCCGTGCGCCGAGCAGCGCGCGGAGCTGGCGCTGGGCCGCGCGGGGCTGCACGTGGCCGCCTTGGTGGCTGCCAACTGTGAGTATTGTTTACAGCTCCGTGCGCCGAGCAGCGCGCGGAGCTGGCGCTGGGCCGCGCGGGGCTACACGTGGCCGCCTTGGTGGCTGCCAACTGTGAGTATTGTTTACAGCTCCGTGCGCCGAGCAGCGCGCGGAGCTGGCTCTGGGCCGCGCGGGGCTGCACGTGGCCGCCTTGGTGGCTGCCAACTGTGAGTATTGTTTACAGCTCCGTGCGCCGAGCAGCGCGCGGAGCTGGCGCTGGGCCGCGCGGGGCTACACGTGGCCGCCTTGGTGGCTGCCAACTGCGAGTATTGTTTACAGCTCCGTGCGCCGAGCAGCTCGCGGAGCTGGCGCTGGGCCGCGCGGGGCTGCACGTGGCCGCCTTGGTGGCTGCCAACTGTGAGTATTGTTTACAGCTCCGTGCGCCGAGCAGCGCGCGGAGCTGGCGCTGGGCCGCGCGGGGCTACACGTGGCCGCCTTGGTGGCTGCCAACTGCGAGTATTGTTTACAGCTCCGTGCGCCGAGCAGCTCGCGGAGCTGGCGCTGGGCCGCGCGGGGCTGCACGTGGCCGCCTTGGTGGCTGCCAACTGTGAGTATTGTTTACAGCTCTGTGCGCCGAGCAGCGCGCGGAGCTGGTGCTGGGCCGCGTGGGGCTACACGTGGCCGCCTTGGTGGCTGCCAACTGTGAGTATTATTTACAGCTCCGTGCGCCGAGCAGCGCGCGGAGCTGGCGCTGGGCCGCGCGGGGCTGCACGTGGCCGCCTTGGTGGCTGCCAACTGTGAGTATTGTTTACAGCTCCGTGCGCCGAGCAGCGCGCGGAGCTGGCGCTGGGCCGCGCGGGGCTGCACGTGGCCGCCTTGGTGGCTGCCAACTGTGAGTATTGTTTACAGCTCCGTGCGCCGAGCAGCGCGCGGAGCTGGCGCTGGGCCGCGCGGGGCTACACGTGGCCGCCTTGGTGGCTGCCAACTGTGAGTATTGTTTACAGCTCCGTGCGCCGAGCAGCGCGCGGAGCTGGCGCTGGGCCGCGCGGGGCTGCACGTGGCCGCCTTGGTGGCTGCCAACTGTGAGTATTGTTTACAGCTCCGTGCGCCGAGCAGCGCGCGGAGCTGGCGCTGGGCCGCGCGGGGCTACACGTGGCCGCCTTGGTGGCTGCCAACTGCGAGTATTGTTTACAGCTCCGTGCGCCGAGCAGCTCGCGGAGCTGGCGCTGGGCCGCGCGGGGCTGCACGTGGCCGCCTTGGTGGCTGCCAACTGTGAGTATTGTTTACAGCTCCGTGCGCCGAGCAGCGCGCGGAGCTGGCGCTGGGCCGCGCGGGGCTACACGTGGCCGCCTTGGTGGCTGCCAACTGCGAGTATTGTTTACAGCTCCGTGCGCCGAGCAGCTCGCGGAGCTGGCGCTGGGCCGCGCGGGGCTGCACGTGGCCGCCTTGGTGGCTGCCAACTGTGAGTATTGTTTACAGCTCTGTGCGCCGAGCAGCGCGCGGAGCTGGTGCTGGGCCGCGTGGGGCTACACGTGGCCGCCTTGGTGGCTGCCAACTGTGAGTATTATTTACAGCTCCGTGCGCCGAGCAGCGCGCGGAGCTGGCGCTGGGCCGCGCGGGGCTGCACGTGGCCGCCTTGGTGGCTGCCAACTGTGAGTATTGTTTACAGCTCCGTGCGCCGAGCAGCGCGCGGAGCTGGCGCTGGGCCGCGCGGGGCTGCACGTGGCCGCCTTGGTGGCTGCCAACTGTGAGTATTGTTTACAGCTCCGTGCGCCGAGCAGCGCGCGGAGCTGGCGCTGGGCCGCGCGGGGCTACACGTGGCCGCCTTGGTGGCTGCCAACTGTGAGTATTGTTTACAGCTCCGTGCGCCGAGCAGCGCGCGGAGCTGGCGCTGGGCCGCGCGGAGCTACACGTGGCCGCCTTGGTGGCTGCCAACTGTGAGTATTGTTTACAGCTCCGTGCGCCGAGCAGCGCGCGGAGCTGGCGCTGGGCCGCGCGGGGCTACACGTGGCCGCCTTGGTGGCTGCCAACTGCGAGTATTGTTTACAGCTCCGTGCGCCGAGCAGCTCGCGGAGCTGGCGCTGGGCCGCGCGGGGCTGCACGTGGCCGCCTTGGTGGCTGCCAACTGTGAGTATTGTTTACAGCTCCGTGCGCCGAGCAGCGCGCGGAGCTGGTGCTGGGCCGCGCGGGGCTACACGTGGCCGCCTTGGTGGCTGCCAACTGTGAGTATTGTTTACAGCTCCGTGCGCCGAGCAGCGCGCGGAGCTGGCGCTGGGCCGCGCGGGGCTGCACGTGGCCGCCTTGGTGGCTGCCAACTGTGAGTATTGTTTACAGCTCCGTGCGCCGAGCAGCGCGCGGAGCTGGCGCTGGGCCGCGCGGGGCTACACGTGGCCGCCTTGGTGGCTGCCAACTGTGAGTATTGTTTACAGCTCCGTGCGCCGAGCAGCGCGCGGAGCTGGCGCTGGGCCACGCGGGGCTGCACGTGGCCGCCTTGGTGGCTGCCAACTGTGAGTATTGTTTACAGCTCCGTGCGCCGAGCAGCGCGCGGAGCTGGCGCTGGGCCGCGCGGGGCTGCACGTGGCCGCCTTGGTGGCTGCCAACTGTGAGTATTGTTTACAGCTCCGTGCGCCGAGCAGCGCGCGGAGCTGGCGCTGGGCCGCGCGGGGCTACACGTGGCCGCCTTGGTGGCTGCCAACTGTGAGTATTGTTTACAGCTCCGTGCGCCGAGCAGCGCGCGGAGCTGGCGCTGGGCCACGCGGGGCTGCACGTGGCCGCCTTGGTGGCTGCCAACTGTGAGTATTGTTTACAGCTCCGTGCGCCGAGCAGCGCGCGGAGCTGGCGCTGGGCCGCGCGGGGCTGCACGTGGCCGCCTTGGTGGCTGCCAACTGTGAGTATTGTTTACAGCTCCGTGGCCGAGCAGCGCGCGGAGCTGGCGCTGGGCCGCGCGGGGCTGCACGTGGCCGCCTTGGTGGCTGCCAACTGCGAGTATTGTTTACAGCTCCGTGCGCCGAGCAGCTCGCGGAGCTGGCGCTGGGCCGCGCGGGGCTGCACGTGGCCGCCTTGGTGGCTGCCAACTGTGAGTATTGTTTACAGCTCCGTGCGCCGAGCAGCGCGCGGAGCTGGCGCTGGGCCGCGCGGGGCTGCACGTGGCCGCCTTGGTGGCTGCCAACTGTGAGTATTGTTTACAGCTCCGTGCGCCGAGCAGCGCGCGGAGCTGGCGCTGGGCCGCGCGGGGCTGCACGTGGCCGCCTTGGTGGCTGCCAACTGTGAGTATTGTTTACAGCTCTGTGCGACGAGCAGCGCGCGGAGCTGGCGCTGGGCCGCGCGGTGCTGCACGTGGCCGCCTTGGTGGCTGCACGTGGCCGCCTTGGTGGCTGCCAACTGTGAGTATTGGGGTCCAATCCGTAGTTAGGTAATAAATGGAATACAGGGCTCGTTTCATTGTTTCAGATGCAGACAAACTAGACTACAAAGCTGCAATGGAACCTACTATTTCTCTCACAGAAGCTGTCAAGAGCGTCGTTAATGGTAATATACCTACTACATACAATACATACTAGAGTACTATTTCAGTAATCGATTATCCACCTTCTTGACTAGGGCTATAGGTGCGACGCCTTGAGGAAGAGACTTAAAAAAAATAGGGTTCTTTATTATTATTATGCTTCTGTTTTAAGTTATTACGGTCTGTAACATTTTTTTTTCACTTGAATGTAATTCTTATGACCATGTAGCCTTTTTCCAACTATGTTGACGGACTGGTTTGTTTACCTTTGCTGAATAAGTAAAATATGTGTGTTTTGTTATAGATGGCAGTGCGATCTACAGCTCTCTTCCCGAGGACACTCGCAAGCCGTTCGTAGACGACATGAGAGGTCTCTGCCAAGCTACCAAGAGCATCTGTGACGCGGCAAAGAGTAAGGAGGAAGTGAAGGTAAGTGACATTCTAATAATACCAACCTATACGATAGGGTCGACCAGGATTCGAAAACGGGTATTTTAATAAAATGTTTTGTTGTTCCACAGAATCTGAACGATGCAGCCATATCGTTTGGTGACCAGTCTGTAAAACTGCTTAGAGTGGTTAGCTGTAAGGTTGACCCGGCTTTGGAGAAAGAGGTATGTGTATTACCATTAATATGGTTTAAGAACTTTACTGTTCCTCATTAAGAATGAACAATAATTCACTTACTGAAAAACTTTAAAAAAATTATGAGCGTACAAAAACGACGTCAAAATTATATTTATAATAAAGTAAATATCAACTAATCATCAACCAAGTAAACAAGGATCTAAACTAAAAATAGATGTATTACTAGATGTGGCGATTAAGACCCTAATTTAATATCAGTGTAGTGTTTTTTTTATACTAATATAATTTAATTTATTTCTAATGCAACATTATGTAAGAAAAAAAAATATTAGCCTTCTGCACTCCTCCCCCATATATAAATTTAAACTGTGCCAACTACTTTTACTGTACTTAGAGTTCATGTGGCACTACAAATCCGCATCCGCATCCACGGGTAAATTTTCTGATCCATTTAGTTAGATTTTTTGTAAACAGATTATAGGTACTGTAGAGGTTCTATGATAATGCCATCATCCTAACCGCTATCTACTCATGACTCATATATACCACTCTTTCTAATTAAATAATAATATTAGTATTTAATTAGAAAGGGTGGATGGAAATGGATCAGAAAATGTACCCGTGGACACAAATTTGTAGTGCCACATGAACTCTACAGTACCATCTGAATTCAATCAATCAACTTTATTTTTTCTCACCACAATATACATTATGTTATTTTACATTGGTCAGATTCGACAATGTTACACAATTCAGGTAAGTATATATTGTGGGAGACTGGTGCCTAAGCTAGGCTCGCGGCCTGTGTTTCAGGACACCAGGATCCCACCCCTTTACATTTTCATTTTACTTCATTTTCAGTGTTACTATTATAACTTGCTTTGAATGAAATTGACTTAATTTTAGCAAGCCAGGAAGTGATTTCCTTAATAAAAATATACACGTAGTAAACATGACATTGTAGCACATTTTGTGAATCACCATCTAAAGGGTATGTCATACCCTTTAGATTCACAAAAACAAGCAAATAATTTCTTCTCAGCAGTATTCGCTTTTATATTAAGTTGCTGAAGTCGGTTACAGAACTTAGCGATGGAAAGTTCAAAACCCACATTAAACGTGTCTTTATCAAATCAATAATTCCTTCTGCACATGTGGTACCTCGCTATCGGCATAACTATGTAATGTATATTAACTGCTCCCAAATTACGATGTTTTTTTTTTTACATCCATAACATAATCGCTACATTATACCTAGTTACAATTTTCATTTCAACTATTTATTAAATAAATAAATTAGTAGCTTATGTGGACAAAATATTACTTCAGATTTGTTACAGTTGTAATGGCAATTGTGTCATTTAGTTTAAATAGGTTTTTATTTTTATTAATATTTTATACGGATTCTTTTATATTTTGTGAATGTGAGAACGTTGTCTTAATACACTGTAGATTTGCACACCATTTTCTATTTTGTGAAGTACCTGGTACTTGTTGACAGGCCTACACTGTTCTCCCACTCCTATTAACACTGTAGGTACTTTGAAAACATTGTAAAAGCCAATTATTTTTAAAAGACTAACTGTTGAGTTTCTTGGCGGCTTTCTCCACTGGAAACGACTAATTTTAACCGTGCAGTTAGTTTCTGATGTTTTATATATCCATGTTATGTGAAATAAAATATTTTTGTTCTTTTATCCAGGTGATATCCCGAGCGAAGGCCATCGGTGACACGGCGTCACGGCTAGCGCTGGAGGCCGGTCACGTGGCCAGTGGGACCAGTCACGTGGCCAGTGGGGCCAGTCACGTGGCCAGTGGGGCCAGTCAAGTGACCAGTGGGGCCAGCCACGTGGCCAGTGGGGCCGCGCCGCGCGACACTTGTGTGGCACAAATCTGCACGGCTGGCGCCAGCTGTGTTGATGCTGCTGGGAAGCTGGTGTATACTGCCAAGGTATAGTGTACATAGCGTGCTAATAAAGAAACGAGTCGAAAATGCTGGTGGTAATCGACCATAGCCAGCATTTGGGACAAAGAAAGAAAGTGCACAAAGTCAAACTTCCCAAAAAGGGTAAAGATCACGCAAGGGACATGTTACGTGACTGTCTATGATAACGATAGCGTCGTTGCACTTAAGAGGTTCCACAGCTGCATAATATAAGGCGGCAGCACCAGGGTAGCCCGCGATTTTTTTTTTCTACTTTTTGTGCAATTCTCAACCGTACCAAATCTGTAATAACAATTTGTTACTGTCGCAAATCATAATCAACATGCTACCTAAGGGTGTTACCACACCAATCGATCGATCGTCAATCGACGGCATCGATCGATGGTAGAATGGAGTAGTCCAATCCAACACCAATCGATCAACGTCGACCGATGTCGATCGATGGCATCGATCGACGATCTATCGATTGGTGTGGTAACACCTAATACTGACCTTTAAATTACAAAAAACGTAACAATATTTAATTTTCGCGGGCCACCTTATCGCATCCCTTTTGCCTTAAGCTAAGCATCACTGGTATAAAAATTTAGGCGGGATCGTCGACTGCGAGCCCGGCCGCACTTACTACACACGGATGCGAGCCCGGCCACACTTACTACACACGGATGCGAGCCCGGCCACACTTACTACACACGGATGCGAGCCCGGCCACACTTACTACACACGGATGCGAGCCCGGCCACACTTACTACACACGGATGCGAGCCCGGCCACACTTACTACACACGGATGCGAGCCCGGCCACACTTACTACACACGGATGCGAGCCCGGCCACACTTACTACACACGGATGCGAGCCCGGCCACACTTACTACACACGGATGCGAGCCCGGCCACACTTACTACACACGGATGCGAGCCCGGCCACACTTACTACACACGGCTGCGAGCCCGGCCACACTTACTACACACGGATGCGTGGCTGGGACACGTATCCCGCGCAGTTATTATGTACACTTTATGAATTACAGATGCAAATTAAGAAATTTTACAAAGGGTACTTAAAAGAAATTGTCTCCTCTTGATCTCGCGTGTTGGAAAAGTACATCTTCAATCAACTACTAACATACATGAATCTCTCCACAGCTGATCGCCCCAACCATCCACCACGCTGCCTGCCAGGACGCCCTCGTATCCTCAGCAAACAACTTATCCTCATCTCTCACCAAGTTCTCCAAAACCTGGGCCCCTCTGGCTTCCTCCCAGCAGCCCTCCGTCCACAAACTGACTCAGGAAGCTGGTCATCTTGAAGACCTGGTGGAAAGGTTGAGGAAGGATATCAAGGCAGGGAAACTTGGAAAGACGAAGGCAGTGGAGCAGGTTGTGAACCTGGATTCTCAGTTGAGGAAGATGACTGTACAGATCATTGATACGGCTAAGGTTGGTATTTGTTCGAATGGAAATCTCATGTGACTAATATGTTTTGGTTTTTTTAATGTATTTTGTAACTAATATATTTGTGCTTTATGTTAAATTCTGAAAAAAGACGGCATTTATACGGCGCAGGCGGGGTCGCAACCACAGCTTTGATTCCAAATGGTACGTATTTTTAATCTTTGGACCCCGTATTAATAAACGTGGATTAAAATTACAACCAGAATAAACTTATGATTTTATTTTCAAGGCTTAAGTTTGGCATAAATGTACTCTGCGTTTAAAAGGTTCTTTTGTGATGTGATGTAGATAATAGTTTTCGAGCTGAGATTGTTTTGGGTTCGAAAGGGGTATGTGTTACATTATGTTTATGTGTTTGCATTCATTTAATTATTTATAAACTTGCGGTGCCGCGGCAGCGGCCGGCGAGTGCCAGAAACGACTAGATTATATAGAAAATCTAAACCTGCCCTAATAATACAATAATAATATATTATTTATGAATGCCCATTTTCTATTTTATTTTCGCCATTAAGTTTCCGCTTAGATATTAATTCTGTTCCCAAAAGAAAAACTTGATGCTAGTTTAAATTAAAACGGAGCTTATTACTGATATATTAATATGCTACCTATTACTTATTACGATACTCCTTATTAGCTGCCAACCCATTATATATGGTACCCACTCTATTTTTTTTTAAAACCTATATTCTTATTTGCCGCATTAAATACATGCCGTTATTATTACTGTACCTAAATATATACAGTTGCTTACAAGAATTTATCTACACCCATGATATGAATCCTCTATAAATGGTTCTGAAACCATAGATAGGGTGTTGTACAGTGTTGTAAGAACTCTATGTAAATTCATGGAAAGTTTAATTGCTGAGTATCTAATATAAACAAACTATGTATAGGCAACAATAGAGTTATTTTTTTAAATTACGGCGCTGTGGTAGTGAAACGCGCGTGCATGAGAATGTTCTTTTTTTGAAATTCATAAAGATACCACGTTTTGAGTAGGTAGTGAGAATGTGGCTGTTTGATGAGCAAGGAAGGGATCGAAAAAACAAAGGAGTTGCATAATTAAATTTACACATAACATAACATCACGCCTGTAATCCCCGAAGGGTTAGGCAGAGGTGTACACCCACGTTTCGGCAGTTATGTAAATTTAGTACAACATTATAATAGTTTGGATGATATTATGGTTACTATGACACTGGTTGTTTTAATGTGGCAATAAGCTAACTGTTACAGAAACTTTCATAGAGGATTTATAGCATGGGTGTAGATAAAACAAATAATATTCATAATTTCAGAACATGGCGGAATACGGTGAAATGACGGCGGAACAAAGGAAGGAATATATCAACTACAGCAACAGGCTGGAAGAAGCTATTCGTGCGCTAGACCTGGCCAACGCTAGGTACCAGCGAGCTCCTCATGTAAGTACCAAGAACTATAGCTTATTCTATATATAGAGCTCTTAGAACTTCTCAAGCAGCAAGATTTGGGTGACTACCTTTTTAGGGTTCCGTACCCAAAACGGGAACCCTATTACTAAGGCTCCGCCGTCTGTCTGTCTGCCTGCCTGTCTGTCTGCCTGTCTGTCTGTCTGTCTGTCCGTCTGTCACCAGGCTGTATCTCATGAACCGTGATAGCTAGACAGTTGAAATTTTCACAGATGATGTATTTTTTTTTTGCCGCTATAACAACAAATACTAAAAACAGAATAAAATAAATATTTAAGGGGCTCTCATACAAAAGACGTGATTTTTTTTTGCTCGTTTTTGCTCTATATTGATAACGGCAAGAGGTACACGCTTGAAATATTCACAGAATATTTAGTTATATATTCACTTTAAAAATAAATAATTACATTAAAATAAAACAAATATTTAAGGGGGGCTCCCATACAACAAACATGTTTTTTTGCCATTTTTATAGATAATGGTACGGAACCCTTCGAGCGCGAGTCCGACTCGCACTTAAGCCGGTTTTTTTCTTTATCGTGTCGAAATCCTCATGCACAAGACTATCAAGTTCTACGTCTGGTAAAGCTGAGGGCTATGTTGTATTTCTACTTTTTGTTTTATATGTACTTACATGATTTTTTTCTAACTTTAATTAATATAGGCGCAATTATATTAATTAAAAAAAATATGTAAAAAAAATCGAAGGGACATGGCAGTGGTAGATATTCTTAAATATTTGGACTAGTATCATTAACTAGGGAGAAAACACAGGAATACGTTAGTATCGAACGAACGCCAACGTCCACGTGACCCGGCCCGTTTCCTCTTGATCACTACACTTAGGTGTTCCAAATCCGCCAACTTGGTTTTGCGAAACGACATCTGTCTTAAAACTATTGCTAGACTGAGCTAATGAAATGACTTTACATACTGCAGGACAAAAACAAGCTAGAAGAATTGGAGATAGCTACCCAGGACCTGCAGATGACACTGCTGCAGACCAGACCTTCAAGAGCCGGCCAAGAGCAGAACAACATTGTGGACTTCAGGGTATGTTATCTATGTTTCTAGGTCTATTGATTTCCAGGACAGCAATATGGTATCACAGTGCACCTCTGCGTAAAACGGGTCCAAAGACTACACATGTAGAAAGACTGACAGGAAGCTTTGAAAAGAGTGCCTTTGACTTGATTTGTACAACGTGCAAATCTTCGACCCAGTATGTTACATCGAACAGCCAACGGCCTGCGCTCCCTTTCTTTATCCATATTGTCCTTAAGATCATCAGTGACCCAATGACCTAAGTACTTACTACTTACTTTTAATGTACCTACGAGTATACAAAATATTGTAAAACATTTTAAAAGAGTAACGGTGGAGTTTCTTGACCATTCTTCTCCATACGAAACTACCGTTTGTTTGATTACATTAATTATATGATTATATGTGAAGACGATGCACCTAGAATAAAATTACTATACCATAATAGGTAAAACGAATTAAAAACTAAGCAATGAAAAATAACTTAATTATTAGATAGATTCGTGGTGTTCACATATTTACAAACATCGTAAAAGTATGTTTTTCAATAAAAAAAAAATAAGTTAGTGTGTGAGTATAGGTTATCACAGAATGTAAAATCAATATCATAAAAATAACAGATTTTACCATAAAAATAGCAACCAGTTTGATTTTGTCTAGACTCTAGATTGTCCTATGGAGCTGGACCAGCATGTTTCCAAGCATTCCTGTCCTGGATATAATCCTCTAACTTGTAATATGCTTGTTTACAAAGTGTACTTTTAATATGTGTTTTAAATTTTCTCTCATTTAATTTCAATATATCACAAGGTATTTTGTTGTAACATTTAACACAGTACCCCATAAAAGATGTATGTACTTTAGATAATCTGAAAAATGGTTGATATATTTTATCTTTATTTCTAGTATTAAAATGATGTCTATCGCTTATCTTGTTAAAAATATGTAGATTTTTCCTTACATACATAATATTTTCATAAATGAATTGGCAAGGTACCGTCATAATATTAATCCTTTTAAATAGTTCCCTAAGAGATTCGCGGCGCCGGAGATTATAAATTGCTCTGACAGCTCTCTTTTGCAAAATAAAGATGGGCTCAATGTCAGCAGCCCGACCCCACAGTAAAATGCCATACGACATAATGCTGTGGAAGTAACTAAAATAAACCAAACGCGCGACTAGAATCAATTCCATTTTTTTGTAAATTTTGACGTTCAAAAGTGCCTTGTATGTGCCTATTTGAAATAAATAATTTGACTTTGAATTTACTTAAACCTAGTCATCCGTGTTAAAACTTAACATCGAAATTAAAAAAAAATGCTTTTTTCAAACAAACTTAATAGTAGTGATGGGCTGACTATGGTTTTACCAGTCTTTGACTAGCTATAATTATAGTGACTAAACTATTCCATTTGATTGAAATGTCATAAGCAGACTGGGAAAGTCACAAGATATACACAGTTTAATATATTGTCGTACTGACAATAAATTATATTACAAGACAAGTCTTTTACAGTTCAAGCAGTACGGTTATGGAATGCCTTGCCCGTGTCGATAAGGCGTGCTCAATCTTTGTACAGTTTTAAAATTCTGGTAAAAAAACACTTTCTCTCTTCTTAAACAGCATCATTACAGAATACAGTTCCTTGCTCTTATTTCATGTTTATTATTGTATATATATATTTATATAGATAAGTCTATGCTTTGTGTATGTATGTATTTATTGTATATGTAAATGGTGCACCGCTGACTACCTGCAGTATTGTCTCTCCTTCTCCCTTTAATCCATCCAAAGGTTGTCTGTAAAAGATCGCTTTTAGCGATAAGACCGCCCATTGTGTCACCCTATGTAAAATTTCAACATTTACATCTGTAATTTTTGTGGTGTACATAATAAAGAGTTATGTACACCATAAAAATATTCTATTCTATTCTTGTATAATCTTAAATTAACATAACATCACGTGTGTATTCCCCGAAAGGTTAGGCGGAGGTGCATTTATAGTAAACCCACATTTCGTCAAATATGTTTAAATCCCATGGTCGCCTACTAGCCTATTGCCATAAACCGGGTACAAAACCAGACTCCGGGCTGCTACTGAGAAACTCCAGATGGGAAAACCCAATAACACATTGCCCTACTCGGTAATCGTACCCAGGAACTCATGCTCAGCAGTAGCGATTGAGACCATTAAATCAACGAGGTAGTTAAAGGACACGTGCAGTTTCTGCCCTTTTGGTTACAGGTAATGTTCAGGATAGCTGGTTTTACGGTAAAGAAAAAAAAAATGAAATTACTATGGATTCATTAATCCTTTTGCTTGCGGATCAATATTCTTAAAAAACCAATACCTTCCATTTTATCCCGTAATTTCCTTTAAGTCTGCGAACAATAACTTTATGTCGTTTATTTGAGATCAAAACAATATATTTACGTGTTTACGTACTGAATGTGCCCTGGCAGCTGAGAGTATGTCATGCTCACTGTAATGTCTCGCTGATGGTGGCGCGTGTGTTGGATCATTTAGCTCTCTTCAAAATGGTTTTAATCCATTCGTCATGTTCATGAACGGGTGCCATTAGTAGGGACTGGTCAACTCTTAGCGGCCATGGCTTATTTTAATTTTAGAATTGTTTTGTTTTTTTAATTATTTTTATTACGGACGCTTTTGAAGTTTTGCATCGTTCTCACATGTTTAATTTCAACACAAATGATGTAACCAATATTTTGTAACCATATGTCAATTTAAAAGAGTGTCCGTGGAGTTTCTTGCCCGTTCTTCTCCATAGGTACCTACCTACTAAGTTTTGGAATGGGTAACTAGCTTCATCTTTATGACTGACCGACCCCTTGACAATTCAAAAGTGCCTGTAATTGGTTTATTTGAAATAAATGCTTTGAGTTTGAGTTTGACGTGTAAAATATGCCAAAATTAGGTACTAAAATGTTTGTTTACCACATAAAACGTGTTTTTTTTAGATACCTGAAATAAATGATGTAATTATGTTTTATGTTTCATGTTGGCATTGACAACAAGTTACTTTCTGGTTTGCTTTCAATAATTACTTACTTTAATCCTAATTCATTAGAAACATATAGTTAGAAATAAATAGAAATGGGCAGGTATTGAGGAATTAATGAAAATATGGAACTAAAGATGTAATTCCAAGTAAATATAAAATAGATTCGTGTTACAATAAAAAAATGTGAACCAAAAATCTGCAAAATCTGATCATGGCCTGATCAAATTTTGCAGATTTTTGGTTTACATTTTTTTCACAAAATATAAAATGTTTTACTGATCTCACATAGGAGTTCCACTGGTTATTACCTGTGCTCACTCATAGATGGCGTTATAGTAAAACAAACATACTAAAATACTAGAAGTATAAACCATATTTTTATCAGTGTACGTAAGTTCCTGGCTCCAAAAGCTTATTAATAGACAAACTAGAAAATATAGCGTTTATAAAAATATAACAATCTTTACTGAACATTAGTTTTTGACTACCCAGACAATCGTTCGTTGACGCATTGGACATGTCCTTTGTATAATCTTCACAAAAATAATTTGGGCTTGGATTTATATAAATTTTTGAGACGTAGTTGACGAAAATCATGCGAACGTCGTAGATTGGTGCGTAACCAACCGTTTTCAAAAAATTGTGAATTTTCGTACGAAAGTTGATAGAATTTAAAAAAAAACATTTTTTTTCTATAAGTTCAGAATCACGTGTTTAAACATCTCCTTTTATTATTTTAGGACTTCCTTCAAGACCTGGTGAAGGAAGCTGGTGAAATTCAGTCGGCTGCTAAGAAGTACGAAGGACCCGCTGGCAAGAGGACTACTGATGTAAGTTACACTTTTAGCTAATAGTCTGGCCAAATTAGACCAAAAAATTGGAGTGAAGGTACAAAAATTCGCACCCAGCTCAAAATTAGTAGGATTTTTCAAAACACATAATAAATTAAATGTAGAAAAACCTCATCAATCCAATACCTGGAAAAAAATTTACTCAGGGTCAAATTTCACAAAACCGGGTTTTTCGCGATTTTCAGCAAAACTGTAAGTTTTATCATAAAATTAGTTTAGACAAGAATTGTAGATCAGCAGTGCTATTCTGTAACCATCTCACCGTGAAAACTTAGGTGAAGTGAGCGTGGAGTGAACTGTCAGTGAGGGATTGACACTATTAACAACTCACTTCTAGCTCACTTCACCTACGTTTACACGGTGAGATTTTTTCAGAATAGATCGGCAGATCTTTAAAAAATGTCTAAATACTTTTTTTCATAGAGCCACCGTTTCTGAGATATAACGATTCAAAAAGTTGGAAGAGTTGTAATCGTCATAATATGCACACGTTTCCCACCTTTGAGGCAGTGTACTTAGCGCGTTTTTTTTGACGTGGTTTCCCCGGTAGGCCTTATTCCACGGATCTGTTGTGATTCTGTTTAATTTGAAACTATCGAATAATAAAAGATATTGGCAGAGGGTAGAAAATGATAAAAGCGGTGTAAATAAAAAAAAAAAAGTAAATTTATTCGTCTGATTCATACCTAATTCTCTAATACTTCTGCTTCCTCTTCCTCTTGTTCTTCTTCTTCATCCTGGGTGCAAGTAAATTGCTTCAATAGTGATACATCGCATGTCTCCTCGTTGGTATCAAACGAATCCTCAACTGTTGGTGATTCAACATTAGAGCACGACCGGCCTTGACAATTTGTACATGCTAGAGAACAAAACAGTCCAACTTTTTTGCAACCACATTTAACACTACATCCCTTTTTACAGTTGCAAAAAATTGTGTTTAGCAGTTTTTCGGCGCAGGTGGGAGTAAAGTCTGAACTGGTTCTAATGTATTGTCGACCAACTTTGAACCCCAGTTTTTTGGGTCTAGCTGATAACCAAGCTACACTTGAACTTGGTAATATATATATTTATTTATTTATTTAACAGATAACAAAAGGTCCACACTGACAAAAACAAATACCTAATAAAAAATGTTAGCAACAATATATCTTATCCTATGTTCTCCTGTAAAATTAACCCTATGTCGCTTAGTCAATGTTGCCTTTCAAGCGTCGATATGTGTAAGTTACACTGACCGATAGAATAATATTTTTACTTGTGTACGGGGTGCACTTATACATATTATGACGATTACAAGTCTTCCAACTGTTTGAATCGTTATATCTCAATGTATGTAAAATAAAAAATGTAATGTAAAAAAGTATTTAGAAATTATAGATAATTCTCCGATCTACAATTTTTGTCTGAACTAATTTTATGATAAGACTTACCGTTTTGCTGAAAATCGCGAAAAACCCGTTTTTGTGACCTTTGACCCAGAGTAAATTTGTTCAGGTGTCGGATCGATGAGGATTTTTTAGATTTTGGGTTTTGAACAATCCTACCAACTTTGAGCTGGGTGCGATTTTTGTACCCAAGGATTTCTAAATTGACCGGACAATAAGATGATAAATAATGATAAATGATTTATTTATGTAAATAGGTTATAACAATACTTTTACTGGTCAAAAATAAACTATGTTCAAAAACTAGATGAGGTCGGTGTTTCCTATCTAACTACTCTGAGAAGAAATACACCGAAAAAACCTCATTGGTCAGGGTCTCTATTTCTCATCATATGAAGACCATGCAGATTAGTGACTGAGATGGTATTTTGAACTTAATTTACCGATTCAAGCATAATTGGGGAAAGGTTGTACCGATCGTTATCTCTCCTGACAAAGTTTATTTTGTTTATATGTTATGTATGTATCTAATTATTTATATTACAACTATAAAATACAAGAATAAATACCTAAAATTTTGTATTTTATAGTTATTGCCATGTTTTGTATCTGTATCACCCTAAGGTTGACTAATAGAAAATGCCTCAGGCGTTAAGTCCGCCTTTGTTCAGTATTGTTTTACTTGTGCATAAAGTTTTAATAAATAAACTATGATAATGATGAATTTGTTCTTTCTCACAGGACATCAAAATCCTCTCCAGTAAGATTAGCGAGGATGCGTCGAGGTTGTTGAACCCGCCTGATAACTTCGGTGGCGGAGTGACGGTGATGAACAGCGCCGATGATATCATGGACATCAACGTGTTTGGACAGGTAACCACCTTACTACAAAGTCCTTTCTTTGTACAGTCAGGCAAGCGAACTGACACCCTATACTTGTATACCCTCAATTTGCCGTGATATAGCCATTTGATGCAACTGTCAAAGAATGGCAGTTGTTATTTGAATATACGGTTTTTTTTTTAAGTTGGTAGCTCATTTGCTTAACAGTTAATTTGCGATGTTTTTTCAAAGAAATCGTTATGACATAGCTGGCATAGTGATTTCTAGGCAACCATTAGATATAGAAATAATCAGTAGGTAAACCTTATTAACAGTTGGCGTAACTACCGTACTGATTCAGTTCAAAGATTGTGCTCTTGTTTCTGGAAAACATATTTGTATTGTGTTAAAAACTAAGATTGGAGATTGGAAACAACTTCAACTGATCATGTTTCCAGGAATGCGATGTTATAGTGAAGGAGATAAACGGCGCGATACAAGGCATCCACGACCAGAAGGCGAAGCAAGCGCTCCGAGCGAAAGCTTTGCCTTTGACTGAAAGCTGCCACTTGCTGAGGTGAGATAATGTTTTACTACTAACTGAATAAGTAACAACGACGTGTGATCTGAGAGGCAATTCTCGTTTTTTTTGAACGTTCGCAAATTTTCGTATTTTTAACAACTTTATAATTACGTAGATTTTTTACCTCGTTTTTGATAGAGAATTTGATTACTTCAATGTAGCCCGCAAATTTCAATATTTCTTACGTTTATTGCAACACATTTTTGAATGTTGCCGGCCTGCAACTATAATAGTAAATTCTCAATTCAGAACCGGGTATGACTTTTATTGTCGCTGAAATGAGACTGGAACGTTTTACAAGTAGGTATGGAATTGGCTATATATAGGAATATAGGAATTGCCCTCAGGAGTAGCTTAAACTTGAATTCAGAATCTTTGATAATAGCAGCGTTTTACCTGAAATAAAACGCATATTAAAATACTTACCTCACTGGAAGCTTTACTATGAGATGGCATTTCCGTTTCCCGTCGATTTCTTACCAGTTTTCGTACTTTTATCCCCTCAATACTTCCGGTTCAGTGGCGCCACCTGGTGGTTGCGGGTAGTTTTATAGTTCTTGTAAAAGGTGTCACGCCATTTTGGTCATTGTCTCATAGAACCAGGCAGAAATAAAGTTAAAGCTTCCAATGAGGTAAGTATTTTAATATGCGTTTTATTTCAGGTAAAACGCTGCTATTAAACTACTTGACCGTCACTGGAAGCTTTACTATGAGATCTGTTTGTTATCGCCTGGTGACGCCACTTTGATGTATTATATATACTTGGAAGTATGTAGTACTATAGGCCAATGTGATAAAGCATGAAACTAAACAAAAGTGTAATTAATAAGTATGCCATGTAATGTAATATTACTTAAATGTATAAGTAAAGCAATTCAATTTAAAGTACCTAGATAAGTGTACTTTAGCTACAAATATAATTGTAAATATGAAAAATCATAATTTCTAATCATTAACAACCAATTTAAGAATATCCGTTCTAGGTAACATCATATTTATTCAGTAATGTTAATCGATTGGATTAAACAATTGTGTTTCTCGTCTATAAAACTTCTGGAATGTATTGGCTGATCGCCAATTTCAGGACGATTTTGAAATCAGCTTTTTGAGGCTACAGCATACCGGGTGCTACCTGGAGTGGCTGCAATGCCAGCTTCGCCAAACAGGGTCTTTACCCATCCTGCAATGACTACGTGAAGCAGGTTTAGCCGCACCTCTTACCGTAATAAATAAATTAGTTGATTTTGCCACATTACGTCTGTCGTTTAATAATGCTATAGTTCTTTCTATCCAGAATATAGGGCCCAGATTAGAATTATCGGTATTTAAAAGCAATTTCCAGCCAGATAGCCTATAATTACTGCTGTCCGTTTTGGAGCCAAACAGAGGCCATAATATTAAACCGTTATCAGATCTTATGCAATGATTAGGATCAATATTAAGCAGAGTTAGATCGTGTATTCGCCTACCAGAGCAAAGCAACAATAAAATTGCAGTATGACCTGATGTTTGAAATAGGTTATTTGAATCAATTGTGAGGCAGTGACCTTTGGATTTTTTAAGGCAATTGATTTTAAAACATGTCTTACTAGAACGTGTTAACTTAACCGACTTGAATTTTCAGCGTTACCTAGTGAAGATATTACTGATTTATTTAAAAGTATTGAAGTATACGACAACTTATCAATTAAGTTAGTATAAATCACACAGTCAAGGTTTTTATTTCGACACCACGACGCCCAGCGCTTTCAGGCTACCTCATAGGGTTTTAGAGTCGATTTTCGCCAATAATCTTTAAGTAGTGATAGTTGTTGAGCGTTCCATGTCTTTATTGTGTCATACCACCCCTACATTTCCAAACATCGAGGACGACGTTCTTGACCTTCGGTGGTGGGAGGCCCGTCGACGTGTCTATTAGGTATCTCTGCAGGTTTCTCAGAGTTAATGGAGCCGCGAGCGCTTGGGCCTTTAGATCCGCACGCCAGAATACTCTCTCCCATCGAGGTACTACTATTAAGAATAATCCTGTAGACTGGTTTAAGTGAGACAGGACTTTGGGGACTAGGAATGGTGGTGGAAATATCCATGCGAGCTGATAATTCCATGGGACACTGAAGGCATCGTGGAACAAAGCTTGTGGATCTTTTAGATCTAGAGACACATAATTGTACACTACGTGAGCAGTTGCCGAGGCAAATAGATCTATTATTGGGGTTCCCATTTTGCAAACACTATTTCTATACAAGTCGGTAGTAAGTGCCATTCTGGAGGTTGGCGAAGGCGCAATAAGTGGTCCGCATGATTGTTGTATTTGCCCGGAATGTAGTGTATGCTGAATGATGTTGGTCTAACGAATTCAGAATTCGATAGGTTATTTCCAACAGGGATCATGTCCTCGTACCTCCTTCCTTTCGAAGGTATGTGACCGCAATTCTGTTGTCGCATTGAATAAGGAGCGAACTTTGATGAAGCCACTGAACTTTGATCTAAAGAGCGTATAATATTGCTAGCATCTCTTTTTGATTGGTTTTCTCTTGCGACCAAGTTCCTGACAAAGCCAAATTGTTCAGTTGTGCCCCCTACGCTTGATCTGATGCTTCTGTAGCCAGAATATTTATTGGAGGAGGGTACTGAAGAGGGGTTGACCGCTGCCACTTTTGGGCCCACCAATTTAGTTCCTCTAAAACACCTTGTGGTAGTGGGTAGGTCTTTGGTGGCAGGACTGGCAGTGAATTCATGAAAATGACTAACTGTCGATGATTGAGCCGACCCCGTGGGACAGCAAAACAGGCAAAATTTAAGTCCTATTTTCAGCAACTCCTTCAGAGTTAAGTGCTCTTGTTCGAGAGGCTGATTTATCTTTGTGATGATGCCCTGAGCCTTTTCCTTTGGCAGGATTTTTTGATTTCCCCATGGTTTCCATAGTATCCGTAAATAAATTATACTCTTTTGAGGAGTAAGAACAGATTTTTGGAAATTGTTTGCCACCCCAGTTTTTGTAAGATTTGTACAGTTATTTTGAAATGCTCGCGAAGCGTGCGAACATTCTGGTGTACTAATAAATAATCGTTCAGGTATATCAGGTCCTCATGTTCCAGTTTTCCCGCAATGTTTGGGCTACCCAGTTCGTGAGCATGGAAAATGTTTTTGGAGCAGTGCTCAGACCGAATGGAAGACAAGTCATTTTGTTCTTTCTATACAACTGCTGGTTGTATATTAGGCGCAGACAGCGTCTGTGCGATTTTTGTACGGTTACATTAAGGGCACCCACGCAAAACCGCAACGCGATGCGATATTATGATTGATATTATAGATTTATGCGCAGATATTTGCGATGCGTTGTGAATTCGCAGTTATGTGTGCTTGGGACAAATCTATTTTGCACATCCAGTCCTGAGATTGTAGAAAGTCCGGAATGCGGTACATATTTATTCAATGAAACGGCTCGGTCATCACATATTCGTTTAGTGATTATAGATTGAATTTGGGACGGACAGATCCGTCGGATTTTGGAACCAGAAATAGAGGGGACATGGTGCTTGGCGAGGGTAAAGCTTTCTTTAGAATTGCCTGCTGTTTTATTTTGTCTACAATTGAAGACTTGTTGATTTGTTCTGAAACAGGAGTTTGGAAAGGCCCTTCGTTACATCTGGATAGACAAGTACTGGCTGGCTTTTGAAAGAAAAGTATGCGATACCCTTGAATTAATTTTAAAACTATTTGTTGCTCCCCCGCCCATTGTGTTTGGTAGTGTATCAACCGACCTTACCGAATCGGTGTCATGTCATTGTTTATACCTTTTTTCCCCTGGAACTTTTTGAGGAGTTTGCACGTCCCCGTGTACTTCCACGTTCAGGCCGCGAGCCACGGTTTCGAAATGAACTTCTAGTATTGAAGTGATCACCTTGATTACTCGAGGAATTACCTCTGAAAGAGTCATGTGTATGTTGGCACTGACCATGGTATTCACCCCGCGAGGGTGGGTTATGACGGGTATGCATATGCGATCCTGGTTCGTTAAATTGAGTTCCACGCGATGGAACTATCGGTTTCCATCCCCGCGAGGGGCGGCTACTAGGTTTGGTATGGCTTTTGTGAAGACCTTTCCGTTTTTCGGGCTAAAAAGCGTTACGGACCCCGCCAGCCTTCTTTAGCGTAGAGGTAAAGGGCTCGATATTAAATATGTATCCGAGTATATTTTATGAAATTCGCCTTTGTGAAATAATACGTCAAACTTTCCATTTAAATTATCAAAGTACATTGTTGCCCATGAAAGAAGATTACGAATACTTTCCTGCAATGATTGTCTTTGTTTTAATATGCAGTAGGTTAAGGCTGCATAGGATTTATCGGCATGTGCCAGATGACGTGAGGTGTCATATGCTTTTACCTCATCATTTGTTTCCAGGTCTATAAAGCCAGGAGTATGATTATACAACGTTTGCGTATCTCACTTCTGACCAAGAAGTACTACCAAAACGCTGGATATCTACCAACTTCTTCAAAAAACTATCGGGGGTTTTTGGAACTAATGGTTCCTTAAGCTTAGTATCAATGTCAAAAGTGAAATCTAAACTTATATTTTGACCAACCCTCGTCACTACATACATTGTTCATAAAGCTGACCACTAATTCCAGAACAAACAGAAGCATTATCATAACAAGCTGTATCAATGTTACTTGTAGTATTAGTTTGCGATTCAGTGCACTCGGACCAGCCAAAGCTTGTGGCTCGGTATCGGAGTTGTGCACTTTTATTACCAGGGCTCGGAAACCGGTTAATTTTCTATGTAAACTTAACCGTTATTATAAAGGTTTTCGAACATATTTCGTTAATTATTTAATATTTTGTTACAAAATCAATGCTGAACTTAATGTGATGAAGCAATAGGTATTTGAAGCTAAAATAAAAATAATTTGTATCTACAGAAATAAAATTTTTACCCGGTTTCAAGCCCTGGTTATTACTTTCTATCACTGCAAAGGAATTAAGTTAGATCTGCAATGGATTTATATACACTTTACACAGTTACATTCAAATATTGATTACGAAAATTTACTGGTAAATATTCAAAGTAAAAAATTACAGTAGTGATCCGAACGGAAAACCCGTTAAAAACTTTGATCACGTACGAATTATTCAAAAAGTGTTACCTCTAAAAGAGGGTACTTACGGTCCAAGACTTATGCTCTTTGAAGAACACTTTACACTTTTTACTAAATTTATAAAATATGTATTCACTTAATATTTATTTTTACGTATTCTGCAACTGTCGCGGACGCAGTCACGGCGCACAAGTTGCTTCGACGGAGAATAAAAAGCCAATGACCAAAATGGCGTGACACCTTTTACAAGAACTATAAAACTACCCGCAACCACCAGGTGGCGCCACTGAACCGGAAGTATTGAGGGGATAAAAGTACGAAAACTGGTAAGAAATCGACGGGAAACGGAAATGCCATCTCATAGTAAAGCTTCCAGTGACGGTCAAGTAGTTTAATTATCTTGTTTTGGCACCACAAACTCAATGTATTGAGTTGTTGGATACCTAGTATTTATCATTACCATCGGGTTCTAACTAGATACTTAATTACCATTGGGGTATAAGTTACAGTAATAGTCCATTTATTTGTCAGAATATTGTTACAGAGTTTTAAAAGTTTATAATATTCTGCCGTTCCGGCGAACAAAATCGTTTTCAGGGTTTTGGTTAGTTCGTAGATATGACATTGAATTAAATTAATAAATTAAGATAACATTCAAATTGCAAATTAGTCAAATATTAGGTAACAAAAAGATTAAATGAAGTCGAAAGAGATAATAAGAAGAGGATATGATTATTTCCTAATTGAAATTCATGTTTATTTTGGTACACGAAAATACAAATTTAAAAAATGTATAGTGCTGGTAGTGATATTTTTTTTTTTTGAATAATTGAACACAGTTGTCCAGTGGGTGCGTATTTTATTGTATTTCTTTGTCAGTTTTTATTATAATTTTTTTCTAGATGTTCTCATCGTGATCTTAAAATACTTTAGGCTAACTAAACAGTGCACTAAGGGTTACCATGAATTCAGCGCAAGATTCTAGACCCACCAGCGTAGAAACTATAGGTCAGTTATTAAAAAAAAATCAGTTGTTCCATACCTTTTAACAGTGTATTTATTGTACTTTTGTATGAAAAAGTTTTTTTTTTAACAACTCTTACACCGTGATAACATATTGTTCCCAAGATTCGCGGTACACAGTCACATAATGGCGACGAAGAGCGCGGCCTTCGACGAGGCGCTGCAGAGCCTCGACCACTTCCAGACGACCGTCATGCCGCCGCTCGCTAAGGAAGCCACTAGGAAGAGCCAGAAACAGAAGAAGGTAAGTAATGTGATAACTTTTGGTGTTAATAGGTAATAGGTAATACGGGCTGGTGTCCGCAACTCCACGTCAATGCGCGTATTTTGCGTACGGGTGGGAAAATCGATTATTCTATCCACCCCAGCTCCTCAAGGAAGGCCAGCAACGCCTTGGTGTTACTGACAATCTCACGTAGGATACCTGGGTTACCGAAGTACTTTGCCCTGTATGTAGCGATCACAGGGCAGTTTAACAGCACATGAGCCGCTGTCTCGTCGTCCTCCATGCAGGCCCTGCACAGCGGACTGTCTGTGACTCCTATGACAAAGAGGTGTTTATTAAATGACCCATGGCCAGTTATAGCGGCTGTAACTGTACGCAGCTGTTGTTTAGTTAGTTGTAGAACCCGTTTTGTGAGGCGGCCGTCGATAGTAGGGAGTGCCTCCTTCGCCTGCCTGCACTCACTTTGGTCCAACCATAGTTTGTGATGTTGGTCCCTGGTTCGTTTCCTTACCAGAGTGCGTAGATAACCGAAGGGGAGTGGCGCGATGGGTTCGGGTCCCACTGGCGCCATGCTAGACCCCCTTCTTGCGAGTTCGTCGGCTGCATCGTTACCTAGCGAACCGCTGTGTCCTTTGATCCATTGAATGGTTATATTATTGAGGCAACCCACCTGGTTGAGGCGCTGGTGGCACTCGTATATCAGCCCAGAGTCGACTGTATGACTATTTAGCGCTTGCAAAACAGCCATGCTGTCTGAGAGTATGCGTATCGAGTGGTCCTTAACTTTCCTGGCCATGATCGCTGAAGCGGCAAGAGAAATGCCCATGCATTCGGCCTGGAACACTGTGTTATGGACTCCCAATGGTGTGGCTATGTGTATATTGAAGTCATCCGAGAAGATTCCAGCACCTGTGCCACTACCTGTTTTGGATCCATCCGTGAAGATGCGCAGCTCTGCGGGGCGTAAACCCTCGCATCGGCGATCCTCGTGAAGTTGGATTTTGTATTTCTTATCAAAGATAAATTGTTTGGGTACCCGGTCATTAATAGCTTTCGTAATAGGGAACTCATTATATAGTCCCTCAAGCAGAGCGGTGTGTTGTGTATCCCTCTTACCCCAGAGATTTATTGCATTTAGACGTACCGCCGCCATCGTCGCTTCCTGCTGTATGAACAGGTGGAGCGGTGGTAGACCCAGCATGGCTTCGATTGCTGCAGTCGGAGTAGTCCTCATGCAGCCCGTGGTCGCCATGCAGGCTAGTCTTTGCATGCGTTGTAGTTTATTGAAGGCCGTAACCAGCTTGGTACGGGGCCACCAGACCACAGCCCCGTAGGTGATCATGGGGCGGATCACTGCGGTGTACAGCCATAGTATAATTTTGGGGGACAGGCCCCACTTCTTACCTATCATTCTCCTGCACTGCCAGAAGCTAATGCAGGCCCTGTTTAGCTTGTTGTCCAAGTGACTACTCCAGTTTAACTTACTGTCTAGAATGACTTGGGGTCATTGTCTCTGTGATGACTTGACCTCATTGGCCAACTGAAGTTCTGTATCGAACAATTTTGGTAGGCGTTCGTTTTTGGGTGAACATGACTACTTCCGTTTTAGTGGGGTTCACCAATAGGTCAAATTCCCTGCACCATCTTTCTACAATACGTAGTGCCTGCTGAGTGAGGTTACAGATTGTTCCCGTCACCTTCCCCGACACAAGGATGGCGAGGTCGTCTGCATAGCCTATTGTGTAAAAGCGGTTGGCGTTGAGTTTGGTGATGAGGTCGTTAATCACCAGATTCCATAGAAGAGGGGACAACACCCCTGCCTGGGGACAGCCTCTGGCTATCATGGCCAGTTGCTGCTCACCTTCAAGGCGAACCACCCGCTTGCTCAACATGTTTGTAATCCAGTCCATCAGTACCTGTTCTACTCCATGTCTGGAGACAGCGCTGCTGATGCTAGAGAAATTAGTTTTATCGAAGGCTCCTTCGATGTCTATGAAAGTGCCCAGGCAGGTGCCTTTCTGATTGATCGCCTCCTCTATCTGGCCAACCACTAGATGAAGAGCAGATTCAGTTGACTTACCTGAGCTGTGCATGTTGGTTACCGTGTAGCGGTATGGTTTTCAGAGCGCCATCCCTTAGTTCCCTATCACATAGCCTTTCCATAGTCTTTAAAAGAAATGAGGTCAGGCTAATTGGTCGGTGTGATTTGGCGTTTGTGTAGTCACCCTTACCTGGCTTTGGGATGAATATTACTTTCACTTCCCTCCACCCTTTAGGAACGTATCTAAAGGCCAGGCACGCTCTCATTAAAGGCACCAGTCTTACTGCGACTGAGGCTCCCCCCCACTGTAGTAAGGCCGGAAATACTCCATCAGGACCAGCTGCCTTAAAAGGATGGAAGCTTCGGATGGCCCATTGGAGTTTCTCCAACGTGATCACCCTGCGAGCATAGAGCCAATCATTGTCTGACGGTGTTTGTATTACGTCTTGCCAGTCGATTACCTGCGCGAAGACGCATCCGGGGAAGTGAGTCTCAACTAGGACGCGTCTTGTTTCTTCAGGCGAAGACGTGAGTGTGATATCAGGTTTGCGGATGGTAGCGGGCCCAGATGTATTCTGTTGCGCCAGTACTTTCCTTACCCTGTTAGCTTGCTGACAAGATTCAATGCTGCCACAAAATTTTCGCCATCACGTGGTGCTCCTGAATCTAATGCATTTTTTGTAGCTGGATTTGGCTGCATAATAGTTATCCCAGTCCTCATCCGCACATGTGTTCATGGCTCTATTCAGAGCTTGTCTTACCTTACCGCGTTTTCGCTCCAGTTCAGCGCCCCACCAGGACTGTTTACCCGGCGTGTTTATGATTGAGTTAGTGAACACTGATTGAAGTACATGTAAGCCATCTTGGCTTACATGTAATTCAATCAGTGTCGAGTCCGCAAAAGTAGTCGGATCACTTAGGAGTTGCAAGCTTGCAATCAAGGTTGCGTGTGTAGGTTGCTCGATCCGTGTTACGCGGATTCCGCCTTGGTGGTGTTGATGGCACACAGACCTGTATGTCGAAGCGGATGCACCTATGATCCGAGCAAGAGGCCTCGTTGGAGACCTGCCACCCGGTGGTAATTTCCGCAGCGCCCTCTGATGCCAGAGTGAGATCAATGATTGTGCGACTTCGCCTGGTTATGAATGTTGGTTCGGAGCCAGTGTTTAGTAGGGATAGGTTAGTCGAGAATAAGTAATCAACCAAGGCCTTACCCCTCTCATTTTGCGTGTCCATACCCCACAGTTGGTGGTGAGCATTAGCGTCCGCCCCGATGACTAACTCAAGCCCGCATCCCTCGCAGTGGTTCACGAGGCGGGCGAGGTCATGGGGAGGCGGCGCCTCCGCCTCAGGCATAGGCTGAGGTGAAAACGATCACCATCTCCTTAGCGTCGTCACGCTGTATTCTCAGCTTTGCTGCAGAGATATCTCTGCAACAGAAATCCATTAAGAGCTGTGTTTTGAGGTTACCTGTGACATAGATGCACGATCTGGGGTGATCGTCGTCAGTGGTGACTAGGAGCTTACCGCCAAGATTGGAGAGTCCTTGTATGCGGCCCGCCCTAATCCACGGCTCCTGGATCAAGGCAATGGCCGTGTGTTGAACCTCCAGCCACTTGCGGAGCTGAGCCGTCGTGGTCTGACTGTGGTGGAGGTTCGCTTGGAGGACTCTACAAATCGACGAAGGGGACGCCATCACTGGTCGAACCCTCTTCGTCCCCCCCAAGTTTGAGCCCGGCAAACAGGTCGCCCTCGTCGAAGCCGTCCCTTCCTAGGCCCGAAGCCGGGGATAGGATGATGTCGTCCAGCTCCTCGCCCGATGAGAGGACGGCACCCACGGTGACGGCTGCAGGGGCGGCCGACTCTGCTGCAGCAGGTTCAGCCACGGATGCTACCGGGTTGCATAAAGGGGGAGTGGACTCCCCTTCTGGTGCCTGCGGCACCTGTATCAGTGCCTCGCTGACGGTTCTCGTGGCAGGGTCCCAATCCTGAGGAACGTCCGTGAACCTGCCGTTCCCACCCTGAAACCTCACGTACACTGCCCCTAGTCCAATTGAGAGGCAGCGTCCGGCCTCCATCAGGGTCGGAATCTGATCCACAGGGACACCGACCACCACGAACCACGCCTCAGCTTGTTTGTCGGCGTGCAGCAGTACCCACCTCTTGAAGTCAACCCAAGGGTTCTGGTAGCTGAGAGCGCGACCAATATTGGACGGCTCTCCGTAGACCCCCTGCTCGTCCGGGATCACGATGCCACACCGTGCACGCTTCTGGATCTCCGACTGGCTCACGACGACTAGCGAGGTGCTAGTTGGGAGAGCTAAGCCAGAGACAGCTTTCCTTAGCCAGGCTAAGGTGTGGTCGTTGCCGCACCACAGTTTGAGGACACCCCCGGCGAACAGCGGCTTTGCGTTGAAGGTCGGCCCTGGAGTGTCTTGCTTGGGGGAGCAGGCCTCGAGGATGATCTGCTTCTGGATAGCAGCGAGTACCTGGTCCGATACATCCTTGCTGAGGATACCCGTTCGGTCGCAGGTGATGGCGACGTCGAGGGTAGCGCTGGCAGCTTTGGTGCAGCTTCGTTGGTCGACCCGTTTGGATTGATCAAGGCGCGGCCGCTTATGCTCTCCCCGAGGTGTCAAAGTCTCGTTGAGAGCTCGCTTGGCCGCGGCCTGATCCTTCCAATCGGGTCGTTGTGTCGTGTCGGTCCCCACAGCCGGACTCCCCGGAGCACCGGTTGGCAGTTGACTGGGCGCAGATCGGCTTGTGCCGGCCTCTGCCTGTAACCGCTTTCCGGCGGAGAAGTTAAGCTGGCCGCCTGTCGATTTGATCGGACTGGCGGCAGTGGCCTGTTTGTTCCCGGAGTCCTTACCTGACCACTTGCGTGCCTGGCGTCGCTCCTTCCTCGTCACTCTGTCCCTCTTTTTGCCCTTATCTAAGGCAGCTGGTGGACCTGAAGGGTCAGAGCAAGGGCAAAGGGCTTTTTGAGTGCGTTTACTCTTGCCCTTGCGTTTGTGTACTGCAGCAGCCGGTGGACCTGAAGGGTCGGTGCAAGGGCGACGGGCTTGTTGAATGCCTTTACCCTTGCCCTTGCTTTTCTGCACAACTTGCCAGGCGCGTGAGAACGCATCCACGGTGCAGCTGCCTGTCTCCGTTTGACCCGTTACGGCCATCCGGTGGGAGGCGGCTAAAGGAGCCACAGGAGTGGGAGGGTGTATGGGTAGGAACCCGGTGCTAGTGTTACCCGGCGCCGGGGTCGACGTGGAGAGGTTCGGACCGGCAGTGGTATTAATCGTCGCCGTCTTCACTTTGGTTTTAGAAGGGTCGGTACTGGTCCGAGTCAGCGCCGACGTCCTTTGTTTATACAGGAACTTTTTGGCTTTGGTCTTAGCTATGGTTCTCGCTACAGCCAGACCTACGCCCGCGCTGGTACCCGCAGCGTTAGCCGCATGGCCACCAGGGGCAAGGGAAGTGCAAGCACCACCCTTGGGAGTCTCATTGGCTTTCGCCTCCACTCCGGTGTTTTGGTTTTTAACTGGCCTTAAATTTTCTATGTTAAAGGGATTTTAAAAATTTTCATCTCTCTGGCTCCCACCCTCCATGGAGCCCGCACCTGGGAACGTCTTACTATAAAAAAAGCTCGAACGTTAGGACTACCAGAGAGATATAGGGGCGCAAGGCTGGTTTACAGTGCGACATCGGGTGCTCGAGCGGGTTGGCATAGGGAGTCGAAAGGCCACTCCCCACGAACTGATCAACCCTCACTTACACCGTCAGCATGACCTTTACCTACCACTTCAGCCGTCCGAGAACGACCTCAGCGGACCTCACGCACCTCGCCTGTGGCCCTCTGACGGGACACTATGACCATTTCCCTACCCCTGGCTATTGGGTAGGGCCACCGTTTTGCTTGAAATTAGGACCAAAGGGGGCGTGTTGCCTTACGGGCACATTACAACCAGAGCCGCTCGGCTCAACCCCCCAGGACTCCTTCATCCCCGCTCACGGCGCTCAACTGCGCAGGTCCTAGCACAGATGACTACTTACTCCTACTCGCCATCAGCAGATTTTAGTGATAGTCGAGCCCGCAACCACCCAATCACAAAGGGGTTGCAGTTCGGAGTGGAAATTGGAAAAGGTGGAGAGGGAGTAAGGGAGTGTGGGTAGGATGGAGTGGGAAGGGATTGTGCGATTTGGGGCAGGATGGAAGAAGACGGGAGAAAATGGGGTTACGGGGAAATGGGGAGGGGACTTTTAGTGTTTTGTTTATCCGGATTTTTCAAAGTCAATAATACAAATTCAAATATCAGACAAAACATAAAAAATCCGGTGAAGTGCGTGTCAGACCACCACGACCACACTGAAGGGTTCCGGAGCTAGAATGAGTAGTATTAGTACTCGTAGAATGAGTTTCGGCTGAAATGATGATATGAATATGTATAGTATTTTTAGAAAAAACTAAAAAACAAAATTTTGTTACAGATATTCTATTTCACGAAGTCCGTTCGGCTTTGATTGTAGTAGTGACGTATCCCGACAAGCGCGCTTGTGTGTGTAAAAGTAGGTAACGTTAGCAAAAAAATCTGATATATATTCAAGTCGAGATTTAATAATCTAAATAAAATTTTGGTTTTAAAAGTATATACATTTTGTAAATAAATTAGATTAGGTTGCAATAAATACAAAAATATTAAGAATATGTAGGCATTTAATTAAGCATTGGTGTTACAGAATGGAAACGAAACAAGTAGGACTATTCAGTATTTTCAATCACTATCAGATAAATTTTCGATTTCCGATTCCGTTTTGCTGTCGTCAGAATCATCTTGTACATTGATTATAAATTCAAAATCGAGATCAAAATATTTCAAGTAGTCTTTTTCAATTTTTTCAACATGAGCACAAGTTTTTTGCCACGTTTCACTGCTAACTTGGCCCAAACTTTCATTGATCAGTCTTTCCGTATTCGTCATGTTTTGCTCGATATTTTTAGATGCGACATAATTTTTAACGATCCCCCAAATATTTTCAATCGCATTTAATTTTGGGTGATAAGGGGGAAGGCGTAAGACATCAAAACCCTTGCTTTTTATAAAATCGTCAATCTTGTAGATTACGTGTTGGGCTTTGTACTTCTTTATTGTATCGTACAATTCCAATTTAAGAAGAGATTCATCAAATGCTATACCCTTATCCCTGAGCCTGAATTTTGATGAAGTGGATGGGAATTCCTTCACTTCTTTTAATATTCTTTGAACTGTTTTTTGGCTCACACCCGTAGCTTCAGCTGTACGGCGTGTAATGTCTCGTAAATGAGACAAATCACAGTTGAGTTCCATTAATGATTTTGTAAATTCATATTCTTGAAAAATGATAAACACTAGCTATCATGTTTCGACCCTAAAACAAAATGTAATCAAAATAATTAAGTAATATAAACATTTTATAACACAAAAAAACATTCATTTTATAAATACTTCTATTGCTATATTAAGTATCTTTGTATAACATTTTAATTGAAAACGTATAAATAAATATTACCTCACTATGGACAACTCTTCTTCGTTTTGTTGCCATGCTGACCTTACTCCGTGAAACAATTTGGCGCGAACTAAAAACCACTACTGATCCGGACCGTGTCCCGATCGACACTGAGCGCTCTCGAGGTTACGCACACAAAAACAATGTGCATGTGCACGCTTGACAACATTCATAGCCAAACGGACTTCGTGACATAGATCATCTGTAGCTGAATCGAAAATATCAATCGATACAATTCGGCTGCCATGCATTGGATTTATCAGGGCAATTACCATAATCATTTGCAGTATAACCACGCATGGTACAAAATAGATCCGACTCTTTTTTTTTTTGGAAAAAAAAATCTGCTCTTCGGTAAAATATTTGCAATCGGCCAGCTCAGGACTTTTACCTGCGTGCATTTTCATAAATACATAATTATATCGTAATTATTACCAGCTAGTATTTACGTGTTCAACTGCCAATCGCGTAACTCAAACCAAATCAAATAAAATAATCTTAGTTTAGATTTATAATTTGAGATTATTGTCGTGTCCAATATAAATTTTTAAACCCTATGTATTATTGAATGACCCTAAAAAATATATCATCAAATCTTTTTTTTAGGGTTCCGTACCTCAAAAGAAAAAACGGAACCCTTAAAAGATCACTCGTGCGTCTGTCTGTTTGTCTGTTCATCTGTCACAGCTGATCTGCTCTGAATCTACTGGAGCAATTAAGTTGAAATTTGGTGCACATATGAATTTATGTGACCCAAACACGAACGAGTAACGTAAATAAATAAATTTTGAATAAGGGATAATAATTTTGTAAACTGTACCGTGTTTCATACCAAATGAAAGGATTTCAGCTATATTTTTTTTATAAATTAAAAAAAAAAACACTTGAAATTATTGAAAATAAATGAAAATTTACCATTCCGCTCCCTTCTCTTCAAAACTAAAGAGCCTAAATTTAAAAAAAAAAACAGGAAATAGTTCTTTACATATAGATAGCACCTATAAGAAGTCATAAGATCATATCTTTAAATAACATGGTAAATCTTATCTCAATATTGTGCGTACAGACTTACATTTGCAGTTGGAGTGTATGATGATTATCATGATTATTATTGTTATCGCTATTTGTTTTAATTTTAATTTTATAATCTTATTTTAATTTATGAATGGAAATAATGAAATTACAGTGCTTTTAATATTATGACGATGTATTAAACTTTTATATTGCTGTGCCCTAGCAGGGTTCATGTATGAAACCTATAAAATTGTATAACAACTTATAAACTACATTGATGCAATAAATGATTTGATTTGATTTGATTTGCTAGGAATTACTCTAGATTCGAAATTACAATGGGGTGCCCACATTAGACCTCTTTCAAGTAGATTAAGTTCAGCTGCATATGCAGTAAGAAAAATAAGGCAGTTAACTGATATAACCACAGCTAGGTTAGTGTACTTTGCTTATTTCCACAGTATTATGTCATAATAGCATTCTGCTGTGGGGATCGGCTGCTGACGTAGATTCAATTTTCATTTTACAAAAGAGGGCCATCCGCGCGATCTATGGAATGGGTCCTCATGAGTCCCTTAGAAACAAATTCATAGAAATTGATGTACTAACTCTGCCTTCTCTTTATATCTTAGAAACTATTTTTTAAGTTCGGAAAAAACTTAGGACTTTTCAAAATAAGAAGCGATTTCCATAATATAAATACACGTAGTAAACGTGAAATTGTGATACCCAAATTTAGATTAACTAAAACTAGCAAGTCATTTCTTATAAACAGTATCCGCTTCTATAACAAGTTGCCAAAGTCGGTTATAGAACTTAGCGATGGAAAGTTCAAAACCCACATCAAACGTGCCCTAATCAAAAAAGCATATTATAAGATTAAGGACTACGTTGAAGACAAGGAAGTTTGGCAATAATTCCTTCTGCACATGTGGCTAAATATCTATTAGCTGCTCCTAAATTACAATGTTTTTTTTTTAAATAATTTATAATAATTTTAATTTTAATTTAAAATATTTATTAGTGACTTGTGGACAAAATATTAATTCAGATTTGTTACAGTTGTAATGGCAATTTTGTCATTTGGTTTAAATAGGTAGGTTTTTATTTTTATTATTTTAGTAATATCTTAATATATATAATTCTTCTGTAGGTGTGTTTGTCACCTAACTCCTCCTAAACGGCTTCCTCCGATTTGGATGAAATTTTGTATTTATATTTCAATGGGTTCCTGGATGGTTTGAAAACAGAATTGGACCCGGTAGGTGGCGCTGCTATCGGTATAAGGCGGTACGAAGTTCGCCGGGTCAGCTAGTTTTATATAGATTCTTTTTTAATTTGTGAATGGGAGAACGTTGTAGGCTTAATAGACTGTAGTTTTGTTAACCATCTTCTATTTTGTTAAGTACTTGGTATTTGTTGACGGGCCTACACTGTCCTTTCAAACCTATTAACACTGTAACTTGAAAACATTGTAAAAGCCCACTTTTTTTTAAAGAGGAGGGGAGTTTCTTTCCGGCTCTTCTCGATAGGAAACGACCAATTGAAACCGTGCTTCTGACGTTTCATAAGTGCCTATGTAGGTTTATGTAAAATAAAATATTTTCATTTTATGAGGCAATATGTTTTTCAACTACAATGTTAAGTTTGTTATTAGGATAACTTAATCCCCACTACGGAACCCTTCATTGTGCGTGGTCCACGCCCTCCCCAGAGCCCGCCGGGCCCAGCGTGCGGGCGCCGCGCTGGCCGCTCGCTGCTGCGCGCCCGCTCGCGCGCCGCGCTGGGCGACCCCGCGCCACTGAGCGCGGCCGTCGCGTACTACGCCGTCGCCACCGTCGCGACGCCCCGACGTCATCTGACGGCTGTACAGGGGAATAATGCTGTTGACGATAGCGAAGTGGAAAGCAGGTCAGTAACAAATAAAATAATAATAATAATCCATTTCAGACGACTAACGTTGAGTTGCACGATACCAACATTAGTTATGCTAGCGAAGGAGGAGGCGGAACGCGTGAGGGTGAGACAAGGTTCGCGCCCTCATGCCCCTAGTCGCCGCAGGAGACGCCCCGGGCGTCGGGAGTCGCAAGCCGATTTCCGGCCACCGTAGGCGCGGGCCTGCGGACGGTGAGCGATGGGTAGCTCGCCGTCCGATAAGGACTAGGCCCGGGTCGACGGCGCGTTGTATTCCACGCGCGCCTCAAAGCGATGTCAGCACAAACTGACGGGGTCAGTTAGGACCAATGCCTGCCGGGGTTGCGAGTTTGTCCGAAAGGGATATCGTGGCCCTGGCACACAGGCAACGGAAGGAACACGGGTGGGTTTTAGTCAGTAAAAGTCTGTCCTCCCGCTCCGCCCAGAGCGGGAGAACTTATTTGATGATTTCCCACCCAAAAAAAAAAAAAAAGGTCGTACTCATAGTGACGTTAATACATATTATGAACTGTTCCACAAAAATCTGATGTAAATGTAAGCAAATTAATCAGAAAACGTACCTTTGAATAAAATGCGACAATAATGAAAATTATGAAAACGGTATAAACTACACCATTAAAATAACAATAAATTGGCTAAATAGTAACAACTTACAAATAAATATACAAAAAACAAAGAGAATGCATTTTTACCAAAGACTTCGTATGAATGATCTAAATATTAATTATAATAGTCAAAATGTGGACAGAGTAGATGTTACAAAATTTGTAGGAATATTAATTGACAGTCAACTGACATGGCAGGCACAGACAGAAGCAATCTGTAAAAAACTTAGCGCATCTGCATATGCGCTTTCAATCTTAAAAAAAAGTAATTATCGAAACAGTATTACTAGCATATCATAGTCTTGTCGTTTAGAAAGAAAGAAGAAAGAAAAAGAAAGAAAAATTATTTATTCTGCACAAACAAAACGCACAGTACAACTAAAAGTCAAAAAACACACATCCCATTCCATTTTAAGGTTTAGTATTATATATTGGGGCAATTGTACCGAAAGAGAGAGTATTTTTAGGGCCCAAAAACGCTGCCTACGAGCAATATTTGGTTTGAAAGTTACTGACAGCTGCGTTCCAATTTCTAAAAGTCATAACTCATTGACATTTCCGTGCCTTTACATTTTAGAAATTGCTATTTTTGTTAAATGTAATCGACATCTATTTTTAACTTTATCGGAAAGCAGATACCGAGACGTAACTTTGCGATTTCAATACCAAAACTTGTTACGCACAGGTGGATATAGGACTGCTTTGTTAAGGAAAAGTGTTTTTGGTATGGCACCGGCAATTTTTAACCACATTCCTAATTCCATAAAAGAGGAACCAGTAACATCTTTCAAAAAGAAGCTAACTGTATTACTTATAAATAAATGTTACTACACCGTATCGGATTTTCTTGCTGATAAATTTTAGTTGTATTAAAGTTTGTATGTTTGATGATGAACTGCATCAATGGTTGCATGCCAATATGGTAGAATGTACAAGGATTCTTTAATATTATTGTAACCACCTTATTGTAAATACCTACATTCTGAGCAAATAAATAAATAGTCTATACTATTCTAATGACATACCGTCTGAGATGAAACTGAATAATCAGATAGCCATTTCCGGTGATGACGACACCTTCACAAAAAAAAACCCTTCCATCTTCGTATTCGCTGAATGGTCTAACGCTGCAGAAGGTTAACACAATTCGCGATCTGGGAGTCTGCCTCGACAGTCAGCTCACTTCTATTCCTCACATAGACAATATTATCAGAAAAGCAAATAAAATGTTAGGATTCCTGAAGCGTATCTGTCACGACTTAAGTCTATTCGTACCCTTAAACTTCTCTACTTCACCCTTGTCAGAAGTGTACTGGATTATACGTCGCAGGTGTGGAATCCTACCTATCAGGGGCCTTACTCCCGAAAACGATTCGAGTTTGATTTTGTTTTCGATTCGAACTCGTTTCTGATCTGAACTCGATTTAAAACCTTACTCCCGAACCAAATCGAATCGTAAACCAAGATCGACATAGGTTCGAGTATTATCAGCGTCGTTATGCCTGTCATTGTCTATATCCTATCATTCATGGATTACGTCATTGTCAAGTGTCTTATGTCTGTGGTTAGAATCTTTTATGTGGTTGAATTTATTTACTTCTCTATCACTTTCTCACGTAAAAAACGACACCCTAGTGCTTTATTTTAACTTAACAAATAAAACCCTATGAAAAAACATCAACCAATCTGCCTATTCTTTTTCCAACTATGTTGTGCTCGGCTTCTAGTCTAACCGGATGCAGCTGAATACCAGTATTTTACAAGGAGCGACTGCCTACTTGAGAGCAGTGGTGGCCCAGTGGTAACGACAGCGACTTACGAGTTGTAGGTCGTAGGTTCGAACCCTGACAGGTGCTTTACTTTGTATAAATTATTTCATCACCACTGCTCTCAAAACGGCGAAGGAAAACATCGTGAGGACACCGGTGGCATGTCCTAGAACCAAAAATTCGAAGACATGTCAAAACTACCAACCCGCACTGGGCCCGCGTGGTGGATTACGTCCTACTCCCTCTCACACAGAGGAGGCCTGTGCCCCAGCAGTGAGAACATTATAGGCTGATTATGTTGACTGCCTATCTGACCTCCTCAACCCAGTGACTGGGTAATACGATACCCCTTGGTAAGACTGGTTGTCAGACTTTCGGGCTTCTCGCCTTGCATTTAATGGAAATGTCACTTCGTCTGGTTAATTTCTTCATGTATGGTGTTAAATCTTCTACCAACACATTAAACAACTCCTTCGAGAAACTATAACTTCTTGGAAATTCTTCCGAATCCATTTCTATAGCCCCGGGTATTATATCGATTCATATTTCTTTTCGCACGAAGATCCATACGATGTTTTCTCAAGAACATTGAAAAACAAAGTAAGGCGAGCCATAATAATAAAGATTTTGAAGAAATAAAGCAGTAAAGAACACAAAAAAATCTCACTCGATCTTCATAAAGTAGCTTCTTTGCTATCGAGTAATTTGACGTTTAGTTTTGATTCAACTACTCGATACATAACTATCAGATGGCGTGTGGAGTACGAACTTTTCGATTCTAACGAATCTTTCGATCGAAATTAGTGTCGTTTTGAACCACCGCACGATCGTGCGCTAGTGTCGGTTTCAAGAGTATGGATCGTCATTTATTTCAAATCTAATTCGATTGATTCAGTACTCGATGCTGTCGGGAGTAAGGCCCCAGGTCCATATCGATCGAGTGGAACGCGTCCAAAAAGGCTTCATTAGGTACCTGCGATATAAATCGAATAGCTGCCCCAACACAACTAATTACCCTGCAAGGTTGAGTCACTTTAACCTTACATCCCTCGAAAACCGCAGAAAAATTATGGATCAAATTATGCGCTTCAAAATTGTCAATTCTAGAAGACATAAATATATCTGTTCCCCGTTGTAGTCAACCCAGGCCCGACCGCAAATTGGATGTGTTTGCACCAATTACAGCTCGAACCAACCTCGGGCGATCAGCGCCATTGAGCCGTTTGATGAGAACTTATAATGAAAGCCACTCTCGCACCAATAGCATTGACATCTTCTCCAACACCCTAACTTCGCAATCATCTTTTGCAACTTCTAATTTGAATTCCATCCTTCATTATTCTTTGCTAGAACATAAACTTTTTAATGAATGCAATTATTTTTCATAAATGTATTTAACTTAATTTAAGTTGATTTTATTATTATTATTAACTTATTTATTTTTTTCTTTAGGTATGTCTGATAATAGGCAAACTATGTAAGTGCTGTGCACACCTTTAAGTGATAAGTTCACTGTAGTCATTTTAAAATAAGATAAAGTTTTCTGTAAGTTCTTTTGTGAATTAGTCGTTGGAGTGCCATAATAAATAAATAAATATCACTGTTGCGCTTGGCAGTGATACTGGTCCGCCTTCTGGTTAGTAAGTTTTGTGCCGCTCATTAATAAATACGATTACACAGTAACTATGAGTTCGCCACAATCTTTCTCAACAATTTTTCTCAAACAACGGATTGAAGATTTGAATAGTACAAATTATTAACCTATTTTTGCATCTAATCTGATAATGCGATATTAGAAATATACAGTGTTTCTTTTATGTTGGCCAACAGGTGGAAATCGGAATCCATAAGAGATATCAGAAAACTTTAGTTATTGTTTGATCTTAACAATTTATTTTGGCATATTATTCTTTTTGGTCAAGTGCGAGTTGTCCATAAGAAGGAGTGAAATCCACCAATATGGTTTTTTATTGCTATTCGATTCTGTATCGTATAAGGATCATTTCATTGTATCAGAAGAAAAAAATCGGGACGGTGGAAGTTGGTCAACAATTGCAAAATATTTTTTCATACTATTTGCATAATCAATTTCTATATTTTTTATGGACAACTCACACTTAACCAAAACATCAAGTATGCCAAAATTGTTAAGATCAAAAAAGAGCTTTTTTATTTACTTAAAAGAATCACTCTGTATATTTTTTTATTCTCTATTCCACACCACCCTAGAGGTACAGAACTAGGCGCGTTTTTTTTTCTTCCAATTAATTTTTCGAACTACCTGCAAATTTAATGTCCTCTGATTGGCGTACGTCACTATTACTCACTAATGACTGCGTGTCTACTGATAAGAAAATCGGTTTGGACGCAAACAAATGACGTCACGGAAGTGGTGTGGAATATCAATGTAGTAAATACTTACAACAAAGTTTAATTTGACTATATTACTTATAGAAAAAAATCATACAATATTGAAAGAGGTATAACTTTAAAAGTAATGGGTTAATGAAAAAAGTCACAGGACATAAAAGTATTGTATTAGTATGTAGACTTAAAAAAATGTACAAACGAATTCTTAAATCCGTACTATTTGATTTTGTTCCACTGTGCGCCGCCGCGCTCTCAGGCGATATCGCCTACTGAGTGTGATGGCGATATCGCGTACCAAATCGGTATCGCTACCGAGTGCGACAGCGACATCGTTTATATCTGAACAGGCCTTTAACGGCGGACAGGATGACCTATGTTAGGGGACATAGGATTCTTATGTATCCCGGTAGTTTAATCATAACATCACAGCCTCGCTGAATCAAAGTCTTTTCAATGAATTGATTCCTATTGCCCCATCAATGGTTTCTGCCATAAAACCCTCTTACACTACAGATTTAACAGGTGCTGACGATTCGAAGTCATGTTATTCAGTGAGGGTAGTCACCAGTAAAAACAAACTAAAAAAATACATTAAAATTAATAAATACATTGTAAAAACACAGAAAATGGTAAAAAGACAGAGGTTCTTTATCAAAAATGTTAAACTCAATAGAGAAAGGTTAAATTTACTTAAACAATTAGATATGTATTCTTTTAATTTGGAGCAAAGTACTAGGAAATACAACATTGACACACAGGACTTGCAATCACAACTTGACCACCTACAAGAGAAACTTAGTTCAATGACAAACAAATATAATACAACATCTAATGAGGGAATATATGTTGGCAATGAATGATTTGGTTAACTCACAAACAAACAACTGTGAGCATTGTCAAACAATATCCAATGTACCTACCCCAGACCATTCATTGGCAACATGCAATACCACCTTACCGCTGCCTTGTTTTGATTTGAAAATTCCTTATACTAATAATTACAATAAACAATGTAAACAAATCGTAAATAATGATATTGTATTATTTTGTGATGAGATTGGCAAGGACTTAGGCCACTTGTTGACAAATAAATACCCAGGACACTCAATAATAAATTACTGCATGTCTGGTTGTTCTTTATTTGATATCATGAAAGAAATTATTAAATGTAACTTTAAACAGGAAACAACATTATTATTTTTTATGGGAAATAGGGAAATTATTTTTTATGGGAAATGTAAACAAAGGAGAATTACTCCAATATCATAGAACATTGTGCAACCTACGTTTACAAAAAATTGTGTTGTTTACATTCCCGTATAGTAACAGTTTGCCACAGGAAGAAAATAACATAAGATTTGACATTAATATTACATTGCACAATTTAACTTATAATGATAATCTTTTCCATTTAATTGATACTAACAATTATGTTAGTAATAATTTGTATTTGACAAAGGATAGATATAATATTGTTATGTACTATCTTTCTAACTACCACAAAAGACAGATAGCTGTGTCGCTATCATATTTTTTTACTATTTCAGCCAAAAATTTGGCTAAACAAATTGCTTCTTTTGAGCAATGCAGTGTAGTTTTAAACTATTCTGTCAATAATTTGGTAACAATTGATGACATTGATTATCATTTAAATTAGAAATTAGGACAATGGAGGAAAACTCTTGCAAAAATGTTACGAAACCAAATAATAAATCAAATTAAAGTGTAAAAAAATCAAATAGTATCAACTTGGTGCATCAAAACATTCAAGGGTTTTTGAACAAAGATTTAGAAGTAGAATTATTCCTGAATTGTAACAATATAGATATTCATTGTATGACAGAACATTGGCTTAAAAGCCACCAGTTCATGTTCAATTTTAGTAATCACCAGGTTGGTAGTTCGTTCAGCAGAGTAAATGCTATACATGGTGGCTCATTAATTTTAGTGAATAACCAGCTTAGATTTAAAGACCGCAAGGACATTGTGAGCCTCTCTGTTGAGCGGACAATTGAAATAGCCTGTATAGAATTGGAGCAGTTCATTATATTAAGTGTGTACAGACCTCCCTCAGGATTGTATGATTGTTTTGAAAAGGTTATGGATAATGTATTGCACAAAATCTGTAATTCAAATAAGTCTATCATCACTTGTGGTGATTTTAATGTTAATTTATTAGAAAATTCCGGGTTAAGTACTAAAATTATAAATTTGTTTCAGTCATACAATCTTGCTTACCAATTTTTGGAATAACTCCCACTAGTGCCACATGTCTAGATAACATTTATACAGATGTTATACCAACCCACAAAGAAATTATTAATCTAATAGACTCAGATCATTGCGGACAATTAATCACTATTCCAAATCCGAACAAAAAAGTTATTAAAAAAGATATCACTGTCAACCCAAAAGCTACTAAGCGCTTGGAAACATTTAAAACTAAACTTTTGAGTAAATTACCAGTTTTGTCAACTAATGTAGCCCCTAGAGAAATCATTATATTGTTGACAATATAATGATTTCTTTTGTATGTATTGCACACAATTTGCCAACACTTTCATTCCAAAAACATTCTTGGTTAATAGTAATGCTTCTTTCAGTGACTGGGCCACCGTTGGTATACATAAAAGTAGAAAACGACTATATGAGTTGTATGATGAACGGACTATTATAAACACTGCTGAATTTAATTTATATGTTAAGAATTATTCAAAATTATTTAAAAATGTTTGTTGTATGGCCAAGTCACGTTACTTAAGTTCAAAAATCAGAAATAGTAGTAATGTAATTAAAATGACATGGAATATCATTAATAGTGAAACGGGAAGGTCATGCAACCGAAGTAGTGACTACAGCCTTGCTATTGATGACAATATAATTAAATCAGATTCTCAAGTCGCCGCGGCCTTTGAAAATTTCTTTGCAGAGATTCCTGTATTGACTACTAAATCTCTAAACTCATCAACCACTGCTGCAGAGTCTTTGCTTAAGGAAAACGTTCCAGTTTGTGATTCTGAATTTCATTTCGTCACCTGTAAAGATGTAATTAAAATCTTTCACACATTAAATGTTAAAAAGACCGCAGATCTATGGGGTAATTCTGTGGACGTTGCTAAGTCGTTTATAAACATTGTAGCACCTACTTTAGCTGTTATTTTTAATAATTGTATTGACCTTGGTGAGTTTCCTGATCTTATGAAAAACAGTAAAATAATACCGTTGTTTACATCAGGTAGTACATCAGACCCTACTAATTATAGACCTATTTCAGTGCTACCTACCTTTAGTAAAATTTTTGAAAAACTTATTTTAGATCAAATGCAAAGATTTTTTAATAAACATAAGTTATTGCATAACAAACAGTTCGGTTTTACAAAGGGTCGTTCGACTACTGACGGTGTTGAACTTTTAGGACATGTTCATAATGCATGGGAGGATAAATGCGATGCTTTGGGCATCTTTTGCGATTTTTCCAAGGCATTCGATTGCGTTCTTCATAAAACATTAATCAGGAAACTGCACCACTACGGAATCCGAAATGCCTCTCTGGATCTTCTTACTTCATATTTAAGTGATAGGTTTCAGAGAGTTGATGTTAACGGAAAAAGATCTCCCGGATCTGTAGTAAGAATGGGGGTACCCCGGGGCTCAATTCTTGGCCCATTTTTGTTTCTTATTTATATAAATGACTTGCCTTACCTCATAAAGGATAAACATGATATAGTGTTCTTTGCAGACGACACTTCACTTTTATTTAAACTCAAACGTCAGCAGTTGGTTACTGACAATGTAAATAGTGCCCTCGAAAAAGTAGTTAACTGGTTTAATGTTAATAACCTACTTCTTAACGAGAAAAAAACTAAATGTATTAAGTTTACAATGCCTAATGTTAGACAAGTAAAAACTAGTGTGCTCATAAAGGGTGAAGAGTTGAAACCCGAAGATTCTACAGTGTTCTTAGGCATAACTTTGGATGCCAAGCTTCAATGGGGCCCCCATATAGATAAATTGTCGAAAAAGCTTAGCTCTGCAGCATACGCCGTTAGAAAAATTCGTGATTTAACTGATTTAGAGACAGCCCGCTTAGTATAATTTAGTTATTTTCATAGTGTAATGTCGTACGGTATTCTGTTGTGGGGAAATGCCGCCGACGTTCAGACAATTTTTGTTTTACAAAAAAGAGCAATTCGTGCAATTTATAAATTAAGTCCCAGACACTCCCTCAGAGACAAATTTAAAGACATTAATATACTGACTGTAGCTTCTCAGTATATTTATGAAAATCTATTGTATGCACATAAAAATATTAATCTGTTTAAAAAATACAGTGATATCCATAATGTAAATACTAGGAACAAGCACAAATTTGTTGTTCCTAAAACCAGGCTTAAAAAAATAGGTGGCTCGTTTAGATGCCAGTGTATACGTTTTTATAATAAACTTCCTAGCCATATTCAAGAATTAAGCCTTAATAAATTCAAATGTTTAATAAAACGGATACTGTGCCAGAAAGCATTTTATACTGTTAAAGACTTTATTGAGGACAAAAAGGCTTGGGATTGAGCTGCTCCAATTTACAGTGAATCTTGATTTGATTTTTTTTGCCAACTATTTATATTATTTTTTTATTGAAAATTTTAAATACCTAAACTATGACATGAATATTTACTTTGTAAAGTATTATATTATTTTAATTATTATGAATGTGAGGACTATGTGAATTGTTTTTTTATTTTTATTCTCAATCAAAAAAAAATTTTAATGCAGGTCTGGCAGTTTGAGTACTTTATGCGGTCTAACCAATTGTCCTTTCTTTGGTATTGTTCGTCGAATCGCTGAGCTCCTTAAGTTTTGAGTTGAGCTGCATGATAACTGATAAATGCGTGCACTGACTGGACAGGTCCACTCAAATCTGTGTGGTTCTTTCGTCAAAAGACCATGTCAGACACCAATCTATTTACATGGTTCTCAAATGATCTGACCAAGATTATATCCGTATTTTATATACACATTGACATTGATTAATTTTATATATACAATGACATTAATATTTACTTTGTTAAGTATTATATTGTTTTAAGTATTGTAAATGTGAAGACTATGTGGGTTATTGTTCATTTTTCTTTTTTTTCTCAGTTAGTTTTTATCATAGTCTGGCAGTTTGAGTGATTTTATGCGGCCTACCCAAATGTCCTTTCTTTGGTATTGTTCGTTGAATCGTTGATCTCCTTAAGTTCTTAGTTGAGCTGCACGACTACTGACAAATACGTGCACTGACTGGACAGGTCCCCTCAACCTGTGTGGTTCTTTCGTCAAAAGATCATTTCAGGCACCAATCTACATGGTCTTCACATGATCTGACCAAGATTATGTCTGGACTTTAAAAAGAGACTGTGACCTCTGAGTTTGTTTCGGCCTTTCTTCTCAGAGTAGTCGGATAGGAAACGCCGACCTCATCTAGTTTTTTTTAATATGATTGACGTGTAAAAGTGTTTGTACAAACCTACTTACAGAAATAAATCATTTATAAATCATTTATCATTTAGTACGTCCCCGTTGGATAATTTCCGATAACCACGGGGCGAAGCCGCGGGCAATAATAATAATTAATTTAATAATTAAATTCTTTATTTAGAGTAACTCATGAGACTCATACAGTGTTAATACTCATGTTAAGACTCATACAGTGTTGTGCAATAGCTAGTGTTGTTATGTTATAAATTATGTTTACAATCCCCGTTACAGAACCCGTGCAAATCTACTGAACATGGTGAAAGGGACGGATGCGCTCTTCAAATTGTGTAAGACACATGATTGTAACCCATGGGAAGCCGACTTTGAGTGCAGAATGGATAAAAAGACGATGAAGATGCACAATTTAATGAAGGTCAGTATTGTTTCGTCATTACTTATCAGGGGTAGGCGAAGTCGACACCATCTAGTTTAAAAAAAAAAATGAGGTCTGAAATTAAAGTGATTCCGATATAGATATCGGAATCACTTTAATTGAATATTTATATAATAAAATTTAATTTAATTTTATATATATATATAGGGCATAAGCTCCGTTTAAAAACGGGTGACTCCCGCGCCGGCTCGTTCTTGGTGCAAAGGTTAGCCATTGCCATCCAACGTGGCAATGCAGCAAGCGTAATGGGCACCTTTGGCCCGGGAACAGTTAGGGGCGGGTTATTTGATTAAGTTTTTAACGTGTTGTCTTTTAACAATTTATTAGGAACAATTTATGTTGTGTTAATAATTAAATTAATTTAAGATTTAAAAAATTTAATTTTAAAATAGTTAAAATTATAGTATGTATCAACGAAACAAATAACACAGCAGGAAATGACAGAAAACGCCTTCACTCGTGAAATGGTCCTTAATTGATAAATATTTTTTTAATATTCAAACTATGAAAATTGGCCTAGCCTTTTTATGTTGGGGTCGGCTTCCAGTCTTACCGTATGCAGTTGAATACCAGTATTTTACATGGATTGACTGCCTATCTGAGCTTCACAACACAGTTACCCAAAACTGGTTGTCAGACCTGAAGGCCTCTGACTACCCGTAACGACTGTCTTCGAATGACAACCGGGACCAATTTTTATACTGTGTGTGTGTGTACAAAGAAGAAACTGATTCAAACGTAGTTGTTTTTTTAAACACTAACTTTGGCTTGCTAGGGAATAATATCTTCCTCATGAGCTCTTTTTAAAAAGGTAAATTTTCAGGAACTGGACGACTTGAACGACATGATTTCTTCGCGGAAGATAAACACTCCAGTGTTGAACGCAGAGGATATTGACAAGTTATTACTGTGTAAGAAGGAATCGGTCGAGGGTACTCCTAGGTAAGTAGAGATAAATATACAATTATGACAGAAGAATCAAATTATTATGCATAATAGGGGTAGGCATAAATTACGAAACACCAATAATCCCGAGCTCCGATTTATTTAAACACAGAAAATATAAATAATAATAATACTAATAGCAGCCTATTAATGCCCACTGCTCGGCAAAAGCCTCTTCTCATACACAGAAGGCACGAGCATTGACGACCACACTTGATCAAGACGGGTTGGCGATTTCCGACTTATATTAATATAAGTTCAGGTTTCCTCACGATGGTTTCCTTCACAAATGTCAGTGATGTGCAAGATAAACTTAGAAAGTACTTATGAAAACGTCACATTGGCACTTACCCGGATTTGAACTCAGAACCTCGTGCATGAGGCGAGGCCATAACAACTAGGCCATCATGCCATTAAAACACCAACATCTGAGCAATCCTTATTTGGTTCCTTAAAGCTTGAGCATCGCCCATGTACAGTCGATACTTTTATAGCTTCAGTTTCCTATTTCTTTCCTTTATCAAGTCAGGCCACATTACCTTTTGATGCTACGGTACTAGGCAGACTATTGCATAGAAAACTATACTTAATTACTTAATAACAAATATTGAAATAGCATTCACCCTTGACCAATTTCGAGTTAATATCAACTTAAAACACATTTATGAAATATAAATATATATTTTTAAATATAATTTACATTACGCAACACAAAACATTAAATTAAATTATTTGTCATATGTTAACTAGCACACGCCACCATACCAACAAAAAAAAAGAGTGAAAACATACTCAAGCAGAAATGAAAAATGGAAACTTAAAACGTAAACAGAAACTTAACACCTAAATAAAACCCTCCAGACATTAAGGACGTGCCCGCTTACATAACGCTATAGCTGGAACTCGAAGTCATAAATGATAAACTAGCACCATCAAAGTAAAATAAATAAACAGTTACTTATTAATAACAATAACAAAACCATGGTCAGTAAGACGATCAGTCACCACAAGCAGCACCCGTTCACGAGCATAACGCAAAGATCAGCCATCACCCCCCTCGCCATAGCAGAGGGAAGGAGGCAACCCGACCCCCGAAGCTACCGCAAGCAGTGACATCTAAGGGAGCATGACGAACTTGCTGCGGATCGCTCAGGCAAGAATAATAATGATCAATTGTCGAGGTCTCTAGCTAACCACTTATTACAATACAACTAAAAAAAAAACCATTGTATTGAGTAGATTATGTCACTAAAAAATTACAACAAATTAACCTAGATAGTCAAATGAAATAAACAATTATATGAACTCAACGTTTCAGTAGGTACGCTAATTCTGGAGAAAGAACATAAACATTGTCTTGAGTTAATCACAGCGACCAACTATTATTATCGTTTAAGTAGTCGTTGATAGAATAGTATGCCTTTGAATAAAGGTTGGACTTTAATTAAAAGGCAAATCTAGCAAAGAAGAGGGTAGCTTGTTATTAAAAGTTATACCAAGTCCAACAAATGAGTTATGAAACTTATGAAGCCGGGTAAATGTAAGCACGTAATTTGTCCTTATTTCTGGTGTTAATATTGTGAATATCACTGTTTTTAATGAATTTTATGTATAATATATTTTGCCTAACATATAAGATGTTGGCGAAGATAAAATTGTGATGCCACCGTGAGAATACCAATATCTTTAAAAAAGCCTCTCAGAGAAGCTCTGGCACCAAGAATTGCTCGAACAGCTCGTTTTTGAAGAACAAATATAATTATTTTGAATGGCAGCAACTTTGCCTCACAGGAGAGTACCGTAGGTATGAAAATAACCAAAATAGACTAATCGAGCTGCATTAACGTCCGTGTGTTTTCTTACTTTCGTGACGGCGTATGCGGCTGAACTGAGCCTTTCCGCTAGGCTTGATATAATATGTGATTCCCACTGAAGTTTGGCATCAACTGTTATACCCAGAAAAACTGCCTAGTCTACAATTTCAAGCACCTCTTTATCTAAGACTATGTTGGGACCTAGATTTCTAACATTTGGTAAAGCGAATTTTATACATTTCGTTTTCTTGGCATTGAGAACAAGTTATTTGACGTAAACCAATCCGTAACTATTGAGAGTGCTCTGTTTACGTCGTCAAAATCTTGTCTATTTCTGTCTTCTTTAAAAATAAGAGAGGTATCATCTGCAAACAGTACAACGTCACAGATACCCTTTATATAGAATGGTAAGTCATTAATATACGCTAAGAATAAAAATGGATCCAGTATTGAGCCTTGATGTACACCTAACTGAACTGGTAACTCAGAAGAATTCACACCATTAACATCTACACATTGGAACCTTTTATGTAAATATGAATTTTATTACTTGGAGAGCTTCGTTTTGGACGCCATAATGACGTAATTTAAACAAAAGCCTGTCACGGTGCACGAAATCAAAGGCTTTGGAGAGATCACAGAAAACTCTAATAGCATTTTACGAATACACCCATGCGTTAAATACGACGTACATAACACCCTACTGCAGGTCCAAAATTGGTTAACTTCCAATAATTTAGTATTCAATTGAAAAAAACTAAGTGCATAAAAATAAGATTTTCTTTACAAAATGTCAACAGTAGTGATCATGAGTTAAAACATAAAACCAGGGGCTCAGCAAAAATCTGATGCGGCGATGCTATTGGTTGATGAGCGTAGGTACGCGTTACTATAGCGACCGAGCGCTGCAAGCAGGAATACTCCTTACGACGTCGGTGTCGGTGCATCGAGTGAGCGGACAGCTGATAGGTACATACACGTGCCACCGCGCATTGACATTTATAAAACTAAAAAACTTATTACTGTACTTTAAAGTTTTTTATTTTTCACTTTATAGTGGGTCAGTCTGTAATTTATCAAAGTTACAATAGCCTAATGTCAACTGCTCTTCACCACTTACAAAATATTGCTTTTCCCGATGCAGGGGCGTTACTTGTTGACTGCCCCTCACCATATGCATTGTGACGAGCATAAATTGCTTAGCAACCATATTAAAGTACCTAATCGAATCGCAACTCGCAACCTGTTAAATACTTATTTATTAAGTAGTTCCGGTGGCCATCTGGGGTCTTCACCATCAGTTCCACTTCAGCAAATGGTCATCCCAGGAGCAAATGCACGAGTTATTATAAATAATACCCAAATCGCTTTATGTGTGCCTATAAAATTTGAGGATTTCCCTCGATTTCCAAGGGATCCCTCATCAGATTCTGATTTGGTGACAATGGGACCACCTCGGGAGCATTAAACCCCTTAAATAAAATTGACGAAGAAATCGGTGAACCGACATAAATAAAAAATGAAAAAATAACGTACAGACGAACATAAAACCTCCTCCTTTTTGGAAGTCGGTAAAAAAATCCGTGTCTATTAAAATTTAAATTATCTTATCAAAATTTGCGCACTGATAAACAAAATAAACCTGTATTTATTGCATTCCACAATGTGAACTTAGGTGGTAGGTTTATACATATAGATGATCATTGTGAACCCTGTCGGGCACAGCAAAGTAAGAGAGAGGGCTTCAGTTTGGCTTCTTGGTTTGTTATATCTACAATGCAATGTGAAAACACTGGCAATACAAAAACAAAGGAGAATTTGGGAACTACCAATTTAAATAAATTCTAACATCGAAATAAAAATACAGATTTTTTCAAACCAACTAAATAGTCATGGGGCGACGTCAAGTTATACTGACTTAAGTATTTAACCTTTTTTAATTAAGTTTTTGTATGCAGACTAGGAACGTCATTAGATAATTATACCCAGTTTAATTTATTATCTTCTCCACCTTGTTTATTATTTAAGTAATTATTTTATAAAACATATCATTAAAAAAAATATTTAAATATTCATTAATATTGTAACAGCATTAAGATAATCCTGCTCCGTGTGGTGCCGGACGTATAGAATAGCACCACCTCATTTCTCCCCGGGGGTTCGTAAAAGGCGACTAAGGGACTTACTAGAAAATGGTCAGCAGCCTTCTCTATGCATTTTAACACCATACTGCGATCGCCAACCCGCCCGCCTACCGTGGCGATTATGGCAAACACTCCCTCTTAGGGGGAGGCCTGTGTCCAGCAGTGGATATTTTTGGCTGAAATGATGATGATGATGATTAAGAAAATTTAGACATTGTTTTATTTTATTTCTTAATGTATAAAATGTATGTTCTTTTTTAATTATTTCCCGTAATGTATTTTATATTTTAATTGACATGACTGGGGTACTTATTGAGTGCATTCTTCACCTCAACGACAGGCAACTAGAAGACAAGCTGCAGCAGCTGTCCACGAAGCTGTCGTCAATGAGCGGCACGGTGGTGCTGAGCGTGAAGCGGCCGCAGTCGCTCGCGCGCAGCCTGCACGCCGCCGCCGCCACGGCCGCGCAGCTCGCGCACGTGGCGCGCGCGCTGCACGACAGGAAGGTAATTTAGAATCGTAAATTTGATTTCTTATAAGACTTTGGTATAAAACAATAATATTATGAGTAACTGCATGATATTTCCGAACTTTTGTGGAACACAAAAATTAAATGATAAAATTTTCTCGATAGAAAAACACCACAAACCTTTGACTTCCACGCTTTTTCGATTTGTACTTAATATACTAATGACTATAATGCAAATAATAATTATTTATTTACGGTTTGCACCACACATACAAGTTAGCGTCAGCTTTATAATCTGATTTATTTGCCAAAACTAGCTAGTTTTAATATTACACGACGAAAAAATGTGTGCGGGCGTTATTTTTGGATTTATTACGATAAAACCCTTTCTGTACTATCATATTCATATATTTATTTGCATTCCATAATGTTTAAAGGTGTTACAATGGCTTAAAGCTAAGATGCAATCACGGACCATTACTAATTCCCATACCAAATCATCATCCGCAGCCCCACTACATCTCTCTTTGCCTCTCTTTTCTTGTACCAACCCCCACGCTCCAGTGCCAGCCTTATCCATGTTGTACCCGGATCGATGGTTACAATATCGTCCGCCCATCCGCCGCCGGACGACCGACACGTCGTCTTCCAGTCCTTGTACGTCACTCAGTCACTGCCTTACTCCAGCTGTCATCACTGCGCCTTGCCAGGTGTCCTGCCGACCTCCATTTGAATTCCATAACTCGTTTTCTGATATCGTAAACTTTCGTACGTCTTCGGATCTCGACGTTTGGGACTCAGCCTATAAGCTTTATGCCGTGCATAGAATGCTCCATAGCTCTCTGTGCAACTCGCACCCTGTACAAAGCCTCCTGCGCGAGCGTCCACGTCTCAGCACCGTACGCCATGGTGGGCAGAACACACTGGTTATTAAGGCGGGACTTCAGAAATTGTGGAATTTTGGCTGTTTTCAGTATGTCGTCCTATTTGTGAAATGCGGCTCACACAAGCTGAATTATTTTCGATTTCACTAACTACGTTCTTATTCAGAGGAAGAAGTCGTCTTCCGTCGCATACTGCAGAAACTATAATCATATTTTTATTTTACAAATCGAGGATGTGCAAGGGAAAATAAAATCCTTCTTTATACTCACTCTTAATCTTTACTAGCGACCTATTATAATATATTCACAAAACTTCAGGAATAAATTCTCTAAATGCTAATGAAAACCGCATCAAAATCCAATATGTAAAGTAGAACGAAGCGAATTTATAGAACAGCAGCGGCGCGCTGTTTTAGTCCCATAAATATTACCACAAGAACCGTGCATTTTACTTGTGTAAAAAGTATTCTGTGTAACTCTGGAATAGTATTAGCTTTCTATCACTGAAAGCAAAACAACAAAGTGATGGTCTTTCCTACAAGTATCTGATGAAAATGCAAGCCAAATTGTAGTACCACTTACAAATTGAGTGCTTTGAATTGATTATTTAAATAATTAAACCCAAAATCCTACTTATACGAGTAAATCACCTTAAAAAGAAGATTTTCATTTGACAGTTAAGGTTAAGCATAGGTATAAGCTCAACTTTCGTCGATGATTTTTTCAATATAATAAGAAAAAAAAAAGAAAGAAAGTACGTTTCTTTGCGGTAAACATAACGCAAAGAAATAAAAACGCAAACACGAAAGAACAAGTTGAGGGAAAATATGGGGTGGGCGGAGTCAGCGGTGCGGAGCAGAGGGTTATGATTTAATATCGTTATTTAAACAATAATTGTTGGTAAAAGTAGTGAGATATAAAGTTAAAATCTTCTAAGAACAGATGAATGTTTACCATTTCCCTTTAGTGAGCGATTGCAAGAAGTAAGTGAGAATAAGAAGAATTTAACCTGAACAAGGTTTTTTTACAAGTATATAAGTAAAAAATAATTATTTATGTTATCATATAAAAAAAAAAAATATATAAAATATTTTTGAAACACACTTTACAAACCTCTAATAGTCTATACCACCACCCTGCCGTTTTACACTGCCCCCCCCCCCCCCCCTTTATTTTTTGTCTATGTATCCCGTGCTTCTCTAATTGCCCCATTCTTCTCTGTTGCCCCGAATCGTGAATTTATTTATTTATTGTGTTTTGTCGTTTTAAGAGACCGGTTCAATGCAAGAAAATCGAGGAAGCTGCGCACGAGATGTGTCTCGCTACATACAGCTTGCTGAAGACTTCAGAACTCGTCTGCCAGGTAAGATCGAATAGAATAATATTTATTTGCTAAAACCGTGATATAAAACATATTAAAATACAGCCGAACAAGTCGGTCGTTGAGAGTGATGTTAACAAATAGACTACTCAGCACACACACAACATTGATTCAAAAATAGTTAGCTGCCTGTATACCTAATAGATTTGGCGACTGCAGTCTAGATTTAGAGCATACATGTTTTGCTAATAGTACATAATAATCTAATATGAAGAATTGATTTATTAGTCTTCTGCAGAAAGAAAAGAAACTAAAGACGATTGTATGTATGGTTTCAGGATCCTAATCACCACGATGCGAGAAGAAAGCTTTTGGAAGCGTGCCGTCACCTCAACGACTCTATCAACAAATTGGTTGGTATTTACTTACCTGTAAACATTAAATATATTTTCTATAAGCTTAGGAAAAATCTGCTGAATTTCTTACATAGCGCGGTCGGTCGGAAATATCCACCAATAACCAACTAGTATGGGTTATGAACTTAGTGACCCTGGTTACTTTAAAAATCAGGCATAGTAACATTTTTTATTTTTTTTATGATTTTCCTTGTCTTCGATCTCTAAGAGGTCTGCCAATAAAAAACAATTAGGAAAGATACCTATTCACAACCCTACCATTGGTCTACTACAACTATGAAGCAGTACTGACTAACCATATGTCCACAGGTTCGCAGTGTAAACCCAGCAGGTCGCGTCAACCAAGAGTGCGGTGAAGTGCACCGATCCTTACAACTACAACGAAGCTTGTTACAAGCATCGCCGCAGCCGTGTGGAGCCTTGCCTTATGTGCACTGTGTGGATACCCTGCAGTCACAGAGAGATGTGTTGCGTAAGTACTCAACATAAAGAATATTGCTTAAAAGCTTTTTTTTTTTAATAAATCCTAACTTATACATAACTGTTGAAATTTGGGTGGACTATAGGTACACCTCTGCCTAACCATTCGGGGAAAACAGACGTGATAATTATGTTGTGTTGATAAAAAAATCTATAAATACAGTTTGCAATTTCATCTTGCTTTCAAGCTTGATAGACTTATTCATTTGTTTCTAGTTCAAAAATGAACCCTGTTTAAAATGTCAAACCAGTACCACCGTCCAGGCTTGCCTGATAAACTCGCTGATCAGTAAATCTGCTATTAAATGTTAGCAATATATACTATAAAGCAGGGCGTAAGATCGGGCAAGAAAAATATTGCTTCGTGCGACTTCATAGACTGGATTCATGCTTTGGCTTTCGTCAACTAGAAGTGTTTTTATTGAATACTATATTATTGTTATTACAGAAAAACTAAATAGTGACCAGGCTATGTCCCGCGAAGAGTTCCTCAAGAGTTTGCACTACGTGGCCTCCGTAGTCAGCAACAGTACTGAGTGTGCCGCTCAAGCTGTTTATCTGGTCAGTCGTATACCTCGATGATTCTTTAGTAGTTTTTGCAGCAATGACCAACAAAATTTGAATTTTATTCTAGTCATTAAATACAAGTATTGTTCAAGCAATTTAAACCGTATACGAAAGTAGGTAAGGTGCATAAAATACCTCAAGAAACTACTACATACCTCGAGACATATTTCTGCTGCCAAGCAGTGTTACTGTGTTCCGGTTGGAAGGGTGTGTGTGCTGGTGTAAGTACAAGCTACAGGCAAATGACACATTTATGTATTTTCTGTTTATTTGCTCTCATGTACATCACATGTTTTACAACAGATAATGTCGTGACATGAACCCTGTCCGGGTATTCCAAGACACAATGTTGGTTTGCGATCGCGTGGTCGTAAGGGGGCGCGAGGAGTTCGTGTTGGGCTTTATGACCTCTTTCCCGATTTTTTTTTTCTGTCAGTACCCAAAATTGACGACCGGTCTTTGGGTTTCCCTCCCTATCCCGCAGGAGCGGGGGAGTGCTTTATTGCACACCGGGCCACTGAGGGCAGAGGTTTCCTCCAGCGGTTCTGAAGTGTGTTTCTGGGGTGTGACTGTAGGAGCGCCCGAAGTACTTCGAGTTGTTTTGCTGTTGAGTTAGTGAACATTAATGCACCAGCCATCTTATCTCTTCACCACCTTTGGTTGACTGGTAGAGAATGCCTAAGGCATTAAGTCCGCCTTTGTACATTATTGTGTGTGAGAAGTTTAAATAAATAAATAAATAATATTAGCATGTAATCAGAAAGGTGTGGCCATACCTAATTAAGGGTGTGGTACAGACCATCAAACTGAACAACTTTCTCCATGGGAACAATATCGTAATCAAAACACAGCATGTAGGAGTAGGTATTTACTTTTGTCCTTGGGATGATAAAGTACTTGCGATGACTCCTGGTTTTGCAGAAAAGCGGTAGTGACTACTTAATATCGAGACGCTCGCCTGCTTGTTTGCCACCTATTAGCAAAAAACAAGTCTTGATTATGTTGTATTTATTCCACAGATATCAGTATCAGAGAAAGATGTATCCATAGGCAAGGACGGTATAGTGGATGTGGCCAAACTGCACAAAGCTGTCGGAGCGATCGAGGAGACTTGTGTGTCTATCATCATGGCCACTCATGAAGAGCTGGTAACTATGTAGTCTGATTACTTGAGCTTATTTTTGTCTGGAAATATCATTATTTGACATATTACTATAACCTGGCTTTTCCCGCGGCTTTTATTTTTTTATTGATTAAAAGTACCTTATGTGTTAATCCAGGTTATAAACTATCTATGTGCCAAATATCCAAATCCTTTCTGTCGTTTTTGCCCAAATCCGGAACATACATTCAGACAAAATGGACAAAAAAACCGTAACGAAGTCGTAAATAGTAACGTAAAGTCAATTTTTTTTGATTAATATAAATATTTTGTTTTTTTTTTCAATGACCAACATTTTAATTAATGTATACATAAATAACAACTCATATCTAATTCATTTATAAAAATAACAAAATTATATCCCATATAAACTAAAACTATTAATAAACTAAAATATGGCGTTAAAAAATTCCTCCGCATCGCTGTCGACCGGTAATGTACCCAAGAGACTGGCGGCATTGCCACGTTGTATGGCAATGCTTAGCATCTGGCCAAGGCAAAAGAGTGCCCTTTGGACACGGGAAGTGTCAACCAGCCGTTTGGAGATAATTTAAATATTTTTGATTGATATAAATAAAAAATATTTAATGTACAGGTTTTACTTCGTTACTATTTTAATACATTTATAAGACGAATTGTTAGTAGGTTTTGCGAGATGCAAAAAGTAGAAATCCGCAGGCTTATTACGTATCTTGCAGAAGCCTAACGATAGCCCAATTTGCGCAATAATTGCTCTGCAATCGCAAATCCGTAATAAGAATCAGTAATAGCCACACCATAGCAAACTAGCAACAGTGCTGCCTCTATATAACAATCAATCAGTTAACTAAAATGTGAATTATCCTAAAGTGATCGCATGGTCAACGCGATTATTTCGTATTACGCCATGGTTTTTGACAGCAGCGCGGCAACCATCAGCGAGAAAATTTGGCTGTCAAATTACGATAACCTTTTCTCCATGCCTTCATAAAAATAAGACGAACCATTCATAATTTAACATGAGATTTAAAACCAATTTAGAGCTGAGTTTACCAAAGATACCAGATATCTTTTCTTCATGGAATACAATTGATGTCTGACAGCTTTTTGCATACAAAAGTATGCAAAAATTGTAAAAAAATATTCGCAGGATAAGTCTTGTACTAGTTATAAAAGTTTAGTCGAATTTGCATTCGAATAATATTTCAAAAACCAGATAACTTCTGCACAGTAAATAAATTATCCAAGGAGACTGATAGATCGTTGATACATGCATTAACTTGACTGTGTTCCAGGTGCAAGAAGAGACAGCAGCCCTAAAGGTCCAGGTGCAAGATCTCCGACACGGCATAGACGATGGTATCAAGAAGACCAAAGACGGAGAGCTCAAGGACATGCTGAAACAGTGCAGGAATGAAATCAATAGCTCGAGTGGAGCTCTGTTCAAGGGAGTGGCAGCAAACGCTAACGATAAGGTATCTTAGGGAAAATTGATATTAAAAACTAAAGGCGAGCAGTGGTGGCCCTGTGGAAACGACTGCGACTTACGAGTTGTTAGGTCGTAGGTTCCAACCCAGGCTGGCACTTTGTGTAAATTATTTCATCACCCTGCTCTCAAAAACGGTGAAGGAAAACATCGTGACGAAACCGGCATATCCTAGAACCAAAAATTCGAAGACATGTGACAGCTACCAACCCGCACTTTGCCCGCGTGGTGGGTTATGGCTGGTCCACTCCTGAAACTGGTTTCATTGTTTATTTATATGTATTTTCCGTATTTCTGTAGCTTTTTTCAGCGAATTCTTGCGACCTACATCGGTCGATCTACGTTGTAAGAGGCCTAAGCTCATCAGTGGAAGGCTGAACTTGATGAACTTTAAAAAATAATTATTTTACTTACATTTTTTTCTTAGGAGGGAATAATATCAAAGGTGATGGATTTGTTGGACGATATCAACGATGCCTCCAACTTGACAGAGCATCCTGACCTCGTACCAACTGCAGGTGAAGTCTCTGCCGACACACAGATGCAAGTCGACGAGGTCGTGAAAAGTTCTCTGTGAGTACTCAAGAAACCAATAATAATATTATTACTCAAATTTTGTGGATCCGTACCTCACATTGGGAAAACGGACCCTCATTTTCGTATATTATTAAAATCTGACCAGTATTTTAGGTTCTAGCTTTCCTTATAACTTATCTTCCCACGAATATGTAATCTGACTAAATTCTAATTCAAATCATTTAATAGCAGATAATAAAATCCAATTTGTTAGTAATTACATACACATCTTAAACACTAGTATTAGTAACATACATTTAGCAAATTTTGGTAATAATTATTAATAATGTCAAAACAATCAATAATGTCAAAATTATTCATCATAATGTCAAAATCACCACTAACAGTGTCAACATCATTAATAATACAACAGTCAAATCAAAATAGTCATAAGTCAAAAATGACTACAAGCAACAACATTATTTCAAGGCACGATTTGAAGGAAATACTTGTACTAAAAAGAATAAAAATGACTACGAGTAGTTCGCATAGGTAGCTAGAAATAGTGTTCAAAAGGTCAAATTACTTTATGACGTTCTTAAAGTCTTTTTCTCGCTACAAGGCCCCTTAAGTGACAGAGATAGCATGAGTCAGATTCAGTAGCTTTACGGCCAAAACAAGAATGATTAACTCGGCGGAAGGTTAATATGTGTAACATGGAGCGAAAAGTAGGTGTAACAAACCTTGATAGGGATCTTGTGAATTTAATAATGAAATGTATTTTTATTATTATTTTATTGATTAATAAATAATCAGTACTTATTATTGAACCTTGTTTTTGGATTTTTGTATGTATTAAAGGAATCAACAATATAGATAGATAGATAGGTAGATAGAATACTCTTTATTATGAACATAAACAATTTGAACTTATATTTATAGCATGTGACACTTACTCATTAGTTTTTTGGTAAATATATTTAAAAAAAAAAACAACGTTAAGTATTTTTTCTTCTAATAAAACAAATTAAAAATCATATTAAAACGAAAAAGTACAAAAAATAAAAAATTAGGACAAACAATCTAGTTCAAGATTTGTTACACGGAGCGTAATGTGGGTGTAACTCACCCGCCGACACCTTTGACTTCATCTTAACACTTCGCCTGAGCCGTGACTTTCGGCGCTTCCTCAGTCCGCGCAGCTACTCAGACACAGCATATTATAAAGATTAACCACTAAAATATCGATTTATCTTGGTCTGGGTGTACCATACCCAATCAACCTTACGCTCGCAGGGTTAAAAATAAAAACTATTTGTACCTATTCACAGAGCTCTTCTCACAAACACAGAGGAGTTAATAAAGCAGGTGAAGTCAGCTCCGGATGAACCGGAAGTGATGAAGTGGGTGATGTTCAACAAACGGAAGGACGTACTCGACGCCTTCGAGAACTTGCTCAATAATGTCAGGTAAGTGACTTTTTAGTTATTTAGCGAAACTTCACAAACTTTATGAGTATCGGAAGCTAATATAAATAAAAGCAAGTGTGAAAGGATTATCTTCAATGATGCCATGAATAATTAACAAACACTTTATTTCTGGTTTCACACGAAAATCATCACTCACTAAATCAAACGTCGCCGCCATACGGACACATCGCCATCTCTTATTCGCATGCGCGTCGACCGCGCATGTCATGCAAGCTTTGAAGCATTGAGGAGCCAGGCTGGCACGTTACTAAAGTAAAAAATATTCTAAAATCATAATTTCAAGTTAATACGCGCGACACGCAGACGGGTCCTAGAGCGGAGACCGCGTACCGGCAAGCGTAGTGTGGGATGCTGCCCAGCGACGATGGAGCGACGACCTTAAGAAGGTGGCTGGTGCAGCCTGGGAGAGCCCCATGTCCAGCAGTGGACTGCTATAGACTTAGTTGATTGACGCGCGACACGAGGGGTGATCACTGAAATTAAATGAATCTGAATCACATTGACACTGCGATCTGCTGTTTACTTAAAATCTATGATTTTCGTGGTAATATCCGTTCTTTGTAGCTATGCCGTCCACATTTCAGTGGTAAACGTCAACTTGATTTAGTATTTGTATTTGCAGGAGCAGCGGCCAGCGCGTCAAACTAATAGAAGGTTCCACGGAGGATGCAGAGGTATACTATTACTTAATTAAACGTTAGTGAACAGTCCAGTGCAATCACTGGTTGGTTAAAAAAATAATATTTTTATAAGTTAGGTAGGATCTAATTAAACAAACGACCAGTGGTCCACATTAGCACTGGATCGCAAGCACTGGAAGTTGTGAGGAGAGGCTTTTGCCCAGCATTGGGATGATAAAGGCTGACAGTAACAATAACAATCTAATCCATAAAACTTTTTTACAGGAAGAAAAGAAGAGCTATGTGCAGAAACAGTGAGTATTAATCAATGTTTTAACCTTCTAGGGGTTCTATAAATGGTAATTACAGATCTCCAAGGAAAAGTGTGCGCTTCAGGAATCATCGTCTATCTTCAGAAATACGCGCGAAGATAAAATCTAACATAGAGATGTTGAAACCATGGAAGTACTTGCTTATTTTGTATTGCCATGATTTCAACACATACACACACACATAACATCACAACTGTGTCCCCCGATGGGTTGGGCAGTGTTGTACCTGTAGTACACCGACATTTCGCCAGTTATCCTATGCGATAGGGGGCGAGCCATTTGCCATCAACCGGACACAAATCCAGACTCCGGACTCATCATTTTCATCTGCCTAGCCTTTTCCCAACTATGTTGGGGTCGGCTTCCAGTCTAACCGGATGCAGCTGATTACCAGTATTCTACATGAAGCTACTGCCTATCTGGGCTCAGTCGTAAAACGTACCATTCTCAAAATGCACCTTTCTCAAATCGTACCATTCTCAAAATGCACCTTTCTCAAATCGTACCATTCTCAAAATGCACCTTTCTCAAAACATACCATTATCAAAATGCACCTTTCTCAAAACGTACCATTCTCAAAATGCACCTTTCTCAAAACGTTCCTTTCTCAAAATGCACCTTTCGCAAAACGTACCTTTTTTTCTACATTAACTCTTTTACAGTGCTAAGGTAATGAACTGCCCTCCACAACCCAGTTACTGAGTAACACGATACCCCTTGGAAATAGCAGACTCCAGAATCCGGGCAATTATTGACAAATTTATGATGTTCAACCCAACAATACTTTGACCGACCTGGGAATCGAATCCAAGACGTCATGTTCAGCAGTAACGTTGGTCTAGTGGCCATTATTACAAAATTATACATTAACAACTCTTTGCAATTATTTTGAGTGGCAGATGACGATCTCATCCGGAGCAGGTAACCCGACAGAGAGAACTTCATGCTAACGAGCAATGACATGTGCACTGCTCAAGCACGGCAGTACAAAAATTGGAAGCTTTGCCGCTGTTAGCACGAACTTTACCGAAGCGCATACTTTTTCTGGTTTACCTGTAGTTAGTTAAGGCCGTCTTGTAGTGCGGTGTGTAGCCGGCTGTAAATGGCCGGCCGTTGCGAGCTCTTGAACTGATAGATTTTGTGTATATTTGCCCCATAGAAAAAAATTGTAAGGAAATTATAAAATGTGTTCTCACCAAGTACTAAAAAACAATAAGGCCTATCTTTTGGTATAACTTTTACATGGTTTAACGAAGTAATGTCTTCAAGGTACACGTTTTTTTAAATAGCGATTTAGTGTCATCTTTGTGATTTTTTTTATCGAGCCAATTAATTTAATTCATGTTTCTATCTTCACACAGTGCTTGATAATATTTTAAATTTTCTTAAAATATTTTCTTTTTGCGCAAAATTTATATTTTGCTAGATTTACAGAGGTTTAAAAAAGTTAAAAAGTACTGCAACCTCGCCTTAAATATTTATCAGCACTGACAAAAAGGGTTCATTTTTATCGGAACCTTGTAGCTGATGCTGGTAGAGAACATTTATTTTATATTTAATTTACATAATGTAATATCACGCCTGTATTTCCCCGAGGGATAGGCAGAGTTATGTTTAAGTCCCATGTAATAGGGGGCGAGCCTATATTTATATTATTAATTATAAATATAATTAATAATATAAATTAAAGGCTCGCATAAATGAAAATTTAATACATTAATTTATTATTTGTGTGTCAGATTCGACTCTGCGTCAAAATGGCTTCTGAAATCCGTATCCAAGGCAGAAGTGAAGACAAACGGACAGCAAGCTGTACGCAACCTTATTGAAGTCGCTAACAAGGTAAGATTAACTAAAACTTCCAGTTATTTTACAAATATACAGAACATCTAAAATCTGTCAAAAGCTACGTCTTCTGGGAAACTGCTACCACCTTTTACGGAATACCGTATCTTATAATAACACATTATCCTCCTTTTGGCCCTTCGCTGTAGTCGGGTAAAAGTGAAAGTAAGAATACAATGTAAAACTCAGCTTTATAACTCTTTTAATTTGCTGTGCTCGGCAACTTCCATAGAGTATAATAATTATGATAGTTATCAAGGGTTCCCAGTATGGAATCTATGCAAATATTTCTATCTAATCTATGGAATTCATGCAAAAGCACTCTTCCCTCTACGTTGTTCTACATAAACTCTGCTCAATTTTGAAAGTTTTCGGTACTTAGGTATGTGATATTTTTCGTTCAGGTATCGCAAGACCTGAAGGGCAGTGAAAAGGAGGACATGAGGAACTTGGTGAAGGAAACCGAACAGCTGCTCACTGAATGTAGCAAGAAATATGATCATGAACAGTACAGGTATGTAGAGGAACAAGTTTTGAATATTGCTATCTCGATATCGAACAGGAAACGAGAAATTTCTATATTCGTCTGTATGCACTTTTTTATGTATGTACATCGATATTTTCATCAATTTTATTGTGGAATGAGTTTGAACATTCTTTTTCGTTTGAAAGGGTATTATACTCCTGAGGTGGTCCCATGTAAATTTGGTCGAGTTCGGATAGGTAGTTTTTCAGTTAGCTTCAATAATACGTATTTCTGTATGTTGATGATATTATTATAAATTATTTTCATTGTATTGTTGTTCACATAGCAAGTAGTAGTATGCTATTGTAGATACAACTGAATATTAGTAGTTTTGGTTCTTGAAATTCGTAAAAAAATACTTAGTGGACTTACAAAAGGCCGCCGCAGTTCGCACGACCCGTGACCTCTGACAGCCACGTGAACAATAGTGTAGTTTCTTGAAAAATATGAGTGATTTTGAATATATTTTTTGTTCGTTCCTTCTACCAAATAATACCGATGCCCAAATTATCTTTACAACCTACTTCGAAATAAAGCTGTTTAAAAAAAAAAAGTAAAATTAACATGGTCTTACGAATTTTAAAATTCTGTCGTTGAATCACAAAAACCTTATGATCTTAAAACTCCAACAAACTGCTCCTTACCTTCCTAGTGTGCTGATGGAGCGCGTTCGCGAGCTAAAGAAGGGCATCGAGCGAGGAGTAGTGACGAGAGTCGTGCAGGACTTCATGGACGCTGAGGCGCCGCTACAAGACCTGGACTTAGTGGCCGATTATGAACAGGGTAGGTTCTGGTGATGATATTAAAATTAAATATTTATTTCTGTAGTTAGATCATCTAAGACACTTTTACAAGTCGATTTGGTCAATATTTTAAAAGTAGATGGCGCCGGCATTTCCTAGTAGAGCAAGAGCCCGTGAACCCCAAACCTTCTTTATTTTATAAAAGCTGAAAGTTTACACAGGTAAGAACTATGGACCATTATGAAGTTTGGGTTACTGTGGCTCTGGTAGGTAAACGGTACCTAAGGTGTATAAAATACCAATCTAAATTCATCAAATAATAAAGTATGATTTTTTTGTATTACCTTAAGAATATTATTAAAAAATCACGTCATTCATTGCCAGACACTTAACATCGTGGCAACCCCTTGCCAGACACCCTTAATGTTCATGAAATTATAATTCTACTTTATAACGTTAGTAGTATAAAAGGTGATTTTTATATATAATACTTGGGTAATAATTAGATGATGTTTCCTCATTTGCCAGACATTTTTGATAGGTCCAACCCCTTGCCAGAAAAGCACGTAAATTTAAAGAAGAGCATCAGCTCCCATACAAAGCTTTAGAGATATCGTCATTTTGATCACACGTTTCGATTTCCCCGAGACCACCTACGACGTAGTTTGATAGATGTCAGTTTTCGCAAAAATTACGTCTGACGGTTGGGAGGATATAGCGTTCACATTTGCCAAACATTTTGATATATTTCTAAACGTACCCACAATTTTCCTAGATGAATCAAAACGCAAGTCTCTACTGGAGCTAAAGATAGCCGAGCTACTGGCCCAATTAAGCCGCGTCACTAAAACAGCCAGACTTATCGCAGACACTGATAACGACGCGGGAACTACTGTCAGCACACAGCTCAATAGTTGCAGTGAACAGGTAAACATCTCACCATGTACATACTACTTGGAAAGGTGCCTCTGCAGTTTTATCCACAACGCCACGTGCGAACTACGCATCACAATGACGTCACGTAAAATCCTGCATCGCGCAAGCAAAGTTTACCGCGCGACTAGCATAAATATACAACGTCTCGATGTCAATCTTCGGGCAGTAGCCCACCAGACACAATACCCGTCTACTTAGAGGATCCTCCCTTTTGTGTGGAGGGTGAGTGTGCTTTAAACCCTGTTATTCATACCTCTATACCTCAATAGAGTATATAATTTTTTAAACCTTCGCTAGACTGGGCTGGGTTAAAACCCGACTGGTTTATGATCGCGTCACTTTATGCGTAATGCGAACTAATGCAAAAGACTATCTTTATATAAAAGTTCATAATAAATACAAAAGATTTGATTGTGCAGAACGCAGGTTCATAGGTGAACGCAAAGTTGAGACTACAAGAGTAGCTTCAAATATTACCTACAGCTAGGTTACAATATATTATTTGCCAGTGAGCCCCTCTTGTGGATAACAATGAAAATATTAGGTAGGTTATAAAATCAAATTATATTTTTTTTTTAGGCGGAGTTGCTGGCTCCAATGTTAGTGAAGGCGGCACAGCAAAGAGTTGCATCTCCGGACGACAAGGTAAATCTAATGCTTTGATTATAATTTATTTAATCATAATTTTGATTTTCCGACATCATAGATAGACCTTTGAATTCATTATTCTCACTGTTATGTTTATTTTCAGGCTGTGATAGAGAACTACAAGACCCAGCTAAGAAGATATGCAGAGTCCTTGTCAAAGATTCGAGACCTGTGCGACCAGTCTGTTGATCCGATGCACTTCGTGCAGACAGCAGGTAAAGTAATTCGAAAGCATTATTCAACACTGCACTGCACTGCAGTCGTAACGAAAAATGCAGTAGGTACTCGTATGATTTTTTTTAGATTTTAACAAACCTGCAATCATGAAAATTAATGTATGAACATAAACGTGTGAATCAAGCTGATTTTTTTCGCGATTTTAGATTTGTCATATATTTTTTTTTTTTCATAATGATGAGTAATTTACAACATGTAAAATTCATTTATATTACACAAGCTGTGTGAGTTTCTTCAAATGGGGTTAGGCAAAATACTATATATGTATAGGTACTTAACTCATTTTAAAAATTTTGTATGGACACATGAAAATATTCAGCGTGAATATATTTAATATAAAATTAAAATTCAGTGTAGGACTAATAAAGATAATATTTTTCAGGCGAGACCATGGAGCGCATGCGCGAGGAGTCCACGAAACACAACGACCCCATGAAGTGTGCGCACACGTCGGCCGCCATCACCAAGTAAGATATACTATACATGTTTATGATACGAATACCTCGATAAAAAGTTATTTTTAGAAGGGGTTCCGTTGCTTTCGGATCTGAGAACTGCAAATGTAAGAGCGTTTGCGCACTGCATGCATCCATGAAATGAGGGTCCGAAGTAATTCCGAGTAATTCCGTAAAAACGGCCCCCACGCGCTATGAAGTTTGAGTTTGAATATTATTAAAATGTTACGTAGGACTCTCAAAAAACGCTGTTGTTAGATAACGTATCATTCATAATGTAACATGCAAAATTTTGAGTAAATTGATAATATAGGTTTATTAGAAATAGACATTACACAGGATCAAACACAATTTCAACCAGATAATCTGTAATCATAATGTGTTCAGAAATACAATACTCGTCACGCGACTATGTGATGACTATATGATGTTTACACTGTATAATGTGGTCTGTTTATTCACGAACACAAATCAGTTTACATTATGAGCTTAGGTGCCCGTAGAAACAACAGAAGACCTTTTTTTGTGCGCGCAGTCATAAACATGCCACGCCGTCAGAATTCACCCGGCACTTGTGCTAAATTGACGTATCGCGTCGCTGGGCCAAAACATGTTTAATAAATAAATAATTTTATTTATTTACTCTCACAAGGGTTTTGTAGCATTTAACGGGTTTGAACTATAAATTTCACATTGTGAGAGCTAGTGCCTGAAGTAGGTTTTAGAAAAAAACCTGTATTACAGGTCACCATGGCCCACTTAGTGGCATCATACAAATAAACAGGCAGGTAACTTGTATTTCTACTGAACTCCCTCTAAATGGGTCCAGGCACGCCGCTCCCTATCATACAGGTCCCGAGGTGGCGGCGCGTAGTGTTCTACGCGCGCCCTCTTTTTAGACGTCGCGGGGGGGGGGGGGGGTCAAACACGTCACTCCCCCCACTTGACCTGCCGGCCGGCACCAGTCGGGGGCTGCATTGAAGAGTGCTTAAGTGCCCCCGTAGCCCGAGGTGCAAGTGTGCTGGGGAACACGGAGTGGTTTTAGTTAGTAGAAGTCTGAAAGTCCCCTCCGTACACCCCAGGGCGGAGGATATCCATGAGAATTTCAAACCCGGTAAAAAACAGCTTTCAGGGTTGCACAACATCAGAATTTTTAGCTTTTCGAATTTAGAACCCTTTCAATTCGGATGCACGGATTTCGGATCAAATATAGTGCGTAAACGCTCTAACTTTCTTATTTATGTTATTTTCCGATTACCAAAGGACACAGAGACTCATCGACTAATATTGGAGAGAGTTGTCTTCAAGTTTAAAAATTGTGTGTGTATCTAGGCTAGCGAATCGCGTGATCCACGTGGGCATGTCGTCGTGCAGCGACCCGGAGCTGCGGCAGGCGCTGGCGCAGGCGCAGCGCCAGCTGTGCGCCGCCGCGCCGCCGCCCGGGGGGCGCGCCAGCAAGATGCCCGACTGGAAGGATACTACTGCCAAGGTATTATATACCCGGTTATTTGAGTACTTGAACAAAATAGACTTTCTTTATGAACATCAGTACGGATTTAGACCACATTCTAATACACTCGCAGCAACAATCGATTTAGTAACTAAAATTAAAAATAATATCGACAAAAAGCAACTAGTTCTAGGTATTTTCATTGATCTTAAAAAAGCATTTGATACAATAAGTCATTCCATACTATTAGAAAAGCTAAAAAGCATTGGAATCACTGACCAAGTGATTGTGACCAAGTGAGTGATTCACTCGGTTTAAAAGTAAAAATGGGTGTTCCTCAAGGCTCGATATTGGGTCCTTTCCTCTTTTTAGTGTATATTAATGATCTTCTCCATTTATTAAAAAATCAACCACAAATGGTGTTATTTGCTGACGATACTTCCTTGATTTTTAAGGTAGATAGACGTGCTACAAATTTTGACGACATAAATAACGCCCTACTGCAGGTCCAAAATTGGTTCACTGCCAATAATTTAGTATTAAATGGAAAAAAAACTAAGTGCATACGATTTTCTTTACCAAATGTAAAAAGTAGTGATTATGAGATAGTATTGAATCAAGAGAAACTAGAATTCGTCGATAAAACTGTTTTCCTGGGGATCACGCTCGACTCTAGGCTTCAATAGGGTCCTCATTTAACATCTCTTGCAGGACGGCTAAGTTCAGCAGCATATGCTGTCAGAAAAATCCGTCAATTTACTGATGTAGATACCGCGGGGCTAGTCTATTTTAGTTACTTTCATAGTATCATGGCTTACGGTATTTTACTTTGGGGACGGGCTGCAGACATCGAGTCTATTTTTATTCTGCAGAAAAGAGCCATCAGAGCCATATATAATCTCCGCAGGCGCGATTCTCTTAGGGAACTGTTTAAGAATATTAACATCATGACGGTGTCTTGTCAATATATCTATGAAAACATCATGTACGTAAGAAAAAATTTACATATTTTTAGTAAAAGAGGCGAAAGACATAATTATAGTACTAGAAGTAGGGATCTATTAGCTCAATCAGGTTTCAGACTGGCTAAAGTAGACTCATCTTTCATGGGGTACTGTTTAAAATGTTATAATAAAATTCCTCCCCACATACTTCAACTGAATGAGACGAAATTCAAATCTTGTATAAAACGCACACTATGCAAGCAGGCATATTATAGGCTGGGGGATTACATCGCTGATAGAAATGCTTGGCTCAATGCTGGTCCTGCTCCACAACGTCAACTAATTGATTAACATTTGAAAATACTGTTGGAGCTGCTGAAGATTGTAAGACTATCTTTTCATTGTATAAACTCAATCACCTTTGTATTATATAATTGCATAACACAGGTGTGAGCACTATGTACAATAGAGCTACCATTTACCGGGTAATATGTCTTTCATTGACTTAAATATGTCCTGGCAGCTGAGAGTATGTCATGCTCACTCAGATGTCTCGCTGATGGTGGCGTGTGTGTTGGATCATTTAGCTCCCTTCAAAATGGTTGAGCTTAATGGTGCTGATCCATGCGTCATGTTCGTGAACGGGCGCTGTCAGTTGGGACTGGTCATCTCTTAGCTGCCACGGCTTATTTTTAATTATTTTAGTTTTGAATTGTTTTTTTTTATCACGGACGCTTCTGACGTTTTGCATCGTTCTCACATGTATATTTTCAATAAGAATGATGTAACCAATACTTTGTATCAAATATTTTATTTTAAAAGAGTGTCTGTGGAGTTTCTTGCCCGTTCTTCTCCATAGGAACCTACTATTTGGAATGGGCAACTAGCTTCATATTTGTAACTGACCGACTTGTTGACAATTCAAAAGTGCCTGTAAATGGTTTAATTGAAATAAATGCTTTGCGTTTGAGTTTGAGTTCAAGCTTATAAAACATTTGAATCTTATCTTGCAAATAGACATCAGATAGTAAAAATTGATCATTTTGAAAGTGCATCTACAGAAACTGTATGCGGAGTTCCGCAGGGATCAGTTTTTGGACCACTGCTTTTATTAATTTATATAAATAATATAAGTAAAATTGGGTTGGCGGGACATATCTCACTGTACGCAGATGACACATGTCTTTTTTTTAGTGTTATGACTAAGGTACTGCAAGACCTTTATATCCTAAGTACGTGGCTTAAACAAAACTTACTGACTATTAATGTTAACAAAACTGCATACATAATATTTTCTCCTAAGAACAAAAAGATTCCTGATTTCCCTCCACTTACGGGTTGATGGCCAACAACTGTTAAGATCAAACCATGAGAAATACCTGGGCCTGATCTTGGACAGCAGACTGACATTCAGACCACACATTTATTATGTTAGAAGCAGATTGATTCCGTTGACTGGAGCTATGCGAAATATTGCTAAATGTGTGACATTTAAATTACGCTACCCAATCTATAATATATACTAGTCAAACCGCATCTAGACTATTTAATCCAAGTGTGGGGACAGGCCGCTATTACACATCTTCATGACCTACAAGTAACGCAAAAAAAAGCAATCAAAGTTCTTTTTAATTACAATTACCTACGAAAGACACTTATGCTAAAACTAAACTATTTAACCTTAAAATTATATATTTACCACACATGCATACTAATAAAGAAAATTTTAACAAACAAAATACTATCACAAATTACATTCAAGCACAAAACTAGTTCAGTTGGGAATTTGTACGGAAGAAAAACTATTCAGTTCGAGGGAGCGCAACTTTACAATAATTTACCGAAATAAATAAGAGATTCTTCATCAGTGAACATTTTTAAGAATAGGTTAAATTGTATTTGGCTAACCAACAATAATAAAACATTACTTAATATGTACTCGATAGATTGAACGACAATTATGTTTATTACTTAAGATATTTTGTTTAGTTTCTTATATTTAAGTGAACTATGTATGTTCTTTTTGAGAAATAAATTTCTTTAAACCGAAGGTATCACTTGTCCCTTGATAATAACAATATAGTTTGTTCTAAAAGTATCTAATAAAAGTGAAAACAAACCCTGCTCAGGTTAGAAAAGTTAGACCCTGAACAGGGTTTTTCGCAATCGCTCACTAAACAGAATTCGTATAGTTTCAAATTTATCTCACAACTTTTCCCAATTATGATTTGAATAAGATTATTCAATTGTATTTCACAAATCAACGAAGAAAATTGAGGTTATAAATTTAACCTCAATTAGGTTATGAAAAACATCTTAAAATTAGAATTTCAGGGTTAAGTATTCAAATGAAAGTCACAAAATTTGTAAGTAGCACTATAAACTAGCATCCACAGGTGCGTTTTGTAATCATATTTTGTTTATATTTTCATTAAATACTTTTGCAACGGGCATGTAAATTCCTACAGTTGACACAAGCCTGCTCTCTATGAGAGGAAGAGAGGTAATCCAACTCAATCAATCTGCCTAGTCTTTTCCCAACTATGTTGGGGTTGGCTTCCAGTCTAACCGGATGCTGGATACCAGTATTTACAATCAATCATTTATTTTGTTAAACATAGGTATGGGTTACAGATAGTATATTGTCTAAAATATATGCACATTGCTTTGCCAATTTATGGGGTACAAAATTAACATAAACAAGCAATTACAGTTAAGATGGCATGACAATAGTTTATAGGACGTGACATGTATGTGCTTTCAACTCTCTAGCTTGCACATAGCCTATCAAGCGTTAGGATTTGAATGCGAATAGAGACATAAGATTGTAATAGGTTTAATGCAGTTCCTCTAATCCCATAACGCTCTAATTCATTTAGCAGTATAAATATCCTAGCCTATATACTACGTCGAATGCTTTAGACATAATTATCCTTAAACTAGGCCGCCCCTGGAATTCTAGCATCAACCTTAGAAACAATTTTCTTGATCACGTCATAAATCGCCATATTAATGGATTTACCTTTCCTTTTCCATTCTATAATTTCTTTTTTTTTTGATAATTTTTAGTACCTACAGTGTTTATGAAACATAATTCTTAATTTATATAACGTATCAATGCATTTCATCAACAGATCCTGCAAGCGACTGAGGAAGTGGAATCGCTCCTCGGAGGCGAGACTATCTTCAAGAACCAACCGGGACCGAACCAACCCATCTACGTAAGTATAAAATATTTATCGAATGTCAGAAAAAAAAACTTAAACCAATGGTAAGAGATATTTGACAGTATTTACACTAATCTGAGACTAACGCCCATCTTTGCTCAAATCATGATTAATTTCAATAAGCTTTCAGTAACCGGGATTAGTAAGATGGGGGTGTACAATATTCCAAATACATAAATTAAAATTTTGCAGCGATATTTTGTAATACAAACTCTTGCCCCCATTAAGCCGGGTACAGACTTACGAAATGTAACATGCAATGTAACGCAATGAAAGAATTTGCCGTCCACATTGTCGCAATGTATCATGTAATGTAACAGAATTCCCATAGTGTGGACGCCTTGTGCGCACGAACCGTGCACACTACGCGCACAAGCAGAACATTTCTACTCGTGCGCGCCGCGATCCATCATTTGTCGGTTTTTTCGCCGAACACAAAGGGGCGCGCTGTGTGCACGGAGCGCCAGTGTGGACGGGTTGTGTGTGTCTGTACAGCAGAACGCGCACGAACAATGGAGGAAGAAGACACATGAAGTAATACTCTGTACGCCACCAACGTCGATGTCTTTGGCGTTTTTTTATCACATGATTCACTATTAATAATGAAGCACCGACAATCATCGTAGCCATAAATTGGTCGTCACGATCCATTCTCTTCGCGTGTTCTCGGCAGACTGAGCTATGTTCGCGCGCATGCCGGAAACAGATGCAAGTAGGTACATGCTCGGTTCGTGCGCGCGCTGCGCCCACACTTATGAAATGCTCCTTTCATGTTACATTGCATGTTATGTTACAGCAGTCTGTACCCGCCTTTACATGGGACGAACCATAACTCGAAAATGTCGAAATGTGGGTGTACTGTAGGTACACCTCTGCTCAACCGTTACGGAAAGAATGCGTGATGTTACGTTATGTCAAAACTTATTTCAAGTTTATGATACACATTGCGAAGTTGTGTTGAATATTTCACTAATATTGTGACCCCGGCGTGGTCCCTACAGAACGAGGCCCTGAACCTGCACGTGGCCATCCGCGACTGGTCGTCCCGAGACAACGAGATCGTCGCCGTCGCCAAGCGCATGGCTGTGCTCATGGCGAAGCTGTCCAACTTCATGCATAACGGTAACAAAGAAAGGACATATCACACTAATGTTATAAAGGCGAAAGTTTGTGAGTGTTTGTGTGTATATGTTTGTTACTTCTTCACGCTCAAACGGCTGGACCAATTTTGATAAAATTTTGTATGGAGGTAGCTGACGCCCTGGATTAAGACATAGGCTACTTTTTATTCCGATATTCCCAAGGGAACGAGAGTTACGTGGGTGAAACCGCGGGGCACAGCTAGTATTTGATAAATCTGAATGTGATATTCTATCAATTGGAATTACCTTTAAGGCCCCACTGCTGGGTAAATCCCTCTGTGTTGCTTTTTGATACAATTTTTACACTAAATAAATTACACGAAATGAATGCATAAATTATTTTTTATTATATTTTAAAGCTTATTAGTTTATTTAAAGCGTTTAGTGAAAAGTACGTTTTTGAGGGCTCTATTTAAAATTTACAAAAACCTCGAATTTAATTCCATTTTTAACAAATTATTTGTTTTAGTATAAATCTTTTGTTTGTATTACAGACAAGCAGCGTGAAGTCCTAGCGACTTCAAAGTCGATAGTGACAGAGTCGCACGAAGTCGCACGACTTGCCAAGAAACTAGCGCACGAGTGTACAGACCACAGGATCAAGACGGTTAGTATTACATAGTTGAAAACCTGCATTTTTAACCTCCATCGATATCTTTGACTTCGTAACCAACTAACCAGATGTTTAATAAAATAGAATGAAATATTTGGCAGCACTAATGTGGGCAATACATCAACGCGTCATAAAATGGTACAACAACGTACAAAGAGTTGTACGTTGTACTCTGTGTTTAGACGAGGCAAAACTTGAACGCAATTGAATGCCTTGCAATAATTGCCTTGGTGTAAACAGAAGCCGCATTCAGTTCTTGAATGGCAAAACTTGCGTTCCATTGTTGTATGCCATTTTATGGCAATAGGACACGTGTAAACACTTGCATGCGATTCTTGAACGGCAATAACTGAACGTGCATGCTATTATTGCTCTTGAATGTACCAAAAACTTGAACAGTGTAAATGGAATAATAATCAATGTAATTATTTACTGATTTTCATCTTGACATGGTAAACTTGTATTGATTTGATTCAATGTGTTAAGGCTGCATGCACAAAAAAAAACGTTTTTCGTCAATATCTTATCTAACTGTGAGAAAGCTAAAATAATTGAAACGTTAAGACCAGGCAGTCTAAATCAAATTTCTACGCAAACTCTGCCACTCCGTTATGTGCTAAAACGCTAACATACCAGTAATAAAGTTGAATATCGCGTGCGCTCTTTGATCGTGTTCGAGCACGAAACTAAATAGCGTAAGTCTCAATTCTTATTTCGTTTCTATCTAAAGTAATAATTGATCTAGAGAAAAAATATCTGGTATCTGGTAAACAGAAGCCAAACAATCTTGTTTTATTTTTCATAATTATCCTTACAAAAGACTGTTGTATCTAGACTGCATGTCTAGACTGAATGTATCTAGAGAAAATTAACTGTCTTCAACATGGAAAGAAAAAAAACCAATAAATCATATACTAAAGTTTAATTTTGATTGTATGTGTGACTGTTTCAGAATATTCATGCAAATTAACATAAAAATAGGGAGCCTCTTTTTAAGTCTGTGTAACTATAAAAGTACAGTTTTCGTGGTGCTAAACCATTCGTGTCAGTCTGAGCTCCTGTTATTAGTTTCATCACTTTTGCGCTCTCGAAAATATAGTTTATTTCGTTGTTGATTTACTTAATGAAGATACTGTATAATCATAAAATAAAATTTTGATTTTATCACAAGGATAGCTGAATCCCAGTGTGTGCTTTTTAAATTTCTGGATATGGTTTGTTAAATAATAGGAAAAAAAACATTACCGACTGGGTTTAAAAAAAAATATATTCAACATTATTTTCTGAGACTATTCGTAACATTTTGATCGTCCTTTTTGCTACCTTTTTGAGTTGAACAGGTCTGCTTACATAAAATATTTTTAAATAACTAAATTTATGTTATTATATTGATGAAAAATATTCCTAAACTCAACACGATATCGTCAATTTTGTGTGAAAAGGCATCGAAAATTATTTTTTACAATACTAAAAACCAAAATTTTCGAATAAAAAATTACTACCATTTGGAGATGAAGGAGTAATTTATTTGTGGCAATTATTTTACATTTGTTTTAGTTTCATTTTGCCGCAAAATGTAGGTACCGAACACTGAAACTTTTTGTCAGATTTACAAATGCGTCCTTAATAATAATATTGAGCGAGAGTTAGGCAATCGCCTGAGTAACGTTATCGCTGACTAATGCAGCGGATGCGGTCGTGCGTCATTAACAAACTGCACTATTGCAGATTTGCGGATTATAGTAATAAGTTTTAGTTAATAGAAATATAATAATTGTAAATGAGTCTTATAGAACATTACAATCAATAAACATTGTTTTAATTCAAATAAATATTTTTTAATAATAATCTCGTTCGCCGTAACTTAACTGGCGCAGTCGGTAGGATCGCGGCACTCTAATTCGAATACAACTCTTCGGTAAGAGTGAGCGGTATCTATCGTTATCTGCGCGATCGCAAATTGAATCTACGAAGGCGAGCAACCTGCGGGAGTCCTGGACAATTGGGAGCCCTGATGTTCTATAAGGCCCGGCTAGAGATGCAGAAGATACTGTGGTGAGTGCTTGTTGTATACCCAGTTCCCCATGCTATATTTCCTGCCGTATTTTTATAAATGTTACCTGTGTGATTGTTTACAGGCTAAAATCGCTATAGGCAAATTACACTAGTTATATGAATTTATTACATTCATTTTAATTTAGGTATTTATGTATGTGTTACGGCTAATACCCGAAGTGCGGCTACACCTAGTTTTAGCCGGTTAGAACTAGGTGTAGCCACTTACTCTTGGTTAAACCTAGTACGAGCCGATTGTTTTCGGGTAAAATCATTTGGGTTAGGTTAGGTTAGAACAGTAAGTAAGCGAAGGCGAGCGAGCGAAGCGAGCGTGCCGCGGCAGCGGCCGCCGAGCGCCAGATCCCCTCTATTGTTGGTAAATTGGTTTTATCCAACAGGGATTGTCTGGACCTATAATTCTAACCGGCTAAAACTAGGTGTAGCCGCACTTCGGGTATTAGCCGTAACATATGCATGCTAAAATCGCGGTTTACATTTCGCATTTCACAGCAATCCATTCTGTAACAAGAGATATTTACTTGTTTACGTATTCGCTATAATCGTGATTCGTATAACATAATTAAAATAACTTCAAGCTAACTTCTTAGAGAGTAGGCAGTATTAGATATTAGACATAAATAGTATTTTAAAGTGAATTTGAATTGATTCCTTTTGTATTCCTGCTGTGCAACGAAATCACGATGGATATGGCAAGTATTGATCTAGCGACTTTTAAGTTCGTTTCAGAGCTGTTGCCAAAATACGATGGCAATCCTAAAACATTAAATTACTTTATTAGAGAAGTTGAAAATGTGATGCTATTACTGGATCCACAAGTTAGGGTGAACCCTGCTATTGTTAGTCTAATTAAAAGCAAATTAAGCGATTCGGCGATCAGTGCAATAGCATCCGAAGAAACAGTTGATAGCTGGCAGACAATTAAGGCTGCGTTGACGCGTAGATTAGGTGAACCGCGTAACGAAATACAGCTGATGCAAGAACTAACGCGTTTGCGTCGTAATAAAAATGAAGACGCTGAGACGTTTGGTAAACGACTAAGGGAAATTTTAGACACCTTAAACGTAGTAGGTAGGCATACGGATAAGTCATATTATGAGAATATGGTCATAGATCAATACGTTAACCATTTGGACTTTCACGTTTCTATTGGCGTGTGAATTGCGCAACCTACGACTCTTGAAGCAGCTATAGTAACGGCTAGGCAAGAGGAGACACGTGTGGCATTCAATAGATTCAATAATAGTTTTAATGCACTTTCCATCCAAAACAAACCTAAAGAAATACCTAAGCCAAACCAAACGGTACCCCAAAATAATAACTTTGCCCCGCGTAATGGCTGGAGCATAGATCAGAGACAACAGAGGGGTCAAGGCTTACCCCAAGGAAGACCCGCTTCAGGTAACGTAAGACCTAGTGGTTATGGTACTGTCAGAAACTCAGTTAATTTTAGATCTCAACCGAATATACCTCGCCAGCAGGTGAACCCGCCACAAAAAGTGTCCGACGTCACCATGAGATCGGTAAGTAAGCCCGAAGCACCGCGTTTTGCTCCCGAAGAAATGTTTTATACACAGCACAACCCAGACCAGTGTTACCCTGACTACAATGCCTACTATGAAGGTGAGTATAATAATAATTTACAACTTAATGGTGAAGACTACAGCTACACACAGGAGATGCCTGTGGATGGACCAAGCCATCAGGATTTTCCCCAGGACGAAGAGCCATTGAACCAAAGCTAGTAAAGCCTGTTCAACTCAACAACCAAGGTAAAGACCATCTTCCTTATATAGAGTTGCCGGAATTTCAAGGTAAATTTACATTAGATACTGGAGCTTCGCGCTGTATGATATCACCTGACGTAATAGCTGGTACTAATCTTGAACACTGCGTTGAGCGCGAGCCATTTCAAGTAAAAACTGCGCATGCTGTTACTAGTCATGAACATGTTGCTATTCTACCTTTGCCCCCACAATTTAAGACAGACATATATAATAAATTTTTACTTTTTGTTTTTGACCCAAAGTATAAAGGACTAATAGGGATGGACTTGTTAAAAGAATTAGGATGTAACATAGATTTTAAAAATAGGTTATTGCGAACTTATAATACAGAAATACCAATTTATTTTGATTATCCAGTAAAAAGACTCAAAATCGAACCTAATTGCGAAAAGTTTATAACAGTAAAAACGAATTGTATGGACGGTAACTATATTTGCGACGACTTTAATTGATTTAAAGGACTCAAGTCACCCGCCGCGGTAGTAACGGTAAAAAATTGAATTTTTAAAACATCTATAATTAACTTGACCGATAAAGAACAAGTAATTAGTGACAATTGCCACCTACCCCTTGAGCCTTTACCGCCACAATTGACAAATCAAAATAAAACACACAAAATTAACACCCTTCAAACTAAAACTGACATTGACAAACAACTTTACGAAAACTTAAAGAAAATTAGAACCAGCCATATGAATGAAGAAGAAAAACGCGAGGTTACCAAAATTTGCTATCAATACCGTGACGTATTTTACTCTGAGAACATACCGTTATCTTTCACACATACTGTAAAACATGAATTAAGACTAACTGACGGCAGACCCATTTTTGTTAGAAACTATAGACAAGCCCCGCAACAACGTACAGAAATTAAAAATCAAATAGATAACTTATTGAAACAGGGAATTATACGGGAAAGTATTTCACCATGGTCTTGCCCTGTCCATATCGTCCCAAAAAAACCCGGCGCTTCAGGAAAGGTCAAATGGAGACTTGTTATAGACTATAGACGACTGAACGATAGACTTGTTGAAGACAAGTACCCGTTACCGAACATCAACGACATACTTGATAGATTAGGGCGCGCACAGTATTTTACAACCCTTGATCTAGCAAGTGGTTACCATCAGTTGGAAATGCACCCCAATGACAGAGAAAAAACAGCGTTTACTACAGAAAGAGGTCTCTATGAGTTTTTAAGAATGCCGTTTGGATTGAAAAATGCTCCGAGCACTTTTCAGCGGCTTATGGACCATATTCTTAGAGGAATAGATAACGTATTCACTTATTTAGATGACGTTATATTTGCAGCTACCTAGCTGTCTTCAGAATCATAACGAAAAACTCAAGTTAGTACTTCAGCGATTCAGAATGCATAATCTCAAAGTGCAATTAGATAAGTCAGAATTTTTACAAAAACATGTGAATTTGTTATGAATTGACTGACCAAGGACTACAACCTAACAAAGACAAGATAAAAGCAGTTTTAAATTTCCCCGTACCATGAACACAAAAGGACATAAAGTCTTTCTTAGGATTAGTAGGTTATTACCGAAAATTCATTAAAGATTTCGAGAAGCTTACAAAACCGTTAACAGCCTGTCTTAAAAAGAACGCGAAAATTATCCATAGTAACGAATTTTTAGACGCAGTTAACAAGTGTAAACAAATTTTGACCAATGCCCCAATATTACAATACCCTGACTTCGACAAACCATTTATCTTGACAACAGACGCATCTGACTTTGCGTTAGGCGCAGTTTTATCGCAAGGCAATGTTGGTGCTGATAAACCAGTAGCTTTTGCTTCAAGAACATTATCAGAAACCGAGACGCATTACTCGACAATAGAGAAGGAATTACTCGGCATAGTTTGGGCTGTCAAATATTTTAAGGCCTTATTTGTACGGTCGGAATTTCACCATTTATACAGACCATAGACCTCTGACATGGCTGATGTCTTTAACAGACTCCAACTCAAAGTTAACACGTTGGAAACTAAAGCTAGCGGAGTACGACTATAAGGTAGTTTATAAAAAGGGTAAACAAAACACTAACGCTGATGCATTATCCAGAGTCAAAATCTTTCACAACAGCATAGATTCCCTAGCTGTCAATTAGACGATAACGACGACGACGAGATTATAAACAGAATATTTGAGAATGCTCGTAGACAAGCAGAGACAAATAACGACCAAGACAAAAACAATAACGGACTTAGCAATAATAATACCGATGTACCTATCGACAATAGTAGCTATCCTGGTAATAATAACGATGTAGAAGAAAGAAGTGCTAACCACCCCCACACTGACAACGGAGCAGACTCAATGACCATTGTTACAGTCGACCCTGACCAATTAGTCTCGACAAATCATACCTAACCCGATAATGTAAACAACGGCATCCCGATTTTATCTGATGCAATAGATAAACAAATGAAACAATTCTATATTAGGTCTACCCCAGGTTCAACATATAGAGTAGACAATAGATCAACTAACTCTAGGACTGTTAGATGTTTTCATCCCCGTAAACAATACGGAACCCGAAATCATCTGGTTCCTACAAGAGCATACAATAGCAGACCGTATCTTCCACTGCTATTTCAAAGATGAACACTGTAGAAAATAACGAGCAATTAAATAGGGCATACAAAGATCAAATAGATAATAGTCTAAATTTAATAGGTAAGAAAATAGTGTTTATTGCACCGCACCATAGGTTTAGACCTGGTTTTATTAACGGCCTAGGTTCCATCGTTAAAACCATAACAGGCAATTTAGATTATGAAGATGCTATTAAATTCGAAAATGAAATATCAGAATTACGAAATTCAGTAAATAAAATTAATGTGTCTCAAAAGCAATCATTATTCATAGCAAAACATGCAGTCGAAGAGTATAGTAAACAGATTAAGCTTTTAGACGAGAACCAGAAAAAACTAAGTCTAATGTTAAGAAATACCACTTTTAATAATAATGTTATAGTAAATAGATTGCACTTTCTAGATTTATATATACAAATAGGTTTCAGTCTGCAATTGCTGTTAGACAAGTTAGTAATTTTAGAAAACGCCATGACTTTTGCTCAGTTAGAAGTCATGCATCCAAGCATTGTATCCCCACACATTCTTATAAACGAAATGCTAGCTATTCAGAAATCATACAATTTTAGACCAGTGGATAGCGTTACTATTAGCAAAATACATAGCTTAGAGAAGTCTATTAGTGTAAAAGCTTATAGTACAGATCACACGTTAACGTTTATATTAGATATTCCTTCCATCGATACAAACCAATACGACCTAATCCATCTATATTCCATTCCCGACAAGCAAAACCTGGCAATCATTCCTAAATCCAAATACCTCGTACTGGGCACCAACGAGTACACGTACCTAGAAGAAGACTGCAAACGGATCACACAAGATACACAACTCTGCACGTCGTTGAACACCCTGGCTGTTGATAAATCAGAAGACTGCATAATATCCCTGGTGAAACACCAATACACAAACTGCACACGAGCCAAGATAGACCTCAAACAAGGAAAAATCCAGAAACTCCAAGATAACAAGTGGCTTATCATCCTGAAGGAAGAAGAAGTCTTAAGAAGTAAATGTGGAACTAAAACTGAATACCAGAGGATATCAGGAATACACATCGCCAGTATTACAAGTGATTGCCAAATGCAAGTACTTAACCGAACACTAACGATAAACATCAATACTGTCCCAGTAGACGAAATCATACCACTTCCTAGTAAAGCCGTGATTGCAGAGGAGAACATCCATTTCAACCTACAATTGGAAGATATATCACTTGACAGCATTCACGAACTGATAGAACGAGCCGACAACTTACAAGAACCCACAATTGATTGGCAGACTATGATGGCTACGCCCAGTTGGTCAACACTAGGACTGTACCTCATTCTGATGACAATCCTTCTATGGAAGATTTGGCAGTGGAAACAGCGACAACCAATACAGAATCAACCTCGCACCGAGGATGCTTCGGGAAGCTGCGGGACGCGCTTCCATCTTAAGGAGGGAGGAGTTAGGCAATCGCCTGAGTAACCTGAGTAAGCGTTAAACCGAAGTATCGGCCGAATGTTCGGCCATTTTATAACTTCCACAGTTTCCTTTTTTGACTTTGAGTCCTTACCCGACTTCAAGTCACAGTTTTGACTTTGGCTTATCTCTTCGACTGTCTCTTTTTTTTTTCGCCTTAGTCAGCGATAGTTAGCCGTAGTAGAGATACGACCGAACATTCAGCCGATACTTCGGTTTAGCGCTTCGGAGTAGACCCCCAGGACCTCATGTTCAGCAGTAGCGCTTGCGACCACTAGACCAATAAGGCAGACCGGGTGGCAGTCGAACGTTTTTAATTACAGAAATTAGCCTTCTGGACTTATAGGTGTCTTAAATTGCCAACCCTACCTGAGCGAGCGTGGTGCAATAAGCTCGTTTCTTCTCTGTAGGAAGTTCCGACGAGTAAATAATTAAAAACTGACAATTATATTTTATAGTACATTACTGCAGCGCGGCAGCGGCCTGCAATAGGGAATATTGATGGACGAACGTGAAAATGTGGGCCGAGGCGAAGCCGAGGCACACATACGTTCGTCCATTAATGCCTGCTTGCGGCCAAGGCTTGTATAGTGCTTTTCTCTAATAATGCGCGGAAACATAGTTAAATATTCATACATTCCAGATTCAATGACGAACAACGATAATTTTTCACGCGCCAATGTGTAAATTTCTTTTTTTTTTCATTAAACAGCTTTCTATTTCAAAGCCAGTTCGAAATTTAAATAAAACCTTTGATAAGTTACCTCGTTGTTTGCCATGTCTCGGATTAAAAGATCGTTCCATTTTTAAATTACACGATAGATATAAGTTTACTATGTAATTTATTTGGTCGCTAAACCACGACAAATATGGATTTTCATACAACTTTTGGTGGCCGCTGTTCGCATGTATTTGGCCAGTACAGCAATTTCGATTTATCTTGAAGTAGGTTGTCAAAATAATGCTCGAAATTCCATGCATGTTTAAGAAAATGTATTTTTCTAGAACCTGCTACAAACCTGCGAGAGGATCCCGACCATTAGCGGTCAGCTCAAGATGTTGACCACAGTCAAAGGATTCTCACTCGGACGCCACGGTAATACAGTTTATTTTACTAAAATAACATTTTACATAACGCTTATTCAACTTACTTATCTCGATTAGGTGTAAGTGAAGGAATACAGAAATCTGAAAAAAATAATTTAATTTTGCAGCTTTCCGTGCACTAATGCGACTTTTCATTTTCTTTTCTAGCCTAATTCCTTCGTCGTTATTTTGTTCGTGTCGTTAAGTCGTTATGTTGTTGTTCCAGGTACACAAGAAGACAAAGAAGCTTTGGACATGCTTGTGGGCAATGCACAGAGTTTGATGTTGAGTGTAAGTATAATATAATTATTTTTAAATGTAGAATCGACGGATAAAACGTTATGCTTCGCGATATCCAAAAATATAGAATTTATTTTTGAAATGGGGCAACAGAAACTTGACTAGTATACAGCGTGTCCCATACAAAAGTTCAATATTTTCTCGAAAAACATGTATGTGAGGCTGATTACTTTTTCGCGATTACGATGTTGGTCCCAAGGAGAAAGTTGTTGTTTGATGGTCTGTAAACCCTTAAATTTTTCCACACCTTATACATGCTTTATAGTGAAACTATGACTGTCTGGGTAAAGTGATCTAACTATCGGCTCTACTATTGAGAAAACCATATCTCGTGTTTTTTGCAAACCTACTTTTAAAACCAGGAATAAATCTCGGTCGTTTTTGCAAAAATACCATCCTTTATTATGGTACCCAAGTACAGTGTTGCTACTCGTTATAAATTTATTCAAATCTACAAAATCCACTGTAAGCATTTTAAACTAGCGTTTTTATATTAACAAATAACGTTTCATTTCAGATTCAAGACGTAGTGAAAGGCGCTGCCAGCGCCTCCGTCAAGATCATGTCACAGCGAGGTCCGAGGATGAAGTGGGTGCGCAAGACCGTCTACTAACGTATCCACTACTACAAAATAACTTACACGTTACATTTCAAACAGGGTCAAATTAATTTGCTAGCGATCTGAACGCGATTTAAAATTTAGAAAAAAAAAATGGTTTTTTTCTTTATTTATTTTATAAATTACTAGTTCCTTTCACTTAAACAAAGCACACAAATATACCTCTAGGGTCTGTCTTAACATGCCATGACCTGAGATTTGATCAACGCGCTATTAACAGGAGTTGGTGTAATGTTCTTTCAGCTTTATCCTTTATGTTTTCACTACTACTACTGCTTCAAGTAACCAGACGTCGCTGACTCCGATAAAATCCACAAATATTTATTTTTTGGAACAATGTTCCTCGTCGCACGTTATACTCTGCGCACTTGGCGAATAAGACCTAGACCGAAAAAAGTGTAACACTTTGACCGTCACGACACCTGTTTTTATTTCATTTGTTATTCTCAAACGTTGTTAATTTATTTAATTGTGCCTGTTATTTATTTACATGATACATGGCGAAAGGAACTTTGTTCTAACGTGTGTCTCACACCGCTCCACTTATTGAAGAGAAACTTCTTAGGCGGCGATTCGATAATTGGAAGAGATTTGAGGGTGTAATTTCAAGGACGCGTCACGTTTAGGCACATTTCGTTACATGAGAGAGAAGAAAGATAACTTTCTCTGTCTCTCACACAAATCTCTCTTTATTCTTTATTTTATAAAAAGGTTTCACTTCTGTTACGTGTACGGTGCTGCATGCGTCATTGTATTTTATTCTTGTTTTATCATGTTTAATCGATACTCATCACGTCTGCGGAGTTTCGCTAGCTAATTTTACTTGACCCTGTATAGTGCCGTTTTATGTGTTAATGAAGTGATGATGATGCATTTAACCCCCCATACACCAGACCCTTATAATATACCTTTTAGTAGACCTTTTGGAACATACCTTTTTCACACTATTATCATTGTTGTGTATTATTATACAGGATGTTAGGTTAAACGAGACACATACTTTAAGGGAGTGAAGTATTCATGAAAATAATTTACTTTTGCTATAGGACCAACTCTGAAATATACACAAAAAGCAACTGTTCCTTAAATTTTTTCGAGTAATGCGAACATAAATTTAAGGAGCAGCTGACCTATTTTCTCGATTATAGCGTTGGCTTTTAAGTAAAAGTTGTTGGTTTTCATGAGTACTATCACTCTTTTAAAGTATGTCATTCGTTTGACCCAACGCCCTGTATGAATTAATTATATTCCATATTGATTGGATGCCAAACTTAAATGTATTGTCTTGCATTTATTTTTCTAATTGAAATGTTTTTTGTAATAAAGAGCTGATTTATATTTGTTTTTTTTTTTTACGTAGGCTCTACGTAGCCACCGTTACATCTTCAACTAGTGACGAACTAGTTGTGGACTAGTCAACACTAGTGAAGGACTAGTTTCGAGTGACGAACTAATTACGACGTAATACTACAAAGTTTCGAACTAGTCTCCACTAGTCTTGCCTAGTGTCAAACTAATCTGACTAGTATCGGTCTAAATGAGTAACTGTGGAGTTTTAGCCGGCTCTTCTCCATACGAAGCGACCGACTGTAACCGTGCACCTAGCTTCCTGACGTTTAATAAGTGCATGTAGGTAGTGAACATATTTTGTGTAAATTTGACTAGCGTCAGACTAGTCTCGACTAGTTTCCGACTACTTTCTTGAAAATCATTACAGTTAGTTTAAATGTCGATCTGCTGTGAACTCACAGTTAAGTGTTTCACATAAATGGTAGAAATAAAATAAAAAACAAGTATTAAATAACATATTTTATTAAATCTAATACAGAGTCAATCATGATCACTCAATACCTCACGGTACGCGCAACTCATACAACAGATTCTGCTGATGACAATTATAATGAATAATTAATTATTTCTTCCACGGAAACATACAACACTACGAAACTATCTACCATCCATTGCTGGTTTACTACTAAATGACGTTAAATTATTGATTGCCGAAGCGGCAATGGACACTACAATGCTTTATATTTCCGTAGGAGACTATTTGATGAAATCGTGCGAGAGAGACGCACTTATAGTTGTATAAGTGCGTCTCGCTCGCAGGCGACTACATAACGCTAGATTATTTGGTATTTGGCACGATTCGATCACAGTTTCGGGCGCAGAGCTTATTTCCTTCTGCGAGCCTGTGGACAAGGAAAGAAAAGTTTAATAACAAAAAAAATTTGGGAGTGGTGTATAAATATAATAAAGTGCACCCACATTTAATGCTCTGACAATGCGCATTTACCTCCGAGTGTCTCGTGACAGTCCATTATAAATTGTTTCTCAATATTCATAGATTAAAAATGGTATAAATACTCAATATTTAGCAGTGAAGGATAATTAAAAAAAAACAAATTCCTTACCACTTCCTTCTTATCCTTGGTGACGCACACGGAGCGGACCCTGAAGGGGTCGGCGTACACGCAGGTGCAGTCCTGCACCATGGTCTGGTGCATTAGCCTCTGGTTGATGGCGGCAGCTGCCGTCTGCAGGAACTGCTTCTGCTGGCCAGCGTTTAGCGCGTGGAAGTTCGTCGCCGAGAACACAATGCCGTCAGTCTGTGGGAGAAAGGAGGTTAGATTTTGAACTAAAGATTGTTTTCGACTTTGGTTACAAGCCCTTTAAAATTTGATAACATACAGCCCTCAAGGCGATCGATTAAAAATAATTTGATAGTAAAAATATAATAAGTTGATATGGTCTTATGAGATCATGCTACCTAAGCTGTTCATTTCTAGCTGGTATTGATATATTTTTAAACGTTAGCGTCGTCGTTTCTGTTCATTGTCCTAGAATGCCATAACTCATATGCCGATTTTGTTTCGGAATTGAAGGTAACTTAATTGCGTTTCTAGTGGCTTTGAATATAGCTATGTGTTCATGAAGTCGCAGTCACGCCAGTTACAGTATTTCAAAAAGGGAGTATTGTTAAAAATTTGATGGATAGTAGACTCACCGACTCAACGAAGTCCCTGCACGCGTCAGGTGACTTTGTGAACGTAGTCCTGAGGTTCTCAGCATCCTTGCCGACCTTCTTGTCTCCCAACATGATAACAGCCTTCTCGGTGTAGCCTGCAGAAAATAATTCACATTTTAGTTACAAGAAGACTTATTTTTGAGTTTTTCTTTGGGCCATCAGCCTCGCTACCACCTAAGTGACTGCATGGTAATATGATTACCATGGTAGAGCTAGTTTCATATATTTTGAACCGATACGAGAAATTAAAATATCCTCCCAAACGAATTTCGGTCACGGCGGCCAATCTCAACGGAGACTAGACAAGTACGCTCTAGAGAATAGTGCGCAGTGTGTGCGCAAACACAGGGGCACTTCCCCTTGCTTCACTCATAAAGTTCGATGGGACAGTAATCCGACGCGACCAATGACGGATCAGCGAAATTAAAAAGGATTTAAAAGTCGACTGGTAGAAAATGTCTCAGGCATTTGTGCATAAAGTTTTAATAAATAAATAAAAGTATACTGACCGACAATCTGGGCAGCGTTCTTGCCGTTGCCAACTTTAAGGGATCCTTCAGGTGTGACTGTCACGATGGAGTGTGTGTATGCCATGTTGTCGAAGGCCACGCTGTAGGCCACGGAGCGGGCAACCTCGAGCTGGAGACAACATGAGCAATGAGTAACAAATAAATAGGTACCTACAAAGATGTTGCATAATATTATGATTGATAAGAAAGAAAATAAGGACAAAAATAATACGCATATGTGATCAACTCATAAAACCAGAAAAACACATTCTTTTTGTAGTGAAAATTACTTGTTTTTTAACAAAATATATTTTGATAAATATAATCATGGCTATTATTTATGTTTACAATGAAATTCTTTTCGTTGAAAATATAAGACAAAAAATTTTAGAAAAATTCATAGAACTCAAGCAGATTATAGTAGACGTTGAAACTTACCAGGAAGAATTGACTGATGCATTCCTCTCCAACAACGCTGATGGTGTGCTTGACAGCTCCAGCTCGGAGAGGCAGGTCGAAGATAGTATGGTAGCCAGCTACGACGTTGGTTAGACCTGGAAGATAAGATTATAACTAATCGTTAGTAGTCTGTTAACAATAGTAGATTGTTAACCGAAAAAGAAAAGAAATTACAGCATTTTAATATTTTGTTGACAATTCTGTATAGCCGACAGTACCATTAAAATACTGGTATTAAGCTGGATCCGGCTGTATATTGAAATGATTATAACACGGCAAATTGACGTAGGGTGTCAGTTTGCAGTGTTATAGCCATTTTTATTAAGTTGGAAGAAATTTTCTTGACCTTGCTATGTAGCCGGTTCTCACAACATTGTAAGATGTCTTAAAAGTACAAAAGAAACATGCGATCAACCATTTTCCGATTATTCGTGGTCATCCATATTTAAGTACCCACACTTATCATATTATATTTTATCAGTTAACTTACCGAATTCGATTCTGAGAGCATCGATGATGGAGAGCACCTCGTTGATGTACGGGTTGTAAGCTTGGCTGGTGGGGTCAGCCAGTCTCTGGTAGCGGTTCTTGTCGTCGAACACCGGCTTCGCGTTCTTCAGTTTCACTGTAATGAAAAGGTTATTGCTGGTCAGGCGAAGTACGATTTGACTTTGAGTAAATGTGTTAAGTGAAAATACGAGTTTTATTGTCATAAAGTTGAAATTAACAATGATCAAGACGTGCTTAAGAAATGCTGCAATTTTATCAGTATTTCTATCATTCTCGGACTTTTGCAAAAAATATTAAAAATATAATTTTTTTTTTTCAATGAAGGCTCTAAAGGCTTCGATAGTTTAGGTAAGTTATTTATTTTTTCGGTGAAAATAATAGTAATTAAAAAAAAATTAGTTCAGTTATTAGGACGCAAAGTTATATGATCTAATTTGAAGTTTTTTTTAATACGGCGGTTTATTGTTCGGCTTGGAGATAACTTAGTAATTTTTTTCAAACACAGTACCTACTTAACATGAATCCTCAACTTTACCACATATTTATTTCAAAATGAATGCTGCAGTATTTTCGACGTATCGGAGGATCATGCTAAGCAATTTGAGGTGTTGTTGACTCTTAAAGAACAGATTTATCAACAGTTGACAACCCGACGTCCCTGATACAATGATGAAGCTTTAAAAAAGCATACTTACAGTCAGTATCATACAGAATGGGGTAGGGGAACTTGGGAGTGATGCCGACGAGGTAGACCTTCACGTCAGTACAGTGCTTGCTCTTCAGGCCGTCCAGGACTTGTCCCACCAGGGGAACCACGATGTTCTTGTAATTCTTCTCGTTATCCTGAAATTAAAGGATGAGGTTAGGCGTCTTCCTTTTTGGCATTTTTTTTATGGATTTAGACGTTAGGCTACAAGGTCAAGTATCATCAATAAATTAACCTTGAGGAAACAAAATATGCCTCCCAAGTTAAAGTATGTTATTAATAACTTAATGACATTAGAGATGTTATGTGATTTAGTTTGAACTTCTAAAACTATTTGAAAAGACCTGTCTTTAATGAGATATGAGTGAGTTTTTAATCAACAGCAAAGCCTATATAGCTAAATAATGATAGTCACCTTGGAGTTAAATCAGACAGTCAATCCAATTATTATTATTATTAGAATCGTGTAAAACACACGTGTTAAGTAATAAAGAACTCAATTGAACTGAACAAAGGTATAAATTGAACACTTACAGCAGTAGTCTCGAAAGCCACAATAATATCAGCTTGTTTGTTGGGAACCTTCAACTCGTAGCTCTCTCCAACACTCCTGGGCTTATCAGCATCCGTGCACTGCACGCAGACTTCAGGCAGGACAGCAGGTAACATGCCAGTGAGGGCGAGGGCTGCGTATCCTCGGGCGAGGTCGCAGGCCTGGTGGATGGCTTCCTTGGAGTCGCCGGAGCACGCGTGGATGCAAGCTTGTCTAAAGTGGAAGGTTAGCTTAGTTAGTGACCCAGGGTTTGTTTGTATATTCGTATTAAATAATCAAAAGAAGACGAGACTACAGACTATTATCTTACAAATAGGTACGTATTAAGTTAAGCTCACATTACAGCCGCAATGGATCGCAGCGCATCGCTTTTCAACACAAAAAACCGCGGTGTAGTACTCGTATGCAATGGTTCATACATAATGTACAAAAGCGATATAATATATACGAGCATTTTTGAAATGCGGTGCGGCCCGCCCAATTCTGCGTCTGCCTTTAAACTCAGGCTTCGTACTTGATCTACGAAAGACTTAGACAATAGGTTGTTCTTCGTATCCCCTGGAGATTATTAACCCCAGAATCTAGGGCGATGAGCATAAAACTTGTTCAGTACCAACTTTGATTTGACTAAGAGCCTTTGCTTTTCCTTATGGTTATAAGAAGAGGATTTGGCCGTAATGTAAAAAAATTAACAAACTGATGTGATTTTGACAGTATTGTCGCTGCGCTTTACCTGAATGGTGCAATGTCGAGGAACAAGCTCAGTGGTCTAAGCGGTGAGGCTCCTCCGAAGACTTCCTCGCACGCGGGTGGCATGGCCATGGTGTGGAGCTGGTGGTGGGAGTGTTCCGGAGCCTGGACCTGGGCGCAGCTCGTAGATAGACGATATGCGTTTCCGAACTCACTCTCTGATGTGCAGATCTGGAAGGAAAGTTGTGGTTAGTGGAAGGATTGAATGTTCTTGCTGCCGTAGAACGGTTATGTGATTAGCAACACTTGTTGCAATTTACCGCAATCATGGTTACTACCATTCTTGCTCCCTGAGAGGTCCACAAGATCCCTTTGGATTGCTGATCAAAGAGACAATATGCCTGTGTTTTCTACTTCCACAAATGCTTCCAATATTAATAACAATTTTTATATTAGCAATATTACTTAGGATTATAAAAAAATAAAGACGTACCTTTCCATTGGGTAGACGGAAGTCATCGTAGGGCTCGTTGTTACCGTCTCCGAGAAGACCGCGCAGCTTGCCGAGGTAGAAGCCGTTCACTTCCACGTAGCACACCTGTGGATAAACATTAATAGAATTAGTGCCTCGTTGGTCTATGGTCGCAAGAGCGACTGCTGAGCATGAGGTCCTGGGTTCGATTCCCAGGTCGGGCAAAGTGTTGTTGGGATTTTCCATTAGGAATTCCTCAGTAGCAGCCTAGAGTCTGGATTTGTGCCCGGTTGCTGGCAATAGGCTCGCCCCTTATTACATGGGACTTAAACATAACTGGCGAAATGTAGGTGTACTTTAGGTAGGTACACCTCTGCCTAACCCTTCGGGGATTACAGGCGTGATGTTATGTTATGTAATAGAATTACTGTTTTTAAATGCTGAACTTAGATCTTGAGTATCACTAAATTAAAGGTGGCAGTACGACATTATTTTATGAGAACAGCTGCCATTTTAAAACGCTATAGGTATAGGGGAGGTACTCAAAACGTTAAAATATAGACCAAGACAGGTCCGGCTGTCCTTCAAGATACAGGAGTTTCCTAGTTTGAAGGACAGGGTCTTACCCATTAGTAATAGCCATACCCACCCCTTATTCAGACAAAACTGATGATAACTAGGCTAAATAAATGATTATTTACTTACTTAGGTACCAAAATATCTACGAAATCAACTGTTTGTCAGCTGATTCCAAAAAAATATAGCTGACATAAATATTATTTAGTACGCAAATATTTTAAGTATGTCAAGTCTCAGAGAACTCCCCAAGACACAGCTAGTTATTTTTTTAAGTCTAGATAATTTAATGCAACTCGCTTGTCCTGTTATGTCTAATAGTTCCAAGTTTTGTGTTGTTAATTGATCCAGTGAGTACATACCTCAAGTTTGGCAGTACAGAAGGCTTTAAGTCCATATAATGATCCGAGTCCAATGCGGCCGTTAGCCTCGCGGAAAGCGAAGGAGTCCTTCTCCATGACTGGGAATCCGTGGGCGGCACCATTCACGGTCACCTGCAAGTAATAGGATGAGGTTAGTATACATTTAGTTAGAGACAACCCAGGTGCCCGATGGTATTTTCCATCGGCAAAAATGACGAAAATCCATACAAATTTTCATCCCCTGTTTACCTTTTTTGGGGATGAATGATCAAAGACCCTTCATTACTGCTCACTTCCGTTATGTAAGGAACTCACATCATCTGCCTAGCCTTTCCAACTATGTTGGGGTTGGCTTCCAGTCTACCTGGATGCAGCTAAATAGATACCAGTATTTTACACGGAGCGACTGCCTATCTGACCTCCACAACCCAGTTACTGGTTAACACGATACCCCTTGGTAAGACTGGTTGTCAGACTTTCGGGCTTCTGACAGCCCGTAACAACTGTCAAAGATCTACAAATGACAGCAGAGATCAACGGCTTAAAGTGCTTTCCGAGGCACGGAGGGGTCTTGGTATGTAAAGCTGATCGATCGACCCCCGCGGCTTCTGTTTAAAATTAAAGGCAAAGAAAGAATGGTGCTCACCTGTCCATTATCCTTCAACTCCACAATTGTACCGCTCTTGTCTTCCAAGATCAGAGCCTTAGGCTGTCCGTTGGCGAGCTGCATCATGAGGGTGAAGTTCCTGTCGACGTGGTCGTGAGCGAGCACGTAGCGGCAGTTGCCGGGGAACGTCATGTGGCGCCCGTCGAAGCTGAAGATGTGCTGGCCGTTGACGATCACGGCGCGGACTGCGGCCAGGAGATGGGGTGAATATTAGTATAAAGTTATTGAATACAGAAAATGGCGTCGGTTACAGAATATAAGATAGACAAAACAGAATCCAAGGCTAGTTACAAAAGAGCCGAAATGTGTTTCAGGATAGTTTTAAAGTTATACGAGTGAAGGCTAAGCACAGTCTAGGTAAGCGAGCACATTATCGGCTGCTGATATGAGATTGTGGTGAAACGTATCATACAGAATCGTATTCATTGAAAAGGATCTGCATGAGCTTTAAATAGTTTCATTATATTTTATTATTGAATAGTCGTTTGAAATGTCTCTATTTTTATCTCTAGACTCAGACTACGTACATTTCCTGGCACATCGGATTTAAGGAGAAAAAAACAACTTTTGTCTCTGTCACTCATACCTGTATGGCAATCTCTTTCTCAATATCGATGCGTCTTAATTGCCCTACTAGTATTAGACACGTTTGATATTACCAAATGTAATACAAAATCTACTCACGTTTAGCGGGCACCTCATCGAGCGGGTTGAAGGACCTGGGTCTGTACGCCTTGATGAGAGCGAGGACATCGGGAATGTCTCCGGTCAACAGTTTGCTGAGCACGCTGGTCGTCGGAGGTCTGCCGAACGATGGTGATGACAGCGATCCGGGGGTGAAGGAGATCTGGGGAGAGAGTACCTGTGTCAGTTTGATGGTAAGTGGTCTTCGACGCCTATGGACTTCTGCCATACGGAGGCATTACAAATGTGTTGTCAGCTCAGAAGCAAAGCTTTAAATAAATCTTATGTGTCTGTACGTGTACACAGAATTTAAGTATGGCGGTAGTCATTTTTTCTGGACAAACTTTTTCACCAGTAGCTCGAATACAAAGCTTTCTACAAAACTAAAAGCAGAATCTTATTGTTTTTAATAATTGGGCCCACTTATGACCTCAATTTCAACTGGTGGAAAGTGTACGATGGAACGAGCGTAGAGATAAACTACGATAACATGGCTCGCCCCTCCAAATTACTGTTTCAATGTGTGTAGTCACATCCTTACGAAAGAGTTTGTATGTAGGTGTAAGTACTCGTAATATCTCACTTAGATTTGTTGGTCAACTAATTATAACTAGCCGATCGCGCAAGACAACGCACGGGTCGTTTTCATAGAGTAGGTACGTCAGTGCAGCGCCATACTAATAATAATGAGCGATTAATGACGCCACTAGTTGAGCAACTAATCCGTGATTTGTTTTTGTTTTGACGGCCGTCTCATTTATTTATTTATTAGGCTCTTCAACAACGAGTACACTATTACTTTAAAATTTGTACATTGCAAACTTAAGTCTAAGCGCCTGATTACTTATAGAAAAGCACAGCATGCACTACATTATGCGCAGATAATAACACAATTAAATAATTAAAACAAGTACATTATTAGTTTAGGTAAAAATAAAAAATATTTAAAGCTAAATTGATTTCAATTATAAATTAAACTAAATTAGATTAGATTTTATTTTTGATAATTTTTATATGAGATTAGGTTATTATTTGATTTTAGTTTTTAGACTAGAAACACCCATTAAATGGCGGCTTTTTGTAGAGCAGGTGCTGACGAGTGAAAGAGGTCAATGTCCAGTTCGTGCTCTTTGTATGCAGCATACATTCTAGATAGTGGACAGTATTGCCTTAAGTTGGTATGACATCTTGGAATGCAGAAAAGTCTCCTATTAGAACTTCTTGGCAGATTAAGCGGCAAATGGAAAAACACCCTACTGAGCAAATCGGGACAGTTCAGAGAGCCTGTTACTAACTTCTTAAGGAAAACCAAATCTAGCATATTCCTTCGTTTCTCCAGCGACACCATTTTAAAATACTTCAGTCTTTCTTGGTACGAGTTTAGCTTTGTCCCCATATTACTATTATAGGTGAGATGCTATAAGAACCGTTTTTGCAGCCGTTCGATGCGCCTGATGTGGACCTTATACTCAGGTGACCAGACCACACTGCAATATTCGAGACGGCTTCTAACTAACGAGTTGTACATGATTTGTTTAATGATAGGTTTTTTTAAGTTTTTACATTCTCTCATAACGAAGCCGAGCATCTTTGATGTTTTTAATATAGTTTTGTCAATATGCTCGACAAAACTTAGCTTTTTATCGAGCTGAACGCCAAGGTCTCGTATAGTTTTCATACCATTCAATTTATAAACTGACTGCATGATATTCTTTTTTCTTGTGAATTTAATATGATGGCATTTTTTTACATTCAATGATAGTTTGTTGTGCTCACACCACTTAGTCAGCCGATCTAAGTCAGTTTGGAATAGTACAGAGTCCTCAGGATTTCTTATAATCTTGATGGCTTTGAGGTCATCAGCAAATAGGAAAATATTCGAGTTCAGGAAGCATTTGTAAATATCATTTATAAAGAGAATGCATACATGCGGACCCAAATGAGATCCTTGAGGGATTTCCGACATTGCAACGTACGAATCTGAAGAGTAACCATTCACCACATCCCTGAGCATCCGTTCAGACAGATATGATTGGAACCAGCTTAAGAAGGGGTCCGAAACGCCATGCCTTTTAAGCTTCTTGACGAGTATGCCATGGTCTACCGTGTCAAAAGCCTTGCTGAAGTCGGTGTAGATTGCATCAACCTGGACACGCGCAACCGCTTGAACAATGCTTTCAACATATGTCACCAAATTGGTAGCTGTCGATTTCCACTTCATAAATCCATAATCATTACGCACACATGCGTTGTGAGTCTTGGTGGCGCTTTGTAAATACTTTCAAACGTTTTGAATTTTGAAGGGGCGGGCCATATTATCGTAGTTAATCTCCTAATAGATACCTGTGCATTATTATTTCGATGGTTGACTGGCTATAAGTAGCTAAAACGAATGCTATCTACTTAAAAATTTCTGAATACTCACAGGGCTGAAACCGGTGGGTCCGACACCTGCTCCGACTTGTCCGAGCTGAGCGCGGATCAACTGTACGAGCGATGTGACGGCGGTGGCCAGCTTCTGGTAGATTACGCGCAGCTCCTTGTTGTCGTCCACCTTCTCTTGTTTCAGTTTCTAGAAGGAAGAAGTAATACTGTAGACTGATGTACAGAAATGTATGAAATTACTCTTGGTATGCTATGTAGTTAGGTTTTTTAAGCTGGAGTAGGTTATGTAGTATAATTAACAATGTGTTGCTGTTTTTCTTCTCATCTAAAGCACTAGGAAGTAGTGAAGGGCGGGCTTTTTGTGGGACTGTCTTATGTGATTTTGATGTTCAAAAAGTGCTGATTCTCAGACTTATTTGAATAAATGAATTTGATTTTGAGTTTACGTCATGGCTAAAACGAAAGAGCACCTTCCTTCAATGTGTCAATAGGGAGGTATTTTATTATTTTTATCTGTTTCTGATCTGTCTTCCTAGATATTGAGAATTAGAAAACGTCCAAAGTAATTTATCGACATGATTCATTCATATTATGAAATCACTGATTACCTTATTGTTTAAAATAAAATAAAAAATAACTTAGAAACGTAACTAACTTTCAGATCGTTTTATTTACGTACCAAAAGTACTTTTTTACGGTAGTGATGTTGTGGGTGGTAGATATTGTAGACTTACCTTGGCAATGTAGCTGTGCAGAGCGTCAGTGAAGTCCCGGATCTCCGGCGTGGGCACGAGCGCGCGGACGGTGTTGTACGCGTCGCCCAGGAGGGCCACCGCCTGGTCGGGCACCGCCAGCTCTTGGAACTGAAGGAAATTATGACGTGTTAGCAGTAACGTCAACGTTGTTCTAGTGCGAGAAATAGCATCAACCCCTATTTCGCAACGGAAAAATGAGAACTTCAGCACGGCCGTCTTCGGTAGGATTTTTTTATACTTATCCAAAAATCATGATCTGTTTATTTATACGGATAATTAGTTTTGGATAAGTAAGTATATATATAATATTTAAACAAATATATTGGTACCTAATGATTTGAGAAAGAATTTCGTGTTTCTTTTTACTGTATCCTCAAGATGGCGTTATAGCCCCAAAAGTGGGTGTCAATGGTGTCCGATAACTGTTTTTAGCTTTGCTAAGTAATAAGGTTATTCTGATGAATACATTCTTACCTATGGTAAAAACGCTTAAAATAGTTAACAATGTAACAATATTTCAGTTCAACTATTTAAAAAAAAAGGGAATGAATGAAAAAAGTCGTTCTCTGTTCTCTTACCTTCTCCTTAATGAGGGTGAAGATGGGCAAGTCCTTGATGGTAGTTGTAAGTTCTTTGGTCAGTGCGTCCAAACGGGCACGGAACTCCTTGAGTTGAGCGACCAGGAGACGGGTCAGGTCTAAGGAACAATAAACAATAAATATTCTGTGACGAGAATATCTCTTCAATTGTCTGCTTATTCGTACGACATTTTCTATTATTAATCTTTGATTTAACCGGTAGATAGTTAATTTTACTGAAATAAATTAGTTCTACTGGTAGCTTATAAATTCGGCTGGCAGTTTGTAAACTCTACTAAAAGATAGTTTTACGTATTGGGACTTATGTCCAGTAGAATTTCCCTAATTAACAAGAGATCTCAGGAGTATTACTCACCCTTGAAGATAGCAGTAAGTGTGTTAGTCAACTCCTCAAGTTCAGGTTTGTGCTTCTCATAGAAGTCAGTGACGATGGCAGCGTAGTGAGCCACGATGTCGATCATAGAATCCAAGATTTCCTTGAAGTATTTGGCCAATGTTTCGTACATTTGCTTTATGATGGGCTCGAACTGGAGAAAAAATGTTTTTATTAGACTTTTGTAAAGATTTCTTTGGGGTAGGCTAACCACTGAGACTTTAGTAAGCCAGAATCTACTGTATTGGCTAGAGACAATGAACTTAGACGCTACTATTTTAATTAAGTTTTAAATTTTGGCCATATTTATTCATTAGAAAGTTGAGTGCTTCTGCTGGACAGACATGATCAACGGGAATCTCAAGTAGGCTAGTATGAAACGATAACGTCTGTTAACGTATTTAGCTAATACCATCACTCGCCAGTTTTAGAAGGTTCAGGGTAATTCTGGTTGATAATTGCTCTTTTCTAGGGGACTAATTTTTAAACGTACCTTCTTCTCATATATCTCCTGGACTTGCTTGGCAAAGCTGACGTAGATGTTGATGATGCTGTCCACGGTGGGCTTGGTGCTCGTCAGCACTTGATCCAAGATCTTGGCAAGGTATTGCACGATCACGTTGCTGAAATTAAAGAGTTCAGTTAGGAGAGAATTTATATAACAAGTTATTATTCAGGAATGGTAAAAATAAATTAAGTAATTTTTATAAACTTGATTTTTTGCCCGCACCAATAAATATAATGATATTGATTGTTGTCCATTATTTAAGTTGTCCAAGACTACCCACTCACTGACCGCAAATTTGAAACTATACTATAAGGTTGTATGCACTGTGTAACGGTTTCAAACCCCAATGATTCTTTAGAGCTAATAAAAGTTTCTGTTCAGAAAAGATATAAAAAATCAACTTACAATGCCTCTGAGATCTCCTTCAGCACCTTATCATCAGCGATTTCCTTGTAGAACTTGGCCAGTTCTTCGCTGTAGGACTTCTCGATGTTCTTGAAGGTCGGCTCCACGCGCTGCAGCACCGCCTTGAAGTCATTGTTGGCTTTCTCGCCCAGCGTCTTGATGCGACCTTCGAGGTTGTCCAGGTCCTTGCGTAGGGCAGTCTGGGAAAAGAAAGATCAATGATATTATTAAAAGTGTTTGGTTGATGCTGAAGCTGAAATGGAGTTAAAAGTTCACAGTTTAAAGCGATTACTACCACAATTCGTTGGTCAAGTCCTGGGTTCATTCCCTGAACTCACGGGACTGGTAAAATCGACGGCAGCAAAGTACAGAGAAACAACTGCACTTTTTACGAAATTCACTTTTTTACATATTCGAATTCTTTGTTTTATTTTCTGTTTAGTTCTCAGTTTTTACTAATATTAAGTCACGTATAAAAATAATTATACCTATTTTGTTACAAAGTGACGAAGTAGACACGGACATAATATACCATTAGTCCGTGTACCTATACGTCGGACAATCGGCTCGTTCTGTTGTAAATTATGATATCAGTCACGTGACCGTTTTAACGTCGGTTTTTTAAACTTTCGTTATTGTAGTGCAACAACAATAATAAGTCACTTTGGGGTTAAATAAGGAAAATTATTAAATACCTATATTTATTTTAGCAATCAACAATGTAAAATACAAATTAATAACTGTTTTAACATTAAAAACGCTTAAGCAATTAAGAAGTTTCGCGTAGAAGCGGATATAATTATGACAGTTGACTCGTTTAGTTTACTTTTTGTACGAAGTAGATAATTATAAACTTCTACTGTATTTTGGAAAAAATATGTAATATATAACAATAATTGGCCATAACTATTTCCATGGTATTGCCCTATTAAGACGCTGACAACTGGAAAACCGCGGTCACTGTCAGACTAAATACAAAAGAAAGAGAAGCGCGATGACACAACGCTTATAATTTATTGCAAAATATGAAGCAATTATCTATTTACTCAAAAATGAGTTGAGTAATCGAAAATAAAAACAACCAAGTTCTGCATACAAATAAGACGTTATTGTTATTAATGAAATACCGTACGTTGATATTTAATACAGATATTTCAAGATTTTTTTTTCTAAATGTGTTTTGGTAACAACCAAGTTCTGAGAAATATGTTCAAGAATAACATATATTTTTACGCTACCACAAACTACATAGATTTTGCAATTTTTTTGTTTAAGACAAGCCTAATTTTATGATTTGCCTCTTGTCAGCGCCTTAACTAAATGTTGTAAAATAGAAGAAGATAGTTTTGTTCTTCTATTAATTATTAGTTTTGCGTTCAACACGCTCTTCTGTAAAATCATGATTTTGTGGATAGCTTAATTTGTATCTACTAATAATATTTTGTACCTACTTATATACTTTGCGGCCGTCGAAATACTACCGGGTTTCCCATTTGTAAACTTATTAGCAGCCAGGAGTCTGGATTTATTCCCAAATAATGATAATAAAGAGTATTCTATTCTATAAGCTAGGACTCATAATTGGCTAATTAAGGGTTCACTTGATACTTTTTTCCAATTCCTTTGGGAAATAAAGGCTTTATGTCATGTTAACTCACAAAGAAGTAGTTGAAGTTGTCCTTAGACGCGCCATATTCGCTCTTTATGAGGTTATCGTCCAAGAATAGAGCTCCATGGAGCAAGTTCTTCTTCTCCCCACCGAGGATGATGTCAGCGCTGACGTCCACGCGCTTCTCCGGCTGGATGTGGCCCACGATCGACAGCTTGCGGTCAGATTCGTCTGTTGACAAGATGACGTTAGATGAACGGTTCTTGATTCGGTAACTATTTTGGTTCTTTGTTGTGTACATGAGTTTTGGGTGAAGACAAGATTGATCTTCTTTTGTTTTTTAATGTTTCACTGTTTTTATATTTCTTATGGATTGTGAGTGTGTCCAGGCTTAAACCAGTAAGGCTTAAACCAACTTGGCCAGAAAATTTGCTGCTCCACGTGGGAATCGAACCCACGACTCGTAGCGTCAAACGCGCCATTTTGGATTTGTGTTTTCATTGATAATTTGTCTGATCATCAAAAAATCCAAAAACTCATCGCAAAAATCGAAAGGCAATTAATAGTCAAGTCGGAAGAAACCCCGTGACTGATCAAAAATTTGGTGATCTCCTGACACCTAACATTTTAAATTTAATCACCGCTATAACCTGTGCTGAACTCGAAATATTGGTAGTCCTTAGCGATGGCGGACATGCGGACTGGCTTGCCCTCCAGCAGACAGAACTTCATCTCGCATTTCTGCAGGTTGTCGTTGATGGTAGCTGAGCCTTCCACGTCAATGACCTTCACGAGGGGAGTGTTGATCTGGAAGAATAAGGTTTTATTAGGTAAGGTTGGTTATTGAGACAAAGTGAAATGGACAGGTTAAATAAAAATTGGATGTTCACAATTTATTTTCGTGTTGATGGTAAAGTCTGTTAAACAGTAGGGTAACACGGTATTCAAAATAATTGGATAATTGTTAATTATGACTGGTTTGTAATAAAATATAGAAGAGTAGATTATTGCTACTATAAAAAAGAAACATAATTGCAAAATGATTATCGACTTGTGTGTCCGACTAACTGAACTAGCTGACATTGGGATAATTATTTAACTCTTTAAAACAAGTAACGTGAATTACTGATGTTTTTTGAGAAGAAGCAATTATGAAGACTTACCAAGACCTTGATGTGGGTCGGTGATCCCTCCAACAACAATTTTGATTCGCGATCCTGTAAAAAATATCAAATAATAACTTAACCTCAATAGCACAATTATAAACAGGAACAACATTATTCGTCCAGAAAGAGAAAAAATATGTTCTTCGTTCTGTAACAAAAACTTACGGCTCCAAGAACTGGGTGTGAGATGGATGCTGAGGTCTCGATCTTGACGGAGTTCTGTTGAGGGCGCTGCAGGTTTCCACGGATCTTCACTACGGCTTCCTGTGGTAATAAAAATGATTTGTTAGTTAACTGTGACTATTTTGGAGGGTTAAGTATAGAAAAGTAAAAATGAATTTTCAAATCGGGTAGTAAGATTGATCCCTCTAATTAAATACCTATAAGTATTTGTGCTACCAGCATTGAATAAACCTTTGAAAACTTCCTGCTAGACCATATTATGTTGTCCGTTTAACTCAAATAGGATTTTACATAGTTGGCCATTTGGTTTCACGGGAGTAAAACTAACCAGTCATATTTTGGAATCCTGGGAGAACTTCCAGAGTACAATTGGCATTTTCTGTGATCTTCAAAAGCGTTTGATTGCGTTGACTATTACATTGATCTATAAATTACACCACTACGGAATTCGTGGGTAAGCTGCTGATCTAATTATTTCCTATCTATCAAACAGGCAGCAAAACGTAAACGTTAACAGAGTGACGGAACCTCAAGGTTCAATTCTTGACCCTCTCCTATTTCTTATTTATACTAATGACCTTCCTTACATGATAGCTAACTTATCCGGTATAATTCTATTCACTTCTTTTATTTTTTAAATGGATAGAAAAGATACGGATGTCTTACATGTCAACGATAGTCTGGCTGTTCTTTCAAATGGTTTGGTGGTACTTTATGCGAACAAAACCAAACGTAGAACTTAAATTCTCATTATTAAAGTTAGCCCAAGTGGCTCTAAAATTACTAATTGGAACCGTGGAACTAGCTTCTGACGTTTCATAAATGCTCACGTAGGCTTATGTGAAATAAAATATTTTGACTAAGAATGAGTTTTTTTTTTAATTATTAAAAAAAATAGTGAAATAGCCTTTATCATTTGCTGCTTCCTACTTTCTAAAGAAACAATCAGCTGTCATATAAATAATGTATGCAGTGTCCAAGTAAAAATTTATATGACTTGCAAAATATATGCAAGTAGACCAATTCCGTGACTGGTGGTCAAAAATATTATAGAAATAAAAAAAAAACACTTTTCGAAAATAAGTAATTTGGCTTGATAAAGTGAACGGGTGAAGTTTGCATTATAAAGAGGCGAGGAATATCATACCTTGTTCAACTTAGGATGGTTAAAACCAAATTCAGCAATAGCAGACTGCTGCTTCTCGTTAGCGACGTCCAAATCGACCAGGAAACGGGCAGAGGTACTGTGTCCTTGCTTGTTCTTATCCAGGTTGAGGCAGATCTCCCCGCGGACCGGGAAGGGCAGACCCTTGTTGGTTGGGTAGCTGACCACGGACTCTAGAGCCATGATGCGTTGGGGCAGCTGGATGGTGATTCCAGATTTGGCATCTGAAAGTGGATGGTTGGTTAGTATGTGTTTTTGTTGAATTTTGTAGAGATTTTTAAAAATGTCATGATTTAGAGCCATCTTACAATGTCGAATATCGGTACCTAAAGTGTGCCAAAACAAGCGCATACTACAAACCTATACTTGAATTCATAATATCAGATAATTTACATTCTACTGCCAGTAACTCAACTATCTACTTTAACGTTTTGTATTCTAAGTTGATTTTTGAGTGACAATTTATACAAAAAAGCAACGTAATGGAAATTGAACTTTGTCACGTATGATATTGAGTTTGTTGTTCCAAAACTTGATGGTTAAATAATTATAGTATAATGTCATACAATTTTAAAAAAATTTACTTTGAAGATTTGGTTACTAGTAACCTTGGAAGTAGATATTATGATATCCTTTTGCCTTGTAGTGGGACAATTGCATACTGGTATGGCTTCATTTACTAGGTGGATTTACTAAAGTTAAAGAGTTTGGCTATAGCATTTTTCAGGCGAAGTCTATGATAGAGCTGTCCAGGTGGTTGCATTCTGGTCGGAAATATGAGTCAAATCGACACGCAAAGAAGAAATCAGGATAGACTGGAATATGGTTAAATATTGGCCAAGGTCTACTCACTTCCAAATTCAGGAGTGTTGTAGACATGCATATGATACTTCTTGTCTTCCTTGTTGATGTGCAGGTCCAGGGTGTACTGCGGCAGCTTCTGGTCCGAAACCTCATCATTGATCATCAGGCCAAACTCCGGAGCGATGCCCAGCTTGCGTAGGTCGAAGCCGGCGTTAATGATGTTGCTGATTACTCCGGGTTCTGGTGGAACAAAGATACAGTTAGGATGTTTGTTTAAAGTTAACATGATAACGATTTTTTAATATTCCTGCAAAGATAGTTACTTATTCTTGTTGAGTAGTTGGTTTAGAAAACGGCTACTGCAAGATTCCATATGACTCGGCAATACATAGTTCTCATAGGGTATTGTTTTATCCGTTTACGATTAAAATTGCCCCTAAAATTTACTCAAAGGTTTGCGGTAGGCAACCCATGACCATGTCTAAGCCCAGGTGGAAATAAAGCAAGCGGACTGTAATATAAAGTCTATTGGTGGACTTAACAAAAAGGTATGTCCTAGCGCGGTCGTGTCGGCACGCGGCTACGGTGAGGTAACCATAGTTACTAAAGAAACTCCCATTTTTCTCCATACGAAACTACCATTTGGAAAATATAATTAATACCACCTAGCCTACAATCTTTTCTATTTTCTTGTAAATGTTGACGTTCAAAAATAACTTTTATGGCCTACTTAAAACAATTGATCTGACGTTGACTTTGAAGGTTGGATACAAATCTCTCACTATCTCTTTATAAATGGTACCTAATCAGTTCAATTAAGAATCGACACGAACGAAGAAGTGGTGATTAAAAACTTACTGGACATATCGATCTTGGAGATGAGCTCGGCATGAGCACACTGCTTCTTCTCCTCGCAGTAAACGTAAGTGTTCTTGTACTCCAGGTTGGTGACTCGAGACTCTGCCACGTAGCTGCGCTCTCCGATAGCCATGTTGAAGAATGTCTGGAGATAAAGTGGGTCAGATTATATTGGTGAAGAGCAGTAGACCAAATATTGAGATATAATGTAATAGATGGATGAGGGTGGCTGAGAATCCCTATCATTTAATTGGAGAGGCATAATGTTTGTCCAGACATGAACTGCTACAGACTGATGTTGAAGATACGAGTAAGAAAATTGGAAAGATTGGTAACAAACTGCTTTTGTTCTGTATATCGAAACAGATTATATCAGGCTGGTGATCTTAAACCTTAAAATCTGGACGTTATTAGAGTAACAGCTCTAAATACTTTGATCACTCTTCAAGTTCTTACTGTTGTAAAAGATATTTGCAAAAGGCTAGACAAATTTTAAAACGAATTTAAATTCTGATATTCAAGTGTGCTGATATTAAAATGTAGTTTAAGAGATTTCACTTAATAAATATAGAAAAATTATGGAATATTATAAATAGCCAGAAGAAAAATTAAAGAATAGACACGAACCTCAACTCCCTTCTCGTTTCCTTCACCGAGGATGGTGCGGATGTACTTGAAGTTAGCAGACTTCTGCTCTTCCTTGACTTTGACAGCACCGGAGCCTTCGATGATCATCTTGGGACCCTCCTGCTTGCTGATGTAGGATGTGCTAGAGACGATGAAGAATTACATTAATACTTGGACATAATCAACTTGAAGATGTTTTCAAGATTATCTGTTGTGGTGATAAGTAATTGGTGATTAGTGATGTGAACTTTTTTAGATTAGGTTATGAACGATATCATGCCATTTTTTTCATAGGATTTAATACAAGAATAATTTTGCTAAATGGTGGTATTCAGAAGTTCGGTAAAATCATTGTTTATTTTACAGAACACTCACCCCTCCTCTTTTGTTCTTTTTGTCACTTGTGTGACTGGCATTATGCCTTAAAACATTGTGTCAAGCAAAGTAGAATATAAAGAGTAGAGAAGATAGAGTACAGTTAAAATATAATACTTAAAAGAGTAAAAAAAAATACCTTCCACTAAGAACGTTCTTGTTATCATTAGTAGCATGGAACTCCAATCGCTTGCCGTTTCCAGCGTCCTTGCTGGCAATCTCAACCTGGTAGTTCTTCATGCCAAGTTTCTCGGAGTTGGCAGTCATCTTGAAGTTCACGTTGTCCTTCTGGACGTTGCCTTCGGAGACACAGTCAAAGGAAATGTCACGGATGTTCTCGATCTTCAGCTCAACCTTGCCTTGGGTGGAGCTTAGGGAACTGCCCTTGACGTATACTCTGTGGAAGATGGTGAAGTCAGTAAAGAACTGATGATAATGGTGAAGGGACTTGAACTAAATCTGGTTGGATAGTACTCGCACTAGATATGCTTGTTGAAATGGTTAATTTGAAAAAAAAAATGGTTGCTTTTCAATAAGAGTGCTGATAAAAACCATTTAATAATAACGATGTACGAGACAAAAATATGGTGGAGTAACATCAAAATTGTTGCTTTACTTAGTGCAAACAAATAACAACTCAAGCTTTTACGACTAGCGATAGGTAAGTACTTCTATGTAGACTCGCCGCATTATTATACTAGCTAGTATTGTCACCACGTATTGGTACCGAAGAAAAAGAATTACAAATTACCTGCTGGTCTTAGGTGTTGTAGGGCTGGTGTACTTGATATCAATCAGAGGTTGCGGTTTCGAGAAGACGAATGTAGATTCCGACTTGTACACGCGGCCATCAGCGTCCACCTGCATGGTGGAGCTGTAGGTGTCCGGAGCGGGGTTCTAATGAAGGAAGAAAAAGCATTAAGTACAGGTATGATACACTAGAAAAGAAAAATCCGCATTGACATAGATTATTGCGTTTGGGAGCTACGATGTCACAAACAGACTTTATTTCTGGCACATTTATAATCTGTATCCTGTATCTAAATTCGACTAACTAGACTTCAACCTGTGATACTAGATTGAATCGATTTAACCAATGTAAATACTATTTAATCCAATCCAGTATTTGAATAGAACGGGTGCTTATTTTTCACTGGGTTCTAGCGCTGTATTGAGATACTGGATCTAGGTAAATCGGCGTTTTTGTGATAGTATTGTTTTTTCAATCATGTAATTCTAAAGTTTTCAGCTATTTTCAGGATCCTTAAAAAAAATTACAGCCATTTAATTTTTTTCTGCTTATACACTATAATTATTATGATGCCAAACTCACCTTTGAATGTACAGTGAACTCGAGTTTCTTCAGACCCTCGGCACCGGGTGCGTTGGCCTTGATGGTGAGCTTGTTGTCGCGGGGGGCCACGGCGGCGTCCACGGAGACGACGGCAGACTTGCCCTTGCCGTACTTGGCCTTCAGCTCCACGTGGTTGTCGCTCTTGTCTCCTACGGAATTATGCCGGTTAGGTGGTAATGAAAAGATGCATTTGAATTTTAGCCATGCCATCCATCAATCTTTGTTAAATATTGCGTTTGATCAAATATAAAAAAATTTAAATGTAAGTTAAATATTTTCTATGTACCGCAGGTTTATCCATTACTGATATCCTTTAAAAAAATTACCGCATTGTAATGGATTTTTTCTGAAATATTATCGCGTTTGAACATTTAGGTCGCTTTTAGATGTTATTAATGATTTGCGATGTAAAAAATAGAAACCCCTCGACGAATTAACAAAATCGTACTAACCATTCTGAGCAGTTTTGTAGTTGACGTCCAGCACCACAGGGTCCACATGAGGCACCAGGACCTTTAAAGTTGAGAGCCCGGTCTGGGCGCTGACCTTGCCGCTAGCGTCGATCTTGTACACGTCAGCATTCACTTGGACTGATTCCACGATGGTGAACTGTGGGAGAGATTGTGGTTTATTTGAGAGGTTTTGGAAGATTTAAGAATAAGTGAGCTTCCTGATTTACAGTACTCGAGCGTTCATAAATAACTACAACTTTGTTTAAGATCAAAAATATGTTATTTTTTTTCGGCCTGTGGCACAAAAAAAAAATGATCTGCCAGATAAGTTTATAATTATGAACGACTAACAGGAGATGGTGAAACATAACCTGTACCTGTCAGAGTAAAATTATTTTTTAACTAAGAAGAGATGTAAATAAAAGAGTCTGGGGTTGCAATGCTCACTGATTTTCGAGGTTCTCGAGAAAAACAATAAATGAAATCCAGGTTTATTACTAAAAGTTCTGCTTACCTCAGAGGTATCCTTGTTTTCAGGTAGAAGGTACTGCACGGTAGATACCCACTTGATGTCATGCGCCTTCTCGAAGGGCAGTCCGATGGTGAGAGTGAAGTCGTCCAGGTATCTGGGGGGAGTGTTATAGGAGATTAGCTTGACGATAGTTTCTTGCTGCTTGGTTTCTTACTACTACTACTACTACAGATAGAGCAGATTTTTCCAATAGTAGGATAGCTATATCTGAAGAATAAGTATGACAGCTTAACATATTTTCTATACAAATACCGTCAAACCGCACTATATCTTAGATAGTCTGCCAATATTTAAAATGATTAAAATTGACCTGTATTCAGCTGCCAACTTAGACGTATTCTTCATTTAATTGTATTAAAAATAATGTAATACAATTTAATAATAATTTCATTTGAATTTAGTTTAATTAGACTTACAATAATTGTTTTTATTTTTTGGATCTTTTAACATTGATGCTATGCATGCCTATAACTGATGTATTTACACAGTATTGAAGCCTCGTGATTACATACTGTTCCAATCCTTGTAAATAAGCTCGTTGGTGTGCCTTGCTCAATAAATAAATATATTTATCAGAAAAAAGATATTTGACCATTGAAAATCAGCCCACAATTCCTTTCACATTCTCTTTCTGATTGTGGACTTCAAATTATTATTCATTAATGTTTTAATGATTGACTTTAAATAATGTCCAAACCGCATCGATTACATCCATTCATTCTCTTTTTTAAAGATGATAAAAAATACTAACATCGAAATATTCATAGATTGACTGATGCTTAATCAAATTTTCGACAGTGTCAGTAAGTATTAAGCGATTCAAACTTTTTTTTCCAAAATATTAGGAAAACTTACTTCTTATCTCCCTCCAAGAGTTTGACCTCCCAAACTCCAGTCAGCTCAAAGTTGGTGTCGTCTCCGTAGCTTCCCTTGACGCGGTATTTGTCATCTCTGATGGTCATGGAGTCGGGGTAGGTGTAGTAAGCGACCAGGGACACAGGCTTGGGTAGGAGATTACCAGTCATGTCGTACTGGGGAAGAAAAATATGGTAAGAAACGGTGGTGTGACGATTTTCTGTGATGATAGGTATTATAACAAAGTTTGCGGTTGAAACGTCGCCGGCTTTTGTGTTTTAGTGTCAAATTATTTAACTTGGGATAAATTAAACCTGATTAAATCGGAGATGTGTGCTATGGAGAGATGGTATAGTTGATCTCGCTTTACCACTTTTGATAGTGAAGGACCGCGTTTTGGGGGACTGTCCTATGTAAATTTGACATTCAGGGCGTGATTAATATATTATTATAGTGGTACTTCTCAGCATAATTTGAATAAATGACTTTTTAATTTTGACAACATTTCCCAGTAAATTGAAACTTCACTAAGGTTGAAATTATAACTGTCACATAGGCTTTGTCGTTTCATGACGTGCTAGTGACATTCAACGAGTCCGCGTACCACTGGTCAGTTTCCCTCAGTCGTCAGTTTATTTAATTCGCCAGTTTCGTTGATTAGTCAGTTTCGCTGATTGGTCAGCATAGGTTGATATAGCAATTACGAGATATAAAGCATACAATTAAATATTTTGATTAAATAAACAGTACAGGTAACAAAAAAAATCTAGGTTTAGTCGCATAAACAAAATCCTTACTGGATTTAATGTGAACCGTCCTCATAAAAGGACCTTAAATTAAAGTCATTGGGTCATAATAACTCACCTTCAGGTCAAACTTGAACTTATCTCCCTCAGGATTGTTCTTCACAGCAAAGGTGTTCAGCAGATTCTGTCCATCCTTGAGCTTCAGTTCCACCTGACCCTCATAGTTAATAAGTTCCTTGTCCAGGTTGGTGTTGGAGACCTTGCCCTTGTAAGCGATGGTGGAAGCTGGGCCTCCGCGCTTAGTGGCGTCTGAGAGTAACACTTCAGCGTGACCGTTGTATTTCTGGAAGAGAAGAAAAAGATGAAGTTATTTAAAGAAATGATGCAGTGAAAGATGAAGTAGGATAAAATCATTTTGAAATAAGACTATGTTGATTTGATAAATACTAGGTTCGATGAACATTTCGAAAGTTTGATGTTAATACAAACTCACTATAGGTTAAGTTTGAAGTTAGTGGAAACTGACAATGGGCAATTGAAAATATTGCAGTGGTTTGGTTCAAATAGTGCATAATTTTTGTCCTAGCCCTTTATCAATGGCCCGTAGAAGTGATGCAAGTTGTTAACTATCAGGCATTTACATAACCGCTAGGTCCCAAAAATCAGTTATTAACGTAAATCCAACATTTGAGTTTAAGTTTGAGTCATCATACTCTACCAACTGCACATTCAAGGATTTAACAAAGCCAATAATAGAGCTGTCCACTGACAGTTCTATCCTTGGCTTCGTAAAAAATGATGTCTGACCAGAATATAACTATCTGGACACCTTCAGGTCGCTATATTCTGACAAAATTTTAGTCAAACCGACACATTAAGATGAAGAATCCAAAATGACAGTCAGTTTAGAAATGGCGATCAATGTCCACTTACGCCATTGCTCTGCGTGATGTCACGGTCCACCTTCAGGGTAAGGCACCTGTCAGTAGGCAGTACCAGTTCCACCACACCATGGGTCTTGCCGGTCGGGGAGTAGACTCCGTCTTGGTGCAGGTTCAGCTCGAACTTTTTGCCAGCGTACGTGAACTTGTTCCTGTAAAACACGTATGAATTTATCTGACAAAATATTTTCAGTTTGTAGCTGTCCCTCGGGATTCTGCTGTTAGGTAGGTACTATTGAGAATGATATAAAACGGGTTGCATAGGTTTTCACGAGTGGTGAAACTAACCTATGAGGAAAAGTGGATGGCGTTGATTCCATACAAACGTGTTCCTCTGTTTGCTTCCTGGACAATGATACTAAAACAAGTTTTTTCCCGATTGATTCTAATCGTTTCGTCTTAAATGAACGTCCGGCAGACCCTTGGAAGACAGACCCACTACCACGTTGCCAACCAGTTAATATTTTAGCCATAGCTTGAGTTATTCTTGTATATTATAGTTAGTGCCGATCGATTTTAAAAGCTTTTAGTTGTATTTTTCTGTAGGCAAATTTGTGGTGGTAATGTTCCAAAATAAGTGAGGTTTAGAAGACTTACTTAGAGTCGACCATCTTGTCAGTCTTCTTGGAGTTGGTGCTGAAGTGGACTTTGTCGTTGTTGTCTTTCTCGTAGTTGAGGAAGATGTCGACGTCGGCGCCGTAGGCCGGGGCCTTCGCCATGAACTTGAAGTCTCCCTTGATCTTGCGCTGGGCCTGGATGAAAAAAGAAAAGAAGAATTTTTGATTTTAAGAAACCATCTTCAAAGATTGTAAATTGAGAATTTTACTAATCTCAGTTTTACTGCCGCACTATTGTCATTAAAAATAATAAATTTTAATTAACCAGCACATTTTAGCACATGTCAACAAAAAAAGGCTTGCGTTTCATTCAATGAATGCTTGTAATTTAAATTAATGTAAGGTGACATTTCACATCAGATATCACCATATATTAATTGAAATTACCAGCATTCATTCAATGAAACGCAAGCAAGGTACGTAGTCAAGATTTTTTACTTCCCATTCAAATAATCACAAGAATGACGTAAAACCTCACCTGTTTGAAATCAACGATGACCATGCCATTTCCTTTTCCTTGGCTGTCGGTAACCGTGAACTGGCCGTTAGCAGAGATGGTGTTTTTGATGATAAATTTCAGCTGTCCATTGGCATTGGCGCCACGAGTCGTCTTTAGGAGGAAATCGATGATGTCACCCTGGGAGTCGGAGATCTTGGCGTGAGAGGAATATAAAGCTGGAGTTTGGATTGCTCCGACGTCGAATCTGGTGAAAAAGACAGATTTATGTTAGTTATAGGAAGCTTTAGTAAGAGAGAAAGAGATTTAAAGGTATATGAAATTATGATCCGCTAGACAAGTCTAACGAAGCAGTACCTATGCATTTTCCTGATGTCCTAATGTTATAAGAAGTAAGTAACTATTCATGGAACTTACTTGATGTCCTGTGTCTTGCTGCCAACAGACGCCTTCAGGTGTCCAATAGCACCAACACTCATGTCATTAGGCTTAGTTTTATGTAACAACACTCCCGACAATTCGTATCTGCCAATATTCTTAAACTCAATGTAATTTTCGAAGTTGGATTTATCAGCAGAAACGATGTCCCTCTTGGAGAAGACTTCAATTCCATTCTTGTCGTAATGTGCTTTCATCTTCATGTGGTAGTCTCCTGGTTTCTTGATCTGCTGTCTGGCTTCCAGGTCGAAGTTTGCTTTCTTGTCCATGTACTGAGCTTCGAGGTCGATGTCAACCTTCTTGGGGTCGATGTCGGCGTTAAATCTGATCTTCAGGGGGATAGCGTGGATTTCGACTGTGAGAAGAAAGAACGATTCGATAAATTATTAAATTCTGTTTTATAAAAAAAACAAAGGAGGAGGCAACGGAGGCATTTATTTATTTTTGTTACCTATAGGATACTCGTTTTCTTTTTATCTTGTTTCCATCTTTTCAGTTCATGTTTTTGCAGTCGGGTTTTTCTTTTTTTTATAATTTGTTTTATTTGTTTTTTGGTTTTATTATTGAACAAATTGTTCACTTAAGTATTGTTAAGTTAATAAGCTAAACGTTATCGTTTAGCTTATTAAGTAGGGTTATATATATTTGGAATTGGCTATTTACTAGCTTTTATTTGATACCCACATTATTAAAATCACAAAATATTTTGTTTTATTCTTCCTGTGTTTTTTCATTCACAGATGCCATATTAAAATTTTATACCCTATGTCACTTCTGCAATTAAAACGAATCTAACGATACCTCATATGTTAAAATCCATCAAGCTGTTTAGGCTACAGAGCGTGCCAAAGAAATAGACATACATATATACATACACTCCAAAAACATAACCCTCCTTCTGAGGCAAAGTCGGGTAAAAACAGTTATCTTTTATTTTCAATGATCTCATTTGACACTATAATTCTGCTTTCTTGTTATATTGCAGTTAATTCTGAGAAGTAGTAGGACTTGGTTTTCGGTCTACAAAAAGTAAGAAGCCATAACTTACATTTATTCTTGGTAATAACGTTGAAGTCCTCAAGAGAGTTCTTGTGGTATTTGAGCATTTGTCCGAAAACAATGCGGTTTTGGTTATTACTGAGGTCTCCGCCGTAAACCAGGTCGAAGTCATTGCGAACCTATACAAAAAAATTACGTTACGTTATTGTTGATGATGTGATTCGTATCATTTCTGGTTTTGTAATTATATTCGATTTACTTACAATAGGTTCATTTTCGAAGTGACCCTTCAACCTGAAGTTGATGAACGGGTTCAACCTGTTCTGGAACTCAACGTTGACATCGTTCTTCTTCACGAATCCCTTGAGAGAAGCCAAGTCCTTAACAGTGGTATCGAAGTCAATATCTCTGTCGCCACTGCTGGTGAAGTGTCCATCGATGCAGATTGGCTCCTTAACACTGGGGAGGTTCATCTTGATGTTCTCAATGGAGTATTTGGTCCTTCCACCTCCGATCTCTTCGACAACTTGACCAGAGATGGGAATGTTGTGCTTGTCATTCTCTCCTGGCATCTGGTACTCGGCAATGGGTTTGTAGACCTTGCGGTTGCCGCTTCCTTGGATGTTGAAACCAAGTTTGCCATAGATTTCGTTGGCGTCGTACTTGCCCTTGACAACAACGGTCGTCTCGGTCGGTTTGCGGTAGAGAGTAGCCTGTCCTGACACGACTTTCATTGGGGAGTTCAGGGATAGTTGAGCTCCCATCTCGTGTTTGTTGTAAACGTATTCACCGTTGATTTGGGCGCGGCCGTATTTAGCACCTAAAAATAGGAAATTGTTTTAGAAATAATCCTTATTCTCTAGCGAAAGATTGTCCACTTGTTATGTAATAAAGTTAACTACAGGAAATAATAAAATAAAAATAAATACATTCATAAATAAACTAAAACAATTTTTAAAGTCTAAATTCTATTATAATACGAGTATCAATGAATATCTAAATTACATGTTTTATAAAATAATTAGACTTGTACCTTCAGCATCGAACAACAGTTCAAAGGATTCCCTGCCGGCTGCCGCGTCTGAGCGGAGCACACCCTTGATGTGGTATCCTCTGAGGTTCTGCTTCTCCAACATCACGCGGAACTTGGTCTTTCCAGTCAAGGGGTAGCTTGAGAGGTACTTGGTGATTGAAGCTTGGGCATCGGGTCCTGAAAGTTAAACGATTGGTTTAGTTCAAGGTACAGCGATAAAAATATCATGCTGTTTTACATTAGTGACCCACCCCTGCTTCGCATGGTTTTTATGGTAACTTTTATATAAATGTATTATGCACATAAACCTTTTGGAATAAATTCTCTAAATGATGTTCAAAACCGCATGAAAATAATTGTGTAGTAAAAAAAAAACGCGGTCACATAGACTTTAATTTATAATTTGTAAAGATATAGATGTTATGAATCAAGCAGTTAAAAGACTAGAGAAGTTCTTACCAGAGACAGTGAAAGGCACAGTCATCTCTCCGCAGACAGTTAATCCAATGAAGTCAGCAACCTGGTCGAAACAGCCAGTATTCTCTTTCACAACATTATCCATCACAATCGGCGCATGTTTCTCCTGTTGTCCCTTTTCAGTGAAGAAGTAGACCAGGTCATTGGAGGCGGTGATAATCTCCTGTTTGTCGACGGGAAGTCCAATTTGCAGGTCGAAACCACGACCGTTCTCCAGGACTTTAGCGATGACATGACCACCAGTAGAGCTGTGCAGGTTGACGATGACCTTGAGACCAGCGGCGATCGCATCAGCGTCGACCAATAGGGCTCCAGTAATTTCGATGTCAGTGCTGGGGACCAGCTTGATGTCAACTTTGGCGTCTTTAGGGCTGTGGATGCACTGGCGGATGTCAACGTTGGTGGCGAGCTCCAGGCGCCCGGTGGCGGCACCCACGATGTCAAGCTTGAGGGGCAGCCCCGTGGACGTCGGGTAGGCGAGCTCGGCGTCTATGAACAGCATGTGCGCACGGACTTCTTGCTGCAAAGGTGGGATAAATTATTAGGTAAAACGTCCAATGATGCTACTGAAGTAAAAGAAAGATAGAAGAAAAATGTAAGCATTTCAATTACCCGCACGCGGAGGGCGACTACCATAGAAATAAAAGAAACGAAAGACATAATGATAAATTGTGGAAAGGATTCCACGGCGTGAAGTCAAAAATGAAGAAAAAAACATAATTTTGTCTCTGCAAAGTAAAGGCAGAAGTGGTTATGCTAAGGGTGCAGATGTGTACTTTAAATAAAGTCGGTTAGAAAATAAATATTGTGAAAGAAGGTCGTTCTTACTTGGAAATGTTTCACATCGTTGATTCCCTTGTTCAAGTACTGCATGAACTGGTCGATGATCTTGTCAAATTCGAATCCTTTGTCGTCTCCAAGAGACAGGAACACGGCATCAGTTCCAAACAGTTTCACGTACAGGTCCAGGTCGAGTTCGTTGTTGAAAGGTGTTGCTTCGGCTTTCAGCTGTGGGTTGAAAAAACGGTATAAATATTTTGGTACCCAGATTAGGTAGATAGCTATTGCAGAATTTAATTTTAGATTCACATAAAAAGGGCAAAAAACGTTACTCTTTATTTAACAGACCAAGGGCTTATTTTACAGTACCGGATACGCAATATCTCAGTATAGGTGCATCCACACCAAAGTTACTTTTTGTATAGCAACATTTTGCAACATGATAACATTAAGTAAGTTTCTATAACTTTTGCGGCTTTTGCTAGAACGCTTTTGTTATCCGTAGTTGCCCACTAACATTTGTAAACGTTGCTCCACAAAAAGTAACACCGGGTGCACTTTTACAGAAAAATTATGAACATTTGAAATCTGCCAGATGACATATCTTGAACATAAGAATACGGGTTTGGAAGAAGTGGTGCAAGAAATCGAAATGTATCACAACAAAAGACCAAATAACAATAGTCTTCTTCTTAGCGTGTCAGGCCAGAAAATAGTGAAGAAAAACGCTTACTTTCTTGTCAAAACTATCGACATCACCCTTGACGGAGCGGCGACCTCTGTTGAAGCCCCCCTCAACCTTGTCCTTGTATTGGTTGAACTTCTCCACGATGTACTTCTGGTAAAGGGTCTGGGGATCCTCAGTGTGTAGGAAACTCTTGGGTCCAAACAGGTGCTCGGCCACTCGGTCCAAGTTGCCTTGACGACCTCCAACCTGGTAGAGAATATTTGGATTATTAAATTAACATAGTAGGTACATATTAAATTATTGAAATTTAAGTTAAAAGAGTTTAATAAAGATTTACTATAAACGGAGGTTGATTGCAGCTGTTTAGGCTGCAAAACGCTAAATACTCAAATGTAACTCAATTCAAGACGGCATTAGGTAAAGCTTATCGTCCACGACGCTACTCAAAATGTCACCAGTTACAAACTCAAATCATCAATGTGTAGCTAGAATATCACAGCACTAGTATTTCAATGGCGGTTCATACACGACGCAACCAGTCACCAACTGATTAACTAGGTCTAAATATTGCGTCAAAAATACTTAATAGAGCGATATTTAAGGATTTGATGGTTAGTCTTCCGTACCGATGCTGAAAATACCAACCTCAAGAACATTCAGACTGTGTCCGAAGATTTCGCAAGTCAGGTTGACGTTGACAGACCGGGGCAGGAAGGAGTCCTGGGAGTAGATGACGTTCTTCTCGATGTTTCCACCGATACCCAGGGCATCAATGTTGAAGGATTCTTCTTCAGAGAAAGAGTATTTCCTGGAGAAGAACCAAACTGTTATGACATGGAAGTTGCTGCTAACAATTTACTATCGTAAATAAGTCAAGACTTTATATAAAATCGGTCAGGATGCAGAATGCCTATCAGAATATTTCCTACCAATCTGTTTGAATTTAACACTTTTTTTCCAAGCATTAGTGCGATTACAATGATTATGTACTATAAGTGCACCTCTGCCTACACCTTCAGGGTGTTTGAATGTTCCCCTACTGTTTTTAAAAGTTGTCCAGAACTTGATATTATCGAACATGATGCAATAGAACCTCAAAATAATGTCTCATAATCATTCCTCTCTTTCTGTCCATCTTAAGGTTGTCTTATACAGATCACTGATTACGATAAGATCATCCATTGTATCACCCATTTTGTTTTTCTCTCTTCTTCTTCAAGTCAATGGCACAACAGTTTATTTAATTTTACTAGCACAAAACTTCGCTACTCGCCGTGGTTCTCCCCGTTATAGTGTACAATGAGAACAATAGAGTATTCTTTATATCTAAATAATTATATTATGATCATCTTACCTGACATCAGTGTTGAACTTGCTGGGCGTGCGGATGAGGCCGTAGTGCTGGCGCGCCAGCTGCTTGTCGGGGTTGGACGAGCTACGGATGTTGCGGAGGGACGTAGAGATGAAGTTGCCGACTAGAAGGGGAATACACGTTGTTAATATTAACATTTCTGTTTGCTGGCTAAGGGAAATTAGAGATGGAGTTGCGACATTGTATATTATACATTATCTAAAGATACATTGCGTTGAACAAAATGTATTGTAGGTAAAGAGAGGAAAATAAATTGTTAAGCAATAACAATTAATTGCCCAGCCTGTACATATTTCTTTTAGAGATTGTCAGAAAATGATGAACCAATAACAAGTTTTTAAGAACTAAACGTTTTTTTTATAACGTTCGTGAAAGTTACTTTGTGAGTAAAGCTTGTAGTTGTAGAGATTTAAAAAAAAAAACTCGTAATTTAATTGTCGTATAAAATAAATATCGTACAATATCAAACTGGCAAAATGTAGGTTTATATTTTGATTTTAAAATATGATGTTAGGTATAAAATGTTATTTACCTTGGTGTATAGGCTCAGAGTCCAGCAAGTTCTTGATTTCGGTGGCGGAGCCTGCGCAGGGGCAGGCGATGATGGCGAGGTAAGCCTTGATACGGATCTCAGAATCCAACTGATGGTTCTTCATGATGTCAATGGCGGTTTTCTTCAGCTGTTGAGAAAATTATAGTGTTGAGAATAGAACCAGTGAAAGTAGAAGAGTTAGCAGAATAAGGAAAAATATGAAAGCAGACATAACGAGGAAGGAAAGCTTGTAAAGAATTACGTACTTGAAATCTACAACTAATTACGAGGATAAAAACTGATTAACCTGACATTTATATGTTTATTAGTTGTGAATTTTTTTGTTACTACAAATTGGACCTATTTGCCATCGTTGTACAAATTATATTTGTATAAATCAAATCATGAAAGTTGCTACGAAATTTATAATGTGGGTATACCTACCTGTATCCTGCCGCAGTAAGTACCATACATTGTGTTTATTGATGGCAACTTTAAAAAAGTATTTTAAGAAAGCTGTTGTTGTGTTATAAGTTTTAAATCGGCAAGACTCCTCACTATTAATAATCGTATCAAACAAAACAAATGTTCTCTTAAATTTTTCTAGTCCTCTACCTTGTTAGCACAGGCATCTGCTTGGAAGGCTTCAAGAGCTGCAGCCTTAACCCTGGGCTTGACGTTGTTGTCCTGGGCACAGCGGGCCAGCTTTTCGATCAGAGAGTCTTCCAGGTGCTGGATATTGCGGATACCCTTCAGAGCTGCTACGACCTGGTGATGATGAGAAAAGTTAGAAAATAGATATAATAAAAGAAAATATTTTTTTCTAAATACCAGAAAGAATTACGATTTCAGACGGAAAATAAAAGTAAAGATTTATATTATAATTTGGTTCACTTGTGAGTAATTATGAGAATGGAACACAATCAAATGCTTCATTCATTTGAAAATGGATCCGTTAAGCTTGTTTTGCATAAGTAAGCGGCGACGTCAAACTACGGCCGCAAAATGAGCTGTTCTGAAAATACGTCCTTTTACCAAGGTTTTAAAGTTATGGAGTAAAAATGCTCTCTTTATGGATGGTCCTCATGTTTATCAATTTAATTTTACGAGTACTTTTTCAATGAAGCTGCTAGGCCTTTAAATCTGGAGCCAAATTTGCTTTATACATTAAAGAATACAAAAGTCACTTACATTGTCTTCATCAATCTTGGTCTTCGGCCTGCAGTTCTGCAGCTTGGCTCCAAGTTTGTTGCTTAAGGCGACGATGCCGTCGTTCTTGGTGTGACTGCACTTATTTTCGCGACAGAAGGCTCGAGCCAAGGCACCCACGCCGAGGTACACTTCTTTGGGGAGGTTCGGCAGGTCTAAGAGTCCCTGTGAGGAAGAAGTTGTGTTAGAATAGTTTAATATTTTTTTAGATATGTTGGAACATTTATTATAGGTACAAATATTTTGTCGATACATCCGCCACTGTAAAAGGCATACGAAAATATCTCCTTATTTTAGTGATCTTTTTGGAAGCTCAGTGGTGGACTCAATCTTTCAAAGATTTAGCGAATTTGTGTTCTGTTTCTGTCAATCATTTGAAGTTGAGACAAACAGAATGGTGTTTGAAATATGTTAAGAATATTATTATAAGAATATGTTAAGATATTATCAACCCGAACAGTATTCCTTACGAGTAGGTATATACTTATTAAAAATCTTAATGTATTGGTCTTTTTTTTTACTTACAGCAGCTGCCTTCAGTGCATCATTGTTAGCGTGCCTGGCGTTGCTCAGAGAGAGGAAGACCAGCTTCTGCTCAATAGGACCCAACTCCTTGCTTTTCAGCAGCTGGATGGAAACCTCAATGCTGTAGCCGGTACCGGCGCGGATCAACCCATCCAGGAAGACACGCCTGATATAAAAGGTGGAATTAGGTCGAAACATTCTAGACTCCAATGTTAAAGGAACTTTGCAAGTAAATCATTGAAAAAATAATTTGAGAACTTGTGACTTATTTTAGATTTAGGTATCCATTTCGGTTCCCTAGCCATTTGCATAAAATTTTAAGACATAATAATATAACATGGCATACTTTTGTTTATCCTAACTATATTTACGTTTAACATTATTTACGCATAACAGCTTACGTATAATTATTTTAAGCATATTTTCTCTAATCATAATGATGTACAAGCATAACATTCAACAGCATAAATATATTTACGCATAATGACATTAAAACATAATTTTTATAGGTGGCATAACAAATACGCGTAATATTTAACTCCTACAATGTTAGACACTACTAATCATTTATTATACAATATTGCTCTAATGAAATATGTGTATCTAAATGTCTGTAAAATATATTGGCGGTTTAGGGGTGGCCCAAGGGCCGGGTGTGTAATGGCATGGTAACGGATAGTATACGGATAGTATTAGTAGTAACTTGAAATAACGTTCACATGATATAATTTTCATATGCTATTAAACCAAATAACCTAATTTCATGAGATCTAATGTTATATTTCATATAACATTATTTTATGTTATTAGATCAAAATTTAAAAAAAAATATCATATAATAAAAATAACAATAATAACTTCATATAATTTTCAATTTACATAATGCTCTTTTTATATAACGTTCAGTTGACCTAATTTTCATATTTACAACCTCATTTAACCCAAATGATTCACCAAGAATAGAGAGGATCTAGCGCTCAGCGGCCGCTTCCGCGGCCTAATTTCATCGATATATTAAAAAAAATCGGTTGTCTGTAAAGTCGGTTTACTGACGATAGTTGAACGTGACAACGTCATAAGCCTTAAATGGAACGCCTCAGAGCGAGGTTACGCCGCATGAGAGGTAACGCCGGATGAGTCATGTTTTTTCGTGCGTGCAGCCGGCTCCATCGAATTATAAGACGTTGTCACGTCAAAAGTATATTTTAAATGAAACTAGGTCATATGTCATATTATTTCAAACGTAACCCCAAGGGCCATCCCGCCGCACCTTAACCTACTTAAAATTGGTTTCCGTTATTCCCATATTTTTTTATGACTTAACACTAATAGGCTAATACCTAGTCATTACGCCAAGTAATATTATGCGAATTAAAATTATCTTTAATAAATTATCCAATAAGATTATTATGACAACAGCAACTGTATGCCAAAAATAATTATGGCAAAAAATTATTATACCCAAAAAAAATATACCAAAACAGTTATGCCAAAATATACATATTGGTAAAAAAAAACACTATGCGAAAAAAAGGGATCCCATCTATTTCATAGAACAGAAGTTTTTCGAGTGAATCATTGTAAACCGTAAAATAGCATTTATAGTTTTTAAAATTACATCAGCTGTGCAAGGCAACCAATGAAAAGGGATTGTACGAGTATCATACAACAATAATGGACAAAAACTTACTTTTCAACGTTGTTTCCCTTGATGTGGCTGTAGACCTTCGTGAGATCATCCTTGGTGGTTGTGCGTAAGATCTGACACATTCAATATTATTAGTAGAGTTAGCGGAAACCAGATTACGTAAGAAATTAAAGATTGAAAGAAGATTGATAATAATTTGTTAGGATTTTATGGATGATAGTTTTGAGAAATTGTTACTGGTCTTCCAAGAGATAAGGATCCTTACCCTGACGAGTTGGGCGAAGTTTCCGGCAGACTTGGAGCTGGCTTCAGTGGCGACGGTCTTGGCTGTCTCCTTGACGGCGTTCAGCGCTGCTTGCATGTTGTTTTTGTTGTTGGTGACGCCTTGGGGGTTCTCGAAGATGATGGTGCGGGTCTCCGTGCAGTGGCCTGGTGGAGGAATGTTGTGGTTAGGAATTTTGAAGAGTAAGTAATGTACTGAACTTTCTTCTTTTTTTTAATTTCGGTAGTCTTTGTAGTCTTATTAATTAATTTTTTTTAGAGTTCCAATTATACGTTTATAAAGCTGGTATTTTTAATAAATCCACTAGAATATTTTTAAGTGCGGTAATTAAAATGTCGACCAAAATACATTATTCTCTATTTGTTTATGAAAACTGCATTGATTTTGATGTCGTTCAATGTTAAAAGTTGTTTTTTTGTACGTCGTGATTTAAATTAAACCGTTTTCATAAATGCTTCAAAACTTACTTGGGTTGTTAGCAGCCCTAGCTTTTCCAGTTAAGGTCAGCTTTGTGTGGACCTTAGCCCTGGCTCCATTCTCGCCCACAGAGAAGGGTCTGTACAGATATTCCTCAGTCGCATGTACCTTCTCAGGAACGCCGTTGTTGACCTTGGTTTCCACGTTCATCGAAGACTGGAGAACTTGGGTGTCCTTGATTTCCTGATGAAAAAGTAGTAGACCACTATAGTTTGTGATATAGTATAAATGATTTTGTTTTAAAGTAATTTTTTGTGAGTACCAAAATTGACTCTTAAAGCCAGTATAATTGCAGAATTGAAATTCTAGCAAATATTTAACTATTTAGAAAGATTTATGTAAAGTTGCGGACGCGCGAGATTTTGGTTTCGGCAAAAGTTCAAATTATCATGAGATTTTGCTAATTTATAATGTTTAAAATAATCTCTCTTAGTTCATTGGCGGATATTTACAGCATTTGGGTTGAAGACTCCGGTGATCAGGTCGTTCTTGCCCTGCTCGCGGTGCCCACAGCGAGACAGATCGCGGCTGCGGTGAACCAGCACGGCGCTGCCCTCCTGAGACGAAGACACTTCTGTGGGGCATGTTCCGAAGATGTCCACCTGTACGAAAAAAAAGGTTAGATTACAATCTTCAGTATCTATGTATATCAGAACGGTATAGAAGTTACTGATGTCAGTTTTGATTCGTAGCACTAAACTCTACGTAAAGTTATGTGTAATGTACATAGATAATACGAGTACGTTACACTAGCTAAAACTATTCACAAAGGATACTTCTGTGCCCAGTTTCATAGGACACGAGTATTTTTTTTAAATTACTTATTCCCCATTTACAGGTACTTGTTAATTGAAAAGTAGGTAGGATTTCCATAAAATTTTAAACTGTGTGTGTACTGTACACATTTTAAATCAAGCATGATGTTACGTTATAGTTTCTGGAAGTAAAATATTTTGCTATCGATCGACCAGTTTGGTCCTATAAATTCGTTCCTTAAAAACTTGAAGGTCTTACCTGAGTGGAAGGCTTCTGTTCTGTCTGCAGCAGTGAGATGATAGCTCTTTTGATATTGAGAGAGCGGCGGGTGTCGCCCTCTTCCGCGCAGATCTCGGCTCCCGTGCGCCCATCTTGTAAAGTGAAACGGATCGGCTTCTCAATGCCGGGCGGGCTTTGGTGTTTCTAGAAATAAATAGGAGAGGTTAGACGATACTTATAATTGTACTTAAAATAAATGATGTCAGACAGTAAAAAAGTGAATTTTGAAAGGTAAAAAGGTAGGTTTTGTAAAATTATCATTTAGTTAAGAGTTTTCTAACCATTTTTCTCTTTGCACCTGGCAAAGAGAAAAAAAGTAAGAAAATATGTCCTTAATAATTACTAGCTGGGCCCGCTGCTTCGCTCACGTGACTGTGTATTTTTTTGGTATTGTAAGTTAATGGGAACGTAAAGTCGTAGTAATTGTTATTTAAACCTTGTTCTGAGAAAGATGGCAACGAAGAGTCATTTCTATATCTTAAACATTGTAATATAAGTTTCCTTGATTATTTTGAGATGACATCATAGCATATCGATACAAAATTACCACAGAGAATTTCCTTAATATTCGGTAGTTTCAGTAATTGTGACGATGGTAAAAAAACGCTATTTTTATTTTTAGCTTATTATGAAGGTGTTATAAGATGGGGATCATTTTTACAAACCTTGCCATCAGGTCCAGAGATCACCAAGTTCTGCACAGCCAGCTCATGCACGCAGTTGCCGACGGACGCCACAGAGACCTGACCGAGCAGCTTGACACTGGTGTCTTGGTTGGAGGCTCCGGTCAGGTAGATGGTCACGATACCTTCCACGCCATAGTTGTATTTATGTCCATTCAGGAATGATTGAGTCGTTGGAGCTGGAAGAGGAAAGACAGAATAAGTATACAGAAAAAATCTGGAGTTCACAAAAAAGTTGGTGAACTCCGAGATATTGAAAAAGATTTGGTTGACAAAGAATTTAAATATCTCGTAGATAATATTTTAGAAAAGGTTAAATAACTTTAGATAAGAAAATAGCAACCCAGGAAATAATAATAACGAAGACTCAAAGGTAATTTAAATGAAAACTCATTTAAAATTACCTTTGAGTCTTCGTTCGTAATGAGTCTCTTTGAGTGAGAATCGTAATGAGAAAGATAATAAAAGAAAGGTATACTCACATCCTTTGCATCCTATAGAGCATTTATCTGAAACAAACAAAGCAGTTTGTGTCAATTACTTAATTATAATAGTTAAGAATAATTACAAACTCATTATAGGTATTGATAAGCTTCATGACAATAAGCTCTTTGATAAATGGAACTTTTGTGATGGTGAAACACAAAGGCTGTAATGGAATAGTGACAATATAATTTTAAAAAAGTTGACTAATTATAATTATAAAACCATTTAGTATTTAGTAATTTATCACGAGTGAATTGTATTAAATCATATCCATTACAGAAAGAGAAGGCCTGTGTCCCAGCAGTGAGCGTGAAACTAGATGCTATTACGGAAACTGTATTTCTAGGAATTACTTTAGATTCAAAATTACAATGGGGTCCCCACATTAGAGCTCTTTCAAGTAGATTAAGTTCAGCTGCATATGCAGTAAGAAAAATAAGGCAGTTAACTGATATAGCCACAGCTAGGTTAGTGTACTTTGCTTATTTCCACAGTATTATGTCATATGGCATTCTGCTGTGGGGATCGGCAGCTGACGTAGATTCAATTTTCATTTTACAAAAGAGGGCAATCCGCGCGATCTATGGAATGAGTCCTCGTGAGTCCCTTAGAAACAAATTCAAAGAAATTGATGTACTAACTCTGCCTTCCTTTTATATCTTAGAAAGTATTTTATATGTTCGCAAAAACTTAGGACTTTTCAAAATAAGAAGCGATTTCCATAATATAAATACACGTAGTAAACATGAAATTGTGATACCCAAATTTAGATTAACTAAAACAAGCAAGTCATTTCTTATAAACAGTATCCGCTTCTATAACAAGTTGCCAAAGTCGGTTATAGAACTTAGCGATGGAAAGTTCAAAACCCACATCAAACGTGTCCTAATCAAAAAAGCATACTATAAGATTAAGGACTACGTTGAAGACAAGGAAGTTTGGCAATAATTCCTTCTGCACATGTGGCTTCCCTGGTACCTCATTAACGGCATAACTATGTGAACGTCTATTAACTGCTCCTAAATTACGATTTTTATTTCTGTTTTTTACATACTTTGACATAACCTACAAATTTTAATTTAAAATATTTATTAGTGACTTGTGGACAGAATATTTATTCAGTTTTTTTTTTTTTACAGTTGTAATGACAATGTTGTCATTTGGTTTAAATATGTAGGTTTTTATTTTTATTACTTTAGTAATATTTTATATAGATTATTTTTTAATTTGTGAATGTGAGAACGTTGTAGGCTTAATAGACTGTAGCTTTGTAAACTATCTTTTATTTTGTTAAGTACTTGGTACTTGTTGACGGGCCTACACTGTCCTCCCATACCTATTAACACTGTAACTTATAACATTGTTAAAGCCCACTTTTTTTTAAAGAGTAACCGTGGAGTTTCTTGCCGGCTCTTCTCCATAGGAAACGACCAATTGGAACCGTGCACCTAGCTTCTGACGTTTCATAAGTGCCCATGTAGGTTTATGTGAAATAAAAAAAATTTGATTTTGATTTTGATTGAGTGGGAACATTATAGGCAGATTATGTATATCCATTACAATTTAAATAATAATAAAAATATGTTAAGATCATAAGGTAATAGGAACTGATAACCTTATGAGTATGATTTATCAGATCTAAACAAATAACAAGTGTTAGCATGTATGGACAACACATTAAATTTGGTTACTTTTACTAAATAAAATTGTCATGGTTATGTGTTTGGGTAAATGAAATTACTGCTTTAACGTAGATCTTATTCGGTAATTAAATAAAAGTTTTAAACCGATATTAATATTGATTCTTCAGTACGGAAGTCACACCTTTACACGATTTTACTTTTGAACAAAGTATTGTGTACAGAATCAGGCAGTTTTGTTGCTAGTTTGGTTCAAAATGCTAGCAAATACTTTATACAGAATATTCTAAATAATTGCTGTAAGAATCATATCAGTAGATTAAAATGTACAAATCAAACGCTGTATTATAAAGAGAAGAATAAGGAATCCCATGAAAACGATCTTTACATCAGAGACACACAAGGTAACATTAACATAACTATAAACAATATCAATACATGAGGAAAATTCTGCCAGAAGGTAGCCTGATAAGCTAAAGAAATGAGATCAGCAAGCTATCATAGAAGTAAATAGTAATTAGAATGCGTAAACAGTCGGTTCAAGGTACAATTCCGCTATTAATTTGAACATTGACAACAAAGTAGATCCCGGATCAATGGGGTCAAATGTGAACCACGCGTATACTGTATGACTCAGTTAAGATAGTGGAACATATATGACTCCGAGGCTTTCTTTCTTATGAGAGATGGAAGATATTAATTAAGTGTAATAAGTTATTTTAATTAGTGTTTTAGGAGCAGGCGAAAAGATTTTCAAAACACCAGACATCCAAGTGTTTAGGATATAAATTAAAACTTTGTCGTCCGCTTTCGTCGCAGCATCTAAAACAGATAGTCGAATCATTAACAGAAATTGTATCTTTATGAGAAAGACAAATATCCTACAAATTATCGATTATGAACATAATATTAATTTACATTCAATTAGAAAGCTTTTCTCTCTGTCTGTCTCACAAACGCAGCAACACTCTCCTCTCAACCTCGGTCCCTCTCGATAAACAGCCGATTATTCAATTTGCCCCACAGAGGGGACAAGACAGGAGCCAGAGTTTGGCGACCTGCCACAATGACCTCTAAATTAAAATCATATACGACCCATATGTCGGTCTCTGGACTGTTCCTTTAAAGTACTTGGATTTATTTCAGGTGTTGATGTAACAGCTCATGAAGTGTCAAAGAGATCAAAAGAAAACAAGTTAGAATCCTTTAAAATGGCATGGTCATTGAGTACAAACCAAGGAGGTACTAAATATTCTTTATTTATTATCTGCTATAAAGTATATTTAACATGTTTCTATTGGAATTATAACCGAATTTCATATTCGGAAAGAAGCTATAAATTATGAGGTGTGAAACACATATTTTCATAGAGAACCATGAATTTGGGTCGGTAATGTACCGGGGACGGAACCAAGCTCTTAACGCCACTTAATCTAAGAGCGATCGCTAAACTGACACATCCGTACACATGGGACTAAACTGACACATCATGGGATGCATATAATTGATGTAATGATGACGGGAGTTCGATACTTAGGATATCATTCCGGTGGATACTTGTAACATAATATAATACGTTCTATCATAATCCGAAGGATTTTGAAGGAAATTCGTAATCCATTGCTTGACGACGTAAATATAACGCAAATAGTTGAATTGTCAAAATGAGTAGCATGTGGATGCTGAGTGTGTTACGCAACTACCCGCTGCTTTTCAAAAGACATTTCTTTTGCATGAAGCTGTAGAAATAAAGTCGGACTTTGTTATTTAGTTTTAACATTTTATAATCAAAGAAGACTTTCATCCAAATCTTGTAGATGTTCTTCATTTTGGGAATTAAGACCAGTTTTAAATGTATCAGAAGACTAATGCTCTATTTTAAATTGATAACTTTCACCAGTACGTATCGTGTTTCCAGCTTTTATAACCCTCCTATCCTTTTCTTTTGACCTGTGGAATACGACCTTCACCGATTGTTATGATCTTTCCTCATCCGTATCAAAAGACCACACAACGGTCAATTATAACAAAGAACAAAGGTTTGATAAACAGACAGTTCTGATAATTTTAAGCTAAAGAGCGCATATGTTATCAATAACAGTGATATAAATAATAGTTTCATCATCGGTGCACAGTGGCCATTGTCAATGCTTTTTGGTGATAAAACGTTTTTGATAGCTGATATGAAATTATGTTAAAAATAAAGTTCATTCTAAGTATATTTTTGTAGCACAGGACTTTCTGCACGTAAACTGTTTGAAGTACAAAATATTTATATTGCCAAAGGAAAGAAAGCACACCTTACCTTGCAAAACATAATCTAAAATAAATTTCTCTACAATTTTGTTCTTTGGGAGAATCATCAGGAGGTCAGATAAGCAGTCGCTCCATGAGAAAAGCTTGGCAGATGGTGATGACGACTACAGTTATCGTGGTCATATTCCTAATCTTCTTTTATGCAAAGAGGATGAAAGAAGACTACATAAAATTTAGTTTTATTTTACGACAAAATTTACCGGCTACAGTATAATCGAGCAACAATTAAATATAAATACCTATGACTTGATACTCGTTGCTGACATTGGAAGGAGATAGTATTATCTCAGGTCAAAGATGAGTGCTATCAATGTTTACAGTAAATAATAAATGTAAACGTTATCGTGGTCGTTAACTACACTTTGTTCTTCATTATACCTAACGTGGGAGTGTTTTTGGCAGTTCGTGTTCTTTTCCTTTATTATCTGGAGAGGTTATAACCTGCGAATTGTTGGTTTGTAGGTAGAATTCGTTTTTGATATCTTTGGTACCTACATTTAAAAGTTATGTTTTGCAGGGTAAAAATGAAATCAAATCCAATTGTCCGTGTATTAAATCCCAACTGTTATTCTTTGACAGTTGTATGAAATGGCTATGACACGGCAAATTAAGGGAGTCAATATGTTTAATAGTTAATTTACCTGACTTTACGTAATTTTTTATATTTACAGTGACTTTTACGTTTAATGCTTTATTGATTTAGAGCTTCAAGATTTTCAGAGTCACCAATGTAGATGTTTATTTTATAAAACTCCTGTATTTCACGTCATAGAAAGTTTAAATGAGTTAGAATTACATCCGCGATACAGACCTGGTATTTATTGTTTGAATACTAAAAACTGCCATACCTAATACTGATTTATATTAAATACACATCATTATTGGCACTTATTTTTTTGACTCGTGTTACACAGAGCTACATTTTTATCAAATCAGAGCTTTATTTTTGGTTTCAATATTTTTTCAACTAATTAATGAATTGTCTCTAAAAATATACACAAGGACGAAGGTTATCATGTAACATCGTAATTATTAAAAAAAAGTTACCTGGATTTCGGCCCAATCATTTTTTATTTTGTTAAGTTTATTTTTGATGGGTTTATTTCTTAGCTGTACAAGTTTATTTTTGATGGGTTTATTTCTTAGCTGTGTACAAGTTTATTTTTGATGGGTTTATTTCTTAGCTGTACAAGTTTATTTATGATGGGTTTATTTCTTAGCTGTGTACAAGTTTATTTTTGATGGGTTTATTTCTTAGCTGTACAAGTTTATAAGCCAATTAACACGCTTTCTGCTAAATATGACCAATTCATCGAGATTTTGAGCAGTTTCAATAAACGACAGATTTGTTTTAAATTGCTGCTCCTTGAATAGTTTCATAAATATTTGTAACAGATACGATTTTGGTTGGGACTCAGGATTTTGTTGTCTACCTTTGGATAAAAGATATTAATGTTTGGAATACTTATGGGTAATCCAACGTGTGCATAGTTAGAAAAGCTATCTTTGGTTAAAAATTATAAGCTTTATAGTTGCGTGTAAGGAACGATATCAGATGAATTTTCGATGAAATAGGTGAGCCTTTTGGAAAATTTATAAAATATAGTTAATAAATAAATAGTAAGTAAAATAATTTAATAAACACACAATTTTATAAATACTAGCTGTGTAATCTTAAAAAGTTCCTCAATTATTTAAACAATTAATGAGGGACTTATAACTGAAAACAGAAAAGATATTTCAAAGAATGTTTTCTCAACATGCGAGAGCTTTAAGCGTTTCAGTTCTAAAAGAGCACATAGGGTTTACTTTTACACAACTAGGACTGAAAGACCAAATGTATGAAAGGACCATAATAAAATTTACTCACCATTGGCGAAAGTTGGATTCCATAAAACGGAAATTAATAATATAACACTTAAAACGCTAATACTACTTTTCCCCATCTTGTAAGGGGTGAAAGTAACACATAAAATCAGTCTTATTTATTGTTACAATAATACGTCCCTCGGCTACCTGCTTCCGTAGGTAAATGCGCCGGAGTCACCCACGACTTCCTCTTTTATAGACGTTTGAGCTCGACCAATCAGGTGCCACCAAATTGTGGGTACAAAATCTAATAAGAATATTTTGTTATTGAAGTTTATGGTCATAGGTCGATAGGTATTGTACTATTGTAGATTATGGGATAGTTTTCGCGTAAGAAGTTAGAATTTCATTTATTTTAGATTTTCGAGTGAGCAACGTGTTGGCTTGATGTCGCGTAGGTACCTACAGCGCGATATCTTTTTTTAAATAAATAAATAAATGAATGGCGGTTTCAATATAATTGTATTGATAAAATTGCACGAATTCCTTAAGTTTCTCATAATTAGTATTAAAAAAATAATAACAACGGCGGAAATCTGCAATTGTAATGATTTTCAAAATCATTAAATTATTCCCTTTTTATTTATTTGCGTAAAACATGGTATAAAAAGTTCTTACAGTACAAAAAATAGAGCGGACATGTTTTGCCAAGATTAAATATAGCATGCAAATATTTGTTATTACAATTTCCTTAGCAAAATTATTATTGGGTTCCCACCTATGAAATTGGCGTAATTTTCTCACAAATAGAGAACCTCGTCACTTCTATGATTTAAAATATTCATCAATTGCTTGGTATTATATCGAATACTGACCATCATAGACCAATAGTAAAAAAACCTTATTACTTGTAGTTTTCTAAACATAAAAAATACCTCTACTCCTCATTTTTGTTGCAGAAATTATCACTATTTGGTTTAACTTAGCCAAAAGCGCATACGCTAGCGCTTAATCTAAGTGGCATATCGTCACCTTAGTTTTGAAACATTAGTGCATAAAAGTTTTAAAACATTAGTGTTCTATAAATCAAGAAAATGTTAGTATGAAAAATGCAACTTCTTTAAAATTGTCCATACAAAACACTGATTTTATAGGTGGGACCTATTATTATATTACAACAACACTATTTTCGTTCTAGGAATTGTTTTATACTATAGAAGGAATTTAGGATTTTTTTTAAACGGCGTACGTATTTAAAACATGAATGCCTATTAAAAAAAAACTAGTAAACTAGCATATGAAGTATTTAATAGCGTACCAATGTAGTTTGGTGGTCATAATGAGGTTTTTTTTCAACCACTTTAATTTATAATCATTTTGATACAATTTATTTTTGGAAAAACTTATCAGTAGCTTTTTTTCTTTTTATTTTATCTTTCTTAGTACGGAAGCTACTTTCTTCAAAATTTTTTAATATCTTTTATTTAAACATGGGGAAAGTATTTTTCGGACTTCTTAGTAACAAACACAATATACTGTGGGGTTAACAGTAAAGATTAGGCCACCCAGTGGAAGTGATAAAAGCCGGCTAAAGGATAAGCCAATAGGATTGCCAGTATCCCCTTGATTGTGGTATTAACGAAACATATAATATATATCAAGCCAATATTTCTAATTTCAGGTTTTTAGAAGGACCAAGTTTTTTGTAAAAGATGTCTCTCGATGATCTATTGCAGTGAAATAGATCATGCATTTTATAGAACACTAGCTTTTGGCTTCGCTCGTGTGGAGGTCGGAAATTATCCTACGTACTACTGAGATAACAAGTATTCTAGCCCAGGTCACTATCCGTGTGCCAAATTTCATATAAATCCGTTCAGCCGTTAAGGTGTGAAAAGGTAATAGACAGACAGACATAGAGTTATTAAAATTTCGCATTTATAATAGGTATTAGTATAATCAACAGTTTGAACAAAAGAGAGCATGACTTTGTTGCCTTTGAAGGCAGATAGGTTCCTAATGTGGGACACAACCTGTGTCGACACCCTTTTTTTTTTGATCACGGGGTGGAATGTCCTCATGGATGTCCTCCGCCCTGGGGTGGGCGGTGGGGTCTGTCAGACTCTTACTGACTAAAAACCACCCCAGTGTTCCCTTTGCACACTTGCACCGAGGATCATGGGATCAAATGCGACTTCCGCAATCCCCGGGTGTTGACACCCTTGCAAGAACCCCTGCCCAACATAAGGTGGTATGTTCAAAGCATGGCTGGCTGTGCTGGCGCTGCCGCTGCAGCTGCTGAGACCCTCAAACAGCAGTTCTTTTGATCAGTAAAGACAATCCCAAGAAGACATTTTACCATTCCATTGCACATATCCACCAATCCGCACTATGCCGTGTGTGGTGAATTATGGCCCACTCCCTCCCATAAAGAGGAGGCCTGTGTCCCAGCTGTGGGAATAGTATAGTCTGATTATGTTAATTCAACAAAACATTGTTTATTGAGCTGTATTTAAATAAAATACTGTTTATTATGTTTTTTTTAACGGGCTCATGGCTGTGATGTTTTGTTTGATAATGGAAACCTTAACCCTTCATCGGGGGTAAAGATAAAAATACACAAAATGTGTTAAAAATAAATAAAGTGCTGTTTCCATTATAGTTCTCAACCTTTGCCCGATTTATATCTCCTAGCGTCAGTATCCTGGTTGCGATGCGGCAAAAGTGTTTTTTTTTTTTTTTTTTTCTGTGGTAGTCCGCGATCAGTTTTTACTTTTAGCGGATGAGTTGGGGGTAAACATTGGCGGGAAGAGCGTGACTCCAGCGAGCCATCTACTCCGTATTCGTGCTTAGCTCCACACAGGTGTGGGTGGGCTAAACGATGTCTTTCCTTTTAAGTAAATAAAATAAAATATATATTTTTTTTTTTCAGAAAAAACACATTTACGGGTCACAAAACAATTTTCAAAGTAAAAATGGAACATTACAGAAATAAGGGTATCGTTGGTGTCTGTACTAATGAAAAAATCATTGTATCACAAACACCAGCGCCTTCCAAACTAGGTTACATAAACTAAAAAATTTCGAACGTGCTACATGGTGAACATGTATAAAAAAAAAAAATATAAAATAAACGGTTTAAGTAATTAAAAAAATAAAATAATAACAATAAGAAACAAATTCTATAAACTACAATTAAGCCACTTATTTACTTATATTGAAATATTTGTGTGTGCACGAGAGTGCACGGGTGAGTGATTGTTTATGCATGTGTCTGTGTTTTTAAAATATCTCTATTTGAAAATTTTGAGAAGATCTTCAGTCTCCTGATAATTGAACTTTAGTAATAGGCTTTGTAATTCTTTTTTGCACTTGTTTTTGGTAAGGTTATGCATGAATGCTATTTTATTAATACGGTTGTAGAGACGAGAGCTATTTATATTAAAATTTCTACTGGCGAGAGCAGTTCTATGCGACTGTAATTCACACAGTATGTCCTTCCTGCGCTTGTTGTTCGGCTGGTATGGGATTGTAGCATGCTTACGCATGATGGTCTGAAGCACATAGAGCTGTCTTACTGTGAGTACAAAGCATTGTTGGTACAAAGTCGAAGTCGGGAACCTAATAGGCTTCTTTAAAAGCACTTTTAGGACCGCTCTTTGTGTTCTTTCCACTCGCAGCATACTAGTAGCAAACGTACTACCCCACGCCGGTATGCACTACATTAGAATAGATTGTGCTAGAGAAAAATACACAAGCTTTAATGTCTCTAGGTCAGCAGAAGATCTTAGTTTTTTAATAATGCACAAGAGTTTCCTTGTACGGGAAACTATAATTTCTATATGCTGATTCCAGCTAAAACGGGAGTCGATTTGCACTCCTAGATACCTCATGTCAGTTGTGCGTGCGATAGGTAGGCAGTCACAGTTCGGACTAGAGTGACGACAGGTGTGTGCAATGATGTTTAAGGAGTTTAATGGTTGGGACATGGAAGAACAAGAAAAAGTTATAAATTTAGTTTTTTGTGCGTTAAGCGTTAAAAGGTTGTCATTCAGCCAGGATATTATGGTAGAGAGAGCCTTTTCAGTTTCATGATAGGCTAGCTGCCAGTCTTTTACATGCACAATCAACGCCGTGTCATACGCATATGTAATAATTTTGCAGTTTTTAATTGACAGTTGACACAGGTCGTTGATGTACACCAAAAATAAGGTGTCACTGCCTTGTGGGACTCCATATGTGAGAAATTCTTCATTGCTGGTGAAATTTCCAACCCTCACATACTGACTACGTTCAGTGAGGTAACTACGAAATATGTCTAGGACCGTGCCCCTTACGCCTATTGCTTCCAGTTTGTTTAGAAGGATAGGAATTGAAACGGTGTCGAAAGCTTTTGACATGTCTATAAATACTGCTATTGTTTTTAGGTTATTATCAAAGACTGAATCGCAGTTGTGGTCAAATCTATTACAGCGTCTTCAGTTGACTTACCCTTAATTAATCCCTATTGATTTTGAGAAATAATATTTGGTTAGATAATTAGTTAGTTGTTTATTTATGAGCTTTTCAAAAACCTTAGAGATAGTTGTGAGGACTGAAATTGGTCTATAATTTCCAACACAGTCTCTATCACCACTCTTAAAAATTGGGTGAACAATGGCCTTCTTAAAAACTCTAGGGAAGGTCCCAGTAGTTATTGCAAGGTTTAATATGTGTTTTCGTACCACTTGCTCAAAAAAGTGACATTCTATGCCACAAAAAGCGAACATAACAATAGTCATTTTTAATCTGTTAAAAACAGGGAAAGAAAATTGTACTGAATTTCATTCATCCTCTAGGGGGAGAATGTGATTTAAATTTGGAATACTTACCGAAATTTATATTGAACTACATCTGTGTTTACACCATTGAGTTTGTATATAAAGCATTATACATCTTTTTGAAAAAGGAATACGCATTTATTATGCAGTTATGATTATTAAATAAAATTACGAAAACCGACGAGGCCGTATGTGCTTTTGCTTTTCCGACAAAAAAATATTAGTCTAGGAATTTGCCGCGTTTTTGTTTTCTTCAAATACATAAACGTTAAGTTTATTTTAATTTATTTTTATAAATAAGTTAATGTTCTAAACATACGTTACGATGTTAAATCAAAGCGACAGTGACAGTGAATTGTCGGATTCCATCAGTGCAAATGCTGCCGCAATTATAAATAATTTGCTTCCAACAAAATCCAAGGAAAATTATTTAGAAACTTATGAAGAATTTTCAACGTGGAGAAGTGCGAAAGGCCTATCAATTTCAGAAGCAGTACTTCTTGTCTATTTTGATTATTTATCCAAGACAAAGAATCCGAATACACTTTCGTGCATATAGTCAAAACTGAAAATCAAACACAGCATTGAAATAAATAGATTCACGAAATTACTGGATTTTTTAAAAAGAAAATCAGAAGGGCATTGCGCAAAGAAGTCTAAAATTTTTACGACTCAAAATGTGGAAAAATTTCTTAATGAAGCTCCTGACGAAAATTTTCGGGCCACAAAAGTAAGTATACATGATTTAACTATGAATATTTCGTATCTTAGTAATGGTAATTATTCTATATGTTTACCTGTTTTTTATCTTTGTTATAGGTGGCCTTAATTTTTGGACTCAGTGGTGCTTGCCGCGGATGTGAACTTGTAAACTTAAAGGTGGAGGTCGTTGAAAATCATTCCAATGAGTTACTGCTGATTAATGTAAAGGAAACTAAGACAAAGAAAAATCGGTCATTCATTGTACAACGACACTACACTAAAATCATTCATAAATACCAAGCATTACGTAACCAACATGGAAAACAATAGATTTTTTATAAACTATCGGAATGGGAAATGTACTCGACAAGCCATCGGCAAAAATAAAATTAGCAATATGCCAAAGGAAATTGCTAAATATTTAAAACTTAAAGATGTTAAACTCTACACCGGTCACTGCTTTAGAAGAACTTCGGCGACTTTCTTGGCGGATTCAGGGGCGGATAAAAAGACACGGTGGTTGGAGCTCTGATAGAGTAGCTGAGGGTTATATCGAAAGCTCAATGGCGAATAAAACCATATTAAGCAGTCAAATTAACAAAAATATAAAACTTAATCCATCAGAGCCACAACCATCAACTTCCGGCATCTTATCTTCATCCGTAACTCACGAAGCACCACCACCACTATCTCCGACGTATACTATCTACAATGAAACGCAAGTTCCTCAGACGCAAGAACAGAAGAGAAATACTCAAATCAACTCATCAACAATAATGTACCAAACAAAAATGTAACTCTCTCTCTATCAATAATTGGACCAATGTTTCGAATGTTAACTTTTACTTTTAATTGTCATTATTTTTAATAAATGCTATCTCATATTATTATTGTGTTATTTTTTTCGCAAATGGTACGAAAAGTAGAGTATTTTCCTCGGTGATAAAGCTGTCTTAGTCTTGGGTGAACTTAAATCCCTCGCTACACTCAGGACTCGTTTTTTAACACCCTCGCTACGCTCGGGAGTAAACCTCGAGTACTTCGTTACGCTCGCGATTTAAATCGTCATCCGCGAAAGAAGACACTGCTTTATCCCCTTGGTTAATGATCTATTATTTATTACAGGAATTAAGATGCTGTTAAGTCTTTTACTATAGCTTCTTGTTTTCAGTGCGGCAGCCAAATCGTTGGGGTGCCTTTCCAGTCTTTCCTGGTATTTTGTTGTGATGTGTTTGATCTCGTCTATGACGGTATTCATTGATAACTCCTTGTGTATTTCAGCGTTCGTGACAAGCCAAGGAACGCCACTAATTGACCTCAAAATAGAATTTTGCATTCTCTGTATGATGCTAATGCTTGAGTTACAGGCGCTGCCCCAGAGTTGAATACCATAAAGCCACACTGGCTTCAAGAATACCTTATATATTACAAGTTTGTTGTCGGTACTCAGTTTACTGTTTCGTCCCATGATCCAGTGTAAGTTCTTGTAACGGATATTAAGTTGGTCTCGCTTGGTCTTAAGGTGTTTCTTCCACGTTAGGCGTCGGTCAAGATATAACCCAAGGTATCTTACGCTGTCGTGGTGGGATAGTGTGACATTCTCCAGGTGTACAGGCGGACAGTCACCTTTTTTTTAAATTTAATGGCATCTTCTCGTTGACCTTGAGAGGTCGTAATTACTTAACCGGACTATCCTGTGGGTGCCTTAAGCTAGCTTTAAGCCTCCAGCCAGGGGCTACTATTACTAAGCGACTACACGCTAAGGGCAACCCCTGTGGGATATGAACCTTGGCTTAGGGCGTCGCTGGGGTTGCGCAGTCTGCTGGCCAGCTACCTGGAGGATAGCGCGACCCTCCTGGTGGATAGAACTGGCCAAGTCCGGCAGTACGCCGTTGAGGCCGGCGTTCCGCAGGGGTTAGTCTTGGGACCTCTCATTTGGAACGTCGGCTACGACTGGCTCTTGCGGGGAACTCTCCTCCGAGGCACGAGTGTCGTCTGATATGTGGATGACACTCTCCTCACCGCCCGGCCCATGGCCCTCTACGGAGCTCCCATCTGGGAGGACTCCCTCCGCAGGAGGGAGAACGCCGCGGCCTTGCGGGCACCCCAACGGGCCATAGCCCAGCGTGTGGTGCGGGCCCATCGCACGTTGGGCTTTGCGGCAGCATGCGCTCTGGCCAGCACCCCTCCTTGGGAACTCGAGGCGTACCCACGCCTCGAGTTCCCAGCGTGTGTCCCAGCTCGCCAGAGTGTATGAATGGACGGCGGGGCGGAGGGCGAGAGGAGAACGCCCAGCCCCGGAAGAGCGGGCTGAAGTCCGGCGGGAGGCGAAAGACGCCATCGTCGTCCATTGGACGGGGGACCTCGCCACTGCAGCCTTCGGCCGCCAAACCCTCGACACGATTGGGCCAGTTCTGCGAGACTAGCTCGAGCGGTCGCACGGGTTCCTCTCGTTCCGTCTGGTGCAGGTGCTGTCCGGACACGGTTGTTTCGGATCGTACCTGCATCGAATCGGACGGGAGGAGACAACGTCGTGCCACCACTGTGGCGCGGCGGAGGACACGGTGCAGCACACCCTCGAGGTGTGCCCATCGTGGTCCGAGCCGCGCCACAGTCTGAACGCGGTGATCGGACCGGACCTCTCACTCCCCGGCTTGGTTAACGCCATGCTGAGGGATGACGGGTCCTGGGCGGCAGTCGCCTCCTTCTGCGAACACGTCATGTCTCAGAAGGAGGCGGCAGAGCGCACGCGGGAGGACGATCCTGCCGCGGCGCCGCTCCGAAGGCGGAGGTGGGGTCGAAGAAGACGTCAGTTTGAACGTCACCTCTGACTCCTCCCAGGTGGAGGCCAGCAGGCAACGGGTAGCGGGGGCACCCTTAACTGTATTGCACAGGCCTCCACCAGTGTCGGACGGGAATGGCCAGGTGTTCCCGGCCATTCCCGTAGCCCCCCAGTAACGGGGGGGCATGAGGGGGATGGTGTCATGCGCCGGGAGGGTTGTGGAAGAAAAGGCTGAGCCGTTATCCCATGGCCCTCCCAACATGGCGATGTGGGAACACCGCTGAGTTTTAGTGGGTATACTGTAGTGACAGGAGTTCCACATACCCCGACTCGTCCCCCGACGAGCGGTGATGCGTAATGCATTTCTCAGCGTAAAAAAAAAATGAAAAAAAGGGCGTCGCTGGGGTAGGACAGCAAGTTTGCACAGGCCGGATCAGTTCTGGATGATTATTATTATCGGGGGTTATTAGCCGCCAAAAGTGCTGTTTCCAAAACTTCTTATTATTATTATCAGCGACGCGTGTTGTGTTATTAAGCAGTCTAAAGTATTTATCGATGGATGTGTATTTATTTACATCTTAATGTTTGTATACATGTGTATTTTAATTATTTAGTGATTGGTTAAATACTCTTACACGTGGTGACCAACTTTGTATGTACCTAAGACTTGTAAAATTTTGAGTCAATATAATTAAGTACAGAAGGCTTGTGGCTAAGTAATAACAGCCGCACGGGTCGATCGATCAGGTTAAGCTACGCTTGCCACGGTTGGTTCTTCGATGGGTGATCATCTTTACATATCAAGACCCTCCGTGCCTCAGAAAGCAAGTTAAGTCGTTGGTCCCGGCTGTCATTCGTGGATGTTTGACAGTCGTTACGGGTCGTCAGAATCCCTAAAGTCTGACAACCAGTCTTACCGAGGGGTATCGTATTACCCAGTAACTGGGTTGTGGAGGTCAGATAGGCAGTCGCTCCATGTACAATTAATACTGGTATTCAGAAAAAACAGACTACTTCTTCAAAGCTATAATGCATAAAACTAAGGACGGCATTAGTTTTACGACTATAAATAGTCAGTTCTGCGCGTTCGTATCCACGGACCAAAAATGGCGTATGAATAAAATTTAAACTACTTGAAAATTATATATATTTTAGTGATATTTATTTTGAATATGTATGTACTTACATACATATTCTTTTATTGAATAACTAACGTTAACTAATTTCAATTAGTGAGTACTATTTTTTTGATTTTATATATTTTGTTTACTCTATTACTCTTACACACGTTGTCTACTTTCCTATCGCAGGTATGCTGGAAGAGATTTCTTTAGAAATTAGCATCACCTTTGTAAGTATTTTTTTGTTCCTTTCTTCTTGTGTGTACATAAACAATGAATTAAATAAATAATAAATTCGCCCCTGGTTTTCCTGAAATAACGGATTCCCTGTTAATCCCTCTGTGGACCATAATAGGCCGAGTTTATTGATGGAGGCTTTAAAGGGGACCCCTTTAAATAATATCTATGGACCCTCCCCAGTATTTTGATAGGCTTAAATAAGAGTGGTTAATGCTTTTCTTACAAGGGTCGTACAGATATATTTATCAGCAATTTTTATTGAATTAAGCCTGGAGTAGTAATGATGTCAGCATACTGGAAAGATAGTGATTGTTAATTTTAAGTTTGAACTATAAATGAAAAACCGGCCAAGTACATGTCAAACTACGCACAACGAAGGGTTCCGTAGCTGGAATGAATTTATCCCAAGAACACACCTAACATTGTAGTTGAAAAACATGTTCTCCCGTACATTCCAACTGCAAATTAATGTAAGTTTGTGCGCACAATATTGAGAGATGTACCATGTTATTTTAATATCATAGACTTCTTACAGGTTTGCCTCTAATCTATAAATATAGAACTATAATATTCTATATCTTTTTCAAAATATTAGGTTCTGTAGTTTCGGAGATAATGGGAATGGTAAATTTTCATATTTTCATCTATTTTCAAAATTATTTATATTAAAATTATTAAAACAAAATATCTCAAATCCAAGCCCTTTCATTTGATTAATGTTACTTTTTCTTAATTTTCTTATTTGCCTCGCAAAGGTTACCCTCATATTAAAAATTAATTAATTTACTTTACACGTCCGTGTTTGGGTAACAGAGATTCATAATTATGTGAACCAAATTTCAATAAAGGTTCCAGTTTTACATTCGGACGTATAGAAAAGCCAAGTGCGAGTCGGACTCGCAAACGAAAGATTCCGCACCACAATACAATATTTAACATTACATTTTTTTTTATTATTGCGGCCTTAGTAGCACACACTCTGTGAAAATTTCAAGTGTCTACCTATTACGGTTCAAAAGATACAGCCCTTATGACTGACGGACGAACAACGGAGCCTTAGAAATATCGTCTCATTGATACCCTTTGGGTACGAAACCCTTAAAAGTCCTATCATTAGCGTTCAGTTTCAATGCGTCGCCGTCGCACAGTGGATCGTCCCCATACAAGAGGTGTGACATAGAATCAAAAATTAGAAAAGCATTTAATAAAAATAAAATAAATATACAGTTGCATTCCTCTATTAAAGAACAACAAAAATTGTTACCACGCTTTTTTATGCGTGCGCTTGCGTTTTACAGCTGATTTAAATTTTCGTAAGCATACCACTGATGTTTGCAAAAAAGCATACCGCAATTTAGGGTTGGTCTTACGGCTAGGAAACCAGTTCACGAACATCAGTGCGCTGAGGGCATTGTACGAAGCGCTTGTAAAAAGTCATATGGAATGCAATGCTGTCGTCTGGTCGCCACATGATGCCAAGTACAAACTTATGCTAGTACGTATTCAGAACAAATTTGTGAGATTCCTGTACCTAAAGCAGTATGGTGTGTATCCAGGGTATCCACTGTTGTATCCTACTTTATTTGTGCTGGGCATGGTAGGCTATACTAAACTGGAAGTAAGAAGGGAAGTAGCACTCGCCACTTACTTATTTAAGATTATGCGTGGTAAAATACACAACCCAGGCGTTCTACGCACGGTTGGGTTGTGTGTACCTGATGGGCACGTGGGGCGACGGAGGCGGCCGCCGCTGCTGTGGGTGCCGCCCGCTCGCACCAACCTGCTGCAGCACGCACCGCTAACGCGCGCCCTGCATGCGCTCAATATGGTGTCACAACAGATTGACTGCTTCAATTGTTCTCTGAGTGAATTCACACGGGCCGCAGTTTGTAAAATAACTATTGGTTGTTCATAATAATATATGTAACTAATTGTAAGTCTAATATTTATTAGCTATATAACTACACTATTGTATTAGGTAAGCCTGTGATGATAGTTGTATGTGTTTTTAAATAAATAAATAAATAAAATTATTTGACCAGCACTTTCGGAGCGATTCGATGAAAACTGTTATTTTTGTATGGAAACGAACACAAAAATGTCTGTATCTCATGATTCCCTCCTTGTTTCGATTTGCGGTTTTCACTACTGTTATTTACCTTTCTTCAAGGATACATGGTGCCCCCAGAGTGCTCTTTCCGAGATATTTTGCCTATATCTTAGTTATTGTATTCCTGCATTTGCGAGTACTTTAATGACTTATGAACGCTTTTGTTGCCAATATATCTTCATAGTCATGAATATCTTTATGATTACGAAGAGCAACATAAAGATCTAGATGAGTAGAAAATCCATAGAAAGCTATAATGACAACCCTTGGTAGAGGTAATAATTACAACTGAACTATATTTGCAAAACACACTAAAATATATAGGGCAGCAAGTTTGCAACTAGCAATGAATTTGATATGCTAATGATGACATGATCCAATCACAATGCAGAGCTTAAGGGCTGTTAACATAGTAATTACAATAACTAATTAGATTAAGCAGTACTGGTAGTCGTTATTTAATGATTCATTAACGCTTTTGTTATATTGCAACAAAAGCGTTGATAAGTCATTAAAGTACTCACAAATGCACCTGTTATTTAAGGGACTACTTAGTGATGACATATTCTCAGTAATAAGTATACTTAATGTACCTCCATTCCATCAGGAATACAATAACAAAGATAGGTACTATAGGCAAAATATCTCGGGCACTCTGGGGGCACCATGTGTCCTTGAAGAAAATGTGGCATAAAATGAGTAAATAACAGTAGTGAAAACCGCAAATCAAAACAAGGAGGGAATCATGAGATACAGACATTTTTGTGTTCGTTTCCATACAAAAATAAGGCATGTATTTAACGCAGCGACAAATTAATCGGAATTTGGGATTAAAAAATAATGAAAGCCGGTAGCAAAAATAGTAGGTTAGCAGCTACAGCGAAGTATTATTTTAAGTAGAAAGTAGCAGCTCAATAATCAGTTTTTAGCTTTATTTTAATTTAAACTGGCATCGAATTTTTGTTTTGGTAACTGAATTTACCAACAATAGAGGGGATCTGGCGCTCGGCGGTCGCTGCCGCTTGTTAATGGTTACTGTTCTAACCTAACCTAACCCAAATGATTCAATAACAGTAGATGACTTTGCAGCGATTAAGAAATAATATTTAATCGCTGCCATGTTATTTTTTTTGCAGCAAATAATTAGTCGCCCTTTAAGTTGTAAGTCGCTTCGAAAACCTTAATTAAAATTCACAAGCTAGCACTAAAATATAATGTATGTACAAGTAGCGGAAGAGCTCATTGGGCACCAAAAAAAATTGTATTCGGAGTGGGACATTCAGAAAAATGAAGCTAGTTGATCATTCCAAAGCGTTGCAAAGATTGCAGAATAACTAAAAGAGTTCCTGCCTGCACGAGATGAGAAGAAAAATGTTACACTTTGTCGTGTTAGAAAATATGTCGTAACATGCAAAATATTATTATGTAGGTAATTAGTGTTAAGTAAACAGATAACAGTAACTACTAAGTAATTGAGTGACTAATCTCTAAGGTCAAGCATTTGGAGCATCAAAACATCCTACTGAACTGTTACTAGGTTCAAAAGATTCCATGAATATTGTAGCTAATTATGTCAAAGTTTATTTGTTTGTTTATCAAATGAGTTCTTGTAGCCCTGTCCGAGAAACATGTTTGTGTTACTTAGGTGTAGACATTTCAATGAATGGGAATCTAATTCACGACCTTTTTTTGTCGATTTGATTATGTACCACATCATGGCTTTATTTTCAATGTTAAAATTAAGTACTAAATCACATAGTATGTTTGTAGGTGTTGCCCTCAAATACTTCGGCTATGTCTCGAGGTGTGAGGGTGACTCTATAGAGCGCCTTGTCATGCAAGGTAGAGTGGAGGGCACTAGACCACGCGGACGCTCACCCATGAGATGGACTGAACAAATTAAATCCGCAGTGGGTGATCCCTGAGTGCACTAAAACCACCAAAAATCGTAATGGACGGCGAGAAATCGTGAGGCAAATCACGTCAGCCCCTAGACATGAAACTACATGAAGACCACAACCACTCTCACAAGAGTGCTACGAAGAAGTGTTTGACGTTCAAAGGTGCCCTTTATGTGCCTATTTGAAATAAACAATTTGGGACTTTGAAGGAGAAGAAGTAGGTACTGACTAACTAACATTTTTACCATCTGCATAGGTAAGCTATTTTCATATATAGTTCGTGCTACTGCAACCATGAACTAGAGCTATAAACTACAATGAAAAAGATATACGGTAATCCCAAAAATATACCCAGAAAGTTAGTAAGTGAGGTTTCGCCGTACATTCAGATAACCCCATTGAAAGGTTGACAAAATATGTTTGGGGGCGCTTTTGTCCCTATTTTTGGAGTATTAATGTAGGTAGATAATTGGGGTGTTGGGGTTAAACGTTGAGTGAGTGTAGGGTTAAGAAATATTTGGTATGTCATGCTTGTATTAGGTAGCATTTCATACCAGGACCCACATGTTATAACAACGTGTTGTCCTGCTTGAATGATACATCCTACCTGTACTTGGAGTGAAAAGTATGGCTCCCAGCTCCCACTATCATCAGAGCGTCTACAGACAAAATCTCACTTGCACAAATTCCCAGAACTTATCACCAGATAGAGATTGAGGATTATCTGTAACGCTTATCATAATCAACGAAATTAAAAGGACAACTATCAAAGCTAAATAGGTTTTTCAAGTTAACGAGTAATAGTCGACCAACTTACATTTGCATTTGGAGAATTGACCGTGACGTATATGGTGTATGGGAGAACATGTTTTTCAACTACAATGTAAAGTTAATTTTTGAGATAAATTCATCCCAACCACAGAACACTTCATTGTGCGTGGTCCGACACGCACTTGGCCGGTTTTTTTAATAAATAGAATCATTATGAAGTAACATCAGTGAGACTCTCAGACCCGAGTGTCAAGCTCTAATTAGTTATGTTGTTTATGTACACTACACAAGTAGTAGGTATATTATTAATTAAACGCTAACGTCTACAATAGTTATAAGATAGTTAATTTGTTTAAGTTTTGAATGTAAACTTAGTTATTACATAAAAACGTGTAAGTACTTAACTACAAGTAGTTGTTCCGGGTCTGGCTGTTTGTGTATGTGAGTTTAAATGTTTGTAAACGCACCCACGATACAGGAGAAATTCCTAGTGTGGGGCAACGTTTTTTATAAAAGAAAGAAAGAACTAAGTATAATCGGATACACGATTTGAATTCGCTACTTACAATATTCAACAAGATTGATTATTGCCAGCAGTGCCCAGTTCTCAACTATTGGCAGTAGGGCTTGAAAATGATATCTATATTTGCCGATAATACCGATTTGGCTAATTTTGATCTTGAAATATTTGTGGAAGTTCAGGGAAGGTTTAAAAGGTGCGAAAAAAAAAAGTAGGTAGGGTAGGTAGGTAGGGTAGGCAGGTAGTAGGTAGGTAGGATAGGCAGGTAGGCTAGGTAGGTAGGGTAGGCAGGTAGGGTAGGTAGATAAGGGAGGGTAGGGTAGATACCGCTACCCGTGCGACGCCGGGCCGTGTAAAGCTATTATGATATAGATCTGAAGACTTCTATGTTTTAGAGTACTAGTGTAATATAGGCTTAATGGTGCCGACCGATCTTTGTTCCAAGTTAAAAGACTAAGGGCGAATTTCAGAAATGAAACTGAACGCGATAAGCACAATCTAAACCGCGTTCAAGAGCGGTCAGTGCCATCATTGTTGTGGAATATTAATATTAATAATTAACAAATACCTTCTTCCGCTCGGTGCGGGATACTTTACTTTACTTAGTGTCAGACTTTTACTGACTAAACCCCACCCGTGTTCCTTCAGATGCCTGTGTGCCAGGGCCACGATATCCCTTTCGCACAAAGTCGCAACCCTGGCAGGCATTGGCCCTACCGGACCCCGTCAGTTGGTGCTGATATCTTTTTTAAGGGACGTGTACAACACAACGCGCCGTCGACCCGGGCCTTGTCCTTATCGAACGGCGAGCTACCCATCGCTCACCGTCCGCAATCACACGCCTACGGTGGCCGGGAATCGGCCTGCGACTCCCGACGCCCGGGGCGTCTCCCGCGGTGACTAGGGGCTTGAGGGCGCCAATTCTGTCTCTCCCTCACGCGCTCCGCCTCCTCCTTTGCTAGCATTACTGCTTCGCAGAAGGATGTGACGGCCTTTCATGCACACTCGCTCCGAACCAGGGCCGGACGCGAGAGATCGCCGCCGCCGATCGCGTCCGCGAGGACACGGCGGTGCTCCGCCCAAGCCGGGCAGACCTCCACCGTATGCTCCACCATGTCCTCTAGGCGATCCACACAGTGGTAACACCCGGGCGTTTCCTCCAGTTTTATCCTGAACAGGAACCGCCCAAAGCAACCGTGTCCGGTGAGGACCTGCGTCAGGCGGAAGGTGAGGACACCGTGGCGCCTCTCTAGCCACTCCTCAAAGAGGGGTCTTATCTCCACAATTGTGGCGTGCCCAGTATTTGGATTGAGTTCGATGCAGTTATCGTGCTTTACTCAAAGTTTTTTTTTATTGAACAGGTCAGCCTAGAGCTTGATTCAGACATTCAGACACAATCAGACAGCTATTTCGTATAAACAGGAACGAAACTTCGTGTTATGGCTAGTTTACACGTCTTTGTTTAGTAGTTACCTTAACGTTACTTGTAGAGGACATAATGAATTTAGTTGTTCTTATTTAAGCTATAATTATTATGTATCATGGGAATATCTCTCAACCGTGCGGACTAGTTAATTGAAAGTACAATTCGCACGTGTTGCCGAGTGCAGTCCACATCGAAGGGTCGCTTCTCGAAGTTGTGAAGGAGTATGTCTACCTAGGGCTATTTATCCAGGTCGGTAGACACTTTGAGAAAGAACACACATACAGTTAGGTTTGTAAGCGTTTGGAAAACTCCGTCAAGTCTTCTCGTCACTTTTCCGCAGTGTCTAAAGGTCTTCAACAAGTGCGTCCTGCCCGTCATGACATACGGTGCCGAAACGTGGACATTGACAGTCGGCCTGGTCCACAAATTCCAGGTCGCCCAGCGCATTATGGAGCGGGCTATGCTCGGAATCTCTTTGAAGGATAAAATTATGAATGAAATTATCGGGAAAAGATCCGGAATTATCGACATAGCTTGCAGAGTAAGCAAACTGAAGTAGCGGTGGGCTGGCCATGTTTGCCGAAGGACCGATAGCCGATGGAGCAAACGAGTCCATTTAGAAGGTGGCTGAGTCAGACTGGATGCGGAAGGTGGAGGACAGGGTGTTGTGGCACAGCCTGGGAGAGCTCTATGTCCAGCAGTGGACTGCGATCGGCCGAGTTGATTTTTAATTGATTGATTTGATTTTATGCTAGATGTTTTACAAAAATCAATGTTTTAAACAGATGATATCACAGATATCTTTGGTGTTCAAATCCAGTTTTTTCAGCTTCACTTGGGTGGTCCCAAGTGACAAAATAAGAAACGAATAATTATGACAAATTGTAAATTGTAGCACAATTATTAATCACATGCGTAAGATAGCGCCTGTTTATTGTTCAAGAACATTGCTCCCCCGATACGCAGGAAACGAATAAACAACTATTTATTATTCTTTGTTCATGATTCTTATTTTTATATATTGAGGTTGTTTTTGAAGCTAAGTTTAGATGCAGGGATGACTGTGCACATTCGTTGCTAAGCAGTTCTTGGGTTCGATTCACAGGTCATTTATACAGACACTACGTTATCCGGCTCTTCTTCACAGGGATGCAATGGTAACATGTCAAAGTTAAGTTGTTTAAGTTACATCATTATATTAATACGTGAATCGAAAACTTTACCCCTTTTTACGAAAATTACGCGGAAGGAGGAGTCTAATATTTTTATATAATATGCATTAGAAATTAATTCAAAAAACCATTACACACTGCGTTTGACACACACACATACACACAGTAAGCCACAGAGTACATTTGTATAAGCATAAAGTTGAAATTGGAATAAGTATTTTTTAATACCATGGAATAGTTAGTAGAGGGGTCGAATTTCGACCAGTAGGCGACCACTAATACCAGGATAAATACTCAGAGAACTAAGCAAAGAAGACATTTAAACCTTCCACAATAAATGGTATGTATTATGGAGAAATTCGGCTTTGTAAAGTTTACAAGATCTAACCGACTTATGTAGATTATGCTCGTGAAGAATCTTTTTTGCAACAGCCACCACTGGAAATTGTGTCAGGTTTTGTCTTTATTTGGGGATACTTTAACAATCATTATGATGTAGTTCCTTTTGTCTCAGATTTTGTCAAACGTCCCTTAGCTCGTAGGTTAGTTTCTTTTCCATACCGGAAGAGGCAATTTTGTCTATTGAGCTTTGAGACACGAGTGGCAATAGCTTGCTCTATCACGAAAAGGTATCAGCTTGTAGGAGAATAGCTCATAGCTATACTGGACAGATTACCCAGTCAACGTTGTTAAAAACAGGCCTGACTGATGCGCCGGAATAACATAAAAGTGTAGGCATTTGTAGAGGTTTTCTTAAAGCACCTCTGAACGAGTTTTTCATAATACTGTGTGAATAATAAGAGTCTCTTCGTTCCAGCGTCGAAATTCCAACAGTACGCTTTAAAATAGGCATTAAGTTAGGTGTCAAAAAGTACAAACGGGCATAAAAATTCACCGGTTACCTAACATAGTTATAAATTTTAAATTCTACATTACACACAATTTCTTATCACTAGTTGAAGAAGTCAACTAAGTAAACTGAGTTATGTTACGTGCTGATATCTGACTCGAATGTTAGAAAACTTTGAACCTAAACACGAACACGTAGTTCTAAAGAGGTTATCTACAAAAGGTAGGTAGTTACGTCAATCAAATTCAACAATTAACTGGAGAATCAGTCTATAGGCGGTAGGCTTTCAGAAATCAAGGGTTATGTTGGAGGAACTGGAAATTAGAGTAACACAACCGGCCTATAATGTTTCCAAGGCTGGATCAGTGTGGTGGTGTGTGGGGTGGATATCTTCGAGAGGGAGTGGGCCGTAATCCACCACGCGGGACCAGTGCGGGTTGGTAGATGTCACAATCATGCCTTCGAATTTTTGGTTTTAGGACATGCCGGTTTCCTCACCATGTTTTTCATCTCCGTTTTGAGAGCAGTGGTGACGAAATTATTTACACAACGTAAATCGCCTGCCTGTGTTCGAACCCACGGCCTCCGAAATTAGAGTGCTCATTGATTAAGTGCCTGTTCTCAAAATATGCCTCATTAACAACAGCCAATTAACCCAGGTCCTAAACGGATAGATGGGCAACACTTGTTTCTTTAGATAAAAGTACTGTAGGTATCTAATATCTATATCTATTCTATAAATAATTAAAATTAAAGTCACTTTTCGTATTTGTCTGTGCGACCACGTTGTTCTTCCAAATCACGCAACCGATTTTGTTGGGTCTTTCAGCATTATAGAAAACTAGCTGCGCCCCGCGGTTTCACCCGCGTAAGTCTCGATCCCGTGGGAATATCAGGATAAAAAGTAACCTATATCTTAATCCAGGGTGTCAGCTACCTCCATACAAAATTTTATCAAAATTGGTCCAGCCGTTTGAGCGTGAAGAAGTAACAAACATACACACACAGACAAACACACACTCACAAACTTTCACCTTTATAATATTAGTGTGAAGTGTGATGTGATGATGTGATTGATTCGGGAATGTTTGTAACTATATAAATATTATGTAAATATATATACAAATATTAAACTGTCGTATAATAAAGAAATCACGACGCTTGTTAAACCTTACAAAGCTTACACAATCAGCATATAATGCACTGCCGGGAGTCAGGCGTCCTCTCGGTGAGAGGGAGTGGGCCCACCACGCGGGCCCAGTGCGGGTTGGTAGATATTACAAAGCATGAGTAGTATACATTATATACTCATAATAAATGCAATGAGTTTGCTTCCGAAATATGTGCGGTCACCTTAGCAAGTTTCCAGTGGAACTTTACATAATAAACAAATATCTTTTTGCAGACCATATTATGATCCATAACATTGCATTGTTGCTCTCTGCATCATTTGCTCAGATGGTGGTCTTTGAGAAAGTAGGATACCGTACTCTTTGACTTTGCACTACACCAAAGCATGCAAGAATAATAGAAATAATGAATGAATTTCCCTTAGCAATCGATTCGCTTAATTAATTATTGTAACATAACAAATTGATACAACATTGATTGTTAAAATAAAACAACATTGTATTTAGTGTGTTTTGCAGTATTTTATCTAATTGCTGCCGGATGCGATGCACGTGGTGCTTCTCGACATTCATTATTATTGAAGAAATTATTAGTCATTGAAATGATTATTGATTAATATATGATGCGTTCAAGGTTTTACTTTGCCACGGGTTAGGAGACGTTGACCTCTCGTGGCTAAAGGCAGGAAATGACGGATGGATGTCATCAGAAATTGAGAAATGCCCAAGAAGAAGAGTGAACATAGAGTAGGTACAAGAAATAAGTACCTTATACACAAGTCATTTATTTCTACTCGTTTTAAGGTAGCATTGCAATTTTTCAACTCAAGGTGAATCCGCAGCTGTAGCTCGCGTAATTCAACATTTCTTACGTTTTTGCAATTTGCAGATCAGTGTCAGGTTCTATCTTGAACACAATATGATTCGCGGCTGTAACTGATAATTATATATTTATAGAATTATTATCATTAGAATCATTAACACGTCTCTTTAAGTTTGATTTGTTCCACAATGTCTAAATCTAACTTAGAAAGATGTATTCATGATTTTAATAATTATAATTCTGTAAATACATATCTGTTTTATTCGTGAATCATATTTTGATCAAGATGCAACCTGAACTTGAACTGCAAATTGTAATAAAATTAAGAAAATCACGGGCTACAGTTGCGGATCCACCTCAATAGGGTATTACGCCCATTTTTGAAAAGTGTCTCAATTAGATTCTATAGTGCTAATGAACCACTAAAAATTCACAAATTTTTTATTCAATCGTTAAGTGCCATAAAAATGCATTTAAGTTATGAATTTTTCAAATTTCGCGCGTAATTTGACAAAAACGCTGGACGCCATATTGCTCTGTGGTCAAGACGTCAGTTGGCTGTGTAAAAAAATGCAGTGATATTTTGGTTGGTACGCTCATAGTTAAGAGTTGACACTTCTACATAGCCGTATGACGTAATAACATGGCGACTACTATTTAATGGTGTTATGAAACAGATTAAAAAAGCTGAAACCTTTAAATTTAATTTTAAAATTTAGTTTGCAATTTTATTAACTAAAACTAACGTTTTCCGACTGCTTTCTGCCTAAGCTATCTCAATAATTTATCTTTAGATTTTTCTCATATAGAGTAAAATACCCTATTCCATTCTATTACTGGTACAAGTCGCCTATATAGCGTAGGCCTCCCCCAAGTCTCCAAAGGTTTCTGTTTCGTGCTGCTTGCCAACTTGCTTCTACTCTTTTGTAAAACAAGCTCTGTGGAGAACAAGCAGTCTATTGGACGAACAAACTGAGTACGTACAATCGACAATAATGTGCCACGTTGGACGGTTTTATACATAAGTGACCGTATAAGTATAATCTTTGTCAGCTAGGAATCGATATCCGAACCTTATGCTTGTTACTTGGTACTTTAGACTACTAGAGCTTGTGGGATATATCCATAATGTTTAAGAATTAAATTAAATCAATAAATAAAGTATGCTAGTGCTCTTCAGTGCCACCCACTGGTCGAAATTCAACCCCCTCTACTTACAATCTATATAGTACTTACTAATTCCACGAGGACACTAATACCATGCTATTATAACAACTACTACTTTGTGTATTTACTAATTCCATGCTCAAGCTGTCTTTTTTGTCATCTATCTATCTTCAAGACATGAGGCCCTGGTAGGTACGGACGTGGTGGCGTGTGGTTCAAACGTATGGTAGTGTGTGTAATGTTTTTTTTTATTAATTTAATTTATTTCAAATGCACCAGACGGCATGACGATATACGGTGGGACGCAACCTGTGTCGACACCCTTGCGCCATCTCATATTCTAAGCACGGCTGGCTGCCATGCGCTGGCTCCGCTGCGGCTGCTGAGACCCTCAAGCGGTGCAAATACTGTAATCTTATGGTAACCACAGTTTTGAAACGTTTGGGGTCGAAACGCTGGGGTCATGGGGCCCGAGTACGCGTCTCCTTTTTAAGGAAATGTCTCGCCGACTGATCGACACTTCACGTGACCAGAGGCCTGGCTCGTTCTTTGGCCAAAGAATTAGCATTGCCAGTCAACGTGGCAATGCTGTCAGTCTTCTGAGCAAGTTTCCGGATGACAGCGATGCGGACGAGTACTTCGACGCTTAAGTGTCCTTTTGTTTGTTAATCTCGTTATTACCTACTGTAAATAGTTTGTTGGGTGATCTATTGTATATAAAGATTTTAAAGTATTTGTAATGAATAAAAGAAAATACATAATGTTATAAAATAAATATTAGCTTTCTGCACTCCTCCTCTATATAAACTTTAACTGAGCCAAATTTCATACTCCTGCGTCCGCGTAATTTTAGAAAAAGAGGTACAAAGTTTTCGCTTCACTTATTACTTTTATACTCTACTTTTTTACTCTCCCAGCCAGTATGGAGGGGATTAGTGCTCCCCGTGATGTGGCTAACCTATTTATGAATCACTTTAGAGTGGAACCTGTTCTGAAACCGGAAGAGGGCGAAATGATGCTTGATGCTGGGAAACGCGGTACCGGTGACCCTCCAGTTAAGATAACTTATGCGGAGGTTGACAAGGTTATTAAGCAAATGACCAGAGGGAAGTCACCGGGGCACGATGGCCTCAGCATCGAACATCTGCAGCATGCTGGTGTTCACCTGCCTAGGGTCCTATCCATGTTGTTTACTTTCTGTCTTCATCATAACTACCTACCAGACGATCTCATGAAGACCATAGTAGTACCTATAATGAAAAATAAGACTGGTGACGCATCGGAAAAGGCAAATTATAGACCTATATCTCTGGCCACGACCCTGGGTAAGGTGCTGGATGGTATGCTTAATAGACATTTAAGCCAACATGTCGCTCTGCACGACGCTCAGTTCGGATTCCGACCTGGGCTGTCCACAGAATCTGCAGTACTGTGTCTAAAGTATACTGTCCGGTACTATACTGACAGAAGAACACCAGTATACGCCTGTTTTCTGGACCTGTCAAAAGCATTTGACATGGTGTCATACAATGTTCTGTGGAGGAAGATGAGGCTTAACACTAAGCTGCCTGTAGAGATCATCAATTTATTTAAATATTGGTATGATAACCAAAGCAATTTTGTTAGGTGGATGGGCGAATGCTCGGATGAATATAGGATGGAGTGTGGGGTAAGGCAGGCGGGTTTGACTTCACCTACTCTATTTAATTTATATGTAAATGGACTGATTGAGGAGCTCAGCAGTGCGGGTGTAGGTTGTTCAGTGGATGGTGTTTTTACGAATAATATTAGCTATGCTGATGACATGGTGCTCCTGGGCCCCTCAATCAGTTCCGTGAGGTCATTATTGACCATATGTGAACGGTACGCAATGGCCCATGGGCTGAAGTACAATGTTTGGAAGAGTGAGCTGCTGGTTTTTAAGGCTGGGACTAAAACCTACCCTGTTCATCCGATCACACTAAAGGGAACCGTCCTACAGCACACATAATCTGCCTATGATGTTCCCACTGCTGGGACACAGGCCTCCTCTTTCTGTGAGAGGGAGTGGGCCGTAAACCACCACGCGGGCCCAGTGCGGGTTGGTGGACGTCACATGTCTTCGATTTTTCTTTTTGGTTCTAGGACATGCCGGTTTCCTCACGATGTTTTCCTTCACCGTTTTGAGAGCAGTGGTGATGAAATACCTGGTGGTCCTACAGCAAGTGTCCAAATTTAAGTACTTGGGTCACTGGGTCAATGAGAAACTTAATGATGATATGGACATGGATAGGGAGCGCAGGGCATTGTTGGTGAGGGGTAATATGCTTTCTCGCAGATTTGCGCGATGCTCACGTGACGTTAAAGTCACATTATTCAAAAGCTATTGCCAAACGTTATACACGTGCAGCCTGTGGAGCGATTACACAAAAAAAGCCTACAATGCTCTGCGCATCCAGTATAACAACGCGTTCAGGGGCTTGTTGGGGCTCCCATGGCGGTGCAGTGCCTCTGGCATGTTCGCTGACTACAGTACGGCCGGCTTCCAGGCGGTGCTTCGCAATAGAACGGCCTCTCTGTGGTCTCGGGTAAATGGCAGCTCCAACACGCTCCTGAGGGTGGTGTTAGATAGAGTGGACAGCCAAATCCTGTGGCAGTGGTCGCTCACGCATGTCCAAAATAATAAATATTTTGCGTTTTACTAATATAGCTATAAGTATCTACCTACTAACATAATATGGACCTGTATCATTTACTGTGTGCTTGGTCTGAAATAAACTTATTCATTAATTCATTCATTCATTAATACATTATAACGACAAACCCACAAACCCACTTCTCCTTCTTACCTGACCTCCCAAATTAAATACTTATGCTCTGCCCATAGTAAAAATCTTCGTTCCACCAACAATCGTCTTATACGATGTCCTTCGCATCGTTCTGGCTTCATTCACTCTTCTTTCCTTGTCCAGGCGGTCTGTCTTTGGAATGCGCTCCCTCTGAACATCAGGATGGCAACCAGATGGTTATCATTTAAAGTGAAGGCACGTGAACATATTCGACAGAAGTTGGCCGAAACATCTCAGCGGTGATTTGCTGGAGTCGTTTTCTTCGCTACCGGTCGTAATTTCTCCTGACAAAAATTATTTTCCATGTATTTGTATTTATGCTTGTATTTTATAGTTATTTCCGAGCTATCTACCTCGTACGTTGAACCTGCCATGTTCTGTCTCTCTCTCACCCTTGACTGGTAGAAAATGCCTCTACTTGTGCATAAAGTTTTAATAAATAAATCAATAATGATTCTGGGCCGGCTCAATTTATGTAGATTATCATCAACATGATAAGAAGAATCAAATGAATACAATTATTTATCTTTTCTTTTCTCTTTTTAACCGACTTCCAAAAAGACGGAGGTTTTTAATGCGGCGGTATGTTTTTTTTTTTTTTTTATATGTTTGTTACGCGATTACGCTGTTATGGACCGATTTTGAAAATTCTTTTTTTTGTTTGAAAGGGTATACTCCCAAGGTACTCCCATTGCCACCAAATCAGAATCAGAATCCCATGGAAATCGAGGGAAACCCTCAAATTTTATAGGCAAACCTATAGCGATTTGGGTATTTTTTATAGTAACTCATGCATTTGGTGTTGAAAAGCACCATTTGGTGAAGTGGAACTGATGAAGGAGCCCACATATGGCCACCGGAACAATATAATATTGAGTACCCCTATTTAACGGGTTGCGATTAAGGAATTTATGCTCGTCACTATGCATATGGTGAGTGGCAGTTCTCCTGGTTCTTACCAGGAGAACTCCTCAACAATCGAAAAACGTCCCAGCATCGGGAAAAGAAATATTTTGTAAAAGGCGATGAGCAGTTAACATTAGGCTATTGTAACTTAGATAAATTCAAAACTGACCCACTAAAAAGTGTAAAATAAAAAACTTTTTACAAAAAAATAAGAACCGACTACCAAAAATAACACTGCAAAGTGAAAAATAACTTTAATTTCGGAAGTCGGTGTCTTTGGTTCTGTATTTGAATTTTTTGCCACCGACTTCCGAAATTAAAGTTATTTTTCACTTTGTAGTGTTATTTTTGGGAGTCGGTTCTTTTTTTTGTTGTAAAAAGTTTTTTATTTTACACTTTTTAGTGGGTCGATAAATTCAAAACTGACCCACTAAAAAGTGTAAAATTAAAAACTTACACATTATTAACAACACACATTACAGACAATGATAAATAATGTTTTAATAATGTTCTTCCTGAAAATGGTTTTTCTTTAGAAAAAAAGAGAAGAAAAAAATAAGAACCGACTACCAAAAATAACACTGCAAAGTGAAAAATAACTTTAATTTCGGAAGTCGGTGGCAAAAAATTCAAATACAGAACCAAAGACACCGACTTCCGAAATTAAAGTTATTTTTCACTTTGCAGTGTTATTTTTGGTATTCGGTTCTTATTTTTTTGTAAAAAGTGTTTTATTTTACACTTTTTAGTGGGTCAGTTTTGAATTTATCGACCCACTAAAAAGTGTAAAATAAAAAACTTTTTACAAAAAAATAAAAAATTCAAATACAGAACCAAAGACACCGACTTCCGAAATTATTAAAGTTATTTTTCACTTTGCAGTGTTATTATTAGAGTGTTATGTTAGAAAAACCATTTTCAGGAAGAACATTATTAAAACTTTATTTATCATTGTTTGTAATGTGTGTTGTTTAAACATCGATAAGTTATATATAATTCTGGGAACTGATAGCATTCTGGGAAATGCGCTGATATTAACATTTTTTTTTTTATTCTTTTTATTGTACCTCCTTCATAATTCATGCAATGAGAGGCAATAGTTATTTATGATACTAGTGCGGTAAGTTGGTTTTTATAAACGAGTAGACGAATGTAAGCCCGAGACGAAGTCTAGGGCTAACCATAGTCACGAGTTTTGTAAATAACAATTTACGCACGTGTGTCATACAACGTTTTACAACACATTTACGAGAAAACAGTCCAATAGGCAATGAAACAAGCCATTAAAACATTTTCAAAGAATGATTGAGTATTTATTTGAGTCCTCCATTACCTATATAAAATTATTGTAAATCATTAAATAGCGCTCTCGCGAATTTGGCGGCACTGAGACTATAGAGGTGGAGCAGATTCTATATTAATATCGGATTCCTCGCTTACATATCTACGCCTATAATCGTCGTATGCCACTTAGCCCTAAAAATTATGATCGCTTACTACTGTTAGAATGTGTTGTTTTGATAGGTTAGGTGGCATACGACCACGGCTGTCTACTGAACATCATTATGAACTCGTATGTATTAAATACATTAAAATATATTACGTGTAAGTTGTTTATTTAATAGAAGATAAATATTGAATAGTTTGTACATAATAATTTCAGATGAGAATATTTTCTTGTTTCATACTTTTTAGAGCGTGATTTTTCAGTAGTCGGGTTTTAGTTTTTGAATTAATTTTTTATTTAAATTATTTTGGGGTTATAATTTCGTGATAAAGTATTTGCAGAGGCGCTTTAAATTTTTTTTTGGTTAGGTTTATTCGGGTCCACCTCATTCATTCATTCATTACTTTTAATGTTTTATATGTACCTGTGTAATATACCAAACACATGTTTTCTAATTCCTGAAGAGATCGTGAGTCATGAGGATTTTTCAGCAATTTGTTATGATCCGAGGAACAAATAAATAATCCGTCTAATGATCTGAGTCTGCTGAGGGTAAGTGCTTGTTCACGTAGGAACGCACGGGCGCGGCGTCGGGTGCGGGCGCGGTAGACGTGGCGAGTTCGTGTTCACATTGGCCGCCAGGCGTTTGCGCGAGTGTGACGTGTTGTCAGAGGTTGAAAAATGGACGACGATCTTTTATTTTTAACCGAAAATTCATACCAAGTGGGAGATGATAAAAATTAGAATTGGTGTGCACGAAATTAATAAAAAAAGAGAACGGTATGGTGAATTTCATACTTTATTAGGGTTCCGTACCCAAAGGGTAAAACGGGAACCCTATTACTAAGGCTCCGCCGTCTGTCTGTCTGTCTATCCGTCTGTCACCAGGCTGTATCTCATGATCCGTGATAGCTAGACTGTTGAAATTTTCACAGATGATGTATTTCTGTTGCCGCTATAGCAACACATACTAAAAACCAGAATAACATAAATATTTAAGGGGGCTCCCATACAACAAACATGATTTTTTTGCTCGTTTTTGCTCGATATTGATAACGGTAACAGGTCGACACTTGAAATATTCACAGAATATTTAGTTATATATTCACTTTAAAAATCAATAATAAAATTAAAATAAAACAAATATTTAAGGGGGGCTCCCATACAACAAACGTGATTTTTTTGCCGTTTTTATAGATAATGGTACGGAACCCTTCGTGCGCGAGTCCGACTGGCACTTGGCCGGTTTTATAGTAATTTGAGAGAACATCCTCCTCCTCCATCCTCTTCTATATAGAAAGACATTAAGAAAACAAGCTATCGTTTCTAGCGATAAGTTCATAATGGTTGAACTTGACGTCGCGAGTGAATCGCGCGCTCCGCCGCTAGTTCAACGTGAACACACACAAACATCTCAAGCGTTTGATATTGCCGCGCGCACCATTCGCTAGCTTGCCCGCTACTTAGACCGCACGTGCGTTTCGTACGTGAACACTTGGATATTACGCCATATGTTTGATATTTCGTGACCACGCCCGCCACCGCGGCCGCGAGTCAACGTGAATGAGCACTAACATAGGCCTGTCCCTTAGCGAATAGTGACTTCCCTAAATCAATTACCTCTTTATCTAGAGTGCACCCATACAACTTGTGCACAGTAACTGCCCAAGTAAGGATTAATGGTAACATTTTGCGTTGAATTTTTCCCGAACCTCTTAATCCGTCAAATTCAGTCAGACAAAGTTCAACTCTAACAAGCCCATCTTTATCTGCATTTATAGTGCAATCATCGAATTGTATGAGAACTGCACTTGGCTGTTCTCCATGTTCCAGCTGGTCACGACGAAGTGCAGGCCATATTAAGTTCCTGGCCACATTGAAATACGTATTTATTATAATATAATTATGTATTTTGTGTAGGTTTGGAGAGAAAATATGTTTGTTGTTGCTTATGATTTTATAGAAATTATACCTAATTATTGGGTGCATGCAAGCAAAGTCATGAGCAACAGCTGACAATATATATATATTATATTTGAAATGTGCTAATTAAGGCCTTTCATTTGATACCCAACACGGCATGACTAACAATTTTTTGTTTTTAGGCTTTGACTTTATGTCCGCTAGAGGGCGCCATATTTTAATGTGACCTCACATAGCCTATAACCAGCGGACGATCAAGACGCTTCCAACAATACCTCATTTGTCAAATTATGACAAGCGGTTTGGAAGTAATGAGGGAACAGATGAACATACATACATACATACCGGTCAAAATTATAACCCTCCTTAAAAAAAAACAGTACAAAAGGCAATGAAACAAGCCATCAAAACATTTTCAGAGAATGATTGAGTATTTATTTGAGTCCTCCATTACCTATATAAAATTACTGTAAATCATTAAATAGCGCTGTCGCGATTTTGGCGGCAAGACACCATGGAGGTGGAGTAGATTCTATATTAATATCGGATTCCTCGCTTACATATTCAGCCTATAATGTTCCCACTGCTGGGACATAGGTCTCCTATCTTTGAGAGGGAGTGGGCCGTAATCTACCACGCGAGCCCAGTGCGGGTTGGTAGATGACACATGTCCTCTAATTTTTGGTTCTAGGACATGCCAGTTTCCCCACGATGTTTTCCTTCACAGTTTTGATTCCTCGCTTGATCTCATTTTATTATTTTGTTTGATCTCATATTGTTATTTTGTTTATAACTTTCAGTCAGAAAGTCGCAATAATCTTTGAGGTTTCTAATAAGAAAATGGCGCGAATTTTCAAATGACGCCAAGTGCGCGTGGGGAAAACTAGTACTGCATCTTTCGTCTCATTTTCCCTTTAATAATAAAGTGAGATAAACATATTAAGCAAAAGCGCTTGCAAGGAGGTTCAATCATTCAGCCTATTTATTCTTGTAATATGAAACTCCTTGGTGGAATTTTAATATATTTTTTTATGAAAATTAAAAAGAAACCCTTAAAATAATATATATATATAAAATATGTACTTAGGTGAGAGTACCTATTTTACCGCACATTCCGTTGTATGGTGCGTAATTTTTAACTTTCGAACAATGTATACAAGCTTCGTACTCGTAAATGCATTTTTAACACGCTTTTATTAGCTTCATGCGTATGTTAGTATGTATGTATATAACGGAAACTTTGAACTTGATTTTCGACCACTTCAAAACGTCGGATTAATTTAAAATTTTGCACACTTATCAAGGACCGATGACAATATAATAATTTAATAAGTTTGTCCCATTATCCTTACCAGGATCTTCAGGATTATCTATTATATTTTTTCCATATTCAGAGACACGGTAGTGATTTGTGCCAAGTACTAAGGCATACATGAATTTAACTTTGAGACAAGCATGTGAGTATTGGCAGGATCAACTGCAGAGTTTTGTACACTCAACATTTTTTTTTTAATGTTATTAACACTCTATGTTAGAAAAGCAAAACTAATAAAAGTAGAAAATAAATAATAGTTAAAAAAAATAAAAACACGCTTTAATAGAAAACTAAAAAAAAAAGTAGCGAATAATTTTAAATAAGTTTGAAATAATAATGGTGAATAACTAGAAATTTATTTTATCGCTTATAAGCGTGGGCGTGGCCACGGTCAGATACGGTTTAAAGGAAGGAAGACCTATAAACGTTGTCATGTTTTTAAAATGTTTGAATAAATTTGTGTAAGTAGACATTGTGACTCATAACATCGCCTTGGATGAGTCTGTGAAGGTGTTATAATTGTGATTTAAATAAATAAATAAATACGATTTTGTTTAAATATATCGATATGGATGTAATGTATGGACATCCATAATCCTTTGCCATGTCAAGTCAATTAACGCGACTGTCAAGATTTACCAAATGAGTAAAATGCTACCTAATAAGTTTATCTATTCTTCAGGTCCAAGATTGGTTTACGGTAAATAATTTGGTATTAAATGAAAAAAAAACCAAATGTATTAGATTTAAATTACCTAATGTTAGAAGTAGCGAATGTGATATCATATTGAACGGAGAAAAACTGGAATTTATTAATCAAACGGTTTTCCTAGGAATCACTATAGACGAGAAACTGCAATGGGGACCACATATAACCTCTCTGGCGGGGCGGCTAAGCTCGGCCGCTTATGCTGTTAGAAAGATAAGACAGCTAACAGATATAGAAACCGCGCGTTTGGTTTATTTTAGTTACTTCCACAGCATTATGTCGTATGGCATTTTACTGTGGGGTCGGGCTGCTGACATTGAGTCCATCTTTATTTTGCAAAAGAGAGCTGTCAGAGCAATTTATAATCTCCGTCGCCGCGAATCTCTTAGGGAACTATTTAAAAGGATTAATATTATGACGGTACCTTGCCAATTCATTTATGAAAATATTATGTATGTAAGGAAAAATCTACATATTTTTAACAAGATAAGCGATAGACATAATTTTAATACTAGAAATAAAGATAAAATAGATCAACCATTTTTCAGATTATCTAAAGTACATACATCTTTTATGGGGTACTGTGTTAAATGTTACAACAAAATACCTTGTGATATATTGAAATTAAATGAGAGAAAATTTAAAACACATATTAAAAGTACACTTTGTAAACAAGCATATTACAAGTTAGAGGATTATATCCAAGACAGGAATGCTTGGAAACATGCTGGTCCAGCTCCATAGGACAATCTAGAGTCTAGACAAAATCAAACTGGTTGCTATTTTTATGGTAAAATCTGTTATTTTTATGATATTCATTTTACATTCTGTGATAACCTATACTCACACACTGACTTATTTTTTTAGAAAAACATACTTGTATGATGTTTGTAAATATGTGAACACCACGTATCTATCTAATAATTAAGTTATTTTTCATTGCTTAGTTTTTAATTCGTTTTACCTATTATGGTATAGTAATTTTATTCTAGGTGCATCGTCTTCACATATAATCATATAATTAATGTAATCAAACAAAATATTGTAAAACATTTTTAAAAGAGTACCGGTGGAGTTTCTTGCCCATTCTTCTCCATACGAAACTACCTTTTGGAAGGGGCAACTAGAATCAATTCTATTTTTTTTGTAAATTTTGACGTTCAAAAGTGCCTCTTATGTGCCTATTTGAAATAAATGGTTTGACTTTGACTTTGACTTTGTTTATTTAGCACCAAACAAGATAGATACTACTTAAATATTTTACTGAATCTCTTACCTTACCTAGACACATACAGGCAATGGAAATAACATTAGTGACAGGCATCATGTATTTCTAAGTATTGAAAGGATTGTTTCTTACAAAATATAATCTCAAAATCTGTGTTTTATTTTTAAATAAATGCGTTTTGCAAGTTGTCCGTCATTACATTTGTCTTCATGGACTTATACTTGTATTTTGAACATGCAAAGTATTTTTCATTTCTCATACTCGGAAAGTAGTGTTTGTTTGATCTGACTAACGGGTGGAAAACGCAGCTTCCCACCCTTGGGCGGGAAAGATTCATAGTAATTGCTTCCCTCCCTAGGGCGGGATTGAATTTTAAATATAGAACTAAATTTGGTTAGGTAGTCTCCGGTCTTGTGAGTGTAACAGCCAATATGAATTAAAAAAAAAATACTCACTAAGCGAGACGGCCCGCGGCGGTGAAGCGGCGTGTTCCATATTAAAAATTTAAAAAATACTATTGACGATACTGGGCTACTGCTATTCTGGGCTTGGGCTGTTACTGGGCTATTGGCTTATTTTTGTTTTTTTTTTATTAATTTGACGGAACTAACTCTGTAAGCTGTACCGAAATTCAAAATCTGTTTCAATGACTAATATTTGATTAAAAATGAGTTCAAGCGATGCTGAAATGTAGACCCCAGATTCGGGTTAAAGACGAGGCAAATACAGTAATCCAAAATCTTTTGCCAGAAATTTCAAAGGAAAGATATTTGAATACATACAATGATTTTATGAAGTGGCGAGCAAACAAAAAAATAAAATATTTAAGAAAAACAATATTTTTTTACTTTCCTAATATTCGAAATGAAAAGTAGAGTGTTTAACACGGGTGAAAGTCACCAGTTCCTTTCGACCCTTGTATAACAATCTACTATTCCTTCGCTGTTGGTTCTGGGGCGAAAGATGTAGGGATGAAGAACAATCTCATTTGAAAACTTCTAAATACAGACGAATGTGTTACTACTTCCCTTTAGTGAGTGATTCCGTAAAAAAATAACCTGAACAGTTTCATCACATACTTTTGGGACAGACAGCGACCCCGGTGACTTGCTAACATTTTCCACTGCACGAGGTTTCCTCATGTTGCTAGCGTCGTACAAGACCCAGTATAGCTAAGCTAAAACTGATGACCCTAAACTAACACGCTCCAAGTTACTTACCGTGACAACCACATCTATCTGTAATAAACTACCAGAGAGCGTTGTTCGGGTTATCAGTAGCTTGATAAGAGAGGGTCGCACTCAGAAATATTCCTATTTGCACTCGGTAACAACGAGTTTAATGTCAAGAACAGTGATACTCGTACACGCGCCCTTTCTGTTGATGTTCATTGCAAAGGGCTTATAAGAGTGCCCTTTAGTCGGTAAAACAGATTTTCTTAATGATTATTGTTCACCAAATTCGAAGGCAGCGGTTTTAAATTTGCAACTTATAATCGCTTTGGCCTCGTTATTTTGCACCCTCAAATCTGAATCTGATTTCAGTTGGTTTATACTCGTAAATAAAAAATGAAAAATCTTTATTATATTATAGAACTTTGGAGAGAATTGAACTTTTCATTGGATATCTGCAACATGAGCGTCATTGTAGGTATTGGTTTTTCGGCATATTGATGGGAAAATCAAAGTTGAAGTTAAGTTAATAAGAAATCACATGCAACCAAAAGTTACTTGTTTTATTCAAAAAGATCAACCGGAGATGCAAACTTTTGAAAAAGGGTAATTAAAATTTACTAGAGTAGAGGGGTGCCTACTTCAATATACGTGTCCAAGTGTGGGTGTACTATAGGTATATAGATACACCTCTGTCTAACCTTTCGAGGAAAACAGGTGCAGCTGTTATGTTTTGTTATGTCCAGAAGGGCAATTTCCACAAGAACGTGCTACCTTCACCATAAGAGGACGTACGTTCCGACCTAAACAAAATGCCACCTTTGATTTTCACGACAATCACTGCCTAAGACTATTGTTGGAAACTTTAAGACGCGACGGCTGGAAAAAACATTTGTACTAAACCTACAAATAATGTCAGAATGGACGGTTATTACAGCACAATTAAATAACCGTTAACTAATGAATGAAATACATGCGTAATAATATCAGCAAAACAATAAAATAATTAGAGAGATAATGAATTAAAAAGTGGCAATGAACGACATTGAACTCAAAACGATAGGTACCGACTCAATTTTCTTTAAACGTTAAAAGATATAAGAGTACTTTGAACTTGACCGTAGTTACGACGAAGAATAGGCCACGTTTTTTCATCAACTAAGGGAAACTTCATCATCAGCATTTATCAGGCCACGGAACATATTATCAGTCTTTACCTTGCCTAATGGGTTTCTACCTCATTTCGTTATGGGTTTCTCTTAACTACGTGAACCCTGACGGAACAGGATACCAGCACCCCAATTGAAGAACACACTTTTAATCACCAGCCTAATGATTTTGAAGGAAGTTGCTAAACAATTGAAATAAAGAAAAAAACACGTTATTTGTCACAGAAACACGTGCATCATCATCTGCCTAGCCTTTTCCCAACTATGTTGGGGTCGGCTTACAGCCCAACCGGATGCAGCTGAATACCAGTATTTTACATGGAGCGACTGCCTATCTGACCTCCACAACCCAGTTACTGGGTAACACGATATACCCTGGTAAGACTGGTTGTCAGACTTATGGGACAGAAACACGTGCATATGAAAACACTAGCTGTACCCGCGCGGTTTTACTCGCGTGTTTCAAAAGTTGGTGTTTATGAGAGTTAGTGTGAAAGTTAATGTTCCAAGCGAACAGACCAAGTGCACTTCGGAACTCGCACATTTAGTGTGAAAGGTAATGTTCCAAGCGAACAGACCAAGTGCACTTCGGAACTCGCGCATTTAGTGTGAAAGTTAATGTTCCAAGCGAACAGACCAAGTACACTTCGGAACTTGCGCATTTAGTGTGAAAGTTAATGTTCCAAGCGAACAGACCAAGTTCACTTCGGAACTCGCGCATTTAGTGTGAAAGTGAATGTTCCAAGCGAACAGACCAAGTGCACTTTGGAACTCGCGCATTTAGTGTGAAAGTTAATGTTTCAAGCGAATAGACCAAGTGCACTTCGGAACTCGCGCATTTAGTGTGCAAGTTAATGTTCCAAGCAAACAGACTAAGTGCACTTCGGAACTCGCGAATTTAGTGTGAAAGTTAATGTTCCAAGCAAACAGACTAAGTGCACTTCGGAACTCGTGCATTTGGTGTGAAAGTTAATGTTCCAAGCAAACAGACCAAGTGCACTTCGGAACTCGCGCATTTAGTGTGAAAGTTAATGTTCCAAGCGAACAGACGAAGTGCACTTCGGAACTTGCGCATTTAGGGTTCCGTACCAAATGTAGAAGTTATAAATTGTATAATATTTGACGGCACAGTTGGCGCAGTGGTTAGGCGATTGACTGCTGCGTTGCGTGTCGCGGGTTCGATTCCCGCACGAAACAAATATTTGTATGACCTACAAGTAGTTGTTCCGGGTCTGGCTGTTTGTGTATGTGAGTTTAAATGTTTGTATACGCACCCACGATACAGGAGAAATTCCTAGTGTGGGGCAACGTTTTTTTAAAAAAAAAATGACGAAATTCTCAAAATGTTTCAAGATTTCTAAAATTTTATTATGTGTTGGTAAACATAATAATAAAGTAGCATAATATAGATTTACACAATCACTTACAGAGAAAATACAATATTATAACTTAAAATATATGAAGCTCATTGGCTTAGTGGGTTGGTACTACGAGTATAAGACAAATTATATTACAATTTCGTAGTATCAGTTTTAGTAACTGGGGTAGTTGTAGGACATGAGGTGGACGACGTCGTATGCGCATCGCCACTGCGGGTAGGTATGCATAATACAAATGTTTACTAAGGCCACACAGTGATTGTTTCACTGCGTTTATAGTAATTAGATGTAATTAAACTTGGTAATAAAATATTGGAAAAAAACTTTGGCGGCCTCTCATAAATTTGTTTTCTATTGCTTTTGAATATTAAAGATAAAATCTTAATCTACTTAATGAGCTCTAAGAAATATTCCACATGCATTTTACACGCAGGACAAATTTTTCCTTACAAATCGAGAACAAAAAAAAAATCAAATATTTTTTTGTTACCTATTTAGCTATAGATATATTTGGCTTTGGGTCAGTAAAATATATAAATATGAAGACGTAGCTTTTTGCGACTTCTCGACACAATCAATGGCAATGAATTGGGACTGGGATTGTGAATTCAACTTCACACATTCCGCTGATTCAGTGAAAGTCGGTGATTCTTCAATTTTGCAGATCATTTTGATTATTTAAATGGGCTAACGGAATTAAAACATAAAAATGACCTTCATTGAAGTTTCCAGAGAATCGGATTATTTTTACTCCCTGTTGTGCTTCCCCAAAGCCAGCAATAAAAATACCAACTTGAAACAACTGGTACTCAAATGGGAATAGTTCTCCCGCTGCCATGAGTTCACAGGTGGTTCCGTAGGTGCCATTGCAAGACATTTCAGCGACGTATTCACGCTTTGAACCATAAACAGCTCCTGACCGATCCTGGGTGAAAGGTTGGAATCTTTCCCAGTTTTTAGACACGTGGCGCACAATGTTGTCTCGAATTTGACAGGCCATGGTCACGTTCCTGTTCACCAAATAGGATAGGGATGAAAATAGCATGCGCCATCGCCAGGGATATTTACTATTTGGCAAAGAATTTGCACTCCATTAGAAGTGATTATAATTTGACTATCCATTTTAATTAAACAATGCTCACAACCAGTAAGTAACGTAAAAAATATTACTTCAATGTAATTTTCTTTATAGCTACCTTTTTACAACCCTTAAAACACCAGCCTAAACCAAAGATACTGAACAATACAATTAAAATACGAACGTTGGTATTCAATTACACTTTTTCTAGGAAGAACAACTAATACTAAAAACTATTATAGTAATACCACAGTGTGAAATACCTAGACTATAAGTAATTCGCAAAGAAATAGAAACAACAAAATTCCAACCAGGCAATAGGTAAGAACACAATTATTATCCTCCAATTTAAAATTAGGAAGCGAAACAAACCAAAACGAAGACGAAAAATATTTCAAAGCAAATTAGTAGTAATAACTAAATATCGCTGAACAGAAATTTCGGTAAAAATAGTTTGAACGTGTATCACTTAGGTAACAGGTTTTACAGTATTCTGTATTCTGTGATTGATACATGAGTTCGTTTTTTGAAACGATCGGCTTGCAAGCTGCGATTAAGGTAATAGGTTATTGTGAAGTTTTCCCCTTGGCATTCTCGACTTCATTGCTATAACTGCAACGTTCAAATTACCTGAATACCAATTAGAACCTCAATTCATTATCTTTTAGCAGACGTCTGCATACTGAAAAATACTGGCCACCTAGAAATTGGCATAAAAGCTGTAGAACGTTATCACGCCTGCATATTACTGAAACATACTGCTGGCCACCTAGAAATTGGCATAAAAACTAAAGATAAACCTCAAGGAACTTCCAAATTCTTATTTCAATGTAAAACATGCATTAACGTGTTGTCGTAAAATTCAATTTGGATCTTTATCGGCTTCCGAATTCTAATGTCAATGTAAAGTATGCAATAACGCGTTGCCGTAAGATTCAATTTGGATCTTAACTGGATTTGGAACTTTGTTCATACAAACATTAAACACCCCTATTTACATCCTTAAGGGCCGAATTTCGTAAAACCCTTTCTTAGTTAGCACCTAGAAGCCGAAAGGAACAATCAGGCCAACATTCATGTCTCTTACTTTAAAAACATAGGACTTTCATACAAACTTTGACACCCCTTTTCAACCCCTTGGGGTGCGAATTTAAAAAAATCCTTTCTTAGTGCGCGCCTGCACCCCATAGAAAGTGCTTGTGCCAAATTTTAGACCTCACGGCCCAGTAGTTTCCGAGATTTCATGATGAGTGGTCAGTGAGTGGACTTCTATTTTATATATATAGATAATTCACTCGAGTAGTTAATTAAATAAATAAATCAAACAAAACAGATCTAAATATATAATCACGTGCACAAAAAACAAATAGTCGGCAGCTACACGTCATGACTGTGACAAGAAGGCTTCCACTCAGCATGATGCTGTGCTATGGAGACCCACAGCACAGCACTGATTTTCAGTGGTCATCCGAATTGCTTGAAAATCGTTGAAATTAAAAATTGAAATTCGTCTGCTCCACAACGTAAATAGGTCGTGGGTTCAACAAGTCAATAACCATACATAACAACATCACGTCTGTATTCCTCTAAGGTTAAGATAGAGATGCTTAAGATATAAGAATACGAATGTACCCAGGATTTTGTAATATCTTGATTTTAAAGAGTGTCCTTGGAGTTTCTTGCCCGTTCTTCTTCATAGAGATGTACGTTTTGGAATGGGCAACTAACTTCAACTTACTGACTAACTGACCGACTCCATAACCATTTATAGGCACTTTTGAATTGTCTAGGAGTTGTAATAAATGCTTTGAGTTTGATATTGTATTACAGACCAAACTCATTAATATATCATCCTCCCTTAGCACACATTATAAGTTACCATACTTCTGCCTACCCTACCTGGTTTGACAGGTGTAACGATTAATATTCGCTTACTAGGCATGCCAATAGTCATATAATATAAGAGCTGGACTTATGGGGCTGCTCATGGTCAACCACATATATTTATGACGCTGTTATAGCGTGATATATATGCGATATTTTGAGCGTATTATATATTCTTACGTGTGTGATGTGTAACAGTGGAGTTAGTCCCTTCATTTAGGTAAGATTACTAACTCTGTTTTATGTTATACTACTTAGTTGCGCCCCGCGGTTTCACGTGCATAAGTCTCGATCCCGAGGGAATACGAGTATCGGGATAAAGTGTAACAACAAACAATCATACAAAAAAAAATATTCTCTATATATTACACACTAGCTGTTGACCGCGATTTCGTCTGCGATCCAAGTTGAAATTAGCCTATGTCCTTTTCCAGGTGATGCTCTACCTATGTGCCAAGTTTAATCTAAATCCGTTCAGCCACTTTATCGTGAAAGCATAACAAGCAAACAAACACATTTTCGCATTTATAACATTAGGATAGTTTAAATAAACGGTTTGGTTTCCTTTGCGTGGGTACAATAAACGAGATTTTAAAAAGCTGACAAAAAAAGCATGTCGTACACCGGGTGCAACAACGTCATAAGTAACAAATGACGTTTTTCTCAGGAGATCGATTTAAAAGTTGTTGTTTTATTAAAGTGAAGTGTATATAAGATCCAATTATATATCGACGACCAAAATTTTGTTTTTACTCTATATTTTAAAATTAACGTAGGTTCAGAAATAAAAATATTATTTAAGTGGCATATTTTTATTGTTTTCAATTACGATGCAACCTACATTTCTCGACGTTGTTGCGCAGAAAGTTAAATTACAAGTAGATCTTGTCTGTGCAATAACGTCATGAAGGCCGAACTTAACAAAACATTAACACCCAAAATTTATAAAATAGCGCATACAATTAACTTTTTCAGTGGGTAAAAATAATCAACAATAATATTGAAATAAATAGCGTATAAAAATATAACAAAATGATGAATAATTTCTTACATTTAAAGTACCCGTAATCAGAATTTTATGAAGAATTAACAGACTAGAAATAAAATTTGTAGAAAAACAATGAAAGCTTTTTTTACCATAATTATCGTCATATATACATGTAGTACTGTATGCATGTTATGTTAAAAAAAAACCGTAGAGTGATATTTTATAAAACAATCTTTTCACTTGTGACATTCTTGACCCAAAATTGTATGAAATATTTGTCATAATCACCTTTATGACGTTGTTGCACTAGCGCTTACAACAACCCACCAAAACCACAACGACATTTACGCCCTCTGTGGGTCCTTTTAAGAGTTACATTTATGAAATTGTTGCACCGGATGTAGACGCATGTTTGACATAATGTGTGATCAAAAACTCATTTTACCAATTTTAGCATTTATGACGTTATTGCTCCCGGTGTGCGATGTACTTAACAGATTAACGTAGATCCATGTTTGTGTTAGGGATAGCTCTTCATTTTCAAAAGCCCTAACTGTAACTAAGTAGTGCCATTGAAAAAAGCTTAAGCATAATTTTACTAGATATATTGAATGGGAATAATCATTTAACCAGCTAATAATCGTAGCTAACGATTTCGGTCTTATTATCTTGACTATTCACCATTTTTCTTTAAGTTGACTGTTCGTCTGGTGAATACTCGTATACATATTGTATTAACTCAACATAATTATCTAATTCAAAGAGCTCCAACTCATGAAGTTATTTCATTAATAACAACTTCGCTGACTAGCTATTATTTTTACCAAGACATGACCCTTAGTTAGAATATATACACCGTGGCATTTAAATACGTATACGCGTATATCACGAAGAACAGCCTGCAGTGCTATTCGGGAACCATCTCACCGCAGAAACTTAGATGTAGCGAGCGTGGGGTGAACTGTTAGTGTCATCCCAACTGATGCTAGGGATGGACCAAAAATTACATTAACAATCATAATCGAGATTTTGAACAGAAACTCAATTTAGTTTTTTACATTAAATTGAGTTTGACTAAATTTCTGTTTTGCTATTTCATTTAAAATCCCCCTAAATAGTAATCGTTGAAATAATATAAAATGATCAATAGAATTAGCATAAAAATATTATTAAAATCTAGATTGTGATCGTAAATGGAATCCTTGGTCAATCCCTAGCATCAGTGGAATGACACTGACAGCTCACTCGACGTAAGAATTCACGGTGAGACTTTTACAGAATCGACATGCTGGACTAAAATCTCAAACAGAAAACAAAAGACAGACACAATTCATTACCGATGCTGATAACAACGAAGTACTTGCAGAAATCACTCGATAAATATATTGTAGAGAGACAAATGTCACCCGTTATCTCTCTCTAATATATTGATATTATTTAACACGCTAGTGTCGTGGTGGCCTGGGGGTTGAAGGACCAGATTTTTTAACACTAGGTTGCGGCTTCGAAACTTGTATGGTGATAATGTGGAGTAAGTTTATGGGTTTTACGTACATAAGTAAATATGTAATTTCCGACTCTCGGGTCTGCCTCCTTGGTCTAGTGGTCGCGAGCGCTTCTACTGAGCATGAGGTCGTGGGTTCGATTCCCAGGTCGGGCAATGTGTTATTCAGTTTTTCCATAAGAAATTTCTCAGTAGCAGCCCGGAGTTCGGATTTGTGCCCGGTTGGTGGCAATAGGCTCGGCCCTGTTACATGGGACTTAAACCTAACTGGCGAAATGTGGGTGTACTATAGGTACACCTCTGCGTATCCCTTCGGGGATTACAGGCGTCATATTGTGTTATGTTTTTTTATTTATTTATAATTACATTTACACAGACTTATATACACACAAGTTTTCACCATATTTTATCTGTCTCTCAATACATACACAAACACATTCCCCCACATAGGTACTTTAACAGACACATCATAACATGCATTTTCTAGTAGTAAGTAGTCTTCTTAATAATAATATACTGTGCTCGTCATACAACAACTGTTATATGTTCAAATTATAGGCGAGGACGCTGGCACCCTAAAACACAAGTTAAATCTTACTCTGGGTGCCAGAGTTCATCGGAAACACTCTTTATTTTAGTTGTTACGCTGCATAGTAAGCTAAGTGTTTATGTACAATGAAAGATAATAAAAAACTTTTTTTTTTTTTTTAATATGATTCGCGGCCATAAAAAATATGGCTTACATAATTATAATCATTAGAATCAGCATTACAACTCTCTAAGTTCAAAAAATCCAACTGAAAGATTATTTCAGAAATATTCATTCGCGTATCAAATTTAGATCAACATACAACCTGTTACTGACCTGCAAATGGCAAAAAACGTAAGAAAATATGAATTTCACGGGCTACCTTAGCGCATCCCCCTTAATGGATAAAAAATAACATAACATCATGCTTTGTTTCCCCAGAAGTGTACCTTTAGTACACACACGCATATCACACACCACACACACACACACACACACCCCCACACACCCCCACACACCCCCCCCACACACACACCCTCACACATCACATTTAGCTAGTAAAACCCAATATCACTTTGCCTGACCCCCGGAGTCGAACCTAGAACCTCATGCTCAGCAGTAGCGCTATTGCGAAGGCCCCTTCTTATACCGAGAAGGCACGAGCATTGATCACCACTCTTGCTCTTTTCCAAGATAATCTCAGAAAGTACAAATTAATTAGTAAAAATATAACTACTAAATGCTATGTAGAGATAAACTACGATAACATGGCGCGCCCCCCCAAATTACTGTTTCAATGTGTGTAGTCACATCCTTACGAAAGAGTTTGTATGTAGTTGTAAGTACTCGTAATATCTGACTTGTTACCAGATTTGTTGGTCAACTAATCATAATTAGCCGATCGCGCAAGACAACGCACGTGTCGTTTTCATAGAGTACGTCAGTGCAGCGCCATACTAATAATAATGAGCGATTAATGACGCCATTAGTCGAGCAACAAATCCGTGGATTTGTTTTTGTTTGACGGCCGTCTCATTACGCACACATGCGTTGTGAGTCTTGGTGGCGGTTTGTAAATGCTTTCACAAATACTTTCAAACGTTTTGAATTTTTAAGGGGCGGGCCATATTATCGTAGTTAATCTCTAAAGACGAATGAATGATAACATGAACTAATTAATATACAATCCTTTACCACTTACTTGACACTGCGTAATATGCTTTTGGTTTCCCTTTCTCTTTTACTCGCTCACACAAATAAATACAGACACACACACCACACACATACACCGCCCCACACACACACACCTCCACACTCACACACACCCCCACACACACACGCACATACACACAATAATTAATTTGGTATCTGAGATTAAGCATTCAAGTACATACCTAATTAATTATTATAATTTTATTATAATTATTTTTTTGAATTCATGGAATTAGTTTTGTTATTTTACGTACTTAGTTAAATTCTGTTAATAACAGGCTTTGTATGTTGTACACATAGTTATGGAAGAGGGAGGTCTTCTGTTATAGGTATTTCTATATTTAAAAGAAGGCATCTACGACTTATTTGTTAAAACCTGTTGATTATGAAATAAAAAACGTATTATTATTAAAAAAACAAATTTTACTTTTCTGAATTAATCTCATAAATAACCAGACGGTTAAGGAAAGCAACGAAAGCATATACATTAGAAATTAGAATCCTCAAATAATAAGTCTGAACCTATCTTTAGGCAAAATAATGTTAGTTAGCGGAGTGATAGCTATTAGGTATAGTTAAAATTGTGATCGGGATTCCTTGAGTAAACAGTCAATAAATTTTTGATGAACTAAAATTCACACGAATTCCATTTTTGAAGTGAAAACTTCTTTAGGCGCGTTGAGCACTTTTTGGGTGAACAAAAATCATGGAACTCGCATCATCGTCACCGAACGTTTTCCATGAGCTATATGTATACTGTGTATATATGTGTACTTTTTGGGTGAACAAAAAGCGTGAAACTCGCGTCATCGTCACCGCACGCTTCTCTAGCTCGACGATACAATTCACAAGTTACTTAGTTTTCACTTGTATTGGTAGTCCTCAAAGACTGCCCCGCATGTTTTTTTTATTATAATCGCTATGCTTCGAGAATTATGAAACACAGAGAATTATGAAACACATTGTAGAATTATAAATCAATCATTATTTATCTATAACTTACCTCTATCGTCCACGATAAGACCAGTAGCGCCATCTCTTGGGTTGACCGGGAACTAGTTCAAGTTTCAGAACATCACGTTACAGTGCACCGCCATTTCTTGTTTCAGCTCGTCCTGAAAGAAAAAACGCTAACCTTAATACTGTCGAATTAATCATCACCCTAGTCTTTTCCCTACTATATTGGTCTCATGCCTCAGCAAGCACTTTAAGCCGTTGGTTCCGGCTGTGATTTGTGGATTTTTAACTGTCGTTACGGGTTATCAGAAGACTGAAAGTCTGTCAAACAGTTTTACTAAGGGGTATCGTATTACCCAGTAAGTGGGTTGTGGAGGTCAGATAGGCAGTCGCTCCATATAAAATACTGGTATTCAGCTGCATCCGGTTAAACTGGATGCATGCTGCATGTATTATCATGGAGGTCAGCTCAGTTACTGGACAACCCGTACATTTTTCTTGGTAACACTGGTCGGTGGTATTGGAATTACTGCAGGAGCTAGCATTAGTTGTAGTCAAGCCCACTTTGGCCCTTTGCTCCTTGTATAAACTTATCATATTTCCAATAACTATTTTGATTTGTCGCATAAAACTTGAATGCCTCGTTGCTCCAGTGGTCGCAAGCACTACTGCTGACCATGGGGTTTTGGGTTCGATTCCCAGGTTGGGCAAATTGTTATTGGGCTTTTCCATCTGGAATTTGTCAGTAGTAGCCCGGAGTCTGGAATTTGTGTCCGGTTGGTGGCAATAAGCTCGCCCCCTATTCATCATCATCATCATTCAGCCAAATGACGTCCACTGTGGGACGTAGACCGCCCCCCAAAGGGCGGGTTTGCCATAATCGCCACGCTTTGCAGGCGGGTTGGGAATCGCAATATGGTGTTAAAATGCATAGAGAACGCTGCTGCCCATTCTCTAGTAAGTCCCTTAGTCGTCTTTTACAACATCGACGGGAAGAAATAGGATGGTGCTATTCTTGAAGTTCGCTACCACACAGACAACTTTGCCCTATTACATGGGACTAAAACATAACTGATGGAATGTGGGGGTACAGTATACTATGGGTACACCTCTGCCTAACCCTCCGGGGAAAAAAGGCGTGATGTTATGATATGTTAACTTGACTGCTTCTTTTCAGTCTCACCCTTTTATAAAAGCATTATACATCCAAATTATAATACAAGTGTTCCAAATAATGGAACAGAGGCAACAATCCGCGCCAACGACCGTTCCATGGCTGTGCCGCTTTTAAAATCGGTAAAGCGTAGAAATTTAACTTTAAAATTTTATAGCCTCGCAAAAGGCATAATTTTTGATATATCGCCGACTATGTAAAGAATGCGTCGCATAATTATAAAGTTGCTGTCTCTTTGTAAGCGGGCATGAATACAGCGGAGCGAGAAAAAAGTGAACATTCAAGAATCCGGCTCGAAGGACCGCGGGTTGAACTAAGAATGCGGTGGGTTTTTCTCGTCAGTGGGAGTAAATCGCTCCGCTTACGCTTTTTCAACCCGCTTATAGTGTTACCTAGTCTAAAATGTATGGGAATGGCCTCGACCAGTGATCCTTTTATTATTTATTAGCTCAAGCGTAGGCACTTGGCCTTTTGCAAGCAGGCACTTGAGACAACGCATTTTTTCGTCTTTTTCTTATGACAGTTTTAGAAGTTGCCATTAAATTGGCGAGATGCATTTGTGTGAGAAATGGGTATTTTTAAGAAGGATTTAATAGTTTGGACGTTTTAAAGGAGTTGGCTTTGTTTTCTGTGGAGATTTACGCTGCAATGTATTGCGTACGTTTACTAGAGTATAGCCAATTTTGTCTTTCCTGATTGAGAAGAATATTACTATCCTTATAAAATGGAATGCCTTGACACCTGAGTTGATGAATCTATGAATACGTCAATGAACAGAGTTCGCGTAATTGAATTTCAAGCCTAATATTTATGAACTTTTTTCATACCTAGATACACTAGGAAGAAGAAGAATGGAATACATATTGATTTTAATTTATACCAGTCTAAAATAGACTTCATGCAGAAAAATTGATTCCGAGCTCTTCTCACTCAGAGGAGGAACCAAGCATTGATTTATTTAACCTGCTCGCTGCGAGTTGGCCATTTGAACGATTCAGTCAAGGTTTACGATATTTTACTGCGACGTGGGTCAGTAGTCTCATAAATTAACTTGGAAAATACAGGTAACGGTGAATTTTAGAGATGGAACTAAATATTTAATGGTCCAATTAGAGAAGCAGACGAAAGTGGCGAAATTAAAGATGTGTTTAATTTTGGAGAAAGGGATACATAATAGGTATTAATATATTATTTCGCTAAGAATCTAATCCCATCTTTTTCATAATAATTTTTGAATAATATTAGTTATTATTCAAAAATTATTATGAAAAAGATGCTTAATAATTTAATTTTTAAGAATATTTTCCTGGATAATCAAATTATTTATCATTCTCTTGCCCTTATCCCAAACTATTTGGATAATCAAATAAACCGGTTTTTTTCAATGCAAATACTTTACATTTCTACAAACATCCTTTCAATACATTCAGGACATTTACAATTTCCCATTTCAAAAGGTTTTGCATTTTGAAAACGGTTAAAAAGTACCTATGACATAAATCGTTATGTGGTTCTGGCTAGAAAATCGGGAGTCTCTGGCGATCGCCCAAATGGCCCGGTTGCATAACCCCATAGAAATCTATACGTAACATAGCAAGTGATGGGTATCGAAGCTTCGTGGCGTAACTTTGAAGGGTATATTGATAAAATGTTTTGTTGCTGCCTAACCCAACGATAGATACACTTAAAGTTTGTAAGCGGTTAACGAAAAATAGGGTTATGCTGCCCCCATAAGGGTATGTCAAAATAATTTTCTTTTTCAGCAGCAATTAAGTAACTGCTTTTCTGTTAGTGTCTTCTGTATGTGTTAGTTATTTTAGTCAATCAATCAACTCAGGCTATCGCAGTCCTCTGCTGGACATAGGCCTCTCCCAGGCTACGCCACAACACCCTGTCCTCCAGTTTCCGCATCCAGTCTGACCCACAGCCAGTTTCTTAAGGTCGTCGGTCCATCTAGCTAGTTATTTTAGTACCTAGTGTAAATAGATGTGTGTAAGATACACACAACTAACTTCTTTAAAATTATTCATGACATTAAACTGCGATCACCAATCAGTCCTTTCACCAACACTGAAGCGGTATGTGCATTAATTGTCTAAGAAAACGGACCTAAACTAAGAGAAAATAAAGAAACTTTTACCATTAATTCATCCATAAAATGTATGCGGGTCAAAACCTGAAGGATCAGTTCTCAGGATCCAGTTTGGATGACCTGAAAAACAATCAACATAATTTAGTGAATTACATTGTTAAACACACTATAAAAGTAAGTATAACTTTTGAAAACGTACTCACATGTTTAGTTCCGTTCCACATTATAGAAAAGTCAGTCGATCTGAAAACATACTTGCAAAAAACATTTAACAATAATGCATTTTATTCGACAGCTTTTTTCTATGGTAATAAACTCACAAATAACGTAAAAGTTAATAAAAATAGTTGATGGGCCATTTCGAACACATAAATAACAATAAAATTAATTTAATCTCTTCCTGTATATCATCATTGAATTGTGTGTAATGATGAATTTCATATGATTTGTGTACATTAAAAGTTATGTAGGTCAAGTATGTCTTTAGCGCCAGCAATGTCTCTACCGTCAGCAGTGTTTTTAGCGTCAGTAGTGTTTCTGGCGTCAGCAGTGTTTTTAGCGTCAGTAGTGTTTCTGGCGTCAGCAGTGTTTTTAGCGTCAGTAGTGTTTCTGGCGTCAGCAGTGTTTTTAGCGTCAGTAGTGTTTCTGGCGTCAGCAGTGTTTTTAGCGTCAGTAGTGTTTCTGGCGTCAGCAGTGTTTTTAGCGTCAGTAGTGTTTCTGGCGTCAGCAGTGTTTTTAGCGTCAGTAGTGTTTCTGGCGTCAGCAGTGTTTTTAGCGTCAGTAGTGTTTTTGGCGTCAGCAGTGTTTTTAGCGTCAGTAGTGTTTCTGGCGTCAGCAGTGTTTTTAGCGTCAGTAGTGTTTCTGGCGTCAGCAGTGTTTTTAGCGTCAGTAGTGTTTCTGGCGTCAGCAGTGCTTTTAGCGTCAGTAGTGTTTCTGGCGTCAGCAGTGTCTCTAGCGTCAGCATTGTCTTTAGTGTCAGCAGTGTGTTTAGAGTCAGCATTGTCTTTAGTGTCAGCAGTGTGTTTAGAGTCAGCAGTGTCTCTAGTCTCTACGTCCCAAAATAAAACGAAATTAGAAAGCAAATTGATTCCCAAAGAATTATCAGCCAATAATTCAAAGAGCATCCTTAAAAAATAATTATGTAATATATTAAATAATAAAAATGTCAGGAAACGTAAATTATCAAATAAATGAATATCAACATACTGTACAAACAAACATTAAGACAAGTACTGAGGGACCAGACATCGCCCGTTACGAAAAGAAAAAGGCAAAAGTCCTCAAATCGCTGTAGTTATCTATCATGGACTATGATTATTTATGATGTACAACGAGTGCCAAGCCCAGTCCTCAAATTGAAGGCTCAGACAATGGACAGATAACTATGGAGTCACAAATTGAATATGTAAATACTCGTATCGCATATTGGGCCAAACGTGAACACGGACTAAAGAAAAATGTTGCTGTCCTATAATATGATTGAACGCTCTAATATAGGTAATGATTGCGCCTCTTTTTGCGAACCTCTAATAGTTCCTATATTGGGGTCCTAACAATTTATAGTAACTATTAGAAAAGGCCGGATATTTAAAAAGATACTCATATATTTAAAAAAAAAGTGTTCATCATTAGAAGGTCACTAGGTTTTTAGACGATCATTTAAATATTTCCCAAATACTAGTTCGTAATAAAAGTGAAGTAAAAAAAACTGGTTCACTGCTAGTCGTTATTGGGTTATAGCAGTTTGGTACTTTTTAGACCAGTGTAATTATTCGCTATTCGCTTTGTAACATTAACTACAAATGTAATGATTGTTACCGTACAACTTTAATTGTAACATTGTAGGATTATTTTCTATAATCTCGTTGAAAACAAATCTAATAACAATTCAATTGTTCACTTCATGGTTTTGAAGTGAAAACTTCTTTAATCGCTCTTTCTGAACAGTGAACCAAACTGAACCGTCACGCTCGGGTCGGTGACGCTGAATCGGGTATATTCGGCTCGGAATAGAATAGAATACTCTTTATTAAGTACACCATAAAAGTTACACATAATGATTGTATAAATTTTACATAGGGTGACACAATCGGCGGTCTTATCGCTAAAAGCGATCTTATAAAGACAACCTTTCGGTGGATTAAAGGGGAAGGAGAGACAATACTACAGGTAGTCTGTGGTGTACTATTTACATATATACCATCAATACATACATAATACATATTAAACTTATCTATATAAATATATTCAATAATAATCATGAAACAAGTGCAAAAAAACAAAAAAATAATAAAAATGAATCGCGTGTACTCGGCTCCAGTGTAAGTTTTCACTTCTATCGTGTCGGTCATAAGCATATATCCTCTTATAAAAAAAAATATTTTATCGAACAGTCTGTATTCCTGGGCGCTCTTACGATGTTTAACGAACTGGAAAAACTTGGTCTGAACTCAGCGTACCAAACAAAACTTTTGGTAGTACCAAAGTTGCCAAGTATACCAGACGATTATACAACAAAATGATGTCACTACCCAGACTTTGATGAACAGCCAATGTCTATCACGCAGTTTTTGTCTAAAAAAATCTAGATCGATCTGGTTTAGTCAGTATTTATGCCAAATCACATAATTGGCTCTCGAATGGCTAAGTCTAGACGTAATATTATAGGCTAGTTACTACCCCAAGTGGACGTTATAGAGCTGCCAATGATGTTTGTGACCCATTTCTGGGGCACAATAAAATACAAGTTACTTGTGGTATGAATTAGCTATAGAGCGGTCATGTGGTCGCTGGGGTGGACGCAAAATGGTAACAGATACTTTGTGTCTTCTTCTTATTTGTGTTGTTTACACTTTTATCATTTTTTTCTATGTATGATTACCTACCCATAACATAATTATTTTTACGAGGCTAGAGGTTTTTAGGGGTAGGCTGAGTGAGAGTAGAAGATGTACTACGGATCATAATGACGTATATGAACCTCTTTATGAAAACAGGCTTATTAAGAAGCATTTGAACGAAATACTAATAGCAACTTGTGACAGTTTTACAACTAAAGCTAACGAATTTGCTAACACTTGTGTTGACATCTCATACATAAGTCATAATTTTGATTGTATAGCTTGACTCTATTGCCAATCCATACCTTAGACAACTAGGTATATTAAGTTCCTGTTTTTAAAAGAGGAACCACGAGTTAACACTGCGCGGCCATCATGGAAACTTTGAAAACTTACTATCAGATAGAAGTTCAAGTTAGTTGAACATTACTTCCGTTTGTGAGAAGGTGTTGAGTTAAATTATTTCACGATTTTCACGATGGAGAAAGTAATTACATAAGATATTATTAAAAACATCATATTTGTTATTATTTCCTTTATTTTATGATCAATCAATGAATCAATCTGCCTAGTCTTTTCCCAACTATGTTGGGGTCGGCTTCCAGTCTAACCGGGTGCACCTCAATACCGGTATTTTATTTTTAAATATTAGATAATAAAAAAATATATAAAACATTTAAACATAAAAAATTATAGCCAAAGCTCCAGAGGGAGAAACTTCCTAACAATGCGAGCTGTGGCCAGAAGTACCATTTTCAGAATCAAGCCCTTAATCCAGCTGCCCAACAAGAGCCTCGTCAGGTGTTGGTCGAGGCTCTTGGCAATTGAGCCATTGGCTGTTACGACTATCGGCAAAATGATCGCTGAGTCCATATCCCACATGTCGACAACCTCGCAAGCCAAGTCAAGATACTTGACTTGTTTATCTTTCTCGGCTTTCACGAGGTTCCCGTCATGTGGAACCGTTATGTCAACAATCATTGATTCCACAAGGCTGTATTTCATAGCAAGTTGCTGATGGATAATCCTGACTACAAAGTTGTGTCTATGCAAGTATCATCGTTAGCTAGACGAGAATGCCCGGAGATAATGTATCTGATTGATTCCTCCGGACGGAGGCATGCATGTAGACACCTATTTATTATTTTTTGGTGACTGATTGGCGAGTAGTAATCACTTATAACTCTACCATATTTAGTCCGGTTGTGTGACAGATGGCTTTTCATGACTTGCGCGAAAGACTGTCAATTTTTTTTAATTACATGTGTTCGTGATCTGGTCAACACTACGGCGCGGCGTGTTTATATAACTAGTATTTTAGTAGGTCTTGTCTTATGGTTCACGTGTATTCTTCTGCTTGAAGTATTTATTTACTTGTTAAGTTACAGATTGGTTTGAATCATCATTTTAAGTTCGTCATTAAATCTGTCTGGTCAGCGCGCACTTATTTTTACACCCATTTATCTCAAGGTGTACTAATTTTTGTCATTTTTATTTCTTTTAATTGTTTGTCTGCCAGTCCACGTATTTGACTTTTTGGTTTGTCCGTGTATTAGTATCTCTATGTGCTATCGTGACGATTTTACTCATGTCTTACCTAAAAGTCTGTATGCCTTGTCAGTGAGTCCGTCTGCGCATATTCTGTTCTTGTATTTGATTTGTCTGTTTGTTTGTATGTTGGAACCTGTATGACAATGTGCTATCGCGATAATTTCCCACATGTCATGTTCTACATCAGTGCCAACTTGTCAATGTCTTGTCGTGTCTGTTGGACATCAGCATATATTCATTTCTTGAATTTAATTTGTCTGTGTGTATATATGTTGGTACCTCTATGTGCTATCGCGATGATTTCCCTCATGGCGTGTTCGGCGTCTGAGTCGTGGTGGCGGGGAGGGGGCCGCGGGTCGGCGGCTCTTGCTAATATCTGTCGCACCACGTCGCGCGGCGGCGCCCCTAGTGGCGTCGGTCGCGATGAGAGCCCCAGCTGGTGAAGATTGAAATCAGTACAGAGGAAACGATTACAGGAGTTCTGAAAAATCTCCTGACAATATGACGAGGATTAGAAGGGAAAATTCCGCTAGAAGTCAAGAAAACAGCCAATAAGATGGCCAGCTGCTACATTACCTTGGCTAATATTTGTGACTTGATGCGCTCTAGCCGCGCAGGGTCCTGGTGGGAGTGCGCCGCGGTCGCTCGGCAGGGCGCCAGCGCGAGCGCCGCACACACGACGAGCCAGGCGCGCATCGGCGCCTAGCCGCGGCGCACGTTCACCCCGCGCCATCGAAGCCGCGCCAACGCGACATCTCCGGGCCTGGGGATCGAAGGACCAGGTTTAGTTAAAAATTAGATGCTTAAAAAAAATACAAACAGAACCAAAGGGTAAGGGTTAAAGGTTCACATCCAAATACTAGATTAGACTATATTTTTTTGAACTTACTAACTAAACATTCTATTCAATTACATCGTCTGTTGGATAAAAATATGTTAAATGATAGACGAGATTTTATTATTAAAGCGTCGTTGCTATTTAATACACATTTCAGCTGCTCATAATAGCATCTTTACTTAATAAAAAATAGAATATTCTATTTCAAAGTACAAGCTAGATTGTCTCACAACAAAACTTTAAAAGTTGGAAACAAAATATGAAGAGCAAGCTACAAAGAGCGGTATGTTGTGTGTACCCTCAGTTGTGTACAAAGCTCTGCCAGCGGAATATTTGCGTTGTCAACATCTTCAAACACTACGATAGGGCTGCCAGATGCAAAAATATTAAAATGTATTATTTTACGTTATTTTTTTGTATATTTGCATTTATTATTTTATAACTCATTTTGTAACACCACCAGACTTATTCGTTGACCTGTCGTTTAGAACAGCGCTTCCTCTGGTTAGAAAAAGAAGATCTGGACATAGTTGTATGATGGATTTGAAAACCATCCAACAGATTGACAACAGTATAATGTGATTTTTTAAGGAATAGTCTTAGGGCCATATTCTCGAGCGAACGAGAAACTAACCCTTATTCATTAAGAGGTCACAATAAGGTGTTGCCAGCCCTTAGGACCAAAGTTTCTTAACTCGTTTTTAACTTACTGGCATTACATTGTCTTATCAAAAATAATTAACAAAACCAGAATTATAATCAATGAAACAATGTGTGAGTTGAACCTACTCCAACGCAGGTGTTTGAATCAGAAATGAAAGAATTCAGAATCTCTTTCAAAATTATTGAAAGTAAGAAAATAATTTAGATTTGATTGGTCTAACCTTAAAATATCGATGTCCCCACAATTTTGGTTTCTGAAGTAAGACGGTCACACGCTCCGTTTGAAGTCAGCCGCAACTTGTCAGACTCGCACTATTTCTGCTCTGTCGTTCAGTCGTTCTGTCAGACCTCAACACTCCAACATCTTTGACAAAAGAAACGTTAAAAATGTTAAAAAAAAAACAAACAAAAATCTTTACAAGATAAAAATTATACATACTTTGTTGAAATAAGTAATAAGTAAATTTATTTGAAGATAGTGCTAAGTTTAAAGTGAAAAATCCGACCTAAGTTTGAACCAAAGAGCAACTTTTACAGCCAATAATTCTAACGTTTTTCAATTGTATGTGCAAAATAATAATAAAGATGCATAAAATAATATTAATTGTAGATAGCGGCGACATTACCTACGTGTAAAAAAAAATATGACATTTAAAAGGTGTCGATAATTCTGTAAATTTAATATTCCCACTGCTGGGGCACAAGCCCCGTCGCTTCGAAACCGTGGGTTGTAATCCACCACGCGGGCCCAGTGCGGGTTGGTAGATGTCACATATCTTCGAATTTTTGGTTTTCTAAGACATGTCAGTTTCCTCACGATGTTTTCCTTCGCCGATTTGAGAGCAGCGGTGATGAAATTATTTACACAAAGTAAAGCGCCTGCCTGGGTTCGAACCCACGACCTACAACTCGTAACTCGTGGTCATTACCAGTGGGCCACCACTCTTATAATTAACAAAATAACAAAATCTATCATCTATTACCCTTAATCATTTGAAATCAAATACCTACCCATAATATTTCGACTCCGAACACTCTAATGTCCAAGGAAATTGTTAACTAGGTCAAACGAATCTATTTCATTAATGTAATTGAAAAGTTAAAACCTGAAAAAGTTTACTGTCGATTATCATGGTTTTAATGGCATTTGCCTTTGGTGACACAGTTTAAGATTTAAGATACGTCCTTAAAATGTGCCCACGGGTTGACGACAATGTTTTTTATGGTAAATGAGGTGATGAGGGCTTTGTTGTTTGGGAACATTGTTAGTATAAAAAAAATATGTATAATTACACAGTTTAAATATTCATCCAATCTTTTGAAAAAACGTTAAATGGACAGTTTCAGATTTGTACATAGTAGAAATTTTATGAGAAAACCAATCTACATGTCAAAATGTATGGAAAAAATAATAATTTTCATAATTTATGAGTGTTTTGTTTATGTTGACGAACAGATAGAAGTTCTGTAACTTTTAACAAATCATGAAAAACTTATTTTAGTCTGAAAATTACTACAGATTTTTGTTAAACACTTGTTTTTTAGGGTTCCGTCCGTCCGTACCCAAAGGGTAAAAAGGGAACCCAATTACTAAGGCTCAGCCGTCTGTCTGTCTGTCCGTCTGTCACCAGGCTGTATCTCATGATCCGTGATAGCTAGACAGTTGCAATTTTCACAGATGATGTATATCTGTTGCCGCTATAGCAACAAATACTAAAAACCAGAATAACATAAATATTTAAGGGGGCCAACAAACGTGATTTTTTTGCTTGTTTTTGCTCGATATTGGTAACGGTAACAGGTAGACACTTGAAATATTCACAGAATATGTAGATATATATTCACTTTAAAAATCAATAATTAAATTAAAATAAAACAAATATTTAAGGGGGGCTCCCATACCACAAACGTGATTTTTTTGCCGTTTTTATAGATAATGGTATGGAACCCTTCGTGAGCGGGTCCGACTCGCACTTGGCCGGTTTTTTTTTAGGACTTTGTAATGTCTTATTTACTCGTATGCTATGAAACAAGTCCAACAGTGGACTTATAAGTTGACTTATTTACTCCTCTACACGTCACAAAATCACGTGGAAACACGTTCAAGGTCACACATTCAGCACAGTAACACAAAGTTAATGACTCAATTAACTTATGGAAGTAAAGCGGGTAAGCAGACAAGCAGGCCATCCGTTACTTTGGCTTGATTTATCGTGGTATTATATCAAGGGCAGGACGGATAGGGTGACACCCTCCCGGGGATGGGTTAAGGTAAACGATGAAGCGGATTGGGGAAAGTGATTGATTTTTGGGAGAGAACAGAGAGAATGTGATTAGGTGAAGTTCAAAATCTTGTTATTGGGGAGACTCTGTTATGGTTAATTGAATATTAAAATAATTAAAAATTGAAGATTAGTGGAAATAAAGTACTAAGCTAATTTAAAATGACAGCAGGGTAGCTAGGATGATAAATTTAATAGAGTTTCTCATAATGTAATTTATTTTATTTGTATTAATAATTCTGTCACCGAATTGAATATTAAAATTGTTACCACAACGTACGGCTGCCTTTAGTAGCCCACAACACACAACATTGGTGGTGCATTGCTAACAACAGTGACAATTCATCAAAAAAACAAGAAATCATTTATTTGCTTAAGTTAGTTATACAGATAAAATGTAACTTAGACTATTTATGAGGGAGTAATCATTTTGTATTTATCTGTGGCCTCTGTGGGGGCTTGTTATTAGCAACTTAGTTATATATTATTGTTATTATAACGTTATTAGTCTATAAGCCTTCGGAAAATAAAGAAATAAAAAATAAATTAGAAATTAAAATAAAAAATATTCAAAAGTGCCTATTTAATTGAAAAAAATGCTTTGAGCTTGAGTTTGGGTTTGACCCATACATTAAATAGCATTAATGCTGTTTGGCAGCAGAAAGGTGGCATACTTTAGAAACAAACAAAACTAAACAAAGTTCTTTTAAAATACCTGTCAACTTATTATATTGTATAGCTAGTATCAAAATGTATTTGTAAAAATAACATAATTTTATTTATTTATTTAAACTTTTACTTAATAAATGGTTGATTTTTGTACAGGATTATTTAAAGGCTTTCAATAAAAGATAAAGGCAATAAAAATATCAAGCCAGTGTGTTGGTTTCTTTCTGTAACCAGGGTTAAAACTGCCTACTCACAGTTGCAGTACCATCATAAATTAATTTTCTCAAACCCGCTGTTCGCTCTTCTCTTGCGCCATTCCCACCAGTTTTATGACTGACTCTCATGTCAAGTTTTACCTTGGTACCACGGTTTAACTCCATTTAAAGGTCTCGTTACGATGCCGGCACTTTTTAGTGCTCTTTACGGTACTTTAATTGCTATCGGTACTTTCGTCTGCCCGACTGTGTTCTGTATATTTTGTTTTATGACTTCATTTTTATCGATGTATCCGCTTTGATTTTTTTATGGGATATCGTTTGAGGGTTTTCCTCTTGTATTTGGATTGGAAGTGAACCAATAATTAGATTAGTCGATGACATTAAAATTGTCGGAAAGACTTGAACAAGATTGGATTAAAATAAAGAAGACTAGGGTAAAAGAGACGAGATTTGAAGCCTTATAGTAAGATGGATAAGGCTGCTGTTAATTGTAAGATGCAGGTAGGAAGGACAACAGTCAAACACGCGTCAAATGACACACTAACTATAATATCTAAGAACGGGTTGCTTAGCCGTCGCAGCCGCGGTACGTTACACATACTTGAATACATAATATTAATGATGAAGAATTTATGAAAACACATATTACGCGTTGTATTGTGCGTCTTCTTCGGAAGCGAGATAGGCAGACGGCATTGTTACCATTGGGTGTAAAACCTTGATGAGGCTGGCACAGGAGCGTGGAGGTTTGCACAAGAAAAAAGAGGTTTACGCGCTGCAGTGGGTGAAATCGGACCGTGGATGATGATGATGAATCTTCAGAGAATTTCAGTTTGCTTTTTAAGGTATTTAATTGTTATTATTACGTGAGATTTTACAGTATTAATGTCTGTAATTTTAACTGAGACCTCCCAAGGATGGTCGAAACAAAAATAGTCATAAACACCACGATGTCCGATACTCACACTGGCAAAGTCACGGGCAAAGTGCAAATATCCAATAAATCATTTTTCAAACTACCCGTCAATAAGTTTAGTAATTCAAGGCGTTCAATGCCGACACGCGATGGATTCAACCCTGTTATGTTCGCGGACAAAGCGGTAGGTATATGGAATGGACTCAAGGGGAGAACTATGGCCGTGAAATGTTAACTATGCTAATGTATGTGGCTGGTGGAGCCAAATTGTAGAATGTATGTGATCATGTTTTAAATCTTCGGTTCTGGCAGTGTTCTGACACGTTTGATGAAAAAGAAAACAAAGAATGTGTTTTTGGATTCCGTACTTCAAAAGGAAAAAAAACAGAACCCTCTTAGGATCACTTCGTAGTCCGTCTGTCTGTCAGTCTGTCAAGACCTTTTTTCTCAGGAACGCATAGAAGTAGACCTACGTCTACAGTTCTTTGGAACTCCATAAAAATCAACCTCCTAAGTCAAGGCAATAAAAAACTACGGCCATTTATGCGCCACATTTTGATACTGCAAATAAATAAAACATATTACAGGGTACTTACCGTTGACCTAGAATCATGAAATTTGGCAAGAAGCAAGGTCTCCTCAGCATAACCAAAGAAAATGTCCGAAAATCGTTAATTTGTAGTTGTACCACATACAAAAAATGCGATTACAAACTTACATTTGCAGTTGGAGAATTTACCGTGACGTATATCGATGTATGGGAGAACATTACGGACTACAGAACCTTATATTGTGCGTGGTCCAACACGCACTTACCCGGTTTTTTTTTGAAGAATGGATAATTCAAACAAAGATTTGATTTGGTGTCATTCCTTGTAATTTTTTTAACATTAAAGCCTTATTTCTTGTTTACAAAAAGAAAGTCTTTGAAGAATTAGCTATATACGTTTTGTTATGTAATGAGAAAAATAACTTGTCTAACTAACTAATAATATACCTATTTATGTAGATACTAGCTTTTGTCCGCGGCTTCACTCGCGTGGAGTTTGGAAATTATTCCACGGGAACATACTACCAGGATAAAAAGTACTACACTATGTCCTAACACATCTACTCTACCTATGGGTTAAATTTCATCCAAATCAGTTCCGCCGTTTTAGCGTGAAAGCGTAACAAACAAACTCACTTTGTAAGTCTCGATCCCGTGGGGATATCGGGATAAAAAGTAGCCTATACAGGGTGTCAGCTACCTCCATACAAAATTGTATCAAAATTGGTCCAACCGTTTGAGCGTGAAGAAGTAACAAACACACACACACACACTCACAAACTCTCCTCTATGTAATATTAGTGTGATGATATATATTACTAGTTTTTGCCCACAGCTTCGCTGGCGTTTTAATGTTGATTTTCAATCATTTTTAAAACCCTCGGGAACAGTACTTTTTCTGGATAAACCCTATATCCTCTTCTTTACCCGTGACAACGTGTATGCAAAATTTCATGATGATCGATTGAGCAGTTAAGACGTGAAAGCGTAAGAAAAAAACAAACAAACTCAATTTCGCATTTATAATATTGGTTAGAAAATAAAAAGAAAAAAAAATAAAAAGAAAAAAATGTTTTAAATTCTGCACAAACAAGACACAAAAAAAAGTCCAAAGGTAAGGAAAGAAGGTGGTAAATAAATAGGACAAAAATTAGGGTTATATTGAAATATCGTTACATTTTCTATAAACTAATAATTAACTCAAGACCTAAAATATTAATAGCCTATTATAATTAAGACTCCAAGGACCACCCACGCAAAACTAACTCTAATATTATTCAAAAGACCTTTCGCATCAGAGAGTTAATTTCATTGAAACACTAAGAGCTTTTCGCTGAAAACCTTTTAGGTCTCGACGGAGATACTTTAGATATTATTTTGGTTTATTTAGGCTTTCTCGTCTATTTTATATAAGGGCTAAGTACATAACGTTGAAACTTATGAAATGTCAGAGGTGACGGAATTTATTTTTGCTCGAAGACTCGAACGCCGAAATGGAAAAAAAAAGAAAAAGTTTTTTTTTGTTTTCATATTTTTTTTTTAAATCACAAACAAAAAAGTGGCCAGGTCACAATATAAAACAAGGAATCGTCAAAATTCTTACATATTATAAAACAAAGTCCCTCGCCACGTCTGTCTGTCTGAACGCAATAAACTCAAAAACTACGGGACGGATTTTCAAACGGTTTTCACCAATGTATGGAGTGATTCATGAGGAAGGTTTAAGTATACATTAAGGTTTTTTGTAAATTGGATGAAAAGTGACGAGTATTGTTGAAGATGTCGGAAGAAAGCATGCCGACTGGGAGCTTTAGAGGCGTGCGTGTACTACAGGATTGTATATCTTAAAAAGTTCAACATAAAATTACGCGATAGCATATGTCTATCTTCTAAGGATGACCCACAGTAACCATTCTTATCTTTCAGGATTTAATAAGAATTTCATTGTTATTTCCGAAGCTATTTTAATCGGTAATATATTAATCCCTAATAAAATGTGTTATTTAAATTGGGCATTTAATTTAGATTAAATTATGCCTTTACATCATAATAATATATCATTTAAATGAATACTTTAAAAGATATCACAGATTCAAAATTACGCGAAACAAAATTATAATTATGGTTGACGGCGCGCGGCGGCGGGCGCAGCGGTAGGAGTCAACGACCTTTTCCTCGGCTATGAGGTATGCAATCACTTCATTTCCTTTTAATCCCGGTCGTATGTTCCCGTGGGATATAAAACTTAAGCATTTAGTAGATAACTGAAAGATTGCCAGCGGGCTACTAGCGTAACACAGTAACAATGGCATAACTTTCATTTTGACGATTCAACAACATTCATTGCATTATTTACGTTGTTGAGCAAACGATTTTTTCAAACATAAATGAAGAAATGTATTAGCAATTTTCTTAAAATTCTTTCGGATTGTGATTGAGAGTGTGTTACGTAATTAGGCTGCAGAATTACTCGTTATAAAGCATTTCTTAATTAGGTTTTGTACAATAAATGATTTGTACAGTCGCCAGCACAGTAGGATAAACAAAACTGTCAAAGTTCTCCAAATGATTTTAAACCTTAAAATGTTGATGGTTAAGTTCAAAATCGAATGAGAAAATTTTACAGTTTGTGGTAAGTTGATGAGCTGGCACCTTAATGCAGACAGCCAATAATGATATCTCTTTAACTGTTTAAACCCCTAAGGTAAAACTTTTGGTTAGGTACCTACTTAAATCGGAAAACCGTAGACATTTAGGGAGTAAAAGTTTTAAAAGGAAGTGGGGGGGAAGTGCACCCTGTTAAACTTATGGCCACCCCATCCCCAGGTTGGTGCGTTTTAATTTTATTAGACCTATTAACCAATTACCTAACCCATTTCACCTTTAACATATTTATAGGATTAATTATTTGGGGCTTTAAAAAGTTTCAACTCTAAACCAAGCTTGTATTTTACAAGATTTTTGGCAACTACCGGTTTAAACTTAAATTAAGAAGATAATTAAATTGAAAGCTATTGTTAACTTATTGCTGTTATTATCGATAAAACGACCGTGACAACACTACATTTTCCACTATATAAAGGAAAAGAAGGGGAAAATCTCTTTACCCGTTCAGATTTTCCCCTTTTGTTCAAGATCAGCAATTTGAAAGGACGTCGACCTTTTTGGGGCACGCAAGGAGGACAAGGAGCACTTACACATTAGATGACGCTGCACTGCATAGAGTTATGTCAGTGAAGGATCTTGGAATATTATTGGACACATTAATTCATTACACTTCACCTTGGTCAGCATATTCAAAAAAATGTCAAGTTATGAGATGCACTTTAAGCACATTGATACCTTTATACATTTCAATAAATCGCTAATTATATTATATCACAATTCGAATACGCTGTATTAATTTGGAATCCTCTTTACCAAAAATACATAGACAGCTTAGAAAATGTCCAGCGTAAATTTCTCAAAGCCCGCTGCCGCTACGACTTTATTTTTTCTAATTCACGCCAAAACAGTGTTGAGCTGTTAAACTTAAAGTACAGATGCCTTTTCCTAGAAACTATGTTTCTCTATGACTTGTGTAATAACAGATATGACAGATATATCTCACTAATAAGCTACGCGCACGTCCGGTTTTCGCCGTTTCCTCCTGCTGCACTAATGCTGGAGTTCGCGCACCTCTTCGTCGTATAGCTAAAAATTTCAACACTCTGTTCGCAAATTTGGATTTGTTTACATTGTCTGCTAATAAGTTTAGTCTTTTTTCAATTAATTAGTGACACAGATTTTTAAAACAAGAACTGTAGTTTTGATATTTTCTCTTATTGTTTAAGAATGATAATGTTTTTTTTCTTTTCTTCTCATTTAAGGAATTTCTTTAGATTTTAACCTTCAAGTTTCACTCATGTGCAAATAGTAGTAATTCTACAGCAAATATATAGTGTTTAAGATGTGGATAACGTCGTGAGCTTCACATATGTAATCTCTTAATTTGCTCACTACCTGTTTATCTTTGTGTAGCTGTTTGTTTTCCCGAATTGAATAAATAAACTGAATAATTACTTCGAATATTTTGAAGACCTTCGATTTTAAAAGTAATCATAAAGTTTTACAAAAGCATATAATTTGATATATAAGCACATAACAGAATCGGCACAAAGCCCTAGGCACTCCAATTAGGACCAATTTTTTTTTTCAAAAATACGTCTCGCCAAATAGCTGATAGACAATCCTGTCAATAAACTAAATATTACATTTATAAATAGCAAAATTATTAGAAAGGGTAAACTACCCCCACGCATCTTATAATAGGACGACCTTCCTGTAACACCCACAGCTTTTGAGATGAGACCTATTCATGGACACAAAAGATCAAGAGAAAATAAGAAACCATAATAACAGCTGTCTAGCAAGGAGCTTAGGTAAAGGTGGCGACTACGACACGTGGAGAAAAAGGTTCTATTACGAAGTTAAGTAGTGTCATTAAGTTAAAACAGAGGTAAGTACCATTCCGCATATAAGCATAATATAATTAAGTTGAAGAAAAGGCAGAAGGATATGTTATACAATGCAGAAATGCTTCGCTTGTGCAATAGGAATGTATAAAATTGGAAATGAGTATACAAGTGACTGCCTCGAAGGATTAGCGGTCACAAGCGCTAGTGTTGATCATGAGGTCCTGTGTTCGATTCCCGGGTCTCTGGAATCTGTGTCCGATTGATGGCAATAGACTCGCCCCCTATTACATGGGACTTTAACAAAACTGGCAACATGTGAGTACATAGGTACACCTCTGCCTAACCCTGCGGGGGATATAGGCGTGATGTTAAATGCTATATATGTATTTTTAAGAGCAATTCACAGTTTCAGAGTGAGGATAGACCAAAACAATGGTTGGACTGTAGGAAAGATGATATGGTTAGAAAGCACCTCCTTTCCTCCATAAGCATGGAGAGCCGCACGTCGATGGTAACATAACCAGTATAAGCTGGCCTGTTATTCTACTGAAATTTCATACCTACTACGCTAGGCCAGCTCAAGGTCAGTGTAACCCCAAATAGTGTGGAATACGGGCAGGATTATGATATGATCGGTTTTAGAGTTCAACATATACCTAATAAGTACTTAAATATCTCATAACTATGAAATCTGAGTTAGAACCCGTAAATCCTGACATCCCTTTAAAGTTACATTGTAACTTCTTTAACTCAAGTGAGTTAAAGAATGTTTACTTACTATATCTTTTAAAAACACTTCAAATAAACAGTGATTTTAGGAGATGGCTCATACATCATTAATAATTGATATATAAATATTGTATTTTATAAACTCCATTAAAATTCATATTTAGGCACAGTTTAATGTTTATTATTGATAATTACTATCATATATTACAAAATTAAGCTATTAAAAGTACTAGGAGTTAACTAGATATTACAAAATAAACTAACTACATTAACAAAAATGCTAAAAAATTTTATTCATATCAACATTTAAAATTCATATATATATATAATATCCTAACCTAACTAAAACTATTACCAAACTAAAATATGGCATCGAAAAATTCCTCCGCATCGCTGTCGACTGGTAATGTATCATTGTATAGTTTGATATTGAGATAGACTCATGATAGCACAAGTTTAAGCCTTAGTGGTTTTTGGTTGCTATTTAATATGTAATCCTAATAAACCCCCGACTCCCACTTACCCACAGCCAGCAGGCGCGCACGCTCCGCAGCAGTGGCAGACGTGTCAAGTCAATTGTTCTGTACTACTCTCCCACCGTCTCTGGGAAGATGGACTGTCGGGTGGATATGAATTCGGGCAAGCGAATCTCCAGGCATCCACAGCCTCAGTGAAGCACGGCACATCAAAGTTAATCAGTGGTGGAGGCTAGGATTTTCCTGGTTCATTTCTTAGTGTCGTGCACCGAGGATATGTAAGCCGGTAAACTAAACCTAGACATTTTGCATACGCCGAGGCCTCCCATATGAACGGGAAGAGTAGCTTGAGCCCAAGATCGGTTATCCATGGCCACATTTTAGATAGAAGTTAATGTAAATTTGACATTTTGTCTAAAAGGTGAGTGTGCTTCCATAGATGGGAAGCGCGAAGGAAATATGTTAATTTAGGTCTGAAACGGAAGTAACGGATTAAGGTTATGGCCGAATGCATGCTTTTTGATCTTTCCGAAACGTCATTGAAATATTGTATTTTTCTCAACAAACCCGGGAATGGAATTCTCAAAGATTGGAGTCCCAAGGAGACAAAGAGAGCTTTTTAATATAATTTTGATTTCTGAAGCTATTGCGTTAAAGAAGTGTAAAGTGTAAGTTTCACATATAAAATAAAATAAATATAATATAACATCACGCCTGTAATCCCCGAAGGGTTAGGCAGAGGTGTAGGTACCTAGAGTACACCCACATTTCGCCAGTTATATTTAAGTCCCATGTAATAGGGGGCGAGCCTATTGCCATCAATCGGTTACAAATCCAGACTCTGGGCTGCTACTGAAAAAATCCTGATGGAAATCCCAATACACTTTGCCCGACCTGGGAATCGAACCCAGGACCTAAAGCACAGCAGTAGCGCTTGCGACCACTAGACTAGAAATATATTATGGTAAAAAATAAGTCTCAAGTACAGTTCTTACAACTGTACTTGTGATTTATTTTACTAGGTACTTTGTATGCAAAAAAACACGAAAAAGTAATGATCCAAAATAATAGTGAACAAACTTTATAAGAAAAAGAAAAAAATATTCAGTAGTTTAGATTTGAAGAAAAATGACAGAAACTAAGTACAGAACAATGCAATGGCTTATTTATAACCTATACCTATTTGACATTGAGTTGAGCTGCACGGTTACTGACAAATGCTTGCACTGATTGGACAGGTCCACTCAAAGGACATGTCCAAAAATGGTTTATTATTATTCAATAATTCTAACCAGGATCAGTTAAATATATTTGGATAGACAACCCAAAAGCTAGTGGTTCTAACTATAACATACATTTTTAAAGGCTTCCATTTTTGAGAAAAATCGTTTTTTTTTATTTTAGTGTGAATTTACTCCTAAAACGAACAAACCTTTCTAACTAACTAGTATATTAAAGTGAACACACCTTAAACAAAAAGAAAACTTGTCAAAATTGACACATGGCACTGTTATTACTGTCTCTAAATATTTGATCGATGATTAAGACAATGTAAACAATAAGAAATATGATGAAATGCGATATTTTCAGTCAAAAATGGTTAGTCTAACCTTTTAGAATTGAAAGGGATTATATTTTAGATAATATTTGGGTTGCCATCAACAAATAAAATATATAAAAACATTAAAAAAAAAAACAAACTCTTAAATAACTCTCTCTCTCTCTCTCTCCTAAAAATATTATTTCAGTGGTTACAAATTCCATATTATTATTTTTGTCGCTTTTATTTAGGTGTAGTTTGACGCTGGTTAGATTTTTCTCGGAATAAAAAACGATCGCCATAGTTCGGAAAAGGCTACAAGGGTACAAGGTTTAAATATTTTATTAACTCTCCCAGACGTCCAACATCTCCACTTTATTATGCACTTATATACTTTTATTTACTACCCTCACCCTTTTTCGTCTACAGGTATATTATCATCATAATATTCAAGTAAATATTACATGATCTTATAGGCACTCCAATTTTACCTGTACCTCGGCCCTCTCCTCTATAATAGACTAAACTCGAAAGCAAACATTTACTCTCTGAACTACACAAATTGTAAGAGAATACTCAAGGAGGCTCTCCAAAGTATGTCTTACGAAGATACAGAGAATTTATTAACTGTATTAAAGTAAATATGTATACTAACCTACGATAAGTATTTATCAAATTTAGAAAATAAGATTTAAGCTACACAACATAACTATAATAAATTTATTTGTCCATTGTCAACTTTTGGTATTTATTAATTTTTTAAGACTATTCTAGTACTTTTCGCCTGAAACACAGGATTACCTAGTTAAGGCACGTAATTCATAAGAATATAATTTATATTTAAGCAAAACTGGACACATTTTTATACCTTGTAATTTTTTGAATAAATATATTAGATATTATTATATTAATGATTATAACCAAGTGAGCCATTTTTGTCCTGCAGAACAATTATTGTTTATGCTTAGTTTTTTTTTTCTATAGAGCTGTGTCGTTGCCGTTATTTTTTATGGTATTGTGAGGGTGTGGGCAATTCTGTTACCCTTTGTGCCCGTCGGGGTTAACAAACGTTACAGAACAGGAAAAAACTAATGTTAGAAAATCTTGAGATAGAATGAAAGTCTTAAGATGAGTAGATCGTTCGAAAATCAAGTTTTTACGTCATTCTTTTCACTACAAAACTTGTTTTAATTATTATTTTTGCAAACTTTTCTTAAAAGTTTATCACATGGTACGAAGTAAATCCTTAAAATGTTTATCATTGACATTAATACAAAGAATTATACCAATAATACTAGCCTAATGCAGAACATTAAGCATGCATCATAATACGAACTTAAAAAACCCATTCAATTTCAACCCCGATTCAAAATCAAACCCTTTGATCAAATCAGCCCCCACACACCCCCACTCACCTCATAAACACTCACTTTAAATTAAACCAACACTTTATTAAGAACTCTTAAAACGGTCTACTTTTAAAAACCGCTTAGTCACTTGTACCTTTCATGAAAGTTAGAACAGAACTGAACAGAACCGTTAGGGACTTCTGTTATATACTCCGGTGTACATATATACTTATTATACTTGTATCAAATTGTCTATTAATGGCGAGATCTTGCCTAAAATGCCAAGATGTTTTGAAAAGACTGGATGTGACATCGGTCTTGATACGTCGGAAGAAACAATTTAAATGTGGGTTCAAGATTAAGAAAACGTTAGAAAAGAAAAGGGAAATTCCGGAAAACATTTATAACCCAACGGCTACACTGCATGTTCGCTTTTGCGCATACCGATGATTATTACACCATAATGCGCAAAAAAACAAATTCCATCTTGTCAAGAGCGCGGTCTAGTTCTAACGGCATCTTTAGTATGTTGATAGAAAAATACGACACACCTTGGTTGTCGCACGCTGTGGAGGTGTTGGTCAGAAGACCCCACAGCTAACTTTACTATTTTCTTTTTCTGTGTTTTTTTTTGTTTCTGTGTTTGTTTACTAATAATAGTTTTTAAGAACAATGTTACTAACAATCGGGCCTAGTTGCCATAAATAAACAAATATTTAATTAATAATAAAAAATATAAAATAGTACGTAAAAATACAAAAGTATCAAATCGTTTTTTTTTCAGACTATATTTCATGTTGCTAGCTGAAGATTTTTAAATTTGCCGCCATTTCCTTATATGACGACTCGCTAGCCAAACTAGTGGGAGTGTTAAGGGCGGGGAAGATAAATAAGGCGTAATAAGCAATAATAAGGCGTAGTCGACGGAGCCGGAGGCCCCTCTTTGTATTGCAACGTAAATCAGAAAAGTAGAAGTCAACGACCACATAATAATAATCGGCCTATAATATGTTCCCACAGCTGGGACAGGCCTCCTCTCAGTGAGAAGGAGTGGGCCGAAATCCACCACGCGAGCCCAGTGCGGGTTGGTGGATGTCACATGTCTTAGAATTTTTGGTTCAAAGTCAAAGTCAAAGTCAAACCATTTATTTCAAATAGGCACATAAGAGGCACTTTTGAACGTCAAAATTTACAAAAAAAATAGAATTGATTCTAGTTGCCCCTTCCAAAAGGTAGTTTCGTATGGAGAAGAATGGGCAAGAAACTCCACCGGTACTCTTTTAAAAATGTTTTACAATATTTTGTTTGATTACATTAATTATATGATTATATGTGAAGACGATGCACCTAGAATAAAATTACTATACCATAATAGGTAAAACGAATTAAAAACTAAGCAGTGAAAAATAACTTAATTATTAGATAGATACGTGGTGTTCACATATTTACAAACATCATACAAGTATGTTTTTCTAAAAAAATAAGTCAGTGTGTGAGTATAGGTTATCACAGAATGTAAAATGAATATCATAAAAATAACAGATTTTACCATAAAAATAGCAACCAGTTTGATTTTGTCTAGACTCTAGATTGTCCTATGGAGCTGGACCAGCATGTTTCCAAGCATTCCTGTCCTGGATATAATCCTCTAACTTGTAATATGCTTGTTTACAAAGTGTACTTTTAATATGTGTTTTAAATTTTCTCTCATTTAATTTCAATACATCACAAGGTATTTTGTTGTAACATTTAACACAGTACCCCATAAAAGATGTATGTACTTTAGATAATCTGAAAAATGGTTGATCTATTTTATCTTTATTTCTAGTATTAAAATTATGTCTATCGCTTATCTTGTTAAAAATATGTAGATTTTTCCTTACATACATAATATTTTCATAAATGAATTGGCAAGGTACCGTCATAATATTAATCCTTTTAAATAGTTCCCTAAGAGATTCGCGGCGACGGAGATTATAAATTGCTCTGACAGCCCTCTTTTGCAAAATAAAGATGGACTCAATGTCAGCAGCCCGACCCCACAGTAAAATGCCATACGACATAATGCTGTGGAAGTAACTAAAATAAACCAAACGCGCGGTTTCTATATCTGTTAGCTGTCTTATCTTTCTAACAGCATAAGCGGCCGAGCTTAGCCGCCCCGCCAGAGAGGTTATATGTGGTCCCCATTGCAGTTTCTCGTCTATAGTGATTCCTAGGAAAACCGTTTGATTAATAAATTCCAGTTTTTCTCCGTTCAATATGAACCGTTCTATTCTAAGACATGCCGGTTTTAACACAATGTTTTTGCTTCACCGTTTTAAAAGCAGTGGTGATGAAATAATTTGCACAAAGTAAAGCGCGTTCGAACCTACGACCTACAACTTGTAAGTCGCGGCCGTTATCATTGGGCGACCAAAATCAACGCCCTCGCGCCCCTAGTCGCCGCAGGAGACGCCCCGGGCATCGGGAATCGCAGGCCGATTCCCGGCCACCGTAGACGCGGGCTTGCGGACGGTGAGCGATGGGTAGCTCGCCGTCCGATAAGGACCAGGCCCGGGTCGACGGCGCGTCGTGTTCCACGCGCGCCTCAAAGAGACGTCAGCACGAATTGACGGGGTCCATTAGGGCCAATGCCTGCCAGGGTTGCGAGTTTGTCCGAAAGGGATATCGTGGCCCTGGCACACAGGCAAATGAAGGAACACGGGTGGGTTTTAGTCAGTAAAAGTCTGACACGCCTCCCGCTCCGCCCAGAGCGGGAGAAGTTATTTGTTAATTTCCCACCCAAAAAAAAAAAAACCACTGCTCTCGACGATAACCACGACACTATGTGATCAACAGCTTTTATTGGTCTCATTTTTGGCAAATAATTTCCCAACAAACAATATCAATCAATCAACTCTAATGTATATGTTACGGCTAAGACCCGAAGTGCGGCTACACCTAGTTTTAGCCGGTTAGAACTAGGTGTAGCCACTTACTCTTGGTTAAACCTAGTACGAGCCGATTGTTTTCGGGTAAAACTAGGTCTAGCCTTCATCATGCCGGCTACAACTAGGTCCAGCCATTCCCTGTTGGATAAAACTAGGTCTATCCGATATTATTTCGGCTAGAACTAGGTCCAGACAATCCCTGTTGGATAAAACTTAGATGCGTGTCCCGCCAAGCCTTCCGCCCCGCGTCACATATTATTTTAAGTAGAAAGTAGCAGCTCAATAATCAGTTTTTAGCTTTATTTTAATTTAAACTGGCATCGAATTTTTGTTTTGGTAACTGAATTTACCAACAATAGAGGGGATCTGGCGCTCGGCGGCCGCTACCGCGGCACGCTCGCTTCGCTCGCTCGCCTTCGCTTGTTAATGGTTACTGTTCTAACCTAACCTAACCCAAATGATTCAAGCTGCCAGGCGCCTGTTACTTGTTTCAACTTGTTTGCATCTAGTTTTATCCAACAGGGAATGGCTGGACCTAGTTGTAGCCGGCATGATGAAGGCTAGACCTAGTTTTACCCGAAAACAATCGGCTCGTACTAGGTTTGACCAAGAGTAAGTGGCTACACCTAATTCTAACCGGCTAAAACTAGGTGTAGCCGCACTTCGGGTATTAGCCGTAACATATATAACTGCAAAACCTGAAATCATTTACCTACGCTCAAAATCCTGTAACAAGTTCATCTCCCAAAATTATACTTTTAGGTATCACATCTAGTAATAAAACCTCCTTGTCTAAGCTACCTGCTAGGCTGCTTGTCTAGGCATACCTACCCGTCACACGTGGGCGATCCTTATTAAAAGTCTCGATTCTTCAGTTTACCGTTATATTTGATCTACGTACATAAAAAACAAGGTTTTTTGTCTGTGGAGAGAATTTTTTTAGAAGACAATTACTGTTTGTATTGCTCAAACAACTTGACGAGCAGTGGTGGCCTAGTGATAATGGCCTCGACATACGAGTTACTAGGTCGTGGTTTCGTACTCAGCCAGGCGCTTTACTCTGTGTAAATTAATTCATCACCACTGCTCTCAAAACGGTGAAGGAAAACATCGTGACGAAACCGGCATGTCCTAGAACCAATAATTCGAAGACATGTGACATCTACCAATCTGCACTGGGCCCGTCTAGTAGATTACAGCCCACTCCCTCTCGAAGACAGGAAGCCTGTGTCCCAGCAGTGGGAACATTATAGGCTGATTATTATTATTGCTCAAACGCAGTTTTTCGGTGCGTATTCATTCATCTTCAATCTGATGGAAAATTAACCGACAATTTCGAATATCAGGATAAAAAGTATCCTGTCCTAATCCAGGTCATGGTCTACTCTTGTGCCGAATTTCATCCAAATTCGTTCAGCCGTTTTTGCGTGAAGGCGTAAAAAGTATTTTTATCTCACGATGCGGCGCGCGCTTTACTTGTGGTTACCAAGTATACTAACACGCTGCGAATGTGCGTGTGCAGGAGCTCTCGGTACCGTCAGAGAAAATGGCGAAGTAGGAAGTGTGTGTGTGTTATATTAATTTCAATTCATTTTTTGCATCAAATATGGTAGGTACATGAAGTTCTTAGATAAAATGTTTAACATACATTTGGCCAATATTTAGCATGCAATAGTACAAGTTTTTACATTCAGTTAAATATAACTGTGCTTTAACGTATAAAATTTACAGGGACACTTTTCAAAAAACTCATCTATCGAATAAAAACATTCTTGTAACAACCACTTCCGCAACGCAACACAAAACTTATTGTAGTTGAGTAGGGGAGCCAAGTAAACGCAACTCCGCCGATAAAGTTCTAGCTTTGGGACAGGCATTTCAAAATCTAAACTTTCCTTTTATGTGTTATCTTTTCGTTCAAATAGTTCTAGATTAGACCTCACAAACCTGACAATTTCGTAAATATAAATGCATGGGACAGTCAATAGATTGTGCGACTCGAATATATGCCTGCATGAGTCAGACCACTGCATTTTGAATATTGCACGAATACACTTTTTTTGGGCGATGATGATCTTCGCCATTTTGGAAGAGTTTCCCCACACAACTATACCGTATCGTATTACTGAGGAGACGTATGCGTGATACACCATTATGGCGGTACGCAAAGATGTTATGCTGATGCTACTCGTCTTTACGCACAGATTCACAGCGTGCTGGTATTTCTTGGTGACCACAACTAAAGCGCGCGTCGCTTCGTGAGATAAATATACTATACTGTAAAATTCTTGGCTGTTTCCATGGTTTCCACCAAACACATTACACTAAACTTCGTATACCTTAAGGTATCTGTCACATTAATTTAGTGTTTTTTTTTTTCATAAAAAAATCTCTTTTGAGTCTTGGAATCTTTCACAACAACTTATTGTTGTTAAAGTTTAGTTAATATTTACAATAATGTACTTAAATTTGTTTTAAAACATATCTAAGTACCTTTTAACCGAAATAAAAAGTGAAAAAAAAATAAGTTTGACAAAGATGACACACAATGGGTGGCAACCTTACTGACAAGCTAATCTTTTTATTACTACAGCATTCCACGAGAGAAGATAGATTAACTTACGAACACGCAGCAAATTAGACTGTACATTTCACCAACGAACAAATTTTGAAAGCGCCATAAGTCATATTTTGCAATTTAACTTGAAATATTTACTTTAACAAGTTTGCGAACTGTAATTTTAGAACTAGGTTGGCCATTTTGGATTGAAATGTCAAATGTTACTGCGTATGTCGATAGCTAAGGAATATCACGCCTGAACTTCCCGAAGGGGTAGGCAGAGATGTTTATAAACACCCTTATTTATCTACCTGTATGTTTATGTGTCATGTAAAAGTGGACTAATGGTGTATTTATTGAAGTACAACTTCTTTACGCACGCTTGACTTGGGGAGTAAGCTAGTGAATGCGTGACGATTGAGAGAGAGAGAGAGATATAAGTTAGTGAAGATAGAAAGAGAGAGTGTTATGATTAAGTTTTACTTCAGTCGTGTGGTTTAAACCACACTCGTTTTTATTTTAAGAGCTTATACGCGGTACGGCATTTCATACAAACTTTCAAGCCCTTGTTTTTCGAAATGACTGAGCCGATTTTAATGAAACTTCATGCGCATATGAAGGATACAAAGTTCTAAAAAGTTAGTTAAGACATTTATAGAAAAACAGATAACTGAAAATCTCTGTTTCTATGGAAAATTTAAAATCGGTCTTAATTGGCTGTAACACTATTTTTCGAGAATTTTCTTAACTAAATTTTTAGACCTTTGTATCCTGCGTATGCGAATGAAGTTTCATTAAAATCGGTTGAAAAACAAGGGCTTGAAAGTTTGTATGAAATGCTGTACGTATAATTATCACAAGCAAACCCACACTAAAAGCTTAGTGCTGAACTCATTACTCTAAAAGTCTAAAACGTTATAAGGGTACGCTGACAACCGGTGTGCCTCTGGGAGCAGAAAATGCTAACCTATTCCAGTATCACTGAGGAGTATCGTCATTAGGAGAAGTGCCTATAAAGGCCGTGCTAACACCTACCCGTTGGTGGGAGAATAATTAGGTTCTTGGTACCAAGAGAATGTTATTAGGTTAAGTCTTAGAATAGAATAGAGAACCTATTTTTTATTTTCAAACAAGATAATATTTACCTACTGTTAGGTTTCAATTTATTAATACACTAGCTTTTGCTCGCGGCTTCTCCCGCGTGGATGTCGGAATGTCACGGGAACGTAGGTACTACCGGAATATAAAAACCGGTCAAGAGCGAGTCGGACTCGCGCACCGAGGGTTCCGTACGTATATATGATGTTGATGATTTCTGAAAAACTGTGCTATTTAGAGACATCGTTTTATTTTCCTGTAATCTTTACATAAACTTCTATCACATAGAATAATTTCAGATTTTTCTCTATGCAAACTTCGGAGATAAGTGGTGGGAACGGTATTTGTTTTTACATTTTTCATCAAAAGTCGAAAACTATAATGCCTAAAAAAAAAATGTTTGAGAATGTGCACACATGCCCTAGTAAACTCCATTGGAATTTTTAAGACCCTCTTTCAGGCCCTGTTGCAAAAAAGAGATTTTTATTTTTTTTATTTCTTTCTTATTTGCAAAATAGTTTGGTAAAGGTCATCTAAAACTATTCCAAATTTCAAGTTGATAGCATTAGTAGTTCTTGAGATATCCATCTGTGACAGACAGACAGACTAAGTCTCACCATAAGGGTTCCTTTTTACAATTTTGGTACGTAACCCTAAAAAGTATCTTATTATTCTAATCCATTCAGCCCATTATTTGATATTTGTGTGAAATGGCTTTAACACGGCATATTGACGTAGTTTTTCATTTTTAACCGACTACCAAAAAGGAGGTTTATGTTATATGTTCGTCATTTATTTTTGTGTTTCTTCGCAGATTTCTCCGGCAATTGTGGACCGATCTTGAACATTATTTTTTTGTTTGAGAGGGTATACTGTCGAGGTGTTCCCAAGTCAGAATCGATACATAGAAATAAGCGGAAATCCTCAAATTGTATAGGCGCACCTATAGCGATTTGGGTATTTTTTATAGAAACTCGTGCATTTGCTCTCGGAAAGCACCATTTGGTGAAGTGGAACTGATGATGAAGACCACAAGTGGCCGCTGGAACTACTTAATATTATGTATTTCACGGGTTGCGTTTCGATTAGGTACTTTAATATGGTTGCTAAGCAATTTATGCTCGTCATACGCTCAATGCATAAGGTGAAGTGGAGCTGATGGTGACCTCACCATCATCTTTAGTTCTCCTGGTTATTACCAGAAGAACTCATCAACAATTAACGTTGGGACAAGCAATATTTTGAAAAAGTTGATGAGCAGTTGACGTTAGGCTATTGCAACTTAGATAGATAACAAAGTGACCCACTAAAAAGTTTATTGCTGTGAGATATTTTGAAGTGAAAGCTCTTTAGCTGCGAGTTAACTTAACGTAATATCCGTTTACGCTGAGTACGCAGCCGCCAGCATAAGTGCAACTTGTTAATTAGATCAATTACATGTTATTCCATATCATTGTTTGTGAAGTTAATTTTTGGATCAGCCTTCAGCTTATTACACTGTTCTGTAATTAAAAGTATTTTTTAACTTAATTCCCGATCGCAGAAACATAATATCCCACGTCGATCGATTTTTGGTAGGGGGGCTAAACTTATGGGTTCGCGTCACCGACATGCTAATATAATGTGTTGCGCAAAACTGGTGATGCGGAGCGACCTGTACACATGTATACGTATACATACACTTATTGTATATACTCGACTGTATCATGTGCTGCTCAAAGATTTAAGTTTTCATTTCTCATACTCGGAAAGTAGTGTTTGTTTGTTGCGAGTAGCGGGTGGAAAACGCTGATCCCCACCCTCATAGTAATTGCTTCCCTCACTAGGGCTAGATAGGTAGCTGCCAAAATTTTAACATAATTAAAAAAAAAACGATTAAAATTAAAAAATGCGGTCTTGTGAGTAAATAAACAGCCAGTGTGCCATGCCTATTAAGTGGGATGGGACAGCCCGCGGTAGCGACGCGGTGTGTTCCATGTTTAAAATTTAAAAAAGACTTTATATTTTGGCGGGATACTAAGTAAGCTAAGCAGTGAGCTAGTAAGCTCTGTAAGCTGCATCAAAATTCAAAATCTCGGTTTTAAACACTAATAGGACATTAGTCAATATGACCTCTATTATTGACTATTAATTAATAAAAATGAGTTTAAGCAACTTTGAAATGAAATACAGTAATCGAAAGTCTTTTGCCAGAAATTTCAAAGGAACGATATTTAAATAATATATATACAATGATTTTATGAAGTAAAACTGAACTTTTTTTTACATTTTTAGCAAACAAAAAACCATTTTGTTTTACTTTCCTTATATTCGAAATGAAAAGTTGAGTGTTTAACACGGGTGAAAGTCACCAATTCCTACTCAGACTATAGCTTGGTTCGGGCTTTCATGACGGTACGACGCGACGCTCCTAGTGGCTGTGTTGGTTAAAATATAGATTGGCATATAATTGTAGCAGATCTACTGTAAATTAAGGTAGTTATAGTATTAAGGTAGTACCTATAAGGTAGTTTTATTGTAAATATAATATACTATACTCCATTTAAAATAAGATTAGAAATTTAAATAAACCTTTTTTACAGTCCGTTCAACCGAGTTTGACTTCTCTCTATTGACTCTATTCTTTATCTAATGATTAGCCCTTTTTATGATTGCCCTATCTGCATAACGCCAAACCGAGAAAAACACGACATTTTTTTTTTCTTTTCGTTGTCACTAGTTGCATGACTGTCTTGTCTCTCTATGTCTTGTCTTTTTATGACTTCGTTGATTGTATACGAAGGATAAATTTATGAATTATACATTAGCTTGGTTATTTTTACATAATTTTACTAATTCATGTTAAATACTAACAAAAAAGTGTTATGTCAAGAATCTTTTTTAATGTGATTAAAGAGAACCTAAGTATTCACAAACAAAAATAATTAAAACACATCATTTTCCGGAAGTAGTACTTAAAATTCATGAAAGAGATATAATGATGGGACGCAACCCAGAAATCCTCACTAAACTAGTGCCACTCATCCACTCATGCCCAGAAAACAGAAGAAACTACTGCCGTAATTTACCCATGTCTACCCTAATTGTAAGGTAAGTGATTAAATAATTTTATGCAGATAATTTTAATTTACTTAATTAGTTTTCAAATTAGAAAGTGGTGTAAAATACCATCCATACTAATATTATAAATTCTAAAGTAACTTTGTCTGTCTGTCTGTCTATATGTATGTTACCTTTTCACGCCTACACCACTGAACAGTTTCGGCAAGGAAATAGATTGTATTTGTACTTTATTGGAAAATAGTGTTTGTTTGATCTGAGTAGCGGGTGGAAAATGCTGCTTCCCTCCCTTGGCCGGGAAAGATTCATAGTAATTGCTTCCCTCCCTAGGGCGGAAATGAATTTTAAATATAGAACTAAATTTGGTTAGGTAGTCTGCGAGTGTAACGGCCAGTGTGAATTAAAAAAAAATACCTATTAAGCGAGACGGCCCACGGCGGTGAAGCGGTGTGTTCCATATTTCAAATTAAAAGAAAACCGGCCATCTGCGTGTCGGACCACGCATAATGAAGGGTTCCGTAGTTAGGATGAATTTATCCCAAAAACAAACTTAACATTGTAGTTGAAAAATATGCTCTCCCATACATCGATATACGTTACGGTCAATTCTTCAACTGCAATTTAAGTTGGTTGGTAAGACTATTACTCGTTAACGAGTAATAGTCGACGAGTCGGAGTCGGAGTGGTAAACGAATTCGTTATATATAACTACTGCCATGAATTTTTTCACATATCCAAAACCAACCATTTAGCTGAGGGGGCACTTGACTCTAACAAAAAATAGCACTTTAAAGCTTAATATTACGCAAACGGATCTCAGAATTCAGAAATGGCTTTCACAGGCTTACAATATTTTTAAACGGCCTATCCAACGATAATCCCCAAACTAGGTATTAGATGATTAAAAAAAATAACATCCCCGTTTTACGTGCATGGTACCCTAAAAAAAAGGTTTTTCATGGTTTTATTTTATGACTTTTTCGGCGTGATGAATATGTACACCCTTGCCAAATTACAGCTTTTTAGGACTAAGCGTCTCCGAGCTAAGCCGGAGACAGATGGACGGACGGACAGACAGACAGAAAAACAGACAGACAGACAGACAGACGGACATGGCGAAACTATAAGGGTTCCTTGTTTACTACGGGACCCCAAAAAAGACTATTATTATTTGACGGAATACTAACTGTGAGTATTGACTAATATTTGATTAAAAATGAGTTCTAGCGATTCTGAAATGTTGACCCCAGATTCTGTTAAAGACGAGGCAAATACAGTAATCCAAAATCTTTTGCTAGAAATTCCAAAGGAAAGATATTTGAATACATACAATGATTTTATGAAGTGGCGAGCAAACAAGAAATAAAATATTTAAGAAAAACTATATTTTTTTACTTTCCTTATACTCGTATTCGAAATGAAAAGTAGAATGTTTAACACGGGTGAAAGTCACCAATTCCTCGAAAACTGGTTCATATGGCACTACGATTAGGTTCACAATGCAATGTATTTCACACGCGTGCGATTTTTTATTTTCCAACACATGTGCGGGAATAAAAATTGCCACAGATAACTTATACCTATACTTAGTCCAAATTGGTTATATCTCTATTCACACCGTCTCGCGCCAGAGACGGTCCTCTCTATTCGGAGGTGATTTTAAGGGTTCCGTACCCAACGGGAACCCTATTACTAAGGCTCCGCCGTCTGTCTGTCTGTCCGTCTGTCACTAGGCTGTATCTCATCTACCGTGATAGTTAGATAGTTGAAATTTTCACAGATGATGTATTTCTGTTGCCGCTACAACAACAAATACAAAAAAAAACAGAATAAAATAAATATTTAAGGGGGCTCACATACAACAAACGTGGCTTTTTTGCTCGTTTTTACTCGATATTGATAACGGCAACAGGTAGATGCTTGAAATATTCACAGAATATTTAGTTATATATTCACTTTAACAAAAACAAATATTTAAGGGGGCTCCCATACAACAAACGTGATTTCTTTGCCGTTTTTATAGATAATAGTACGGAACCCTTAGTGCGCGAGTCCGACTCGCACTTGGCCGGTTTTTTTAAAATCTCTGCAAAAAAGTGTCTTTACGGCGTTAATATCTTTGGAATATTTAAATAATGTTTATAAAAATAGAATAAATAAGATGATTATTACAATAAAAAAAAACGTTTATGAACAAATTAACATTTACCTATTTGTGTTTTAAACTCAAAAATATTTTAATTTTCTATTTCTAATATTAGGCTGTTTATCGGCTTTATACATTTGCTCCTCCTTCAACCTGGCGAAAGCAAAGCGCGGAAAAAAAAGAAAATTAAATCATAGTTTCCTAATAATTCATGACAAAAATATTTTTCGTTATTTTATTTCATTTATTCAAAAGTGTATTGAAAATCGTCGTTTGATACACGTGGACATTTGTCTTTGCAGTTCTCGTCTCAAAAACTACCTCGCCTACGGCTCGGGTGTTAATTCCGCCCGACTGCAATAACAAACATTCTCGATAATTTGCCTATAAAAGTCATTAGTTGGCGTGCGCTGCAAAAACGATTGATGATTAATAAAATAATGTACTACATTAATTTAAACACTCAAAGAGATATCAGCACCAACTGAGGGGGTCCGATAGGGCCAATACTTTCCAGGGTTGCGAGTTTGTCCGTAAGGGATATCGTCGACGGAGAGCTTCCTACTCCAGCTCTTGTAACTTTCCGCTGTGCAGTATGAGGTCGCGCGTTGTCGTGCAGGTGCAGCGGAGACGAGTGATTAACCAAAGCTTGTTGGAGACGTGCGAGCTTCTCCATCATTGTGTTCAGTTCTTCACAGTGCACATCTGCAGTCATGCTCATCCCGTTTGGTAAGAAGCTGTGATGAATCAAACCGGACCTAGACCACCAAACAGTGACCATCACTTTCTAGGGGTAAGTTTTCGTTTAGGGCATTGTTTAGGTGCTGAACCAGGATCTAACCAACTTGCTGAGCGCTTGCTATTGTCAAACAGAATCCATTTTTCGTTGCAGGTAACAATGCGGTTCAAAATTCTTTCGTTCCTGTGCCTGTTGAGCAGTGCAAGGCACGTCTCGACGCGTAGGTACTTCACGCTGGCGATCATTGAGTTCGTGGTGCACCCATTTGCTAAGCTTTTTTACCTTGCTAATTTGACGCAAAAGGACCAATATTATTTTTATGCTAACGGCGAAAGCTGCTGCTTATTCAGTCGTAGATTGATCATCAGCTTCCACAATCGCATTTAATTTGTTATTGTCGACCAAAGTTTTCGGACGACCACGGGGTTCATTTTTCAGGTCGAAATTTCCAGAACGGAAGTGGGTAAAGGTGGTGCGTTCGTTTGTAGTGGGTCGTTGATGTTGCGTGCCGCTGTGCCGCGTTGCTGCCACGACAGTACTCATATTTCATAATTACTTGATTTTTTAACGTATCCATGGCGACGAAAAAGATTCAAATGCGATGAAAACATAACGCTAATCAATAAAAAAAGTCTAATTTTTTTAAAAGAATTCGATGATTTTAAAATAAAATTAATTTTAAATTAGAATTCTTAGCCAAACAAAAAATATTTTGATTTGAAATGACCAGTACTGTAGAACGGAAACATAGGTAAAGGCTTATTATTTTGAGGTTAAAAATAATTGGAATTAAATTAGTCGTTTTAGAGTTGGTTAATTTTATAATTCTATATATTATTATGTATACGAAGTGTTACTGATTTAATGCACATTATGAAAGTGGTTTGTTCAGAATCGTTTACTGAATAGATTTCTGTCATCTTCAATATTATAAAGAGGTACTTGTTTGTAAGTTTGTATGTAGCGGGTAATCTCTGGAACTATACCAGTCGGATTTAAAAAAATATTTTTGCATTTGATAGCCCAATCCTTGAGGAAGGTTATAGGTATTATACGTGTGCGACTGTGTGCGCGCGTACATTTGTAGTGTGAGTACAATTCTCTCCCACAATCAGTATAGCTAATTTAATGCAAACAATGTTTTATACATAATAGCAAAAAATCAGTGTTTATATCCCGATTTCTCTGCCTAACCCTTCGGGGAAAAAGGCGTGATGTTATGTTATGTTATATCGCGATTTTAACATAATATTCCAATTGGGGTGTTTGGTGGTGTGCGTTAATTCAGGGACATGTTGTATAAGCTAACAAATAAATATTTTAAATAATGGCAATTGAAAAGTATTTTTTGTTCCCTTAATTCCAAGCATTGAAATTTTTTGATGAACGAGGCCCTATATTTTGTCCTGCCCCGGGCCCACTTAAGCGAAAGTTATGGATCTGGTGACACGCCTATTGTTCTTGCTGTACTTCACTGCCTTCTTCTGGTGTTAGCGACATAATTGTAATTGAACAAAGAAAGAAAGACAAAATGCCCGCCTGTTATCATTTTGATTTGACAGAATGAAAACAAAAGTGAGAAAACAAGCAAATGTAAAAGAACCGCGATTTGGATTTATTTACAAATTCGAGGATTTTTAAATTTTAAGTTTTTTTTAATTACGTTGTAGATCATTCAAGGTTTTACTTCATACGATATTGAAATTCTCTGTAATATAAAGTTAGTTTCATGCATGTACTATTATTAATTTGCAAGTTACAGGGATTTTCTTCATCGACCTGTATTTTTTGACAGCGACTGTAATATGTACGTAGTATGTGTAGCTAACAGACAGATAACAAAAGAGGGGAAAGAATCCTATGAAATCAAAAATTCTTCCGCATCGCTGTCAACAGGAAAAGTGCCAAAAAGGCTGGTAGCATTGTCACGTTGTATGGCAATGCTGATTCTTTGGCCAAATAATAGGCCAGCCCTCTGGTCACGTGAAGGGTCGACCAACCGCTTGGCGATATCTCGAAACACTAACGGCCGAACCCAATAATCTATCTATCACCAGTTTTGGCATACTGGAGATAGAAAAATCTATCTATCGAAGGTTTTAACGTCCCAATAATCTATGAGACATTATGGAATCTTACCGGCCCACGCTATCTACTGGTGGGAGGGTGTATGGCTTACAACGGATAGCTATTTGTATGAAAATGCCAAATTATGCGTCCCGATATACGATTTCTTTGACAGGACAGTACTAAAGATGACAGATTGGTCTATTCCCCGAATTGCAGGGATAAACGTAAAGTAGCCAAGCTAAAATTAACTCTTTAGTACATGCAATAATGATCATAGATGTGATAAATGATGATTTTTTTTTAAAGTAATGAAAAAAAATAGAAATTCAAATATCTCGAAAACGGTGCGTCCTAGGCAAAAATTAACAGAAATTTAACCCCCCCTTTGTAACAGCCCCCGTGCAAGCACCATGCGAACATGAATTTTAAGTAAAAACAAAAATCCAACATTAGCCCGCGAAATTAAAATTTTATTACGTTTTTTGCAATTTGCAGGTTAGCAACAGGTTGTAATACGGCTCTACAGAATTATATCTTAATCCAGTAACTTATTTAGAAGTAAGAAACAAACAAGTTTTATAATAAGACTAATTAAACATGTTGTTTTTTAAAGTGATGTTGGTTGTAACGGACCGCACGGGAGGGCGAAGTAGAGAACCCTACTTATTGTTTTCGTTAGATAGATAGCCTTTATCAATGATTGTGAGACGCCATCCAAGCATACATAGAATTATACTGTCTATCATCAATAGCGATCTGTCTTTCACTGAAAATAGGTTATTGGGTTCGGCCGTAAGTGACCACTCGGACCCCATGGCCCTAGTGTTTCTACACCAAACGGCTCGAACATAAGAATAGATATATCTATTCTATGAGTATTTGTATTCTTAGGAAATAAATTTTTATTTGTCACGACGAATGTACAAAAACCAGTTGTTATAAATATTGAAGAATCCTAGCACATTGGTCGTTTTGTGTCACTGGAATTATTTACTCATTTAAATGTGCCTATTTTACCCATGAAGATGGTTAGAAACTAAAGAATGTTAAGGGCTACGATTTACGCATATTCCTCTTGATAAATGATAAATTATTTATTTCTGTAAGTAGGTTTGTACAAACACTTTTACACATCAATCTTATTTAATAAACATACGTTGGTTGCGATCACCAATAATATCACTGTGTGTCTTCATAGGCGATCCTTATTTTATTAAAATAGGATGTCTATTAGATCTGTAGCGAATCGTTTATACCTACTTTTTGTAGTTATTTTTATATTCAAACGGAATTTTTGAATAGTCTCATTATACAGTATGTAACAAAAACCCTGTTGTTACTTTTAGGGACGTATACCCAACAACCTACAAGCACAACATTGGTGGAATTATAATTTAGAAAAAATAAGCATTGGCTAGTCGAAAAGTCAAAAACAAAGAGTTAAAGAGGTAAGAAATTAGTTAAACATTACAAATATTTATTTTAATTATTTTTGTTGAACAGTTTTTATAAATGACTTGCTTTATTACGTATGTATACAGATTCCTAAACCGTAGGTAGAAGGAACAACAGGGTTTTTGTTATATATTGTATATCGTCTCGTTATGAGTCGTATAAGGTTTTTGATATCATAGTGACAGCAGAACATTGACTACAACAACACACTCCTCCTCCGACTCCTAAGTCACAGGATCTCCTAGTTTGGGAGTCAGGTACTCTCTGTATGACGTAATTCATGCGACCTAGTTTTTAAGCATTGTTGAAGGTTTTCGTATAGAACATGTCCCAGAATTAACGCACAACCTCTTAAGTGGTCATTGCACTCATCATTATGAACAACTTTTACTATGGAACCAAACCTAAAATCGCGTAAAAAAAATCTGCTGTTCCCTACAAATTTACCTATGTTCGAATAATAAAAAATAAAAAAACAGATTTAGTGCCATAGTGAAAGTTGTTCATAATGATGAGTACAATGACCCCTTAAGAGGTTGTGCGTTAATTCTGGGAAATGTTGTAAATAAAGATTTTTATTTATTTATAATTTAACTAAGTGATTTAAAATTTAGCTAAATGAGTGAATATTGAAGAACGAAGACTTAGTACTATCTAACCCATATTATATGTATTCTTTTTCTATGATCTAAAGCCTTGGCCACAACGCGGTGAATTCAGCGCGGGACTCGACTGCACACGTCGATTGTTTTCATGATTAGGAAGTAACGCGACTATTCGCGCGGAAGGAGGAAGGAGTGGAGTTGAATTGTTTTTGGAACAGACAAAAATAAATAAATAATATAAAAAGTTACCTTGTGAATGTGAACTTTTTTGATGTATATATATATATATATATTTTTCCTCTCACTTTCTGTGGGAGTGATTTCGTGAAAAGAGATTGAAGTGTGTAACAGGAGCGGAATAAGTTAGTACTTTTGAATAGCATGTAATTAGTAAGTAGTATATAGATTGTAAGTAGAGGAGGTCGAATTTCGACCACTGGGCGACCACTAGTAACGAATAATTATTCGAATAAATATTTCAGCTTTTTTATATTTTGAGGTTAATTTCTGTCGCTGCTCAGTTGCTGATTACCAAGGTGAGACGTCAGATGTTACACGTCATACGCGACTACTGTAAGGCTCGCTCGTTTTTTTTAATTTTGTGGTCACAAAAGATGTATTTTTTCTTAAAAAAAAACAAAAACTAATTGTGGAGGCCCCTTCTTTGTGGAGGCCCAGGGCAAGAGCCCCTGTTGCCCTGCCATAAATCCGGCCCTGGTTAGAGTGAATTAGAGAGAGCAAATTAGTTGAAACAATCGGTGCGAATGAATTTCGTCCCGCATCCCGCGCGGGATTTGCTTCAGTTTAGCCAGAGCTTAACTTATCTAATGGAAGTTATACAATAACAAAATACGGTCATCTGAACAAAATCTCGAACTAAAACTAAACTTCTATTTCCTCTAAAATTTCACCAAAATATAGCAACTGGACAAAACTCTTGCTTACATTAAAATAACATAGCAAAATGCAAACAAAACTATAATATGATTTACAACACAATAACGTTGAATCAGCTCGGTGCACTGCACGGGAATCGAACTCGGAACGTTATTCATGGAGTGGAAAGTTTCGACTCAAAAGTGGGCCAATGAGAGTTCAATAACTTCGGTTAAGTTTAAAAAATGTTCGCTCATTTGGGGGTGAAATCTGCTGGGAGGAAAATGCTGTTCCATCCCCGGGTAGAAAAGAGGACATATACGTGCATAACATGAATCGACTGAGATGAGGCTGTTAATAAGTACATGAATGTGTATTTTTTTTTTTTTGGTTGGGTTATTATCAAATAACTCCTCTCGCTCTGGGCGGAGCTGGGAGGGCGTGTCAGACTTTTACTGACTAAAACCCACCCGTGTTCCTTCAGTTGCCTGTGTGCCAGGGCCATGGTATCCCTTTCGGACAAACCCGCAACCCTGGCAGGACATAAATAAGTACTCGTAAAAGAATGGATAGATAAGGAATTTAAAAAATCCTAACTTAATATTATCAATGCGAAAGTAAGGTAGTTTTATTTGTTTGTTACGCTTTAACGTTGCAATTTGGATTAAATTTAGCACATAGGTAAACTATTATAACCTGGGCTAGGATATAGGATACTTTTTATCCCGATATTCCCACGGGAGCGAGACCGATGCGGGTGAAACCGCGGGGCACAGCTAGTGGGTATATAAAACGGATTTTGATAGTTGCTCTTATAAAAGAAAACCAGAGGAGAGCAACCGATAGTCGCGAACGATAAGTGAGTAACAAATAACATATCATCACGCCTGTGTTTCCCGAACGGTTAGGCAGAGGTGCTCCTATTACTATAGGACCCACAATTCACCAGTTATGTTTAAGTCCAAGTAATAGGGGCGAGCCTATTGCCATCTACCGGGCACAAATCCAGACTAAAGGCTGCTACTGAATAATTCTAGATAGAAGAACCCAATAACACTTCACGCGACCCGGGAATCGGACCCAGGACCTCGTGCTCAGCAGTAGCGCTTGTGACCACTAGACCAAAAATAAGAGGATAGTCTTTAAGTGAAACCTACAGAACAGGGGCCCAAGTCTGCTATTTTTATAAATTCAGTCATTCCAACACGATCCCATTGTCATGCCATTTTCATTTTGCTAAAAGTTCGTAATCTGGTAAATTCATAATGGTCGATCATTTTCTTTGCAATTTCTTTCAATGTAGTGTCAGTTGCCGACCATTGGAAAGTCATAATGACGCCATTATAATAGTAGATTACCAAACCTGTCAAAATCAACAATTATGAAATCAATGATCGACCATTCTGACACTATTGTAATAGCAGACTTGTGGCCCAGCACTACAATTTCATACAAATTCACACGCCTTTTTGATGGCTTTTGAGACCACGGGTTTAAAATCAAATAACATTTGTAGCGTAGCCTTACGTATGTGTGCGGACGTCCCCTTAAGTTCGGCGGTGGGAGACGTCACCTCCGCCCGCGCCCTCGGACCCCCGCCAACTGACAGTAGACTAACTAACGCGAGAGGATACGCCACGCTCGCGAAAGGCTCGTTTTAGTTTTAAATTGTTTTTTCACTACCTGTTTGTGACCTGTATACTGTGTTTTGATTTCGAATTATATTAAGTATTTTGCTGTTTTGCGTTAGAACTCTTCCCCGACCCGACAACCCGACACACACCCCTTGAAGAGTACATTCCTACACATTTTATATTACTGTAATGAGATGTTCACACAAACAAAATCATCCTCATTGATGATGTTCTTCAGAAAGGTCATGTGCGTAGTGCTCGCAGCCAGCGTGCGTGTATGACGTAGTGCTCGCAGCCAGCGTGCGTGTATGACGTAGTGCTCGCAGCCAGCGTGCGTGTATGACGTAGTGCTCGCAGCCAGCGTGCGTGTATGACAGATGTATGAACGTAAACGAGGCAAAAGGAGTATGGAAGGATTGTAGCAGGTAGCGTTCTGTAGTTTCTGCCTACTCCCATAGGAAGAAGGCGTGAGTTTATGTATGTATGTATTAAATATCAAAACAAAATAACTAAAATTTTGAACCCGAACCCATCTTCAAACTTCAGAGTTTTTCTCCTCCAAACTTTTAGAGGTCGGTGGAAACTTGAAATGGAAAAAAATGACAAAAACATTTCACCGTTTTCTTAAATAATGGATGTTTTACATTCAGTCTTAATGGAGTGTATTTGTTTATCGTTTCTTGTTTAATTGAGAAGTTGCTGTTTGTACCGACTTCGTCGAAGGTTGGGGTGGAATTTGGGGTTAGAGTTTTAATGTTATTTGTTTAATATTTTTTGTTGTTGGTTTAGAGTTAGCACGTGGACCGTTAAGAATTAATGTTTTGGAGACAATAATTAATTATCATGATTTTGAAAGAAGCGAAATATAAATTGTTTTTAGAAGACTGCTTTCTATAATACTAAGATAATTACATTTTCTTTTGAAATACAACCATATCACCGATTTTGCACGTGTAGCTTATATTTAAGGTATAATAACACAACATTATACAACATGTCCCAGAAATAACGCACAACCTCTTAAGGGGTCATTGTACTCATCATTATGAACAGCTTTTACTATGGGACCAAACCTGAAATCGCGAAAAAAAAAATTATTTAGTTATTAAAAAAATAAAATTATTAAAATTGTTATTAAAATTATTTTAGTTCCCTACATTTTGACGAGTTATTCGATCATAAATGTAGAGGGAACAGCTGATTTTTTTCGAGGTACGGAACCCTAAAAATGGAGGTACGAAATCAACGTTGATAAATTTTTATGAAATACCTATAAAATGATGATCAAAACAATCATGTTTTTGACTTAAAAATCATTTTTAAAGATTGTCAAAAGTACATAAACGATTACGTCAAAAAAATTGCCTTATTTGACGATTACTTCGTGCGACGCATAAGGCAACCTTTTTGTCCCTAGACTCGTGATTTATGATCGACTTGTACTGAGAATACATGATTCTGGATAATGTCACCATTTATAAGCGACGTATAAGACAAGCGGCAATAACGAATTCGTCATGCTACGAGTGTAAACGCGAGAATTGCCTTCCAGCCTTTGGCGCGGGAGTTACATATAGTGCAGGCGTGTCTACACACATACAGGTGTACTCCCTCTTCCTTCACTCTCATAATCCGATGGGACGGCAATCCGACACGACCGGAGAGAGATCAGGGGCACGGGGGTATCACACCACCAACTTCTAAACTCCGGAAATTCCTAATGAAAAATCCAATAACACTTTGCCCGCCCCGGGAATCAAACCCAGGACCCCGGCCATGCTCAGTAGTCGCGCTTGCAATCACGAGACCATCGGGGCAGTCAAAATAATAATATACCTACATTAGCAACATACAAAAGACAAATGATTTTTTTGGACACTACTCGTATACATTTTGATCTTCAAAAGTGCACTTAAGTAAATTCTGTTAACCATTTGAATGTAACGCTTTTAAAAAGACACCCAGCGCATTTACATCTACCAACCTGCACTGGGCCCGCGTGGTGGATTACAGCCGACTTCCTCTCGTAGAGAGGAGGCCTGTGTCCCAGCAGTCGGAACAGATTTTGCATTGCTTACAAGTAGATAGTAAGTGATTAATTGTTATGAAACCTGAAAACTTATCAAGTTGAATCATAGTTTCTAGAACTGAAAATCTGAAACAAATCTCGCCGTACAGCCTCAACTCTGTATGAAACTTACAACCAAATCACACATCCAAACGGGAAGGTCCCATGGAAAAATAAAGGTTCTTCCATCATAGTAAGTCAAAATAACAGCACCATTACTTGTGTACAAAAAGCCTATTCATAAACTAGTTGGAAGAATAAAGGGGCCCGAACTTTTCCCTTAGCAACACCATAAAATGGAAGACAGGGCAGGGACAGAACTGAGACACATGTGAAGAATAAATTGGTTTGAGGGATAATAGAATCCAAAATGGTGTGTTAGAGATTTTAGGAATTAATTAATAATATCGCGCCAGTGTTCCTCGAGGTTTTATAAGTTATGTTAAAGTCCGAAGTACATTTATAGGGTGAACCTATTATCATTAACAGAGCACAAGTCTAGACTCCAAACCAGCTCCGTAGCGACTCCAGACCTGTTTACGTACTTATGTTTTCGTGAAAGTATTTACAAAAGCCCTATTGTTCAGCTGATTTACTGACGCTGCGACTATCATGAGTGAATGTGATGTAAGTGCCGTGATTTTGTGCATAATTAGAACCTGGGCCCAGGACTGCGCTGGAGTCAAAGTCAGTTCCATTCCTTTCCATCCCTCAATACCGAACTGCTCAATTCACGAAAGTATCACGCAGATAATCCGATAACCACGTATAAATAGTACCTAATATCTTTACCGCACGCAAATGAAATAACACTAAATAAAAAACCCCATCATGTTGGTCCAGTGGCTTACCTCTTTACCTATAATATTAAGTTTAGATTCCACAGATCTATTTAGTCAACATGGACTCAACTAAAAGCAGTAGTACTCTAATTAACTAGCTTTAATGTAAAACTTTGCTATGTTGAAAACCTCATACTCGTAGTATACCAGACACACAACAAGGTCAATGAGCTCTAAATCTTTTCAAGCTAGATTAGGATCGAGTTGATGGATCGTCTGCTAATTGATAACACGATCTTGTGTACTTTGTACACTTTTTGGGCTACGAGGTATTAAGTTACCTACTGGTGGTTTTAACCCTGATTTTATGTTAAATGAAAAAGATGAAGGATAGACTGTATTATTTTTAGGGTTCTGTAGTCAACAAGGAACCCTTATAGTGTCGCTATGTCCGTCTGTCTGTCTGTCTCCGGATTAGCTCAGAGACTCTAAGTACATTACAGTACAGCTTTCTAAAGCTGTAACTTGGCATGGGTATACATATTAATCACGCCGAGAATGTTGTAAAATAAAACCTTGAAAAAATAAATTGGGTACGGTACCTCCCTTGCACGTGAAGTGGGGATGATAAATATTTTGTTTCTCGTCTATCCCATGGTATCGTTGGAAAGTCTGTTCAAACATATTGCGGGTTTGTGGAAACCATTTTTCGTCCCCATCCCCTGCCTCCTAAATGGTTGTTTTTGGATATGTGAAAAAAAAACATAGCAGTAGTAGTAGCTACACTATCGAAATTAAAAGGAAAACTATCACAGCTAAGTAGGAGCAATAGTCGACCAACTTACATTTGCAGATGGGAGACATTGATTTTCAACTACAATGTTATGTTTGTTCTTGGGATAAATTCATACCAACTACGGAACCGTTCATTGTGCGTGGTCCATCACGCTCTTGGCCGATTTTTTTCAAACTAAGCATCGGTTATTCTATTTTACAATGACGCGCTGACGTTAATTTGTCTGGCTTTCGTAACCATGATTATTAAAAAGCTCTGCATTGACTTTAATTTGTAGCACACTATATTGGAGTTGAATTACGTTGCAGTCTGTTGGGTACTGTATTCCACGAAACATACCTTAAGGTATATCAAGTAATTTTAGAGTCACATCGAGGTCTGACCCCGATCCTTCTGGACAGACAGCTGTGCTGCTGGGGAGTTTGTTGCGCCACTTCTTCTTCCCAGCTAACGCACCAGGAAGTGGTGAAGGGTGTGCGTTTTGGGGAACTGTCTTATGATGTTGACGTTCAAATAGTGCTGATGCTCAGCCTGGTTTCAATAAATGATTAATTTAATTTTGATTCATGAGGTCAATAAAGTAATCAGTATTATCGATAAATGATCATCACAATCAGCCTATAATGTTCCCACTGCTGGGACACAGGCCTCCTCTCTTCGAAGGGGCTGGGCTGCAGCCGGCCGGTGCCGATATTGGGCGATTAGATAGATAATAAAATAAGTTTATTGACACAAAATACCTTTGTATACAATTCTAATACATTTCACAATAGGTACATTTTATTTTGGGAAAAGGCTGCACAAATAGTGAAAAACCTAAATATGATGATAAAAAAACCGCCCAAGTGCGAGTCTGACTCGCGCACGAAGGGTTCCGTATCTATAAAAACGGCAAAAAAAATACGTTTGTTGTATGGGAGCCCCCTTAAATATTTATGTTATTCTGGTCTTTAGTATTTGTTGCTATAGCGGCAACAGAAATACATCATCTGTGAAAATTTCAACTGTCTAACTATCACGGTTCATGAGATACAGCCTGGTGACAGACGGACAGACAGACATACAGACGGCGGAGCCTTAGTAATAGGGTTCCCGTTTTACCCTTTGGATACGGAACCCTAAAAATAATATCTTTCACCAACTAAAAGTATTGTTCTAAGGCACTCCCAAAACACTTCATTGAACTATTTTTACTTTCGATCTACACCATAAAAATACTTGATCACACAACACGTGTGAAAAGTGTTGTGTGATCAAGTGTTTTATACTGGTATACCATTTTTTTTTTTTTTGTTGCCGGGGTGGAAAATCCTCATGGATGTCCTCCGCCCTGGGGTGGGCGGAGGGGTCTGTCAGACTCTTACTGACTAAAAACCACCCCGGTGTTCCCTTCCCACACTTGCACCGGGGATCTTGGGAGCTAGTATTACTTCCGTGATCCCCAGCGATACTGGTATACCATGACTCAACATATTTAACAGCACTAAGAACACCTCATTTCCCTAAACCTACCCGTCTACACAAGTAATAGCCACCTAATTACACTTATTAGTAGGATAGTCTGCGATACGGTGAGTTGTCACCTAATAAACGGGTCGGGCATTGGTAGGATAGTCTGCGATACGGTGAGTTGTCACCTAATAAACGGGTCGGGCATTGGTAGGATAGTCTGCGATACGGTGAGTTGTCACCTAATAAACGGGTCGGGCATTGGTAGGATAGTCAGCGATACGGTGAGTTGTCACCTAATAAACGGGTTGGGCATTGGTAGGATAGTCTGCGATACGGTGAGTTGTCACCTAATAAACGGGTCGGGCATTGGTAGGATAGTCTGCGATACGGTGAGTTGTCACCTAATAAACGGGTCGGGCATTGGTTAGGGCGGGCAGACAAGTGATGCTAATCGTGCTTGTATGATTATTATTACTCGAGAATTTAATCGGTGAAAATAATGAACATTTATGAGTCGTGTCTTGATGAGAACGTTGGGTCATAACTGCAGTTCAAATGTACCACTTTTTGGGTATTTAAAAAAAGATAAAGAATTTCAAGACCCCTGTGTTTGGTCATTTCTTTACAGCGGTAATCAGACAGGAAATTAATGACGACTGCATTTAGTTTTTTTAAACATGTGTGAAAATGGCATGTAAACATGATTTCGATATCGTAAACACTGAAAAATAATTTTATTTCTTTTCAAGGATTACGCTTTCCTGTGTCGCCATGAGTTATGTGGAAATACCGTAGCTGCTGTGGTTAATGATGTGTCAGTTACTAAGGTCGGTAAAGAGTAAGCTATCAAAATACTTGTCTGCGAAATAATCAGAATGTGAATAATTTACAGTTTGGTCAGGAGCACCGCACTTGCATTAAGTATCATAAGGTTCTACATGCGATCATCAATCTTTTTTAAATTTATTTTGTATTTGGGATTGGTTTGCTCTTGACCTTAGTCTAAGTCAGAGGTGACAGAGACAATCTTCATCTAATCCGAAAATAAGAAAATAACAATGCAGATAGTATATAAGCATTATAAGAGCTGTGTAACGGTTTGTAATGCCTAATTTAAGACTTCTTATAAAGCTTGGAGAATACGCAAAGTCTAATAACCTAACTAATATTATAAATGCGAAAGTGAGTTTGTTTATTACACTTTCACGATAAAACGGCTGAGCGGATTTGATTCTATGCAATATAATTATATCAAATGTGTCTAAAGTTTCCGTTTCTATTAAATACATTGAGATTTTATTATAATTTTAGCTGGAGCTCCATGAAATTGAGACAAAAAATATTGAATATCATGACAATGCAATAACAAAACGTGTCGAAAAAATGTCAAATTTGTAAATATCAGAATGACGTTAAATAAAAAAAAATATGACCCAAGTCCCGTTGACTGACATTGTCAATGTCATTGTCACGTCATTTACCACAGGGCTGCCATCCCTAAAATATATATAATGTTTGTAGTTATAGTGATGCAAGCATTTTATTTTTCAACACTTGTTTTAAAAAAAACGGGCGGCTGTAAAAAAATTAAATGCTTAAAGACATCAAAATAATTATCCTCTTTCAGCCTATATAGCTCAGAAGGTCGTTTAAATTTTCAATTATTTTAGTACCAAGCCCCATACATTTAGTGAACGTCTCCTTTGTCACATGGGTAGATCATAAATTCATAACCTAGGTTAGAATATTGAATATCTTTTGTCCAGGTTGTTCGTTCCCGTGGGATAATTTCCGACCTCCACGCGGGCGAAGCCACGGGCAAAAGCTGGTATTGTTATAATGTTGCTTTACATTATATACATTACACTATTTATAGATGCGTTCTGCTACTACCTAAATAATAGAGTCAACTGTGACACATTAGAATCTGTCGCCTGCGTTACACCTCACTACAGTGGCCCGATCGATACATGCATTATATTTAGACAACAGTTATATGGAATTAGGTGACTCACAATTATTCATATACTAGTGACCCGCCCCTGTTTCGCACGGTTCTTACGACTCGACAAAATACCGAGATTTCTTATTCATATGTAAATTTAATATTGGTGGATCATCTTGGACATTACTGACGTCGATAAAGGAAAAACACCGTAACAAAATCTGGTCTTATGGTTAACTAGCTGCGGCCCGCGGATTCACCCGCATAAGTCTCGGCCCCGTAGAAATATCGGGATAAAAAGTATTATATGTCCTAATCCAGGTCATGGTCTACCCATGTGCCTAATTTCATCCAAATCCGTTCAGCTGTTTTAGCTTAACAAACAAACTAACTTCCGCATTTATAATATTAGTTGGAATGTAAGTCTGAAATCGCCAACCCATCTTGAGCTAGCGAGGTGATCAATGCTTGTGCATATAATTATAGAAGACCATCAGCCGTACCAGCCTATTATTATACCCTTAGACCTTCCGGAAAAAAATCTAAATTATGCTGCAAACGAAATCAAAATCCATTACGTAGTCTCGTAGAACAACGCGGTCACACAGACAGACACGAAAAACGACTTTTATTTATAACTAGCTGCACCCCGCGGTTTCACCCGCGTAAGTCTCGATCCCGTGGGAATATCGGGATAAAAAGTAGCCTATGTCTTAATCCAGGGTGTCAGCTACCTCCATACAATATTTTATCAAAATTGGTCCAGCCGTATGAGCGTGAAGAAGTAACAAATATACACACACACACACTCACAAACTTTCGCCCTTATAATATTAGTGTGATATATACACGGATCTATACAGATTATAGATGGTACATGAGCAGACGAAGAATTAGGGCAAGTTTTGTTCATATGAATGTGTGATACAAGCGCTGATTCAGCGAACGTGTACCATATATTGGAGAGTTTCTACTGAAACAAGTGAGGTCATAGATAGTTAACATAACACCACGATTGTGTTCCTCGAAGAGGTATGCAGAGATGTATAGTGCACTAACAATTTGCCATATAAGGTAGGGATTTAACATATATGGTTAAATTTTAGTGCGCTATGTTGGTAATAGAAAGAAAAGAAAGAAAGAAAATATTTTTTTTTGACCCAGGTTAAGGCACACAATATTCACACAAAAAACAGAAAAAATGCTTAAAATAGTATTGAGTGCCTCACGGCTGCGCCAAATAGGCCCAGTTCAGCATAAATGCCAGACAACTAGTGCCTGACGCTGGTTTTCAACTGGACCTTATGTTACGAGGACGTCTTACGGATGTAAATCAGTTTATAGTGTGTAAATATCTAAATAAAATTATATAGATATGTGTAACAATAATAATATAATCCATTAGATATATTTTGTTTAAAAAATAAATACAATAAAAATAATACAGGGTGACATCATCTACTTAACTTTTTCCCAACTATATTGAAGTCGGCTTTCTGTCTAACCGGATACAGCTGAATACCAGTATTTTACATGGAGCGACTGCCTATCTGACCTCCACAACTCAATTTACTGGATAACACGATACCCCTTTAAGTTAAGTCTGGTAGTTAGACTTTCGGGCTTCAGACGATCCGTAATGACTGTATAAGATCTACGGATGACAGCCGGGACCAACGGCTCAACGTGCTTTTCGAGACACGTAGGGATCCCCAGGGCGACATTTTTGTCATTAACATGGTACAAATCAGACCGCTCAAAGCAACCGCGTATTAGATGATAACTTTTCTATGCCGTGCCCTCGGCGGCCGCTGGTAGAGAAGGCATTTTCAATTTTTTCCAGACAAGCCAAGCATGTCACCGTTTATTTGCACTACGACACAAATGACGTATAGAAACTGACAGCTTTGAATAGCATCCTGCAGGGCGAACATGACACACGCGACAATTACTTACTCTCGCGTGAGTAGTTCTTGTCTGTTTCTGTAAATTATCTCGTTTTCTGACAGCGCTGCTATACAAAATACTCGACTCGTCCTGTCAAACTTGATGTTTTCTCGACAAACCACACACATGGCACGTGTTTTATCTCGAATTTTGACAATTCAACACGAGATAATCTCCGATTTTTCTGTCATTTACGAGTAAATACGACTATTTACTCGTCCTCGATTTTGACGACGAGAAGAGTAGACAAAAGTATGATACAAAAAAAGGCATTCACTGGCGACAGACGTGAAAACTTAAAACTTTGGAATAACATAATAATAAATACGTATACATGTACACATCCCGCTGCGGGACGCCAGTCTGGTCCAACACGTCACATTAACATTTCGGTAACGCGGCTAACATGTAGGCTAATCTGTAAGCTTGTCGGTCACGCAGTTAGCATGTCGGTGACGCGGTTATTAAGTCAGGCTTGGTTAGCATGTAGGTGACGCAGGTAGCATGTCGGGGACGCTGTTAGCATCTCGGTGACTAGGTTCGTGAGTTGGTGACGCAATTAGTATGTCGGACGCGGTTCGAATGGGTGTGACTCGGTTAGCATGTGGGTAATGCAGGTAGTATGACAGGGACGCTGATAGCATGTCGGGACTCTGTGAGCAAGTAGGTAACGCAGTTAGCATGTCGGGACGCTTTTAGCATGTCTGTGACGCGGTTGGCAAGTCGTGCACTGGTTTACATGTCGGGGACACTAATAGCATGTCGGTGACGCTGTTGAAATGTCGGTGTCGTGTTTAGCATATCGATGACTCGGTTTGATGTCGGTGACGCGAACCCACAAATTTCGCCCCTACCAAAAATGTCTCGTTCATTTTCATTTGCGTGATTTTGTATTGTATATTTTAATTTCGGTATGCCAAAGAAAAAACATTTAATTTTAATCAAAAAAGTCTGTTACACAAAAAAACTAAACATAAATTAAAAGAGGTGGATGTAAATCGGTTCACCCTTGTTTGATAGAACAACGTTTGATATAATATTACTAAATCGAACAACGTTTAAGAAAATCATCACTTTGTATAATATCGTTTGACAGAATTTTCAGTTCATCGAATATTTATTTGCTATAACAACATTTGCGCTAATGATCAAAAGGTATAATGTTCATTTGATGTAATGTTCAGATGGTATAACCATGTATTTTATCGAATATTCAATTGGTGTAATGTAATGCAGAAAAGAAAACATTGTAAATGTTTTTCATTGTAAACATTGTAAAAATAAATGGTTAGGTTAGGTTAAAACTGTGACCTCCTTCCTACGCACGAGCCGAGCGAGCGAAGCGAGCGGTGCCGCGGCAGCGGCCGGCGAGTGCCAGAAACGACTAGATTATATAGATTTTTTTTTCTGCAGAAAAAAAAACATTGTAAATATTTGAAAAATTATTTATTTTGAACAAGAAAACAGTTAAACTAATCTTAAATTACTTGCAATTGCTTTTAGTAAATCCAGTTCTGTATACGTTTCAAAATTTCGCAGTATGGTCTCAATATTGTCATTTTTTTTAGTGCAAATCTTCTTCTGCTTTGCACTAGGTTCTCCATTTAAAATACACTGTATTTTTCCTTCAACTATATTCATTTCGGCAAGCAGTATAGTAGACAGTTCATAAAATCCGGGGTTTCTTTTATCGACGATACTATTTAACCTGTGGTGCCACGCTTCCACATTATTTTGTGTGCGTGGCAATTTTAAATGGTTCAAATCATGACAACTCCATAAGCTAGGTGGAAACTGGGGGGGTTTGCCATTCTTTCCTACGACATAATTTTCTGCAAACCATTTGGCAATTAATGCACTTTTTTCTGAACAATTTTCTTCCCAAACTTTGAAGTACTGTGGTATTGTTGAATGTGGTAGGAAAGATAAAGCCATGAGACACTTAATTTCCAAGCTGAAGCTGTAATCCGTTCCGTACAGTTTTGCAAGGCCACTTGATTGAATCTTCCTATAAATAATTTGTCCAAAATGGAACGAACAGCATTTAACCATAATATTTTCCAAATTTTGTCGTGCACATTGAATTGCAGTAATTTCGAAGTCCATCATACAATATTTCACCTTTATAACAATATCGTTTTCACAAAAATACTCATTAATTAAGTCGAATATTTTATTGTACGTTGTTTTGTCCTTATTAGTGCACAACACAAATACTAACGGCACGGTGGACCTATGTTCATTCAAAATTCTAGAATGAATTGTATACAGTTGTAAAAATAATTCTGGTACAGACTTAAAGGTACCATCCATATACCACATCATGCTTTGTCCTAGTTGAGTCATCAATTTCTTTGTTGATAAAAGAATAACTCTCTTATTATCATTAAATATTTCATCCTTAATTACCAAGTTTCCTTTTTCTAATTTAAGATAATCATTGTTAATATAAAAATATATATCTTTTGGTTCAACAAACACAGGCTTATTTTTACGCTTTTCTCTGTAAATTATTTGCTTTAACGCACTGGTCGTTGGTAACTGTGATGCAATATCTGAATCTGTACTTTTTAAGACTGTTTGCAAAATCTGACACGGTTTTAAACGGTTGTTCTTAAGTGCTTCTTCTTTTAATTCACTTATTACACTTGAAGTTAGTAATTTACATGCACTGGGTTCGTGATTATGTTCGCCGTGGCTTAACACTGTATGTTGATCATTATCTGTGTCGCGTATAGTTATAGCACGCGACGAACACTTATCCTTGTTTCTTTGTTCACAGGACCAATAGTACTTATTCACCACTTCCTTATTTTTGTTGAACGAAAACCCATCTATACTTAGCTTCATTCCACCTCTCTTGCTAAGGAATATGCTGCACATTTCGAAACAATTTTAATTACCTATACTAAACAATTTAGCACAAAAAATAAATAATGTTTACTTAGTAATGACTTATGATGAGACACAAATCATTATAGTGCATGACAATGACAACCTGCATGATGCATTTTTCTTGGTACTACCTTCATATTTACGATTATAGTAAATCTCAATATTGTTCCACTTACATCTACTAGATGGCGTTAGAAGTACGGCGCGCGGCGTGGCATTAATTCGATAGGTGAAGAACAATGTTAGTTTATAGACGATGAAAGAAACGAATTATTAATGAACTAAATATTCGATACGATCTTTCGACTAAATCATTATTAGTGTAGTGAAACATTAGTTTAAATAAAATTAGTGCATTTGAAAATTCGGCGAAATGAAATTAGTTCAAATGAAATTAGTTCAAATAAATAATTACGCTAAATAAAAATTTACCAATGAATTATTCGGTCAAATGAATAATTCTTCGAAATGACTTTATTGCAACTAAAATTCGATTTAGTAATATTATATCAAACGTTGTTCTATCAAACAAGGGTGAACCATGTAAATCATTATAGATTCCTTGCGTAAAATCGAATGAATGAGCGGATGTTGCTATCATAAAAAATATTTGTTTTTAATAATTTGGTACATACACATACATAGAGTACCTTTTTCGAAGTGTTTAGAATGACGTCAGAATCGTCGATAAATTTCGATAAATCGAAAACGAGAGCGTTCTCGCTGCTATCATGTTAGCCCTGCATGACAGAATCGTATTAGTACCTACTGACGGTGCTGGCGCAGCAATTGTATTAGTACTGACGCTGCTGGCGCGGTAATTATATTAGTACTGACGCTGCTGGCGCCGCAATTGTATTAGTACCTACTGACGCTGTTGGCCCGGCAATTGTATTAGTAGGTACTGACGCTGTTGGCGTGGCAATTGTATTAGTAGGTACTGACGCTGTTGGCGTGGCAATTGTATTAGTACTGACGTTGCTGGCGCAGCAATTCCATGCTCTGTGACTTAGTTAGTTAGTCAATCGACTGACTGATCGAATCAATGTCTGTTCATTCGGTAAAATCATTGTTTTATTATTTTATTGCTCATACAGAGAAGGAAAGAACATTAACCACCATGCTAACTTCACTGCCTGGAGGCGAATTTAGACCAATCATTAAATTATCGTTTTCATTTGCAACTGACTAAAATCACTACTTGCATATGTAGGTATTTTTTTCTCATTTAAAAGTTAGCTTAGTGACCAGCCCCTAAAGTTTAAATTTGAAAAATAATGCAATAGAATAGAATAGAAACCTTTTATTTCAGATGTCCGGCTAGTAAAAATTTGACTATGTTTTCTCCTTATGATCATTTTATTACTTAACTGTTTTAACTTAGTGAGTGAGTTACAGAACGAAAGGTGATTTCAGACATCATTTTATCATTTTCAAATCACTACTTGCTTAGGTACAGTTTTTGTAATTCTAAAGATAACTTAGTTACCAGCCCCTAAAGTTGTAATTTACAAAATGCAATGCAATGGTAATACTGTTTTCTTCTTCACAACCTTTACAATCAAATGATTGAATCGGCCCTTTGCAAACCAATCACAGTAACTTGTTTGAGGTTACCGGACCTACCGGTGACGTCACCACTAGTGTTTACATTGTGTCTAGGCAAAACAGTCCTCCCTGAGGTCTGGATCTAAACCACGTTGCGTAAATTATGAGATTTATCATGCTTGTGATCTTTCTTTTCCGTTTTACTTTTTTTTAAAAAAAACGTTGGCCACACTTTATAAGGTATGCAGAGTTGGTTAAGTGATTCATTTTAAAAGTTAGATTATGATTAATTTCATTAGCAACCCTGGTAGTATTAGAATAGAATAGAATATTCATTTATCTGCTCAGAATGTAGGTATTTACAATAAGGTGTTTAAGAATCCTTGTACTTTCTACCATTTTGGCATGCAAAAATTGATGCAGTTCATCATCAAACATATAAACATTGTTAAATAACAAAAATTTGTCAGCTACAAAATCCGATACAGAGCAGTAACATTTATTTAAAAGATGTTAGCCTCTTTTTAAATGTTGGACTGGTTCCTCTTTTATGGAATTAGGAATGTGGTTAAAAATAGCCGGTGCCATATCAAAAACACTTTTCCTCAACAAACCAGTCCTATATCCAACTGTGCGTAACAAGTTTTGGTATTGAGATCGCAAAGTTACGTCTCGGTATCTGCTTTCCGATAAAGTTAAAAATAGATGTCGATTACATTTAACAAAAAGAGCAATTTCTAAAATGTAAAGGCACTAAATTATGATTTTTTTTAAATTGGAATACAGCTGTCAGTAACTTTCAAACCAAAAATTGCTCGTAGGAAACGTTTTTGGGCCTTAAAAATACTCTCTCTTTCGGTACAATTGCCCCATTAAATATTACCAAACATTAAAATGGCAAGACTATGACATGCTAGTAAAACTGTTTTGATATTGACTTTTTTTTTAAGATTATAAAGTGCATATTATGCAGATGCGCTAAGTTTTTAACAGATTGCTTCTGCTTGTGCCTTCCATGTCAGTTGACTGTCACGCTAAGCTGTCAATTGTAAAAAAAAAACAATTAGATGAAGAAATAAAAATAAACTAATCAATCAATGAGTTTTATTAGTTTTTTTTATTTTTATTTCTTCATCTAACAGTTTTTTTTTAATTTATTTTCATGCACACTTGTTTTCTCAACTCACTTTAGACATTGGCAGAATAGTCGAAACCGGCTTTGCTTGCCATACAACAAAAATATAATAGAATAGATAATTTAATAAGACTTGGCACGTAGGTATAGGGTACCTGAGTCAGTATGCCCTCTCATTTTGAGATCTGATCATTTTAATACTGTAAAAAGATTGTAGGTCATTATTTAAGCCATAAGTAATGCGAAATAAACTCTGCGTCTGTCTGTCTGAACCTTTTCACGACATAACGGCTTATCGGATTTGGATGAAATTGCGAAACTGAGAGCGTTTTTTTATTTAGAATAGTACTAGGTATACCCGAATCGTTTTCGCGTGGCAACATTAGAGCGGTCTTTATTTCAGTTTATTTCACACTTTATTTCAGTTTTGGAAATAAAGAATACTAGAAAATGTTGGTCAGTTAATGACCGCTATTGCTATGCGAAAGGGATTCGGGTATAGTACTATTCTAAATAAAATATGCTCTGCTCAGTTTCTCTTTATTACATTTTTTTATATCCTTCTAAGCAGACAGGTATAGAGGTTTAAAATTAAGTGCATTACCCTATAATACCTAATTTATCGTATATTAAATCTATAATACCTTTCTGTGGTAATAAACAAACGAGGATCAGCAGCTCAGTGTATCGTGGACAGTTGTTTCAACCGTAAATTGATGCTGCGTGGAGGTTCTCCAATCTTGATAAAAAATTGTTTAAAATCTAAGCAACGTAATGACATAGTTGATTTATCGGTTGAACATTGCATCGAACTGTCCTATGTTGAGCTGGATAAGCATGTTGTAGAGTGCGTTTACGGACCCCCAAATTATCAGAACTTTTCTTTATTTGAGTCAATAATGCAAGATGTCCTAGCGAAACTTGCATCCAGTAACAAAGCCGCAGTTGTTTGTGGTGATTTTAATACCACTATCCTGGAAAATAATTTATAGCACTAGATTATTAAGCCTTTTTAAATCGTTTAATTTATCCAATGTTTTCACGGAACCAACTAGAGTAACTCCAACTTCTGCTACTTGTATCGATAATATCTTCTGCGATTGTGATTATATAAATAAAGCCATCGTAAATTGTTTGCCGTCTGATCATTGTGGACAAACGGTAACTTTTAAGTTTAAAATACCTTAGCAAAAAGTGCAAATACAATTTAGACCAATAATAACTGGAAAATTAAATAGATTTAATCGTACCCTAAATAGTAAGTTAAATATTCTGGGCCATAATATAGACGATGCAAATAAATTGTATGAGAATTTCTTTTCAGTAGTGCACACTGAATTCAATAAAACTTTTGAAAAGGAAACAAAAAATATTTGCCCAAATTTTATATTTACTGACTGGGGACTAGAGGTATTAGAACAAGCGTATTGGGTATAAGGGTATTGAACGGAGAAAAACTGGAATTTATTAATCAAACGGTTTTCCTAGGAATCACTATAAACGAGAAACTGCAATGGGGACCACATATAACCTCTCTGGCGGGGCGGCTAAGCTCGGCCGCTTATGCTGTTAGAAAGATAAGACAGCTAACAGATATAGAAACCGCGCGTTTGGTTTATTTTAGTTACTTCCACAGCATTATGTCGTATGGCATTTTACTGTGGGGTCGGGCTGCTGACATTGAGTCCATCTTTATTTTGCAAAAGAGAGCTGTCAGAGCAATTTATAATCTCCGTCGCCTCGAATCTCTTAGGGAACTATTTAAAAGGATTAATATTATGACGGTACCTTGCCAATTCATTTATGAAAATATTATGTATGTAAGGAAAAATCTACATATTTTTAACAAGATAAGCGATAGACATAATTTTAATACTAGAAATAAAGATAAAATAGATCAACCATTTTTCAGATTATCTAAAGTACATACATCTTTTATGGGGTACTGTGTTAAATGTTACAACAAAATACCTTGTGATATATTGAAATTAAATGAGAGAAAATTTAAAACACATATTAAAAGTACACTTTGTAAACAAGCATATTACAAGTTAGAGGATTATATCCAGGACAGGAATGCTTGGAAACATGCTGGTCCAGCTCCATAGGACAATCTAGAGTCTAGACAAAATCAAACTGGTTGCTATTTTTATGGTAAAATCTGTTATTTTTATGATATTCATTTTACATTCTGTGATAACCTATACTCACACACTGACTTATTTTTTTAGAAAAACATACTTGTATGATGTTTGTAAATATGTGAACACCACGTATCTATCTAATAATTAAGTTATTTTTCATTGCTTAGTTTTTAATTCGTTTTACCTATTATGGTATAGTAATTTTATTCTAGGTGCATCGTCTTCACATATAATCATATAATTAATGTAATCAAACAAAATATTGTAAAACATTTTTAAAAGAGTACCAGTGGAGTTTCTTGCCCATTCTTCTCCATACGAAACTACCTTTTGGAAGGGGCAACTAGAATCAATTCTATTTTTTTTGTAAATTTTGACGTTCAAAAGTGCCTCTTATGTGCCTATTTGAAATAAATGGTTTGACTTTGACTTTGACTTTGACTTTAAGCCTTACATTAACACTGAAACATTCAGTAAGTATGTTGCTACTTATTCCAATTTTTTTAGGAATACCTGCAAGATACGTAGCTAAAGCCCTGTACATTAACAACAAGATCAAATCAGCAGAAAATAAACAAAAACCGTTTGGAAATTTATAAATAATGAAACAAATAGGAAAAAAATACGAAACACTGATTACACATTGGAGACTTCACGTGGTGCCATAAGCTCTAACTTAGAAGTAGCTCAAGAATTTGTACATTTCTTCACTAATATACCATCTAAAACGATGGAAGCCTTAAATTGCTCACCCGATGTCTCAATTGATTTATTAAGAGCGAACGTTCCAAGCTCCCCGGTTGATTTTCAATTTAAACATATAAACCCTGTGATAGTAATTAAAGCTTTTCGGCAAATAAAAATCAAATTGACCGAAGATCTATGGGGATTGTCAATCAAATTTTGTAAATAAATTGTTAAATTTTACATCCATAATCGAGACTGTAGCACCATACTTAGCTTAAATATTTAATTTGTGTGTGGATCAGGAGTATTCCCAGATTTAAGGAAATACAGTAAAGTTATGCCACTTTTTAAATCTGGGGACAGTAAAGACACCAATCATTATAGACCAGTATCCGTATTGCCGGTATTCAGCAAGGTGTTCGAAAAGGTAATGCTGAATCAGATACTTAATCATTTTAACACCAGTCAAATGTTACACGATCAGCAATATGGCTTCACCAAAGGACGTTGTACGACTGACGCCGGTGTCACATTATTAAAACACATATTTACAGCGTGGGGGTAGGCTCAAGATGCCATAAGAATATTTTGTGACCTCTCCAAGGCATTTGGCTGCGTAAATCAGGAAACCTTACTCTTGAAACTTGAGCATTACGGACTAGGTAAGCTTGCGCTAAGTTTAGTAAAATCTTATTTAAATGATAGACAACAGCAATTTCAAATAAATGGTGTCAATTCACTCGGTTTAAAAGTAAAAATGGGTGTTCCACTAGGCTCGATATTGGGCCCTTTCCTCTTTTTAGTATATATTAATGATCTACCCCATTTATTAAAAAACCAACCACAAATGGTGTTATTTGCTGATGACACTTCCTTAATCTTTAAGATAAATAGACGGGCATCAAATCATGATGACGTAAATAACGCCCTATTGCAGGTCCAAAATTGGTTCACTGCTAATAATTTAGTATTAAATGGGAAAAAAAACTAAATGCATAGGATTTGCTTTACCAAATATAAAAAGTAGTGATTGTGACATAGTATTGAATAGGGAGAAACTTGAATTCGTCCATAAAACTGTTTTCCTTGGGATAACGCTAGACTCAAGGCTGCAATGGGGTCCTCATATTTTAACATCTCTTGCATGACGGCTAAGTTCAGCAGCATATGCTGTGAGAAAAATCCGTCAATTCACTAATGTAGATACCGCGAGGCTAGTATATTTCAGCTACTTTCATAGTATCATGTCTTACGGTATTTTACTATGGGGACGGGCTGCAGATATCGAGTCTATTTTTATTCTGCAGGATAGAGCCATCAGAGCAATATATAGCCCCACAGGCGCAATTCTCTAAGGGAACTGCTTATAGATATTAACATCATGACGGTACCTTGTCAATATATCTATGAAAACAATCTAAATCTTTTCAGTAAAAGAGGTGAAATACACAATTATGTGACTAGAAATAGGGACCAATTAGTTCAACCAGGTTTCAGACCGGCTAAAGTAGACTCGTCCTTCATGGAGTACTGTTTAAAATGTTACTATAAAATACCTCCCCATAGTCCAACTAAATGAAACGAAATTAAAATCTTGTATAAAACGCATACTATGTAGCCAAGCATATTATAAGTTGGGGGATTACATCGCTGACAAAAATGCTTGGCTTCACGCTGGTCCTGCTCCACAAGGGCGCATAAACTAATTGATTAGCATTCGAAAATATTGTTGGAGCTGCTGAAGATTGTAAATACTACAGATAGATAGAACAGACGGACGGACGGTTGTATAGATTGTATAAATTCAATGTCATAGTATTGTATAATTGCATAGCACTTGTGTGAGCACTATGTACCTATCATTTACTAAGTACGTCTTTCATTGACTTGAATGTGCCCTGGCGGCTGAGTGTGTCATGCTCACTCGAATGTCTCGCTGATGGAGGCATGTGTGTTGGATCATTAAGTACCCTTCAAAATGGTTGAGCTGAATGGTGCTGATCCATGCGTCATGTTCGTGAACGGGCGCCGTCAGTGGGGAATGATCATTTCTTGGCTGCCACGGCTTATTTTAATTTATTTTAATTGTTTTTTTTAATGGTTTTATCTTTTTATTGCCGACGCTTTTAACGTGCACGACTCATATTGTCCTCACATGTTTAATTTCAACATGACACCAACCAATACGAGTACTACAACTATACTACAACATATGTAACCAATACTTTGTCACAATATTTTGATTAAAAAGAGTGTCCGTGGAGTTTCTTGCCCGTTCTTCGCTATAGGAACCTACTACGCTTTGGAATGGGCAAGTAGCTTCATCTCTCTGACTGACCGACTCCATTTTATTTTTTTTTTGGGTAGGAAATTATCAAATAACTTCTCCCGCTCTGGGCGGGAGGGTGTGTCAGACTTTTACTGACTAAAACCCACCCGTGTTCCTTCATTTGCCTGTGTGCCAGGGCCACGATATCCCTTTCGGACAAACTCGCAACCCTGGCAGGCATTGGCCCTAATGGACCCCGTCAATTTGTGCTGACGTCTCTTTGAGGCGCGCGTGGAATACGACGCGCCGTCGACCCGGACCTGGTCCTTATTGGACGGCGAGCTACCCATTGCTCACCGTCCGCAAGCCCGCGCCTACGGTGGCCGGAAATCGGCTTGCGACTCCCGACGCCCAGGGCGTCTCCTGCGGCGACTAGAGGCGTAAGGGCGCGAACCCTGCCTCTCCCTCACGCGCTCCGCCTCCTCCTTCGCGAGCATTACTGCTTCGCAGAAGGAGGTGACGGCCTCCCATGCACTCTCGCTCCGAACCATGGCCTGAACCAGGGCCGGACGCGAGAGATCGCCGCCGCTGATCGCCTCCGTTAGGACACGGCGGTGCTCCGCCCAAGCTGGGCAGACCTCCACCGTATGCTCCACCGTGTCCTCCGGGCGATCCACACAGTGGTGACACCCGGGCGTTTCCTCCCGCTTTATCCTGAACAGGAACCTCCCGAAACAACCGTGTCCGGTGAGGACCTGCGTCAGGCGGAAGGTGAGGACGCCGTGGCGCCTCTCTAGCCACTCCTCAAAGAGGGGACTTATCACCACAATTGTGGCGTGCCCAGCGCTGGGTTGCGACAATCGCACTCTCCATGTGACCATGAGATCCCGCCGGAGCTCTGTCCGCTGTGCCGTGATTTCTCGCGGCAGCGGAGTTTCACCCCGGCGTTGCTCCTCCTCGCGCCACTCCCAGATGTGCGCGAGGACTTTTGCCTCCAGATCCCCTGGCGGCAGTCCGGCAAGGAGGCTCGCCGCCTCACGGGAGACTGTGCGGTAACCCCGTACCAGCCTGATGGCCATGACCCTTTGGGACGCGTTCAACCGCTGGGCTGGTCGCAGCCTTAAAGAATGCGCCCACACCGGTGCCCCGTACTGACTAACCCCTTGACAATTCAAAAGTGCCTGTATGTTTATTTGAAATAAATGCTTTGAGTTTATTTTTATTTTTGAGTGACAATTTAAGAGACCAATACAATGACCAGCAGTAAACTGCTACAGGCTGGAGTTGAACAGCCTATGACAGATAGGCCATATTCATAGTCAGGAAACTTCAAAACAAACCGTGAAAAACATACTTTAACCTCCACGAAATAAACCGCGGACATACCCCATTGTTAAAAGATATCCTATTAAAATTTACAACGTTGATGCCAAATTTTCAAGATTAATGTTTTTACTGCATTCGTGGGAATGTTGGCTATTCTTTAGTATACTATTAAAATGATATAGTGTTGCTAGTAGACATATAGGCTGGGAACGTTGCTACTTAGACTTATTGGTAGCCACAGATTTAAAGGGGCAGCAGGGGGAGGGAGAGGCAATTGAGTTCAATGCCTTGTTGTTTATTTTGTGCGATGATAGTTTTGTGGGGTTAATTTTAGGATGGTCAATATCATGGCATCACTGATTACACTGACATTACGATGATTCACAATTCCGGCGCTTGTACATTCAACATCATCCATCCTTAAAATTTTCCGTACAAAAATACTGTTTTGCTTTACCGCCGGTTAATCTAAGAGCATTAATGTAGACCGTGATGCGTAGTCAGACTCCCGAATATCTTGGACTCTCCTTAAATGAAACGGGTGTAAGCAATCTCTTCACAGTATCCTTCGAACCGTCCAAATCAAGAAATTCAACCTTGTTGCAATCCGTCGAACACATAATCTCGGTACTTACTGTAAGTACTTCTTCTGCGTCTTGTCTAAGTACTTCTTCTTCGTCTTGTCTTAAAAACTAAATGGTTACGTTCGTTGGGAGGTTTCCGAATTCCGTTCTCTGCAAGCCTCAAGTAGATATATGTAAAAGTTCGAGCATTCGGCGTCGGGCGATTAGGAAATCTTTGGCAATATTTACAGCAGCTGCAACGCTGCTGACATACACAATATGTATGCCTGCAGTATGCTGACTAGAATGATGATTCTCCATACCATGTCATAGTCACCAACGGTAATATTGTCAGAACACTCAAAATAAACGGCACAAATCAGAACGTTTTAAACAGTGTGTAATCTTAGCGCGTAGCGAAAGAGCTGGCCCAACTGAGCCCTATGTAAAAAAATGCCACAAATATTTTTTGCCGTCTCCTCCGCACTCGTAAATTTGATGCCGTATCTACCTGCTCGAGTGCTATAAAGAAAGCGGTACCTGCGAGATTGTGGGGTCTATGCACTGGCTATGATGGAACGACAATAACTCTTAAAATGATAGGCGTAGATTCAATATTTTCAGGTCGTTTTATAGGTTGACTCCATTAATTTTGAATAAACATAAAAAATTATGTAATATTCATGAGTTACTTTTGCATTAGAGTTAAAATGTAAAAATATAAGTTATTGTTTTTTCTTTTTTTTGCCGTTTGTTTATTATTCAGGAAAATTTATTATTATTATTTAGTTATTCGATAGCCTCGACGTTTACTTTTAAAATAAACGAATTTGAACGTCTGTAGGTCTCTTAGATTGAAAGAGATTAACATTTTATTGAACATACCATAATACTTCAGCCGATTAAAAAACTGAGATGGCTGCCATGCACGGGGTGTTGGTTTAGGAATATATATTAATAGCTTTACCCGGCCATACCTACCTACCCTACCCTACCTACCCTACCGACCGTACCTACCCTACCTACCCTACCTACCCTACCTACCATACCTACCTTACCTACCTACCCTACCTACCCTACGTTCCCTACCTACCCTACCTACCCTACCTACCCTACCTACCCTACGTACCCTACCTACCGTACCTACCCTACCTACCCTACGTACCCTACCTACCCTACCTACCCTACCTACCCTACGTAAACTACGTACCCTACCTACCCTACCTACCCTACGTACCCTACCTACCCTACCTACCCTACCTACCATACCTACCTTACCTACCCTACCTACCCTACCTACCCTACGTACCCTACCTACCCTACGTACCCTACCTACCCTACGTACCCTACCTACCCTACGTACCCTACCTACCCTACCTACCCTACCTACCATACCTACCTTACCTACCCTACCTACCCTACCTACCCTACCTACCCTACGTACCCTACCTACCCTACCTACCCTACCTACCCTACGTACCCTACCTACCCTACCTACCCTACCCACCATACCTACCTTACCTACCCTACCTACCCTACCTACCCTACGTACCCTACCTACCCTACCTACCCTACGTACCCTACCTACCTTACCTACCCTACCTACCCTACGTACCCTACGTACCCTACCTACCCTACCTACCCTACGTACCCTACCTACCCTACCTACCCTACCAACCCTACCTACCCTACCTACCCTACCTACTCTCTTTCTACCTAAGTCAGGTCGTCTTCTCCTTGGCATTTTAAAACAATAACAGTAAATAATGTTCTCGCGCACTGACAAACTAATGATAAATTTGAATAATCGTCTTGAAATTTATTTATTTATGTTCTTTTTTCGACAACCAACTGACACTTTTACACTTTTTTTTTATTTCTGAAAAAGAACTGTTTTGTATACCAACAAAACAGACCAAAGAGATCGGACCTCATACCACAGCTATGAAACAGACAAATTTCTGAACGCATCTATAAATATTTGACAACCAACTGACAATTTTTTTATTTTTTTAAAGACAAAGACATCAAATGTTTCACAGCTAGGAACAGTTTGAGTTGGAAAATTAAATTAAATAAAAACATTTTTTTTTTTTATGTATTAATTAAATTGTCGTGTTATTGTCGTATATTTCCCACCGTTTAAAAACCTTCCCTGAAATTCCACAAATATTTCAATATCAAAATTAGCCAATTCGGTCCAGCCATTCTCTAGTTTTAGCGAGACTATATCGAACAGCAATTCATTTTTAAATTAAAAATGTTAAATAGATATAAAATCATAATCAACATTCAATTCAATTAGAATTAGAAAATATAGATAAAATACTAATATAATACTCGTAAATGAATCATTAATAATAGATAATACGTATGTATATAACAATATTAAATAGTGTTCAACAATTTAAATATCTCGGCCATATTGTCACCGCGGGCATCAAAGATGATCTGGATGTTGAAAGGAAAAGAAGAGCATTGGCTGTTAGATGCAACATGCTTGTCCGTATGTTTGCTCGTTGCAAGTTGAAGTGAAAGTGACGCTTTTTAAAGCATATTGTCAGATAAATTTTGCACGTGCAGCCTCTGGGCAAATCGTAATGTTCTTCGAGCTCAATACAACAATGCATTCAGGATGCTGCTGGGGCTGCCACGCTTTTGCAGAGCGTCGTGAATGTTTGCTGATGCACACTCTGATGATTTCGCAGCGATCAGACGTAAGCGTGCCGCGTCGCTGCTGCAGAGGGTCCGGGGCAGCTCGAACAGTCTCCATAATGTCATTCCAAGAAAATTAGATTACCCGGTCGTTCGTTATTTGTCCAACTTGCATGTTTACTAATATAGTTATTAAGGTTAATGTTTACTAACAAATTATGGATGTTTCTTCTTAAATAAAATGATTATTATTATGCTCCTCTAGCATAATGGGTAATTTAATGTACTTGCATACGAACATAATCACGCATTGCAGGCATAAATACCCACACACGCAAGAAACTCAAACGCTATTGTTTGAAGTGAGGCGTGAACTCCGGAATCCCTGACTGCTTGCACTGCCGAGCCTTTCCCCTACTAAGTTGGGTTCGGCTTCTAATCAAACCGGATGCAGCAGAATACCAGTTATTTACATTGAGTGATTGCCTATCTGACCACCCTGCCTATACACCCTTGGTAAGATTGGTTGTCAGACTTTTGGGCTTCCGACTAGCCGTAACGACTGTAAAATATCACAGAATGACTACTACAGATTTTGTATTTAGACGCTGTACGTAAAAAATATACTCTATTACCCTTAATCAAAGTTACAATATTATCAATATTATTTTCAGCCAAATTCCCTTCCTAGACATAATACCCAAATAACTATTACGTCATCACACCACCGCAAAACTTTAACTTACAATACATAATATTACTTCTATAGAATAAAAGCCGTATTTTACTATGAAACAGACGAGAACCGTCCTATTTCTATGTATAAAAGCCTTTCTATACAATATCCGGGCTATTTGTGGCCATCGGGGCTATTCGGCCTTTGTCATGATAATTGTTCGGTTTAGTATTGAAATAGCATTTGGGGATTTTTTCTGAATTATTTATAGTGTCTGGGTCGTGTCTGAGAACGGTTTTTAGGTTATTGTTGCACGTGTAACATACATAATGAATTTCAGGAGAATTCAAGAAACGTTTTTAATTCTTTATTTGATTTTATAATCGCAATGCTTAACACAGTCCCATCATACGCTAAATACCAAGAAAAAGAGTCTCTGAAAGTATGCAAACGATTCTTATGATTTATTTAGAGGTGACTTTGTCAAATTTTTGCAAAAGTTGATGAATAAAAGTACCTAAAATTCCTCGTCAAAAGTTAAAAAGAACACTAGAGACCTCAAATTAATGTGCATTGCCACCCCAAAGATATATCTGAAACGTATCTAGTACCTGTGACAATACGTTACGAAGGGTATGGGGACCCTTCATACCGGAACATAGAATCATGGTGGTGGTATCTCCCCGGACTAGGTTCATGATAAAGAGTTTTACTAAGTACTAAACAAATTCAAAATTATAACGCTTTTGACACAGAGATACAAGGTAAGCAAAAATTTGAGTAAATAATCTTTATGGGGCAAGTGTAAAAAAACATCACATAACAGATTTCAACATAACATAACCTAAGAATCTCTGATGACGTGAATTATCGTCATATATTAATACTGTCAGCTTTCTCAAATATTTTCGAGAGTTCTCTTACTAGTTCACGATAACCCCATGATACCCTCTACTCCACAATACTATCATTCAACAACAAAAACATGGATTCGCCAACCTGGTAACTTTTGTGGACTACTTGTTCAACAACATAGACTCTCGTTTTCAAGTTGATAGTATATACTGATTACCGGAAAGCTTTTGACAAGATTGACCATCAGGTTCTCTTGCTTATGATTGCATTCAATGGTATACGGGTGATCTTCTGAGATGGCTCTCTTTTTACGTTTCTAATAGGACTCAGAGGGTTGTGAAAATTGGTTTAATTTCCAGCACCCTAAGTGTTATATACATGTTTTCAAAATTTAAAATTATTGCTGTACACAGACGACCTCAAAATGTTTAGGTCTGTAAAAAATTTGCACGATTTTCTACTCTTACAGGAAGATATACTATACAGGCTCTCTGCATAATGTAGAATTAATAATCTACAACTTGGCATACTTAAATGTTGCTGTATAAATTTTATTAAAAACTAAAATAGTATCACGCATCTTACTCTTTAAATAATGTAATTTTAACTAGAGAAACACTAGTGCGCGATCTTGGAGTTCTATTGTATGATAAACTATACCTTGACGTTCATATAGAAAAATTATAAATAATGCCTCCCTTAAGTACGGTTTAGCAGAGATTTAGAGAGATAGAGATTAGCCACAGAATTTTTCCGCCCATACACATATTTATCTTTACAAACCGTTAATCAGGTCCCAGTTAGAGTATGCTGTTGCGGTGTGGAATCCCTTCTACTCGTATAGTAAATATTCAGAAGCGATGGAAAATTTTCGAAAGTAAGTTTTTTAAAGCCATGCATTTCCGTTGTTTTGGCACTTATGCATCATATAGTGATCTTCTGAATACGTATAAGCTACATAATCTTAAGGCCAGACTTATTATTTTAAAAACAATGTTTCTATTTAATCTAAGTATAATATTAACGCATGTGATTGTATGGATATCCCTAATAAGATTAGCTACGTATTACCTAGAACAACTATAAGTCGTGGGGTGTGCGCACGGCTCTCTATTTACAGTGTCTTCTAGTCTTACGAACGCAGGCATAAGAGATTACGTCGTCTCACTGGTCAATATAATAATCTCTTTGAAAATGTTGATACCTTCACTTTTCCAACGGGTAAATTTAGTAGCCTTGTTCGTGTCTATTTTGGTTATTGCTCCGGAATATTTTTAACTCTTAGATTGTATCTTTATAATTTCTGTTTTTTTTTTTGCATGGCCGTTTAGTGATTAGTTTTATAATTAACACATTATGTAATTTATTTAATTACGTACCCATCAAATTGTAAGCGCACATCGCATTAGGTTTATTTATTTGTCTGTATAATATTATGTGGAAAATGTCATGGGTATACATTTACTCTTCAGATAACGAAAGAAACGAAAGAGTTAACGGTTACACATTAGAAAGTGTAACCGTTTATTTTCCCAAATAAATAAAATAGTAAGGAACAAAATAATAACGAGTGCGACAGACACCTATTGGAAGTTGGAACAATAATGTATATCTTTTAACATATAAAACTGCGTATTTCCTTTGGGCTCCCGTCAACACCAACAGTCATATTTCATCCAAAAATCATACATCTAATCATGGACCCTTCTGCAAACTCATCGTCACATTGGGGAACTTGCTCCATATGCCTCTATTTCTTCTACAGACAAAAATCGACTGCATTCTTCATAAATAACGGAAATATATATATTATTATGAACATTGGCGAAAGGACCCATCATCGACCGTTACATTAACCGAATATATCAATATAGAGAAAGAAAGGAAAGAAATAAAAAAGGATTTATAAACGAATAACTTCAAGAAAATCGCGTGGACTTCATGTTTTTACTGTCAATGCAATTTTAACCACATGTGCTTCGACATAATAATGATTTTTCAATGGTAGAGTGAAGGCGGATGTTAAAAGACTTTGCAAGTATTCCTGGTACATCATTTGAAGGGGAATGAATGAATACTGTGCGCATAAGTTTGTTATTAACAGTTCAGGGTCCATTTCACGTACAATGAAGTATTGGCCGACTGAATTTCAGCACTGAAAGAAGCCATGAAAACTATAGAGCAGCATTTTTCAAAAAATAATCGTTTATGCAGAAACTAAAAAATATTATGTATGAATTTTCTTAATATGTGCCTAAATAGTTTTAGTAAAGTTAGGATATAATTTTGTTCGTTTTATTAATTAATTAGGTATAAGCTGTTATATATGTACATATTATTTTAATTCTAAATACATTTAGCTAATTAAGGACACCAAGATAAAACATAAGTGCTTTGTAGGTTGAAACCTGGTATTTAGCTGTTTGTTGCACTTTTCGCATAATGTTTTTTTACTAATATTTTTTTTTTGGCATAAAGTTAATGTAGACATATTATTATCTTGTTTGATAATTTGTTTTGGCATAATTTTAATTTGTATAATGTTACTTGGCTTCTAAAACTATTCTGTCATAATAACGAGTACTGTAATAATTGAATCTCATAATTTTGCATAAAAGCATGTATCCTAAGTAGGTATTGTATTATATAATGTGTATTATTCCGATTGAAATGAAAATAAAATCAAAAATCGAATTATCTACAAAAGTGATATCAAAAGACCTCAATATCGAAGTACAGAGTATCGAATGTCTTAAATATCGATATTTATTATTTTTGTGTTTTCTTCTTCTCCTTAATATATGTTATGGACCAAGTGATTATTAGGACATTATAAAAAATGCCCGGGCAATTTGATTATTTTTATTTCAAACGTAGAATCAATATTTAAAATCAATGGGAATGCGTCAGATACCATCTACTGTTATTGAATCATTTGGGTTAGGTTAGGTTAGAACAGCGACCATTAAAGCGCGAAGGCGAGCGAGCGAACCGAACGTGCCGCGGCGGCGGCCGCCGGGTGCCAGATTTTCTCTATTCTTGGTGAATCATTTGGGTTAGATGAGGTTGTAAATATGTAAAATCTAGAACTGCACCCCGAAATTTATTCAAATAATTTGAATTTAGGACTTATAACTTTAATTGAAAACGGATTTAAGTCTTTTATAATAATGATTGTTATATTTATGACAAAGAAATTTAGGGCATAAGGTATTTAGGAATTAAAATTTTATGGCATGTGATATTATGTGACATTAAGTTTGGGCAAATTATGATTCGGACAAATGATGTTTAGGACAAAAAAAAAATGGAACTTTAGAATATGGATAAAAAGTTAGGGAACACAATAAATAGAGAACCAAATCAGACATCTGGAAGTAAGTATCGTGAACTTACTTATCTTGATGTTAGATGCCATGGTTACTTAACTGAACTGAAACAGCCAATCATAAGTCTCAAATCTCACAATCTACATGAAAGTTGACTGTTTAGCCTATTACATCAAGGTACACCTCTGCCTAACCTTTCGGGGGAAAAGGTGTGATGTTATGTTTGTTGTATAAAGAATATAATAGAATACTCTTTATTATACATAAACAAACAACATAAACATTTATATCTGTATTTTTTATGGTGTACACACCATACAGGTATAAATGCAATTACAGATAAAAATGTTGAAACTTTAAATACGGGGGCCCAATGGGCGGTCTTATCGCTAAAATCGATTTTTTACAGACAACCTTTGGATGGATTAAAGGGAGAAGGAGAGACAATACTGCAGATAGTCAGTGGTGTGCCATTTACATCTAGTTACAGTAATTACATACATACTTATAGAGCAAGGAACTGTATTATCTAATGATAATGTTTAAGGAGAGAGGAAGTGTTTTTTTACCAGAATTTTAAAAGTGGACAAACATTGAGCACGCCTTATCAACACGAGCAAGGCATTCCATAACCGTACTGCTTGAACTGTAAAAGACTTGTCATAACAGCTGATGGAATGCATCGGCATCCCTAGTCTCATGTTTCTTTCAAAAACAAGTTCAAGTTGATACTTTAAAATCGCCAACCCCAATTAATCAAATGTCGTTCAATGTTCGATCAATGCTCATTCCTTATCTGTATGAGAAGGGGCTTTTGCTCTGCAATACGACAGTAGCCGGCTCATATTATTCACGTGTGAACATCCTAATTCCACTATTTTCTATTATTTCCTACTCTACCGACGAATGAGTCACGGTTTCAGCACAATTTGTTTACTATGAGTTTCCTTCGAAGGTTACCGCAGTCGTCAGAGACAAATTATTATGATATAGATCTGAAGACTTCTATGTTTTAGAGTACTACTGTAATACGAGTATAGGCTTAATGGTGCAGATCGATCTTTGTTCCAAGTTAAAAGACTTAGGGCGAATTTCAGAAATTAAACTGAACGCGATAAGCACAAATCTAAACCGCGTTCAAGAGCGGTTAGTGTCATCATTGTTGTGGAATATTAATACCGACAGCTCTTGAACTCGGTTGAAAAAAACCCTTTTTTTTTCGACGGGAAATTATCAAATAACTTCTCCCGCTCTGGGCGGAGCAGGAGGGGCGAGGGCGTGTTAGACCCACCCGTGTTCCTTCAGATGCCAGGGCCACGATATCCCTTTCGGGCAAACTCGCAACCCTGGCAGGCACTGGCCCTACCGGACCCCGTCAGTTGGTGCTAACACCTCTTTGAGGCGCGCGTGGAACACGACGCGCCGTCGACCCGGGCCTGGTCCTTAACTATCGGACGGCGAGCTACCTATCGCTCACCGTCCGTAAGCCCGCACTTACGGTGGCCGGGAATCGGCCTGCGACTCCCGACTGGGCATCTCCCGCGGTGACTAGGGGCGTGAGGGCGCGAATTTTGCCTCTCGCTCACGCATTCCGCCTCCTCCTTTGCGAGCATTACTGCTTCGCAGAAAGAGGTGACGGCCTCCCATGCACTCTCGCTCCGAACCATAGCCTAAACCAGGGCCTGACGCGAGAGATCGCCGACGTGGATCGCCTCCGCGAGGTCATGGCGGTATTCCGCCCAAGCCGGTCAGACCTCCACCATATGCTTCACCATGTTCTCCGGGCGATCCACACAGTGGTAACACCCGGGCGTTTCCTGCCGCTTTATCCTTAACAGGAACCTCCCGAAACAACCGTGTCCGGTGAGGACCTGCGTCAGGCGGAAAGTGAGGAATCGTGGCGTATCCATTGAAATTAACCCGAAGTACACTGTACGCGCTCTATTTCACGAAAATACTTGAAATGTTTTTTTTCGCACTTTTGAACAGGACTATAGTGAATCCATAGAAATGAAGTACTCACTCAATTAAGATTTGTTCCAGAGATCCCCCCTGAAAGTCCCCCATAGGGTGGATAAGTGGAATCTAAGAGAAAATCTGAAATTTCAAAAAAGGGCGAAAATATGGAATATATATATATAAATTTCAATGTCCAGAAATCCCCACTGAGGTACAGTCGGTGACCAGCATTACCTTCCAATATTCTTCTTCGTAAGAGGTAATGCTGGTCACCGACTGTAACTAATTAAAATGTATGTTTTATGTAATTTGAGTTTAAATAGACAGACATGTTGTTGTTTATTAATTGCACTGATTTAATGCAGCAGTTGTTTAATGTAGTCCTAGTAAATTAAAAATTACAAAATTCATGTTTATTCAGAAGTTAGCAATAAAAACTGAGTAGAAAACTAAATAAAAATTAGTCGTAACAAATATTTAAATGGGTATTTAAATAAATAATAAGGCAGTAAAATAACTGAATGGGCAGTTACGTGTGGGCAGTTAATAAATCAGAATTAATCGGTAAGAAATCTAACTTGGAAGTAGCGCTCGCCGCCCGCTGCCGCGGTTGGTCACAGTTCTAACCTAACCGAATCCATTTGGTCGGGATGCCCTGTCTTAGTTACTGCGATCAATTCTGCTCGCACGTGGTGGTTTGTCACATTTTATTGGACCTAAATCTAAGCACTAAACGTTTTTAGGGTTCCGTACCAAAATGGTAAAAAGGAACCTTTATGGTGAGACTAAGTCTGTCTGTCACACCTGGATATCTCAAGAACTACTAATGCTATCAACTTGAAAATCAGAATAGTTTTAGGTGACGTTTGCCAAACTATTTTGCAAACAAGAAATTTAAAAAAAAATGCAAAAGAGACTGAATTAAAAATTTGAAGTGCGGCTACTAGGGCATATTCTCAAACATTTTCATATGATACCCCACAGGGTATCATATGAAAATGTTTGAGAATGTGCAAACACCCGAACGGTGTTTGCACATTCTCAAACATTTTTTTTAGGCAGCATAGTTTACGACTTTTGATAAAAAATGTAAAAAAATACCGTTCCAAAGTTCGTCTCCAAAGTTTGCGTAGATAAAAATCTGAAATTATTCTATGTGATAGGAGTTTATGTAAAGATTACAGGAAAAATAAAACTATGTCTCTAAATAGCATAGTTTTTCAGAAATCATCAACTTCATATATACGTACGGAAGCGTCGGTGCGCGAGTCGACTCGCTCTTGACCGGTTGTTTTTCATTAAAATTAAGGGCATAGAAATTAAAATTAAAATAGGGGGAAAAGGGGGATAAACTTATTACGGTTTAGTTTTCCCCCCTGAGCGGGATTATCTCAGGGAGGTACAGTGGAATAAACACTCAATTAATGTACAAATAAGAAAAAAATGAAAAAACCAGAAAACCAGAAATGATCCAGGACGTTGGAATGTCTCAGTTTAATTCAAATCTTTGAACGAATGGCAAACCAGAATAAAAGAAAAGTTCTAAAGCACACCTTAAAATAAGATTATAAAAAAACAAACCGTAATGTTAGTAAAATATGTTGTCCTTAAAAAACTGTCAAAATGATTATTGATTTAACAAAATGACAAGCCGCATTAAATTAAGGGCACTCACAATTACTTCAAATGAGAGCTGATTATATTCAATTCGTTACGTATACGTACTGGCAAGGTCCTTAATTATTGTAATCGTTGGTAAATAGGTCGATAAATTGTACTTGATTAATTACCCAGAAATACTCTATTGATATAAACAACAGACACACAACATTAACTTGGCAACAGATAAAAATGGAATATCTCTACATGGGAGTCCAGATTACTTTACATACTTGTACTTTCATTGAATTTTACTAAACTTTAACGTATATCAGTGAAAAAGCAAACCCGTGCAGTTTGCACATCAACGGGGAAGATCAGCAGTGAAATAATAATTAACATAAATGTATACAAATAAATATATACACATATCGTCCCCGTATTTGGAAAACTAAATAACTTAGTTTTTGGCAATTTTGTCTTTTCCCTATTTTTAAATAATCCAAAACATGACGCATGTTTGAGTCTTACAGGAATTTACTTATCTTATTCCGTTCCAAAAATATAGCCATTTTTGTCGTTCAGATGGAATAATGCATATCTTCAAACTAATTCTAATTTTTTGAAGGAAAAATAAACAACTCAATAAATAAATCAATAACTGTGGTCAATGATTAGTTAAATTTTTAATAAATTAAATAAAATAAGTTGTTGATTTTTTCTTCAATTTACAAATTCTATCATAAAACTAACAAAGTTCTAGGAAAACTAAATAACTCTACTTATTTAATTTTGCTACTCAGAATTCTGTCAAAACGTAATTACTTTATAAACACTTGATGTTATCTATTTCTTCTACAACTAGATAGGTAATTATTAATTACAAGATGATAGGCAAATAAAATCAAATACATTAAGTTCATAAATGTTTGCCATATAAGAGTAAAACTGGAAAGCTTTGTGCAGCTAAACTACCTAAAAGTCCTAAATGCAGCAATAGTTGCCGTCAAAAATGCACAGAAAAGTTTACACAAAACGAGCGTGAATTAATTTGCAAAATCTATTGGTCTATACAAGATTATAAGCTACAAAAAGAGTTTCTGCTTAAGCGCATCATCATTAAACCGGTGCAGACTACAAGAAAATCTGTACCGATCGACAAACAAAGAAGTACTAGCAGACAATATGGTTTTTATAAAAATAAGACTGTATTTGAACAAGTATGCAAGAATTATTTTATGTCCACTCTTTGCATTTCTACTGGTCCTATTGAAACAGCAGTAAAACACGTGGATGATCATGGTGCATTTACAAAAATAGATAACCGTGGTAGACAAGCGCCTGCAAACAAAACTCCTGAAGAACAGATACAAGACGTAAAAAATCACATTGAAAGTTTTCCTGTAATGGATTCCCATTACTGTAGAAAAAAATCAAACAGGAAATACTTAGAGCCTACCTTGTCAATATCAAAAATGTATGATTTGTATGTGCAGAGAATGAAAAAAAACAATAAAGTGCCAGTTAAATTTAACATTTATAAGAAAGTATTTGGCACACAATACAATTTAGCGTTCTATCATCCCAAGAAGGACCAATGTAGCACGTGTAATACTTACAATAAAGATAAAAGTAATATAAATATCCTAAATGAATATACTCAGCATATAGAGCGAAAAGAGGCGTCTTATAGATCTAAAGAGCTGGATAAGAAGAGGTCGGAAGAAGATGATTCATATTTGTGTGTCACCATGGACTTGCAAAGTCTACTGCAGATTCCATCGACTGCAGATAGTCTAATGTATTATTCCAGAAAATTAAATTTATATAATTTATCTATTTATGAGTTTAAACCTCCACAAAACGACGCTCACTGTATGATCTGGACGGAAATAAACGGCAAAAGAGGCAGTGTGGAAATAGCATCTGCTATTTATTTATGGATTAAGAATCTACCCGAGGCTGTCACGCACGTCACCCTTTATTCAGACACATGCTCGGGACAAAACCGGAACCAGTACATAGCAGCATTTTATTGTACTTAGTACATACACATGGGACAATAAAAGTGTTAGAACAAAAGTATCTCGAAAGTGGTCATAGTTATATGGAGGTAGATTCGATGCACAGCGCAATAGAAAAAGAAAAAAAGTACACAGACACGTTTTCTATAATAGATTGGAAGGGAATTATGCAACGGGCAAGATCCAAAAGACAAAATAAAAATGTAAATCCGTATAAAGTAAATGAGTTGTCGTATCAAGACATGATTGATGTAAAATCACTTTCTTCAAAAATAATTAAAAACAAAACTATAGCGGAGAATGGGGAGAAGGTGTGTTGGTTGAAAATAAAATGTCTAAGATTTCAAAAGGATTTACCTGGTTTTATTAAATACAGATACGATTACGATGGGCCATATAATTTATTAAATGCTCTTTGTAAACCAGGGAGACCGACTAGAAGGACTCAAAACTCTGAAATGCCAACTATAAACACTGAAGATCTTCCCCGGGCATATAAACAATGTCATCCTATAACAAAACAAAAAAAGAAAGATCTTTTACAGCTTTGTAAGAAAAATATAATTCCTAAAGAGCTTCATGGCTGGTACGAAGGTTTACCATGTTTAAACGAAGACCAGGGTACTCCACCCTGCACTGATTCATCTGAAGTCTATGATTAAACTTATTTTGACCCCTGCTCTACATTCTGGTGATCTTTTGAAACCTAACAACACAAACAAAATTATTTGAGTTTTTAGGGATTTACATTGTTAAATTTACGTGATTTTAAATTACATACATACGCCGTGTTTTATTTAATGTGTATGTAGGTAGTTTTTATTTTAAGTTGCTGTACTTTTGTTTATGTCTGTTACATTTACCTTTCAGTATTGATTAAGTACAGAAATTTCAATTATTTTGAATTTTAAATGTTTTATTTTACTTAATTGTAGGATCAATAGTCTTAAGTAATTGATATTAGAAGTTTGTTGATTTTTGTACTCAATGTACCTGATGAGTCATATTATTTTTTGAGTTTAATTTTAGTTGTGTTTCCTAAATTACCAATGAAGAATTATTTTTATTTGAATTGAGTTGTTTTAAAGTTTTATAATGATTGCTATACCTTTGATTTGTTGTTCATTTTTTATAAAGTCTATTTTATGTCAAAATACAGCTTATTATTTTTAATGGCACCAATAACAGTTAAACAATATCAAAGTAATAAACGTTCAACTTTTACATTTAAACATATTTCAAGTTTGATAAATTCAATAACTGCATTTATTTCACCTTCTTTTACTCTACCAGATGGATCTAGGTTGTAGGAAAACTAAATAAATAGCCGAAATAAATAACTAATTGCAGTTACGTTACAAAAAGTAGTTGTGGCAAAATTAAACAACTTGGTTTTACATATTTTATTTAGTTATTGTTGAAGATAGAGTCCAGTTTGTTTAAGCATAATGTTAAAGATAATCAGGTCCACAAAATATAAAATTACCGACGTTAAAATTGTCTCAATTTTTTTAACAAATGAACATTAATTGAAAAAAAAAACACTAAATCGCGTTTATCTCAAAACTAGAAAATCGGAGTTATTTAGTTTTCCAACTACGGGGACGATATATATACAAAATTATATTTTACCGTGGGGTAGGCAGAAACTACAGAACGCCACCTGCTACGATCCTTTAAATCCCCGATCTCCGATCCTCTTTTTCCTAATTCTTATTTTGTAAGATTTGCTTTGTATGTGATACCTGAGATTTTTTTTATACTGCCTGTTGACATAATGTATTATTGTATGTCTACTAGGCAGGACATAATGTATCTGTCATTTACCTTGCATCTGTCTGTCTAACCTATGCCTCAAGTAAAAGATTAGATTTGATTTTATTGATAAATAGATTTTTCACATTATTTCTTGTATTGTTACATGCATGTACGAGTACAGTAACTTGTTTACTTTTGGGCAGTTGTAATAAACTCTTTTATCACTCCACGTGTCTTCAATTACCTACTTGTTACTGAAGTATGTATTATAGAGACAAATAAAATATTAAAAGTTGTCTAATAATTCCACTCTGTGGAATCAACAAACAAGGTCTTCGTAGTCTATCGGTTTTTGAAAAATCACGTTTGAGAATCTGAACTTGAGTTTTGTAAAAATTATCTGTCTGTCTGTAACTTGTAGGATTAACAAACGGTAGATTTTATTCTGATAGATAAGGCGATGCCTGTTGTTAGGTCATGACACTCCATAACTCGGGTTCCGAACCTGTTCAAAGCATAACCACAAACATAACCTACTTACTTATTAAGTTGGGTGATCTACTACGTAAGCCGGTGCAGACTAGGAACCGGTCTAACTCCTTGTGATCAGTTATGTTGAAGCGAATAAGTATTCATCTAATGGTAAAATATGTCTAGCTGTTTTCATATGTATTCCTTAGGATAAAAAGATCTATGCGGCGACGGCAGATTGAAATTTGTTGAGTCAAAAACAAAATCAAAGGTTGACGGAATCATTTTGGATGAATTTTCTAACTTACGTGTACACACTTAAGTTCGCATATATTATTATATAATGTTTAAAAGAAAAAACTTTTTTTTTCTTTTTTTAAGAATCTTAAAATTTCTAAATCTTACAGATTAATATTAAGTTCTTAGTATCTCAACTACCAAAAACGTGTGATTTGTACACCGACATACTTCAATTTTCAAATAAACCTACAAATAACACTTAATTCAATCACAAGAAATAATCACCAAAAAAAATCAATCACCAACAATTTCCACCCAGAAATTTTAATTTAAAAAAAAACCGCCTCCAAAAAACCGTCAGGACCTATAAACCTAATCAATCTGCAGGCCGGCCAGTCCTTAACCTTAGACAGACAGCCTTGTGCGGCGCCACGGAGTCTGGGCTCGGGGCGGCGGCGGCGGCGCGTCGCTCCCGAGCTATGAAAACTCGTGTTTGGGTGTCCGTCCTAATGATGTGGTGCGAGGAGTTTTCTGGCCATGTTTTTTGAGTTTTTGGGGTCTTGTATTCTAGGAAATTATCTAGAAAGACTCTTAGCTTACTAGATAAATCCTATCCACTACAAAAACTTCTAACCATGATGTCAGTTTTACGTCAAGCTCAATACTTTACATCAACTAATGAAGTGTTGTTAAACAAGTTATGGTATGGTTTTGAATGGTTATTTAAAATTATCACTTTTCACACGATGTCGAGGTTTAAACCAAGATTTTGAGATATTTGATTTCATGCTAACCTGAACTAGAATCTGGTTCTAAGTCATACTTAACTGTATTACTGAGTAAAATGAGACTTCATAGAATACGGGCTTGAATATTCTTGAATATTTAATATATTTTGTTGCTTATGGTGTTAACTAATCCGTGCGATTACGGAGTCTTTTGGAATTCTTACAGACACCTACAATTGAACCTACACCCTACCTAGCTACATTACCTATATTTTTAACACTATGAATAGGAAAGTAGTCAAAATTATTGCTTACATTTATCAATAATGATGTTTATGATATTTTAATTAGTTCCTTATTTAAAATAACATTATTTGCATATATAATATTATTTTTATAAATGTTTTAAATAATGATATTTAGGTGTTCTAAGAGTATTAAGTCAATTCATCAAGAACTCATCTTATGCCGACAGTTGAGACACACCCTTCCACTCACACTCAGTCACACATTATTTAATTGAGACACACCCTTCCACTCACACTCAGTCACACATTATTTAGTTGAGACACACCCTTCCACTCACACTCAGTCACACATTATTTAGTTGAGACACACCCTTCCACTCACACTCAGTCACACATTATTTAGTTGAGACACACCCTTCCACTCACACTCAGTCACACATTATTTAGTTGAGACACACCCTTCCACTCACACTCAGTCACACATTATTTAGTTGAGACACACCCTTCCACTCACACTCAGTCACACATTATTTAGTTGAGACACACCCTTCCACTCACACTCAGTCACAAATTAGTTAGCGTTTATTCCATGTTCTTGGCTAAGTAATAACAGCCTCACGGGTCGATTCGTCAGGTTAAACTACGCTTGCAGGGGTTGGTCCGTGGACAGGTGACCATCTATACATACCGAGACACCTCCGTGCCTCGGAATGTACGTCAAGCCGTTGGTCCCGGCTGTCATTTGTGGATCTTTGACAGTCCTTAGGGGTCGTCAGAAGCCCGAAAGTCTGACAACCGGTCTTATAAAGGGGTATCGTATTACCCAGTGACAGGGTTGTGGAGGTCAGATAGGCAGTCGCTCCATGTAAATTACTGGTATTCAGCTCCATCCGGTTAACCTGGAAGTCGACCCCAAAACATCGTTGGGAAAAGGTAGGCAGATTGATTGATTCTATCGTCTTATTATAATTATTTAATTTTAATTTTGTATGTTATTTTTAAATAAAACTTTAAAATGATAAATCCTCCATATTAGTATCAAGATACACGCTTACCTGGTTTGGGGCCACTGTAAGATGGGGTGTAATTATTTTGACAATAAAGTTTTTTTTTTATACGAAGTAAAAAATTAGTATCTACAATTCATAGAAAATGAGTTAAAAACAGGTGCGTTATTATTATTATTTTGTTATAAACTAGCTGTTGCCCGTGACTTCGTCCGTAATCCAGGACACAAAGTAGTATCTGTCCTTCTCCAGGTCATGGTCTACCCATGTGCTAAATTTCATCTAAATCTGTTCAGTCGTTTTATCGTAAAAGCGTAACAAACAAACATATTCACTTTCGCATTTATAATATTAATTAGAATAATTCTAGCTGTGTAATCTATGTTACTATTCTCGTGTAAAATAAATCAGGACTATTAAACCTTTCTCCCTTCCTTAGCTAGGCATAAATAACTATTATTTAGATCTTTCTATATTAAACTGAGTAATAACAACAAGCAAGGAATACTCGTAGTCAATAAACAGTTGCCACGTGTACCGAAAATTACTAGAATTTATTTCAGTCACGCCTTCTGTAAATAAAATGACTTTTTGTTTCGTTGAAGGGTATAACTATTTAGTATAAAGCTTTTGCCCGTGGCTTCACTCGCGTTAATGTTGATTTTGTCAATAAGTTTTCTATACCTCGGGAGCAGTACTTTTTTCTGGATAAAAAGTACCTTATGTCCTTTTCTGTCTCCCTTACAACGTGTATGCAAAATTTCATGATGATCGGTTGAGCAGTTAACACGTTATAGCGTAACAAACAAATCCACATTCGCATTTCTTTACACATATTATATTATATAAATATAAACAGAGTTACTGCTAACTCGACATATTCCTTGCACGACGTCATAGTAGGGTTAAAATGCAACAAATTAAGCCACTAAATGTTCTACTAAAATTCTAGGCATTTTGGAACTTTTAATTATTAGCAAAGATCTGCTACGGCATCATCTATGTTAATAAATCATTTTTAAATTTAATTTTTCATAAAACAACTAAAAGCCATTAACTCAAAAACTACTGAATTTCGGTACGACATTTGGTGGCTTAATTTGTTGCATTTTAACACTAATATTAATAAGGCGTAGGTTTGTGAGTGTGTGCGTGTATATGTTTGTTACTTTTTCACGCTCAAACGGCTGGACCAATTTTGATAAATTTTTGTATGGAGGTAGCTGACACCCTGGATTAAGACATAAGCTACTCTTTATCCCGATATTCCCACGGGATACTTACGCGGGTGAAACCGCGGGACGCAGCTATAAATGAGAAAGTGAATTTGTTTTTTACGCTATAACGTCTTAACTGCTCAACCAATCATCATGAAATTTTGCATACACGTTGTAAGGGTATATACAACGTGTATGCAGGTGTATATACACATACTAGCAGCTGCCCATGACTTCGTCTGCGTTTACCGGGATGCAAATTATCCTATGTGTTAGTTAACCCAGATCATGGTTCATCCATGTGCCAAATTTCATCGAAAGCCGTTTTAGCGTGAAAGCGTAACAAACAAACTCACTTTCCGCATTTATAATATTAGTTAGGAATAGCTAGGATAACATGGGGTATTAAAGTATTAACATTGCATACTATAAAATAATATATTGACGGCACGGTTGGTGCAGTGGTTAAGCGATCGACTGCTGCGCTGCGTGTCGCGGGTTCGATTCCCGCACGGAACAAATATTTGTATGACATACAAGTAGTTGTTCCGGGTCTGGCTGTTTGTGTATGTGAGTTTAAAGGTTTGTAAACGTACCCACGACACAGGAGAAATTCGTAGTGTTAAGGGATATGGCTTTACAGAATTATAATAATTAGAATCGGCAATACAACTAACTCTAAAATCCTATTGAATGACTATTTCTGAAATAATCATTCAGTAGGATTTTATGAACTTAGAGAGTTGTACTGCAGATTCTAATGATTATAATTCTGTAAAGCCATATTTGTTACGGCCTCGAATCATATTTAGATCAACATACAACCTGTTACTGACCTGCAAATTGCAAAAAACGTAATAAAATTTGAATTTCGCGGGCTACCTTAGCGCATCCCCCTTAATGCTTGTAATAATAGTGTAACTCAAAGTTAACTTCCAGTTTGTATTAGATGTTAATGTGCATAGCCATGTTGTATATCGACGGTGAAGTATCAATATATAATAACTACAAAAACATCAGTTAAATTTAAAACAATAACTTCTAATCTAGATTTTAATTGCAATCATTATCACCACACACTATCACAAGCGTTCTCAACAATTTTACTACAAGTCACTTTTTTATTCAATCGTTCAAAACTACAGAACTGAAACGTTATTTTTCGCCTCCTGTAAAATCATGTTTTTGTAGTTATCACACTTCACACTAATATTATAAAGGCGAAAGTTTGTGAGTGTGTGTGTGTATGTTTGTTACTTCTTCACGCTCAAACGGCTGGACCAATTTCGATAAAATTTTGTATGGAGGTAGCTGACACCCTGGAATAAGACATAGGCTTTTTATCCCGATATTCCCACGGGATCGAGACTTACGCGGGTGAAACCGCGGGGCGCAGCTAGTTAGATATATATTGATACTTCACCGTCGTATGTATAATTGTATACTTGAGTGTAGGTACTATTTGTCACATAGAATGTTTGAAAACCCAAATTATATCAACTATCTATACGTATCTACTGCAATTACAACTCAAACGATAATCAACTTCTTCGTGTTTATTAAAGTGAGGTTAACATGGATCCGATTAACGAAGCGGGAATTTTCTAATAAGTGAAAAAAGAAAAGCAAGGTCCTTTACAAGGCCCAGAAATGAAAACTGTCTACGTAAGTCCGCAAGTACATAAAAATTACGAAAGCAAAGAGACAAAAATCTTAGATTCATTGCTATTAACGATTTTGACCCCACACCATTATCCTGCCTTTATCCCAATTTAATTGAGATGGAATCTTTTTTTATAAGCATTTATTTAACTTGAAATGTTCGTATGTAAGTGGTCCGTTTCAAAATTTGCAAACAATTTTTCGGCCAGTTGTTGGATCATATAAGTTGTGTAATGTAATAAATTGATGGGTGTGATTTAATTTAAAGTTTATTTTCTTTTTTTTAGAACATTTAAATAAAAACTTGTTTAAAATAATAGGGTTGGGTTAAAGTAATAGGGCTTGTTTAAATTTAAATAAAAAGTAATAGGGTTCCGTACCCAAAGGGTAAAACGGGAACCCTATTACTAAGGCTCCGCCGTCTGTCTGTCTGTCTGTCTGTCTGTCCGTCTGTCACCAGGCTGTATCTCATTAACCGTGATAGCTAGACAGTTGAAATTTTCACAGATGATGTATTTCTGTTGCCGCTATAACAAAAAATACTAAAAAACAGAATAAAATAAATATTTAAGGGGGCTCCCATACAACAAACGTGATTTTTTTGCTGGATATTGATAACGGCAACAGGTAGACGCTTGAAATATTCACAGAATATTTAGTTATATATTCACTAAAAAAAAAAATATTTAAGAGGGGCTCCCATACAACAAACGTGATTTTTTTGCTATTTTTATAGATAATGGTACGGAACCCTTCGTGCGCGCGTCCGACTCGCACTTGGCCGGTTTTTTTTTCTTTAGATGAAAACCTGTATGAAACCTGCTTCGTAAAATCTGTACAGTTTTCCTAAAACTTTATTCAATTAATTTGACTTAAACGTTCGTGTACCTAACTAAAGACAATACACATAATCATAATAAGCATAAATAAGCATTTATACACTTAAAAAAACTGGCTAAGTGCGTTGCGGACCACGCACAATAAAGGGTTCCGTAGTTGGGATGAATTTATTCCAAAAACTAATTTATTTACATTGTAGTTGAAAAACTGCATGTTCCACCATACATCGATATACGTCACGGTCAATTCACCGACTGTAAACATTTGCAGACTACCAACCAACCAGTCCTAGCCGACCAACTTGCATAAGTTGGTCGACTATTACTCATTAGCTTCTAAAGTCTAGTTAGCTGTGATAGTTTTCCTTTTAACTTCGTTATACATACCACTGCTATGATTTTTTTCAGATTTCCAAAATTTTTTTGGTGGGGACACTTAACTCTAACAAAAATTAGCAATTTAAAGCTTATTATTACGCAAACGGATAGGGCCCTAAATAGAAAAATGGCTTTCACAACCCCGCAATATTTTTGAACGGCCTGTCTAACGGTATCCCACACGACAAGGGAAAAATGTATCATCCCCAGTTTACATACAAGGGAGGTACCCAAAAGTTTTTTTTTTCAAGATTTTATTTTACTACTTGGTGGCGTGTTAAATATGTATATCTATTACAGCTTTCTAGTACTAAAAGTCTCTGAGCTAAGCCACAGACAGACAGACATGGCGAAACTTTAAGGATTCCTTGTTGAATTCGGAACCCTAAAAAGTATATCTCAGAATCAGAACTCACTCGTTAGATGTAGCACAGATTAGTCTAAAAGTCTGTAGTCTGGAAGAACACGAAAACATCCTGTTTCTTGTTTATATCCCGATAATGTATCCCTATGTCTTTTACTATTACTGCTCACTCGAATTACGAGTGTCTTAGCCGGTCTTTTGAGACGATTTCGTAAAAGTGTAAGGAGCAAATTTTGAGAGTTTTAGCTGTAAGAGTTTGGAGGATAAGGACCAAAATATGAAGATGTGTAGATGGGCTTAATGGACGTACTATATAAGGTATATCTATTCATACACGAAATCTCTTAAGGGGTCATTGTACTCATCATTATGAACAACTTTTACCCCTTGTTCCCTAAATTTTAACGAGTTATGCGAACATATATGTAGGGAGCTGCTTTCACACGGTCCATCTGTCGTTTCTTTGGTTTTTCCCTACTCTTATAGCCATTCATACTCAAAACTTTCATTGAGACATTTTAATCAAAATAAACACGTAGTCCCCTATTTAAACAGGCTGGCCGGAGAAGTGATCTCTAATGGTAAAATTTTGATGGTTTTTGGTTTTACGGGGCATCCGGATCACCCTATGTTGTGTGTAAAAATTTTGATGAAAATTTTCCAAAACAGTTACCCCTTTTTGATTTTGAATGCAAGTTACAGAAAGTAAATCCCGATATCAATTTGTTTTATGCTTTTTGTTATTGTAGATCCATAGCAGTTTTTATAAACACTTAGAAGCTATTGCCACCATTTTTGTTTTTTTTTATCACGAGTTGAAGTTTTGTGGCTATTAAACTTGAGCAGTAATTTTGAACTCTCTACTCAATTTCAGTTATGTGTCATAAGGCCCAGAAAAACCACAATTTTTAAGGTGGTACTTGACATTATGGTGATAAATTATAACAAAAACATCCACAAACGTTCAATAGAAAGAGAAAAAAAATCGAAACCTATGTCAGGTGAAAATTATCACAAAAATCGTTTTAGAAATCTATGTCCTAAACTACTAATAATCGCGGGACATACATGGGGGCGTCAAAGGCATTTACCTGTAGACGTCACTTCTCCAGCCACCCTGTATAGTACCTATTCTAAGTACCTTCTTTACTGAAATGAATTTATGTCAGACTGTAAAGTTTCACCTCAATTAACCCTAGGTAGGTAGGTAAGGCGAGACGTCAGACATGCTTAAAATAGACACTAGCCGTCTTATTACAAAACAAGGTTTATCTTCAGACCCAGGTTTTACCCATGGAGCCATTATTGAAAATCGAACTTTATTCCATCTATGGTAAAGTTCCTAATACAAAACTGACAACTTAGTACAGAACTAAGTTTTCAGTTTTGTATAAAGAACGGTATTTCAATCACAGTTACGTTCTTATTACAAAAACTGGCTCAATGGTTTAAGTCATGTCAAAATATAAATCTTGTTTTGTATTATGGGGGTTGAGGTCTCGAATTTAATGTTAGTTAAATATCATGTTGCGGGCTTATGTTGTTTAACGAGTTGTCTAAACGTAGAATGGTATTTTGAGATTTATTTATACTTTAATATTACGAAGCTTCATAGGCAACTCAGTTCTGCAGTGTTGACAGCACTTCGAAATAAAATTCTAACCTCCTACCTTCCTTTTGGAAGTTACAACTAGAATCAATTCTATTTTCTTGTAAATTTTGATATTACATTCGAAATTGCGTTATAATGGTCTAATTCTATTAAATGATTCAACTATGACTCACCGTGTCTAAGAGTGCAATGATTTACTGTAACTTGAGTCAGGTTTGAAGTCAATTCTATTTTTACAGAAAAGAGGTACTGTCTTAATAAAAAACACTTAAGATGATTGCTTGAGAAAATTATCACAAAATATTCTACGTACAGCTGTTAATAAGTTAAAGATAAACTGTAGATATAATTACTGTTATTATAAATTACAAAAGCTCAGCAGCTAATGGCGTCGAACTGGCGAGCCGAAGGTCGAAAAGTCGAACCCTGACCGGTGCACTATTGACGCATACCCACTACTTCTATCACAGGCACATATTATGGGTACTTAGCTTATGCAGGCCACACAGGGATATAGGTACTTGCTCAAAATACAAGTATCCGAGCCATTCGGTGTCACAGAGACTTGTGCAAGTCTAAAATTGCGCAAGTATATCGTAACGTGTATGGCTACCATTTAGTTTATGACAGTTAACGGGATTGTTAGTAGATGATGTGCAACATTTTTTTTGTTACAAAGATACAATTTTTTTTTTAAGTTAAACTGTACTACACGTCTTCTTGATTAGGTTAGCTCTATAACAAAGAAAAAACTCATCAGAATTACGTGAGATGACTAGAAGATACTAGTCAACTCACGTAATTCTGTTGAGTTGAATTTCAAGGATCTAAAGAAAAACAAAACATTTATTTAGCACAGACTAAAAGGCATACAACACAATATATTTGAACTACAGATAAAACAAAGGAAACACAAAAAGTGCAAAAAAAAAAAAGGAAATAGCAGGAACGTGTGCGTCAACGGCTGCGCCAAAAGGCCCAGTTCAGCAAAAATGCCAGTCAACTAGTGCCTGACCTCAGCTATATCTATAGGTACTTACACACAGATGAATTATTTCATCACTTAACGTCATGCCCGTGATTCCCGAAGAGTTGGGCAGTGGCGTAGATGTACCCTATGGTGCTACCACACTGAGCCTCGAGGGCGGGCTTAGGCAACTTAGCTGTTTGTGCCCTTACTAACAATACTATTATAGACTACTTCGTCCCGCAGTTTCACCCGCGTAAGTCTCGATCCCGTGGGAATATCGGGATAAAAAGTAGCCTATATGTTAATCCAGGGTGTCAGCTACCTTCATACAAATTTTTTTCAAAAATGGTCCAGCCTTTTGAGCGTGAAGAAGTAACAAACACACACACACACACACACTCACAAACTTTCGCCTTTATTATATTAGTGTGATGTGATGATAAGTAACCCATCACTAAACAACATATGGACTGCTCATGTAAGTGTTCATGTCTGAAATATTTTTTTTATTATACACAGTAGATAACAATAGTACATTGTGATACAAGGGTGGAAAGTAGGTCTCGTGTTAACAAGCTCTTGCCTTCGGCTCGGGCTTGGTAATGACAGCTCGTTTGCAATAAACTACACACTCCTGTATCACACGACGTTTTTTTAATACACTTGTGGGAAATAGTAAAAAACATATCAAAAAATTAATTAAAATTTTCGAAAATGGCGCGTTTTTGCAACTGGACATATTTTACACATTTTTACATATTAAATTTTTGACAAATGTTGATGTAAAAATAATTAAATTAAAACTGGTAATTAAATATATTAAAGAACCATTTAAAAGACTTTTGAGAATTCAATGCTAAGACGTACGGATTTTTCCTCGTATAAAATCTATCCCATTTTATTCTATGTATGAAAACTTCTTGCTACTAAACTTTTTAAATTAACTTATAAATTTAAAACTCAACTGCAAAACTTATGATAGAGCTTGTAGACAAAAGTCACGACCGCGTAACAGAATGATGCCTATGCAAAATATTTAATTTTCGAATTATAATTATAGCCTCTGAAAGTACGCCATGTTTAACAACTGTATTGAAAAGTCGCTTTTTGTTTGTATCTGTGTCACCACTCAGATCTCCTTATAAGGCGAAATCTCCATGGGCGAGAAAATCGCGAAGATAGTCTTGCCGTGCCATCAAATTCAATCGAAACTCTATGAATCAATCTCCACACGGTGATAATTATCGTCACGGCGTTAATTTGTGTGTGATGTACTCTGCTTTTGGGTTCCACCAAGGTCAGGTATGGAAAGCGAAAAAAATAATTAAAAGAACACTCCATTTTGCAAATACAATGTGGAAAAATCTGTTTTACAATACAATAACAAAGCGAAATAGCTAAGTGTTAATAATTAATATCATTATTGCCATAAAATATTATGAAATGTAGTTTGTGTCAGCTGCTTGACTCCCGCTCATTTGTAAGAAGGGGGGGGGGGGGGAGGGCTATCGTATTACGATTGTCCACCTGGTCCTCTACTTAGATAGAATGGTAGCGATTTAATGTTATTGTAGGAATAAGTAGTTTCTATATTATTGTAGTGCTTAGATAGATAGATAGAAATGTTTGATTAAAACATTTAATGAGATTTGTTAAATTTTGGTGTCCAAAAATGCATATTCTATCTATGTATCTTAGTCACATTTTTTTTTTTTTTTTTTTTAAACATACTTTTACGATGTTTGTAAATATGTGAGCACCATGTATCTATCTCATAATTAACTTATTTTTCATTGGTTAGTTTTTAATTCTTTTGACCTATTATGGTATAGTAATTTTATTCTAGGTGCATCGTCTTCACATACTCGTATAATCATATAATTAATGTACTCAAACAAAATATTGTAAAACATTTTTAAAAGAGTAACGGTGGAGTTTCTTGCCCATTCTTCTCCATACGAAACTAGCTTTTGGAAGGGGCAACTAGAATCAATTCTATTTTTTTTTGTAAATATTGACGTTTAAAAGTGCCTCTTATGTGCCTATTTGAAATAAATAGTTTGACTTTGACTTTGATTGATCGGGCATACAATAAGTCCTTTTGGAGGAAATAATAAGATAAGAAGCACCAAAAATAATGTGCCACGTCGATGTTCGATACACCTGGCAGAAACGAACTGACATAAATAAACACAAACTCACGCCTTTTTCCCATGGGGGTAGGCAGAAACTACAGAACGTCACCTTCTACGATCACAACAAACGCATCGATCACACATGGGTCAAAACTTTCATTAATTATCATCATCAGCCGAAAGACGTCCACTGCTGGACATAGGCCTTCCCCAAAAGGGGGGTTTGCCATAATCGCCACGCTTGGCAGGTGGGTTGGCGATCGCAGTATGGTATTAAAATGCATAGAGAACGCTGCTGTCCATTCTCTAGTTAGTCCCTTAGTCACATTTTACGACACCCAAGAGAAGAAATAGGATGGTGCTATTCTTTACGTCCGGCACCACTCGGCACGGAAACTGTCATTAATTCATATTATATTGACATATTATATTATATTATATTCATATACTCAATCAACCTCACTATCGTGCGATGCTACAAAACTCCCTATCTGCAAAGATTTAACCAACGATCTCCGTACTTCGAAATACCGAAAAAGAAAACCAAGGACCAAATAAGACGCTTCGTCAGAAATACAAAACTCAAATCTAAGCAAAAGGAGCAACGTGCGAGAAACAACCTAATACCACATAAAATATGTTTCCCCGCCATGAATAACACGTTGCGTGTACCATATGTTGTTAATCATAAAAATATTACGGTGTACCATAACGTTTCATCCTGGCTTCACCCGCGCTCTACCGATGAATCGATAATAATTTGCCGATTGTCAGAACCCTGATAACCGTTATCATTACCCCACCCATAACTCCGTCTGGGTATGTATAAAAAAATCGTAAAACCTTCGATCGTAAACTGACATCGTAAACCCGTGGCATGGAAAAATATATATAATAATATATTTCTAATAAGATAAAGTTGCTAAAAATTCCCTTTTTATATCGTTGTGATTTTTTTAGGGGCGGAATTTTAGTTTAGTTCGCAAGGGGGCTGATCATAGAAATGGGTAATTGGTTATAAAAAAACGATTCTACACGTAACGCCACCTGGTGGCTTTATCGAAAGTTGGGCGGTCTTTTTATGGGCTCAATGGTACCAACATTACCCATGTTTTGACTTCGATCTTTGCGTATAAAGTCGTTCCTTGATGTTGTATAAAGAATTATTGTTTCGAGATTTTTAAAGTCGTAAATGTTTTTATTAGTTATTTTATTGTTACTACGACTTTATTTGTGTTGGTTTCATGATCATCTAATAAGTCTGTAAAATAATATTACTGGTAAGCATGAACCTCAAAGAATGTTTAAGGGTTGTGTGGGAAGATTACACCAATGACCACGCATTAGGTAAAGATTTTTGCAATGTATTGACCACAAACTCAATCCTTCTGTTTGCTGACGACTACAACGAAAAAGACGAGTTATGATTATTATATTCTCTTTGCTTTTGTGTGTACTGAGTATTAGTTAATATCTAACCATTTACGGACATGTTTTGATTAAAATCAAGACATCACCAAAGCATTAAAAACACGAGAAACGATTTGAGCATCGTGCAATATGAAATGCCCATGTTTAGCAGTGCAAAGAGTGGTGCTCTGTTAGACGTGGCATGCGTCTGATGAAGATGATGATTAATATCATCATGTTAACACCAGTTGGGGGAAGCACAAGCAGCGTATAACTAACTTATGTATGTTACAGACTGCTTCGTTGGTCTAGTGGTCGCAAACACTACAGCTGAGCATGATAAATGATAAATGATAAATGATTTTTATTTCTGTAAATAGGTTTGTACAAACACTTTTACACGTCAGTCATATTTTTAAAACTAGATGAGGCCGGCGTTTCCTATTTGACTACTCTGAGAAGAAAGGCCGAAACAAACTCAGAGGTCACAGTCTCTTTTAAAGTCCAGACATAATCTTGGTCAGATCATGTGAAGGCCATGTAGATTGGTGTCTGAAATGGTCTTTTGAGGAAAGAACCACGCAGATTGAGTGGACATGACCAGTCAGTGCACGCATTTGTCAGTAATCGTGCAGCTCTACTCAGAACTTAAGGAGCTCAACGATGCGACGATCAATACCAAAGAAAGGACATTTGGGTAGGCCGCTTAAATGACTCAAACTGCCAGACCATGATTAACACTAACTGAGAATAAAAGACAAAGTGAAAATAAAAATAAAAGAGCAATAACCCACATAGTCTTCACATTCACAATAATTAAAATAATATAATACTTTACAAGTAAATAATCATGTCATGAGATCCTGGGTTCGATTCCCGGGTCGGGCAAAGTGATATTGGGTTTTTCAAATAGGCATTAGACTCGCCCCCTATTACATGAGACTTAAACATAACTGGTGAAAATATGTGGGTGTAGTACAGGTACAGCTCTGCCCAACCCTTCGGGAATCAAGGCGTCATGTTATGAATGTTACAGTTCCGAACATGCACAAGGTTTACGACTAACCAAACGCTTGAGGAAAAGTCGCGAGTAAACCAAAACTTTTATAGAGAAATGTTATGGGAAACATCAAGAGTTTACCTACTTCGCGTATAACCAGAAATATGCCGTCATATCATGGCGAAGGAATCTCTTGTGTTTGGGAGAATGTGATCGTTTTTTGGTACCCATTAAACTCTCCATACAATTAGATAGGACATGCAAAAAATTCAAAAACTAAAAAAAAGAACTTTACGATTTTTTAAAACAATAATACTGCCCTGATAACAAAGAATGCAGTAATCGACATTATTGAGATTTTCACTTTTTTCCAGAAATGGCATCCCAAGAGGTTCACGTAAATGAAAAAAAAATATTTTCATAAAAAAAATCACTCGAAGTATGTTTTTTATGTAATGATTTTCGCCGTACTTGCATAAAAACTGCTTCAATGATAAGAAAAAACGCAGTATTAAACATGGCCTAAGAAAGAATGCAGTACTTGCAAGAATACCCTAAAACAGAATGCAGTAATATCCACTACTTTATTATTTTGTTTTAAATTCAGTAGACAAATTGCTAAATTAAAACGCAGTACTCCACATTACTGTATTTAAGTGTAGTAAAGGCTTGCGAAGTCGTAGCAGTGCGATCCATTGCCGCGTTTTTTCTTAGTAAATCAGATCGGCGACGTCATTCGGTGGAGTAATACGTGTGCCACGAGCGGGACTTCGGTGCGCCTCTTGTTGTTTTTTATTTTATTTTATTTCACCCTAATGCTGCATATTATAAGAACATGAAGTAGGTTTTTAACATCCGTATAGTTTACTCAATACTTTATTTGCATTCCACGATGTAAAAACTTAGGTCGTAGCTAAGAGACTAAAAAAACCTTAACCTTAAAATGCACCTATATAAATCCTTGAGAAGACACAGTACACTTCAACTTAGTTCCGAGCATATAATAATGGCAATAATTACTAAAAAATAATGCAGTAATCGACTTGTGCTAAGACATAATGCAGTAATACGCGCACGTGCTGCATTTAGTATTAGTATCCTGTGACTCGGAAACGACCTGATACTAGACCGAAACGTTGTAATACGTATTATAATTGCATATATTAGTAAATTAAATAAAGGAAAATTATCTTGTAAAAGCTTGATTTTTTTCCGAATTTTTAGATATATATTATGAGCAATAAAATACGAACATCTTGCTCAGATGATATGAAATATGTTTTTTGCGTTTAACCCGTAACCGCCATTTTGCGATTACTGCATTCTTAGTTATGACGGCAGAATATGGGATTTGAACTCGCACCGTGAGTTAAACGCGGTTAGTGCGGTAAACGGTCGCCTGACCTTACCGCTAAATTTCCCGTTGACATAATTGTTGAATAGCTGTTCCCTTGCAATTTATAATATTACTGCCCCGCTCCTTTATAAAAATAGCGTGATTATTATGTTCCCAGAGTTAAATTTTTATTAACTAATAAATAACATGTCATTTTGTGCATTCAATTATGAACAAAAACCTTTTAAAATCAATATTGCTTACCTTCCATATCAAACGGCGTGATAATATGTAGCCTAAAGCCTTCCTTGGTTTACAAAGAACATTTTTGCTGAATTTCAATTCAATCTATCCAGTAGTTTTGGCGTGAAGCCGTACCATACACACAGACAAACAGAAAATTCTAAAAAGTCACTTTTTGTCATCAGTTACGTTTTTCTAACAAAAGCCACTTATTTTTTCTCGAAAATTCTCAATGTACAGTTTTTCTTTCGTTACTGTTTTATTATATGTATAGATTATTGTATACGAAATTGTGTCAAAATACTACCTATTTGTTGATGTGCCGTCTTCATTTATTTACATATTATTATTAAGTAATTGGCATGAAATTGTGACATCTACTTACCTACTGCTTATTGACTTTATTTCATTATATACATACTCGTATAAATTATATTTAGAAATATTAGAATATAAAAACATTTTGAAAATATAAAAATAGTAGCCCACCGGTATCGGGAACAGGGTCCAAGCTACCGGCGGTCAGGGCTCCAGAGAGAGGAACCTCCTAACAATGAGAGCCGTGTCCAGAAGTACCGCTCTCTGAATCAGGCCCTTAATCCAGCTGCCCAACGAGAGCCTCCTTAGGTGTTGGTCGAGGCTCTTGGCAATTAAGCCATTGGCTGATACAACTATCGGCACAATGATTGCCGAGTCCACATCCCACATGTTGACAACCTCGCGAGCCAAGTCAAGATACTTGATTTGTTTATCTTTCTCGGCCTTCACGAGGTTCCCGTCATGAGGGACCGTTATGTCAACAATCATTACGCGCCGCTCTATTCGATCCACCACCACTATATCAGGCGTATTGGCAACAATAGTCTTGTCAGTGAAGATGGATCGATTGACGTTATTGTTTTTTTTTTAATGTGACATTCGATTACCTAAGCTATTTAATATCCCTTCTGGCGGGACATAGTATGGAACAATATTTTTGATGTGTAACAAATTTCCTCTCTCTATCTGTGGGGCGAAAAGGGACGGAAGTGTGTAACAGGAAGTGACAGCTTGAGCATGGAATAACTAATTACTTTTTAATAGCATGGAATTAATAAGTAATATATAGATTGTAAGTAGAAGCGGTCGAATTTCAACCAGTGGGCGACCGCTAGCAATTAATATTATTCGAATAAATATTTCAAAATGGTGAAGGGAAACATCGTGAGGAAACCGGCATGTCCTAGAATCAAACATTCGAAGATATGTGACATTTACCTACCCGCACTGGGCCCGCGTGGTAGATTTACAGCCCACTCTCTCTCGAAGGGAGGAGGCCTGTGTCCCAGCAGTGGGAATATTTTAGGCGTGTGTGTATTGTGTGTGTTATCTAAATATTTCAGTATTTAAATTTTGTAGTTAATTTCTGTCGCTACTCAGTTGCTTATTAACAAGGTGAGATGTCAGATCATATGCAACTACTGTAAGGCTCGCTAGTGTTTTTATTATATAACATCTGTATAATTTTGCCTTATGTTCACAAAATGAATTTGAACTGAACCATTGGGTCTATAACTTATGAAATTTTGCACAAAATAACGAAAGTGAGCACTAAGGAAGGATTTTTGAAAAATCAGTTTTGAAGGGGTGGAATAGGGTGAAAATTTGTATGGAAGCTCTTAATTTTAGCCGATGGGAAATCCAATCAGCTTGCCCAGCTTGTCAAATTAATAAATCCATCCCATACAACTTTGTAATACACATATTCTACATTTTAAATCTATACAAAGATCTTCACGATATTATGTTCCTAATAATTATGATTATAATTACCAAACTCTTTAACAGAAAACCGAGACAAAGCAGAAAACACAATCTAAAAGAAGATAGATGTACCAGTGTGAACAGATTAAAAATGGTGCCCCTAATGGGCGGGAGATACTTGAAAGTTTGACCCAAATTTTAAGTTCTAGCTGTTGTATGAGTAATACGCGTGTCCGAACATGGGGCATGTCATATGTCCGGGCAGAGATTATGTGTTATGTACGGTAAGTGCTGAGTTTTATGTAATTGATTGGGTAAGTATGTTTTTTCTGATGGTGATAAGTGTTGATTTCGTTTTAAGGTGTAGATTTAGTTTTGGGAATCTCTCTTGTGTGATATTTACGGCAGATACTTTAACAGTCATCATCTGTCTAGCGTTTTTCCCAACTATGTCCGGGTTGGAATGAAGGAAAGAAAGAAAAATAGAAAAATGCAATTGTAGGGATTACAGCAAAAAAAATACACCATAAAACTATAAAAACAAAAAACAATCCTAACTCCTAACTAATATTATAAATGCGAAAGTCAGTTTGTTTATTACGCTAAAATGGCTGAACGGTTTTGTATGAAATTTGGCACTTGGGTAGACCATGACCTCTGACATAGCATACTTTTTATCCTGGTATTCTCACGGGATCGAGACTTATGTGGGTAAAACCGCGGGGCGTAGCTAGTTATTATTATAATGCCAAAAGGGCCTCAGCTCTGCATAATGTCAGATGGTAACACAAGATGTACCACCCACGAGTGCCATACGCTAGAGTAATAAACACATAGGGAAGTGTGTGTCTGTTTTTAATTAATTAAGAGAATAAATTAAAGGTGATAACATAAATGTAATTTTACATATAGGTGATATATGTCGGCTTCCAGTCTAACCGGATGCAGCTGAATACCAGTATTTTACATGGAGCGACTACCTATCTGACCTCCACAATACTGTTATTGGGTGTTTCAACAGTATTTAAAACTAATTTATGCTTATTTTTTTGTATTATAATACTTATATATTATGTCTGGCGCGGATGTAGTTAGCCATGCTAATTACCATTAATCTACGGCATACAACGTGGCCATGCCGCCAGTCTCTTGGATAATTTACCAGTCGACAGCGATGCAGAGGAATTTTTCGACGTCATATTTTAGTTTGTTAATAATACCTATGATAAGTTTCTTGGTTCTTTCCTGATGCATTCCTGCCTTTATTACTCATTTAAATTGCAGTTGTTGCTTGTATAGAATAATGGAAGAAAGTGATTTAGTTTAGGCAATTGATTTTGCTAATAATGCATCATGCATAACTCATACACATAAGGTACTCACTGGATATATGCAGGTGAAGAATAATAGAATAGAATAGAATTATCTTTATTCAAGTATCTTAGACTCAAAAATGATTAGTAAGACTTACAACTACATTAGTAAGAACTGACACTTCACAAAAACAAATTTGTTTGTTTTTGTGGATCACCGTTGTGGCAACCCATGTGAGATGGCACAACAGCGACCCACGAAAACACAGTCCAGACGACTTGAAATCATGCTTAGGATACTGTTGGAGCTGCCCCACACCCTGCGCACCATGGAAGCACCTCTTTTGCGCATGGTACTAAAGCATTCAAGCGACTATTACGATTCCTGTCTTTTTTAGTTAAGTTGGATATAATTTTGTTACTTTTATTAATAAATTAGGTATGAGCTGTTATGTATGTACATATTATTTTAATTCTTAATACAATCTCTCTAGAAAACCACCTTTGAATACGTTCCAGTTACCTGAATTCAGTTAACTGAATTCAAATACTGTTCCCAATGTACTGAGAAACAGAAGGTAATGTTCAAACTTAGAAACTTAACTTTTTGTCCTTGCCTGTTAACTGGTTAAATACCTCGTTTTACAATTATAAACTAACTATCGGTTCAAAAATCAGCTCAGTGTAAAATTAAAATAAAAGTTATATCAAAGCTCAATCTAGTCAGTTATCCAACAATTTACATAAAAAATAACGCAATCAAAAATAATTTAAAACGACACTTGCTTGAAAACTGCATATTAAACCGAAAACTTGCAGTTTTTATAGTAAAAAAATATCTCTATAGTAGAAAGAGAAACATCAAAAAAATGGGGTGAAGAATTTTTTATATAAAAGTGGGTTAATGGTCTAGTGCTGGGTAGCTGTGATCTGGCGACACTCAGGTCACTTTAGCTTAACTATTATAACTCTGGTAATGGTCTACTGTAACTTTAGTTAAGTTAAATTGTACTTGTTATGGTTTTATTGAAGAAAATGGTCACAACTATCTGATAGGCTGTTTTAACAGGAAAAAACGGAACCTCCTTAGGATCACTTTGTTGGCCGTCCGTTTGTCTGTCAAGACCCTTTTTCCCAGGAACGCGTGGAGGTAACAAGTTGAAATTAATATCATATACGTATGTCTATGGTCCCTTAGAACTCCAAAAAAACCAATCTTTAAGTCAACGCAATAAAAAAATACGGCCATTTATGCGACACATTTTGATACTCGCAAATATTATATATAAAACCTATAGGGTACTTCCCGTTGACCTAGAATCATGAAATTTGGCAAGAAGCAAGGTCTCCCAGCACAAGTAAAGAAAAAAGTCCGAACATCGTAAATTTGTAGGAGTATCACATAAAAAAAAATATTTTTGCGATTACAAACTTACATTTAGAGTTGGAGACAGACCGTGACGTGTATCAATGTATGGGAGAACGTATTTGAACTACAAGGTTTCGTTTGTTAGGAATAACTTAATTCAATTTATAGATAGTAGAGAAATAAATAATAGGCAACAACGAGACGCACTACGCCTCTATGTACCCCGAACATGTACCTCTTTAATGTACAGGAGTGTGTTCCATATGGCTCCTGTAATCTTCAATAAATTACCTAAAGAAATAAGGGCAATGAATACGGCCCTATTTAAGAAAAGTCTAAAAAAAATTCTGATTAATAAATGCTACTATAACTTGAATGACTTCCTCAATGATAATTTTGCCAAACTAAAGACCTCACAGTGACATCAAGTAAAATCAATTATTCAATGAATTATGCATGTATCTCTTAATAATTTTTGACATTGACATTGAAATAATCTAAATATTTTTATTATTTAATTTATAATTTATTATCCACTATGACTTTAACTTATTATAACTATATCGTGCTTATTTCATCTAATTTTATTTATTCCCATGTCTTTTTTGATTAATTGATGAATAACTATGACTGTATAAATTTTGCATGCCTTACGGTAGAATCACTTGAAACATGTAATTCTTATAACACCATTGTAACAGTGTATTCGCAAAAATAAATGATTTGATTTGATTTTAATAGTTAAATTTAGTTATATTGTTTTTTTTGGGTTCATAATTTATTCATACTAACAGATAAACTAAAATATGGCGTCGTAAAGTTCCTCCGCGTCGCTGACGACGGGTAATGCACTAACAGACAGACAGACAGAAATATATTATTTTATTTTATTATGATAGTATACAGACAGAAAATAAATTACACTATTATGGAATCAAATGTCTGTTTCATCGTAGCACGGAGCTACGGCGTATGCCAGGCTACGCCGCGGGCCAGGCTACGCCGTAGGCTAGGCTACGCCATAGGCCCGGCTACGCCGTAGGCCAAGCTACATGGTAGGCCATGCTACGGCGTAGGTAACTTACACGAAAATAGATTAGGGGGCTTTTTGTGAACAATGCTATTATTATCATGGGTATTGAATTATTATCCACAGTAGATTAGGCCAAGGATTGAGCGGATAACTATTAGCTGTTAGAATATGAATGTATGAGGTAGTTTAAGGTTTTCACATAAGGGAAGTTTTCAAGCACAAATCCATAACTGTACCAAGGTCCTTCCTAAAAGTATCAACAACTCTGATTATGTGATTTATCAGAACTAACTATGCCAAGGTACAAGTTTTCATTATCTAAATGTATACCCATATTCTTGCAGCGTAAATTAAAGAAGACTTTATAACGCTGGCCTAACGAGGCTGATATATTTTTCAGGTTACACCGTTTATAATGTTAGTATCTCCTCCCGAGAAAGTTATTAAAATGCATGTGACTCTTAGGAAAGTCTTAGGCAGGAAAATTTCTGTTTGAAAATTTTGAGCTCCAGAATAAAAACTCCACAATTCGCTGATCACCAACCGATACTTATTACCAATCCCAGTCACCACTTAGCTTCAGCTGATTTTTACCAAAAACTAACAATAAATCTCTTGTAAGACTGCCCATAAATCCTTTAGGCACTCAAACGCATTATACCACTGTGTTGCAGCCAAATCGGTCAAACACTAGTGGTTTTGCCTTGTATATATATAAACTGGTGTTAAAATGCGTATACTGTACAGAGTGTAGTACATAACGGGTACGTATACTGCGTAGCTTGCCAAGGGGGGGGGGGGGGGGGGGGGTAGAGGAGAAGGGAGGGGTCGCACACAACCGCACCCTGTAGATATTAAGCCACACAGATGATGCTAGGGTTGACAGATTTTTTAATCTAGTTTGTCTAGTTATGACGTCAGTATTCTTGTGCTAATTAACTGGGCTGCGAGGTTTTGGGGTGTTAATTAACTACGCTTTAGTTGACTCGAAATTAATTAAAGACTATATAAATAACTGGCTTCTGCCGCGGCTTCGTCCGTGTGAAATTTGTCGTTTTAGCATAAAAAATATATGCTATAACACTCAGCAATACTGTTGCTTCCCATTGGTGAATGAATCATCAGAAGAATCAATCAGTAGTTCCGAAGATTACTCCGAACACGCAGACTCACTACCTCTTTGTAATATTATTACTATACGTTATTTGAAGATGTCAAAGGCAAGTAGGTAAGATTTTATGAAATGTATCTCATGGATAGCAAAAACAACAACCACCTGTGTATTTCAAAAGTACTGCGAATGTCAGTTAACGTCACGAGGAAGACTTTCAAAGAGGAAAATCTCGGCGCAGAAGTGGTGCTGTTGCAATTATTAATATAGTTTGTTACATAGGTTCACAGTCTTACAACTACAATTTTAAAAAGTGTTGCCTGTCATTTCCCCGCCGTTCATATCTTTCAAACCAGCAGCTCGGAGGATCTTTGTTCAAATAAGAAGATCTTCCCGAGGCGAACTTTATCACAAGAAACATATTCTTTGTAACCTTAATTTATCTTTTTATCGGACTGCAAATAAGGGTTCAGTTTTAAACATCAGTCTCTTTTATAAAGACGCAAAAATTTAATAATATTTAGGACAACCTCTTCCACAGGCAACTTTTCTAACACAAAGACATAATAAACTTTTATATTTATCGTATTGACATTTTTCTCGAAGAAATATGTTACGTAACTCACAAAAACAAAATTAACCTTTGTCCTCCCCTGCGCCAGCCCTGACCGTCGTGAAATCACGACGACTCAGCTCTGCAATTGCATCGCATTATTACGAATTTAATGGTCTTCGGACAAACGTATATACATCAGTTGTCACTATCGGTACCAATAGCACCGCCGGTCTGCATGCAGTGGTACCGAATAGTGCCAGTTTGTATTGTCAAAGTTATGCGGTGCATCGTAACGGATGACTAAACATGGTTTTAAGGACTTTAGATACTGTGAGGAGTTTGATGTGGTCTGTTCTATGAATATTTTTCAAGGGAGAAACAATTGCTGAGTCAAGTGTTTAGCCGATAAAGCGTGGTCTTTAAATTAATTTTGCGCGTACTTTTCGCTAATTTAATCTTTTTGGTGCTCCGGGTATTAATATTATGCAATGGTTGATAGTTTTAATGTGTTTCGAAGAGTAAGATGCTGAATAAGCGATATTTTATTTTTTGTGGAAAGTTGTTCCTAAAGATATAAAAGGTAATGAAGTGACTGGAGAATAATCTTCTAATACGCAAAAAACCGATAATTTAAACAATTTAAGAAGTGACGGATTCGTTTTGCCTCGTCGAGACATGAAGAAGTTAACTTTAATCAAAATATTTAATCTGCAAAACTACACAGTGGATGAAAAAGTCATCTTATTTTATTTAAAAAACGACAATTTGTACACAAATCTCGTGACAAGAGTAGAACTATCATAACAGAAATTCAATTACTTTCCATCTATCAAAGTGATTTGAAAGAAAAAAAAAAAATTAAAGAACAAAATAAAATAATTGGCCTTTTTGTCGGGACTGTTTGTCAATTATCTGATACACGCAATGTCGTGGCAGTCACCTTCAGTATATAGTTATCTATTTTTGCCGCCAAGCAACGTTCCTATGTTACGGTGAGGGTAAGGGCTTAATTACAGGCACTTGAGATATTTTTACCCGACTACAGCAAAGCCAAAAGGAAGGGTTATGATTTTAGCAGTCTATGTATGTATGTAACATGTTTGTATTTACGTGTGTTCCACCGTAGCACCTAAACTACTGAACCGATTTGAATGAATAGAGTATCAATAGATTCGTACTAATGGTCCGGTTTACATCGGTTATATAAATTCTCCCTAAATTTAATATGGTAGAGTTTACACGTACATTTCTGACCTCGAATTTTTTTATTGAGGTAATCATGACATGTTAGGTATCTACAGAAAGGTCTTGATGAGCACATTAAACATATTTATATATATATCATATTCTCTAAGTAAATACGATACGTACGGCGCGGCATGCAATAACAACGGGCATGGGTTATATTAAATAAAAAAAATAAGTTAATGATAAATAAATGATAAATGATTTTTATTTCTGTAAGTAGGTTTGTACAAACACTTTTACACGTCAGTCATATTTTTAAAACTAGATGAGGTCGGCGTTTCCTATCTGACTACTCTGAGAAGAAAGGCCGAAACAAACTCAGAGGTCGCAGTCTCTTTTAAAGTCCAGACATAATCTTGGTCAGATCATGTGAACGCCATGTAGATTGGTGTCTGAAATGGTCTTTTGAGGAAAGAACCACGCAGATTGAGTGGACATGACCAGTCAGTGCACGCATTTGTCAGTAATCGTGCAGCTCTACTCAGAACTTAAGGAGCTCAACGATGCGACGATCAATACCAAAGAAAGGACATTTGGGTAGGCCGCTTAAATGACTCAAACTGCCAGACCATGATTAACACTAACTGAGAATAAAAGACAAAGTGAAAATAAAAATAAAAGAGCAATAACCCACATAGTCTTCACATTCACAATAATTAAAATAATATAATACTTTACAAGTAAATAATCATGTCATTACGTATATATTACGTTACGTATATAAAATAATAAAAGTTAGCAAAAAAAACATCAAACAATAAAAATAAACCACTTCAATAAGTAAAAATTGGAGCATCTCAATCCCAAGCCTTTTTGTCCTCAATATAATCTTTAACGGTATAAAAAGCTTTCTGACACAACTTACGTTTAATGAATGATTTGAATTTATTAAGGCTTAGATCTTGAACGTGGCTTGGAAGTTTATTATAAAAGCGTATACATTGACACTAGTTAGCGATAAGACCGCCCATTGCCCCTATGTAAAGCTTCTAAATTTATATAATTATGTAATTTGTATGGTGTACATAATAAAGAGTATTCTATTCTATTCTAAGTTTAAAAAAATGTTGTTTTCTTGTCTTGTTTCGTACTTTTTAGATCACTTTTATTTTTCTGTAGTCTGGTTACAGTTTTTTAAACTATTTTTGTTTTATATTTGTCTCTTAAATTAAAATAATAATTATTATAGATATTGGTAGGAGGAGGGGGTTTCCCTATTCGCTTACCACCCAATAATTTATAAATTAAAACCAAGAATAATCTCTACTAGTACTGACACACACTCAGTGAAGAGCGGGCGTTTTGGACTGTCTTATGTTATTTTCACGGTCAAAGAGTGCTGATTCTCAGCAGAGTTGGAATAAATAAATTTTGATCGACTGAATCCAAATCTGTAATAAATTACCCTATTTCGTCAGTTATGTTGTACATAAGTCCCGTGTAATAGGGGTTAAGTCTTTTGCTATTAACTGGGCATACATCTATGGTTGGTTCTGTGAATTTTTTACACACAGGGTTTGACCTGCGCGCTATGTGAAATGAAAGAGTGTCTCCACCAATAATAGTATTAGTATTCTGCAAGTAAAGTATCTTACTATTAAATTTTTGTCGTGAACAAAATCGTGGGACATTGAATTAAATAATATATTAAGTTCCAATCGTTTGATTGTCTATTCCAATGTCAACGCGGTCACCTTGGTTCGCTATTTCTCAGAAATAATCTTATTTTGTTTATTCTTTTTCTTTTAGCTGCAATCGGAGAAAATTGTGAAAACCGTTGCTTGCAGTGGCTACTTTGATAAGCCGGATTGAGATAGTTTAGAAAAGAATATAGTAGGATTATTTTTTTAAACTAAATGGAATGATGGATTGAAATAGTTTCGGATGATTAAATTGTCTTTTGTTTTGTTCAGTAAAAATAAGGTTTTGATATTTGTTGTCAAAATGTCTCTTTCAAAGTAAATAGGATAATAATGGATTTTCTATTTAAGATTTTTGCTTTTTGGAGGTTCTATTTTGTAGTATTTTGATTTTATTTTCGAATAAAATATTTACGTGATATATACTTCATATAAGATAACAGATTTAAAATATTAATATAGGTGTATGTATATAAAAAAGAGGGAAAAAATCGTCACTTTGTATTAATCGTACAATGTTTTTTGTTGTTTCATAAGTATCTACTATTGCTCGCATTTTTAGTACTTAGTATAAAAATAACGCGTGATCACTATGATCTTATCAACAATATTCTGGTAATGACGTAATTACCAGAATATTATTATGAAGTTAAATCAAATGTGTATCGAACTGCATCCTGCACATTTTTTTAAATAATTAAATTATGTTTAATGTGTTGATGAATGTTGCAATTCGAATTTATTTTTTTAATCCAGTTTATTCAAAACTCTTGCAGCGTAAATTTGATCGAAATCTTTGGTAATAAAAAACTTTTTTACAAAAAAAAAAAATAACCGACTTCCAAAAAACACTACAAAGTGAAAAATAACTTTAATTTCGGAAGTCGGTGGCATAAAACTAAAATACAGATCCAAAGACACCGACTTCCGAAATTAAAGTTATTTTTCACTTTGTAGTGTTTTTTTGGAACCCGGTTATTTTTTTTTATAAAAAGTTTTTTATTTTTCACTTTTTTGTGCTGAAAAAGAATTTTCCAAATCGGTTCGTAAATGACGGAGTTATGCGCGAACAAAAACGCAATGCAGAGTAAACGAAGAGATCGTTAATGTAGACAATGTAGATACATTTTAGATGTTTGTTGGTTTTTCAAAAACCGCTTGTCCAATTTCGATAAAATTTTCATGGGACCCTTTCCAACAAAAAAAGAAATTTTCAAATCGGTTGGCAAGCGACGGAGTTATGCGCGAACAAAAAAAAAAAAAAAAAAACATCCGAATTGAGAACCTCCTCCTTTTTAGAAGTCGGTTAAAAATGTATAGATAAGTCTACTATTAGTAGTTCAGAAACTGCCTAGTATTTAATATGTATACGACGACTTAAAACACTACTGGAACACCTTTGAATTTGTCATTCCTACTCCTTTTCCATGTTTTGCTTCCACGTCTGTTATCGAGGGTAATAAATAACGCGCTGATGTTTACAGTACCGGTTCATGCCCAGGATTCGAACTTGAGATAGTACTGTGTTTCAAGGTTACGTTCACTATATCCTGGTGCGTAAGGTACATTTTTGTGGTCAAAGGTAGGTGCTACTTTACACCTCTGGGGTATGAGATGTACTGTTGACCATTGGGCACTTTTATAATTTCTAACGTGACCATATTATCGTGGACGACCACGGCCTCACGATAACACAAGGAAGTAAAATATCTGGAAATACATAGGTATATGAAGACGCTTTCCGTCGACGATAACATTAGAACGTGCACGCATTTTCATCATTTTATGGAGACGTTAGTTTGGCGGACACAGCCGTGATATTATGTTATTTAATGTTCATTCATCTTTAGTGATATGGGTACGAGAATGTCTCATGCTGTGATTAAATATTAGTCAGTCAGATAGGTAGTAATGGGCTTAACTATGTATACGAAATAGTGCTTAGATCAATGCGTTTCAGCTCGAGAAGCTGAATTATGATAATGATTATGGAGCTTTTACTCACATTGACCTATATTCTATGAGTGGGTGAGATTTCCATAAAATTACTCAATACTCAGAAATAGTTTTATTATGAAATGCAAGTCGAATATTGAACCAATGAGAATGAATTAGTCAATACTCAATTTATTTATGTTGTTGTTTATATTTATTTAGTTAATTGTGTCTCGGGTTTTGTTTTTGGGGCAAAAAAGGACCAATTGGAACTACTAAATTGAGGAACCGTTAGGGAATCATCATTTCAGCCAAAAGACGTCTACTGCTGGACATAGGCCTCCCCTTAAGGGGGTTTGCCATAATCGCCATGCTCGGTTGGTGGGTTGGCGATCACAGTATGGTGTTAAAATGTATTGAGAAGATTACATATTAGAAAATCAAAACTTTCCTGAGCAAATTTCAAAACAACAACGTACAAATCAACAAAGTTTAAAATAACGATGGTCATTTGATCAAAAGTTCAGCTGACCAAAGTCTGGAATATCAATGCTTAAATTATTTATTACACTATTGACCAAATCGTTTAAAGGTCAAAATGGTTTACTGGATAAATTATTAATTATCAAATGGATTACTATATTATCTAGTCGTTTCTGCCACTCGCCGGCCGCTGTCGCGGCACCGCTCGCTTCGCTCGCTCGGCTCGTGCGTAGGAGGTCACAGTTTTAACCTAACCTAACCATTTATTTTTTTATAATTAACCTCGTCTAACTAGTTCGGTTTGATTTTGAATTTGATTAGTAATGATTTGTTATTTTAAAATTACATCTAGCAACTTTTGATCAGTCATTCATTTGATGTCACATACATTGGGATTTTAAAATGTTTCTAAATAAAACATTTGGTCATTTAAATTTTGTTATTTCGTTTATTGTTTGTTTGAAATTTGCTCGAGAAAGTTTTGACGTTCTAATATGCAACCATTGAGAACGCTGCTGCCCATTCTCTAGTAAGTCAATATACCGTTAGGGAATATCAATCAAAATTAAATCGTTTTAGTATTCAACTGAATTTAGCACAGATTAGAAACACCGTGATAGGTATAAAATGTTTTACAAACAACTTAAAAACAATTAATCATGTTTCCCAAAATCGAAGAGCCAACTTTATATTTTCGTAAATGTAACTTAACAATCACCTGACTACCTCAAAACAAATTTATTCTCTTACAGAACCGTATTACAGTTTGTTGACATTGAAAAAAAGTTTACATAAAGTTTGTAAAACTTGGGAACTTTGGGAGCCACAGGGGATCGCGAACAGCTCACAAGTTTCAGGTTAATGAGATCAGGTATTAAGGTATGGAAAGGTCGTCACCTGCGAAATGGGGTAGGTAGAGATGCAGGTACTGTTGGCTGTTGGTCGGGGGAAAGAATATCTTTTCTTTTTTTTTTTGTAATCATACCGATTTAATTCGCGAGCAAATATCCTTTACAATTTCAAGTAGGTAGGTATCAAAAGAGTAAGCATAATTTTTATATAAGCAAGCATTTATCTTTAGTTTACATGCTAATTTAAGATAACCACTTTGCAAAACATAAGATGATGTGTGACGGATTTAATGTTTCCGATTTTACACAACTTTTCCAAAGAGAACGCTGGTTTAGTTAATTGATTGTAAGGGAGAGAAGTCGCAAGCTATAACTACATTGTTAAAGATAAGTCGCCCACTCATACTTATTACAGGTAATAAAAATCAGGAGATTAGTTATACTCGAGTGGATATTTGTGTCTGAAAAGTAGCGTATTAAAATACTCATGTTAAGCCGAAAAAAAGCTAAAACAAGACACCAATATTTACATAGTACGTCATCCCAGAAAAAGGTCTAGGAAAATTATGATTTAGGCTAACTATAAGGAAGCCAGTGTGTCTATCGATCTGTATATTTCCAGTCTAGACATTATAATTAGGTCGGGCTCAGTTGAGCGATCTCCTCGGACCACTAAGTCTTGAGATATTCATATCAATAAGAATTGGCAAAGGCCATCTGTTTGAAATAATAGGCAACATTGTGGGGTAGTCGAACCATTGTAGTTTTTCTACTTATTTCTAAATAAAAGACTTTTAAAATGAGCGTCGAGTAAACTACCACTTAGTACGGATATGAAACTGTAATATAAAAAAAAAAATCTTCATGATATTGACTACATCCCGTAGTGGTCGCAAGCAGGACTCCTGATTAAGGGGTCCTGGGTTCTAATCCCAGGTCGGGAAATGTATTATTGCGTTTCTCCATCAGGGATTTCTTAGTTATAGCAGCCCTGAGTCTGAATTTGTGCCCGCTTGGTGGCAATAAGCTCACCCGCTATTATCTATGTACTTGAAACTTAACATAGCTGGCAAAATGTGGTTGTACCTACAATACATCTCTGCCTAACCCGTCGGCGAATACGTGATGTTTGTATTAAGTATAATATTATATATACTGTTCAAGCTGTTCCTGTGAATTAATTCCGCATGAACTTTATTGTTTCGTGTGGAGCCGGACTTAAAGAATAGCATCATCCTATTTCTTCCCGTGGGCGTCGTGAAAGGCAACCAAGGGACTTACTAGAGAATGGGCAGCAGCGGTTTTTATGCATTTTTAAAACCATACTGCGATCGCCAACCCGCCTGCCAAGCGTGGCGATTATGGCAAACCCAACTTATTTTTAACTTTATTGGAAGGAAAGACTTCAATCATTCAGCTTATTTAAAAAAAAAACATTTCTTGTGGCACCCATACAACATCTGAGGAACTTATTTCCCCAACACCATTTTATCTTTAGAGATTTTGGCGTTGTGTCATCTGTCTGTCCATCACAAAAGTGTATTACTTAGTATGTTTAGATTTGATTTGGTTTTTATCTCGTAACAATAAACAGAAGTCTAAAATTAATCGATCGTGAATTATGACCGTCTGATCTGCTGACGCCATACTGTCATGTAATTGTATCGTTATGATGTATTTTGTTTCACTTCATTGGGTTTATGATGTCGGGATAATAAACTATGGCAACGCTGACCTGTACTAGGTGAAATTAATATTTAATTAAGATTACATTCACTCCTGCAAAGAGTTCACTATTAAAAAACCGGCCAAGTGCGAGTCGGACTCGCGCACGATGGGTTCCGTACCATTATCTATAAAAATGGCAAAAAAAACTCGTTTGTTGTATAAATTTTTTTTTTGTTTTATTTTTTATTTTTAAAGTGAATGTATAACTAAATATTCTGTGAATATTACAAGCGTCAACCTGTTGCCGTTATCAATATCGAGCAAAAAATCACGTTTTTTGTATGTGAGCCCCCTTAAATATTTATTTTATTCTGTTTTTTAGTATTTGTTGTTATAGCGGCAAAACAGAAATACAGCATCTGTGAAAATTTTAACTGTCTAACTATCACGGTTCATGAGATACAGCCTGGTGACAGACGGGCAGACATACAGACAGACATACAGACGGACAGACAGACAGACGGCGGAGCCTTAGTAATAGGGTTCCCGTTTTACCCTTTGGGTACGGAACCCTAAAAACGAAGTCACACTGCGTCCTTAGATACAGGATATCTTCGCTAAGAAGGCAGCGTTTCAACAATTGCCTAGATTGGTCTAATTTTGACTTTTTACGGAATACTTAAATGTAAACACACAACCAGTTAGTTTAAGTTCTATGTGTGTGTGTGTGTGTGTTTACATTTAAGTATTCCGTAAAAAGTCAAAATTAGACCGGAATACTTAAATGTAAACACACACACACACATAGAACTTAAACTAACTGGTGAAAATGTGGGTATACTATAACACCTCTGCCTAGTGGGGAATACAGGCGTCATGTTATGTTAAATATAGACGAAACAGACTATTTTATCATAGAATTATCCTTGTCATAATATACGTGCATATTTTAGCAAACGTCTTCGAATCCACATAGGAAGGTCTATTCTAGTACATTAGCAGAATCTCCTAAGACTTTAATCAGAATCCTTCAACATAATTATTAACTCTAAAACAAAATCCATCCAACCTACAGATTCCCATTTTCCTGCTGCAACGCTTAACCAATCCCATAACGCGACGGAAGAGGGTATACTACCGTGAAAAATGTCAAGCAAATAATTTGGGTTCCGACAACCGTCGGATCCCAAATAATACCGGGAAGGAAGTAAGGGTTGTTGACGAGGCCATTAATACGCCAGCAATGAAGAGTGACCCTTTAAATTAGGTAAATGAGATCGTCCTGTGACATGGATGAACGGAAATGTAACGGTGTATTTTTACGGATGCTGTAGGTTGGCGTCGAAAAAATGGTAATTAGTTTTTGTCAAAATATAGTTTGGGTATTACTATATTATATTTGGCATGTGATGCGGAGGAATGAGGAAAATGTCGTGAGGAAAGTTTTGAGGATGAATGTCGATGGCTATAAAAGTAGGGGAAGATCAAAGAAACGATGGATGGACGTTGTGAAAGATTATATGGCTAGAAAGGGGGTGACTACCAAGATGACGACTAATAGAGAAGTATGGAAGAACCCGGACATGTTGCACAGACCACAAATAAATTGGATAAGAGCAGGAGACTGATGATAGTTTTGGTATTACTTTGGGCTTTGAGTTTCTTGCCCGTTCTTCTCTATAAGAACCTACTACGCTTGGAATGTGCAACTAGTTTAATCTTTGTGATTGTGACTGAACTTAACAATTCAAAAGTGCTTGTAATTGGGTTAATAAAAATAAATTATTTGAGTTTGAGTTTAAAATTTCTCAGAAGCAGCCCGGAGTCAGGATTTGTGCCCGGATGATGGCAATAGGCTCGCCTAGATATGCCCATTACATGGGATTTAAACTATACTGGCAAAATGTGGGTGTACTACATGTAGGTGTTATGTTATATAATAATAGTTATAGGTGACGGTTGTAATTTCTACAGTATGTGATGTAACTGTACTGTGTTTTTTTACCAATTTCGAATTCAGGGCGATCCATCAATGTAGGCCGCGAAATTCTATACAAAATATTTGTTGCAAGTCGTCATATTTTCACGAAATAGTCATATTTGTAGCAAATGTAATGTCGAGAGCTATATAGACGATTTAAATGAATATAATTTAGTAATTAGTTTATTATACCGCGTAGGTATTGAATTTTCAATCAACATGCAACGTACAACAGCGCTGTGTAAATTGCAAAAAACATGGTTGAAATTCGCGAGCTACATTGAAGGAATTATCTTTAAAACAGGATGTTCAGGGACGTGTTGTCGTATATATGTTTCACATGTATTTCTTTATTTCTTACTACTTAGGTTTCTCGAGTACTCAAATGTTTCATTTTTAGAAGTCTTCCAATCAAAGAATTGCTGCTTTAATTAATGCTTACAAACGTATTATGAAAAAAAAAAAAATAATTCAGACTGAGAATCCTTAGAATGTTAGTAGAGTACTTATGAAACTAGTGTTAGAACATTATAGTTTGTAGCATTTCCTAATTATTATTATTTTCTAATAAAATAGAAATTGCAGACTATAATAAATTGCATTTGAATTCTGCATAATCATGTCTGTACCTAGTACATGCATTTAACAAAATCTTAGACAAATATATAATATAACTGTGTTGTTTCAAAATAAAAATGATCTAATATATATATATATTCAAGAATTGCAAATCAAATCCTACTTTTACTAGGTTCCTACTTTTTCCGTTCTGATATTCAAGCATTTATCGAAATTGGCATAGAAAACATAGTAGGATAGAAATAAGAAGAACCCAGAATATAAAGTATCTTAAATTCAAGCATCTTGTAAGGAAATCTACTTATCTTTATCGATAAACAAGCTGGCAATCGTTAAAAGAAACATTGTAGTTGAAAAAATGGTCTCCCATACATCGCTATACGTCACAGTCAATTCTCCAACTTCAAATGTATGTTTGAAATCGCAAAAAACAATATTTTTTAATTAACGATTTTCGGACCTTGTTTTTTACATGTGCTGTGAGACCTTGCTTCTTGCCAAATTTCATCATTCTAGGTCAATTTAATTTATTTCCGAGTATTAAAATAATATGTCTCAGAAATGGCCGTATTTTTAATTGCGTTAACTTAGAAGCTTGATTTCTTTAGCTTTAGCTCCACGGGACCGTAGACGTATTTTAAATTAATACCTCTTCGCGTTCCTGAGAAAAGGGGTCTTGACAGACGGATGGACGGACAGCGAAGTGATCCCTAACGGTGCCGTTTTTTTTTCCTTTTGAGGCACGGAACCAAAATTAACCGAGTTATCCCAAGTTGTCCCCTTTGTCTATAAGATTTGCGTGCATTATAATATAATGCTGAACTATGAATTATTTGCAGAAAAGTTTACTATCAGCTCTGAAGTTACTGTCGTAAAAATGACCATTTATATAATTTATAGTCAAATGCTGCAAATTACCTAACTTGCAAAAGTAAGTATTATAATTGTTAATCGTGAACTTAATAGTTATCTTTAGATGTCATTACCAGCAAGATTTCATAACCAAACAAATTAATCATAATAATTATTAATATCGAAAGTTATTTAGTGTCACATTGAGCGCCTCAAAACTAAAAATAAAATAACCCTAAACAATTTCAATATTTCGAAGCAGGAACGCAATTCACAAACCGATGACAATTAAATAAATAAAACCATGACATAAGAAAATAACCTCTCAATAAAAACCATGTGAGAATCACGTGCTCCCTACAATATAATGCAAATGATCTGACGGGATCCTGGACTCTGTAGGTCATCGAAGGAATCCGGGGAGAGGGGAGAAGAGCTGTGGCACGCAAATGATACGCGGGCAACGCGCCCCGCATCGATCGCCCATGTGCCGGCCCGCAACCCCCCCTCCGCGCCGCCGGGGGGCCTCACACACCCCCACACCCCTCGTACACCCATCCACCCCGCCAGACACAAACACCCTCACGCACAGACGCACACACACCACGTATCTAATGTGTTCTACCAAATGATCCGAATAGAATATTAATTCATCTATGTATATAAAACTGATGGTCATGGCTTTGGTTGAAATGTTGAGGATCTAAGTCACCTCATTAATTCAATTTGCATGTATTTCGCAACTCTTTTTAGAAAATATTAGATAACACTTGTCAAAGAAAATAAAAACTGTTTCCATCTGGTAGTATCCGCTTAACAAATCCAGAAACCTCAAATACCGCATTTTAATTCAAATGAACCGAATCCAATGCCAAAACCGTTGATAGAAAACCTAATCAACCCGAAAATCAGTAATTAGTGACATCGAATGGAGGGTGACGTCAGTAATGGTTGTATTTATAACAACAGTTAGTTGTACAGGTTTTCCATCAGTGAAAGTGTGCGTGACGACCCCACGGGGAGGTTAATTGAGCTCACAGCCACGTGGGAGCAATTATTTACCTTCAGGTAGCCACGTGCATCGCTCACCGTACTCTAATACAATGTCATTACAACCTCAAACTACACAAACTACACACTCCAAGAACTACATATAGTGAAATGTATATAGCCACTAGCGAAGCATTGCGGAGGAGCTAACTAAAAATGAAGAAATAAGATGGTGAATTTACAGACATTTGGGTTTAATGTTTCTATTCAGAGCTCCACACCCCAAACTAGACTCTAAACACTAGTGATAGGGCTCAAACTACAACGCTACCGACAACGCCATATAAATATACGCAAAGACACTCAGTGCAAAAGACTGGCTGGTCTTCGGTAAACGGATGGGGGGTGATACTAAAAACATGAAAAATAGTGTTTGAATGATTTATTGATCACAATTAATCGCATCAAGCTGATACATGAACACTACATAGTCCAAATCGCAAATGCTTTGCGAGATCGCATGCGTTCGATACAGATGACATCAACATTTTACGAGACGATACACTTTAATGACAGTAATAACACTAGGACTACTTAACTACGTATTAAGCTAGGCTACACGACTATTACTACTGAAGCATTGCCTGATTGTAAATAAACGTAAAAATGCAGCATTTGAGCGTTCCGGCGACGACACCCAAATGTAGGGCACGTGATCCGCAGCCACACGCTCGCGATCTGAACTCACATTAGCCACAAACCGGTACAGTCCGAAACACTCTTATACTAGATGACTAATTAATTTAAACTAAAAAATGATCACAGTCAACAGTATCTGGCCGGTTGTCTCGTGGTGAACGGGGTTCGCGTTTGGTCTCGCGGAGTACTCATTTGGTTGTTTCTAGCGCGCCATTTACGTGCGGTGTGCGCGGCGGCCACGGTTCGACTGGGCGGCGCGCGCTCCCCCGCCGTCGCCCTCCCCGCCCCCCCAGTTGCATCCTTCAAACGCTCCCTGATAATCGGGAGAAAATACTACACACAGTTGCAATTGGAATGCCGCATCGTGTTCTTTTTTGGCTATGAGTCAGGCAGTAATCGCATCAGCCCTCATTGGCCGCTTGCTTGACTCGCTCGTCGAATGCAATTTAGTCAAAAAGATTTCCGCTTAAAAGAACTTAATCAGATCATTTTGTGTATTTTCGTGTTTCGTGTCAATCGTGACGGTCTAAGTCGTCCTTGTATTTTAGAAGACTATAGAGCATGAATATAAATGTTTCATTTCGGCGACGGGCACGTTTTCATGTTAAATTATGACTGCTTGAGACGAGACAGAGAAAAAATCTATGTTCTCTATGTCTTCAGACAGTAAGATCTTAGATATCATAAATTTAACCAACGCCGTTTTATTTGCTTTGGGTTTTGTGAAAAAGATATGATTTTTTCTTTTTATTTAATATGCAATTTTGATCAAATACATTATCATACATCTTTAATGCGCATATTTAAATTTGATTCTTCAAGATTCTTTTTACTTTGGTGTGAGTTACCCTTCGTATCTCGAACCAAGTCGTTTATAATATTATAATAAGTCTATTGGAGTAAGATACCAGATTACCCAACATATGTTAATGAAGTCAAAATACTTCCCCTCATCCCGGGGAATAGAGTTGGGCTCCTAAACCACACACGGAATATATAAAGATATACTTCTGACGTTCGCTTCTCAGAAAACTGGGCGAGAAATGCATAGAAATCTTTTAGCCACTTATGTACTACTCATAAAAAATAACTTAGGTAAAGAGTTTACTGCAAGCTATGATAGATAAAACGGTAGTTTATTGTTTTTTGAAACAAAAGACTTGGTGAGTGATGTCTATGATTTTATTTCAAACGTCAGATGCTGTGAATGCTGTGGAGCAACTTCAGACTAAGTTTTGTTCACGAGTATACGAGTCCTAGTTTGTTTTTTTAATGAAGATTTGAAGAGGCAGACACTTTCAAAGAGTCCGGATTGGCGCTATCTGTTAGATCAATAATAATAAAATATAATAATACACTGAGGATATTGTTGGGGCTGCCTCGGTTTTGTAGTACTTCGGGCATGTTTGCGGAGGCGCGAATGCCATCATGCGCAAATGGTTTGCATCGATGTTGCAGTGATTCAGGGATAGCCGAAACAGTATTTTAGCTACACTGGCGGACAAGGTTGATGGACCATGTATCAGGCTCTGTCCTGGCAGACATGTGCGTGCGCATGTTCATGTAGCCCATTATTGTTTATTTATTGTATTTATAAGTTACTGAGTTTACTAACATAGGCTAAGTTCATACTAACACTATATGGATCACTTGGTCTGAAATAATATTTTTGGATTAGAATTTGAATAAAATAATCGTATTAAAATATCTGGCCAGATAATTTAACTGGATTTTATCCGGAAAAGGTCAAGGACACCATTAATTTAGGATTCAGAAGGATAAAAGTTATAATAAAACATCTAAAACCAGCATTCTTGAACTTCAAAAATTATAAAAGACAGCCCTAAACGCCCATCCGTCACCAATCCAGATATAATTTTAGTTGAAATGAAGTAGTGGCGTGGCGCAAAGCATTCCCCAGAAAGAACTCCTGACAAGGATGAAGAGTCAACGGGTTAAAGTTGATAAAACATAAGCCTTTAATATTACTACAGTATCAGAGCAATTACCTCTTCTCATAAGAAAGGTAGCATACACCAATACGCTTCCTATGAATGCTTCATTAAAATGTTCTTTACAATTAATGAACTAAATGTTTATGTAACTTTTTAAGAGTAAGTACGTAATTACATTCTATTCCAAAACTGACTTCAACTAATCCTTAACCTAAACTAATACCCCTACTAACCATTCAAGAACTTAATAATACACACATCAATACAGTCTAAGCAACATTTACGGTTTTGAACTTTTGAGCGCGATTTTTACTATTGTAATATATTTCTTTTATAAATAATAACTAATCATTTTTTATACAGTAGTGACTAAAGCAACAAAATCTTTCATTCAGTTGTTCATTTAATCACGTTAATTAACAATATGTGTACCGTAACATACGTAGTATAAAATAAAGTTAAAAACGAAATTAAACTTTTCATGTGTTACAAAATTAAATAACAACATGTTTTTTAATTATTTGGTAATTCAATACAAAGTGTGACCGCCTCTGTTGTTTAAAACTCACGGCAACGATTTTGCATTGAATTCATAAGATTGTTTTGTTTTGTTTGATTTTTGAGGCAATCGCTGCCAATGGAATTTTAACAAGTCTTTCAGTAGTCGGGTTGTCGACAGTCCTTCCAAGTTCTCAAGAACACGTTTCTGAAGCATGTCCCATACGTGCTCGATGGGATTGAGGGCTGGGGATTGTGCAGGCCACGGCAATACCCGGATGTTTTCCATTGCCAAGTACTCTCTGGTCCTCCGAGCTGTGTGCGAATGCGCATTGCCATGCATCAGCGTGAGATCTGAGCCAAGACTTTGTGCAAATAGGTGAACATATGGCACGAGGACATCTTCAACGTAACTTTCAGCGTTGATATTGCCATCTACAAAAACGAGCTCAGTTCGTCTGATCTTCATAACACCCGCCCATACCATCACTGTGGAGCCACTGTAAGGGTGCACTTCATGGACGCATCTCAGCCGTTCCGCATTTCAGGGACGACGATACACTCTTACCCTTCTCTTATCAGGCCTAAATCCAAACCGGGACCGATCGCAAAATAAAATTTTATCCCATTGCTCCTGGGTCCATGTCAAGTGTTCCCTACACAATTCGTTTTGACGGGGGCGATTCCCACGGAGTATAGGTGGGCACCTAATTGGGCGTCGTGCTCGTAGGCCGTATTCATGCGGCCTATTTCTCACGGTTTGGTGGCTAACAACAATACCGCTTGAGAATTGTAGTTCAAGCTACAATTCTAAAGCTATCTCCCGGGAGGTTAACATCGGCTGGCGTCTTGCAGTCAGTTGCATGTATCGGTCCTGTCGAGCAGTTGTACTCCTTCCACGTCCTGGGTGCTGCTAAGCAGAATTCCCTGTATTAACGTAACGCTGCCAAAGACGACAAATCACGCTCCTATTGACACCAAAATGCCGAGATAGCTGGGACTGATTTCTTCGCTCTCTGCATTTCAACAGCAGTCTAATGACGTCGCTCCATGACATAAAAAATTACTCACCACTCAAAAAATATTAGCTTTTATTTTAATGAAAACAAAACACAATCGAAAAGTTTATATTTTTAAAATCAGCCATTATAATGTTTCCGAGAACAAAAATAAAGTTTCAATTAATAAAACATGCAGTTTCTGTAAATGATGCGTGTTGCTTAAATTGGATGTATGTATAATATCATGCACATAAGGCTCTACGTCCTAGCTAGACCCTCTACGACTCGCTACAAACGATACTACAGCCTTGTAGCACATTCGTAGCTAACAGCTCCGAATTTAATGTGAGAGTAGTAATTTCAAAAGCGACAATAAATAATGTGTGTCAAGTATTTTAGTACCATATATAAAACCAACTGCATGGGGATATTATCATGGGATTGTGTAGTTGATGCTCTGGTCATATTGTGTATATTGCATGAATAAGAAGTAAGAAAACCTCTTTAAATTTTTAAATAGAGTTTTATTGTAGATAATTAATGGAATTGGTTATGGTATGGGTATTGTGTGCGGTGATTTAGTGGTGGCAGGTAGATTAGAAGTATGATAATTATATTAGGCTTGTTTATTGTTTTTTTTTAATTTAGGTACTTTGATTATTAATCGTTGCATGGTAAACGGATATTTTACATTGTACGTGGTTTGAAGTGTTCGAATACAATTCAGTCATGTTGACTCTGCTAATGAGAGTACTGTATAGGTAAAGGTACATTTTATGGCCATTTTTCTCAACGCATAAACTAGGGCTGAAAGGCAGAAGTTTTTGGGGTTATTGTTTTATTTTGTGTCTTTCATAAATTGCTAATTAAGTAGTTAAAAATAGGTTTAGGAGTGATTACTAGTGACGTACAAACGTCACCTATCGATGATAATTAACAATGATATTATAAGTAAAAAGATGTTGATAGGTTATCTACTCAACATTCGATCTTTAAGAACGACACAATGTCGTACTATTAGCAGGACGGCATGGCGGCGTGTCGGCAGAAACTATAGAGCGCCACCTGCTACGATTCTTACATGCTCTTATTTCTTCGACCACGTTAATTCGTATACTCCTAGTATGCAAAATAATTACCCTTCATTTGCTAAATTTCCAGATTTTTCGATTTCCTTTCTTCCTTCCCACGTATGAACTCTTTTACAAGAAGTTCAACCATTAAATTAAGACCTAGTTTCTTTTTAGGGTTCCGTACCTTAAAAGAAAAAAACTGAACCCTTGTGGGATCACTCGTGTGTCTGTCTGTCTGTCCGTCTGTCACAGCCGATTTGCTCCGAATCTACTGGACCGATTAAGTTGATATTTGGTACACATATAGACTACTTTGACCCAAACACGGACATGTAACGTAAATAAATGAATATGATGGTCACTTTTGGGGGGTAAATTAGAAAATTAAAAAAAAAAAGTTTTTAACTGTACCGTGCGACACATCAAATGAAAGGTACTTGTTGTAAGGATTTCATATATATTTTTTGCATAATTTTAAAATAACGATTTTAACATTATTAACGAAAACAGATGAAAAGTGACCCTTATTTCCGAAACTACTGAGTTTAAAATTACAGATAGTAGTTTTTTACTTATAGATTACAGAAAAATCTACAAGAAGTCTATGATCTTAAAATAACATAGTAAATCTCTCAATATTGTGCGTACAAGCTTACATTTGCAGTTGGAATGTATGAGGGAACATGTTTTTCAACTGCAATGTTAAGTTTGTACGTAGGATAATTAATCCTCACAGAACCTTTCATTGTGCGTGGTCCGACACGCACTTGGCCGGTTTTTTTTATTCAAATTACAGAAAAAGTTTATCTTTTTATTTCTCTACGAAAGTATTTTAAAGACACTTTTGCAAGTCAAAGTTTTTGCAAGTAACAGATTTCTTTAACTAGATGGCGCATATTTTCTAACATAAAGAAAATTTCATCAGGTCATGGTCTCTTCGGAAGCCTCTTCTGATAAATCACGAAGCCATGCGGATCGTCTTTTCAAGGTGAAAAAAGTTTTGGTTAAATACTTTTTCTAAGCATTAGGTAGTACTGCAGTGTCCGTCTGTAAAAATGTACATGTTTGGGCTTGCCCAGACACAAATGTAGAGTGCAGTGAGCTATACCGGGGCGTCAAGGCTCGTACAGACCGCTATGACTCGTCGCCCGACACCGGTTGAACAATTTCTATGAAAATTTCATGGAAATTGTTCTATCGGTGTCGCGTCGCGTGACAAGTCGCGCAGGTCTGCAAGAGCCTTCACTCATTTATTTCATATTCATATTTATGTTTACATTATCATTTTATATCCCAGCCAGGCCCTGCAGTCTCGACATAGATAGCGATCGCTTTACGACCGAATTCGGTCGCAAAGTCGTAATGGGGTCTCTAGACGGTCTAAATTGTTTGACAAGATTGTGATTTTTTCGTGCTTGTCAAGAAATATTGACTGTCTAAGGACCCCATTAGGACTTTGCTACCGATTTCGGTTGTAAAGGGATCGCTATCTATGTAGAGACTGCAGGCCCAGGCTGTTGTCCAGTTAAAATAACTGGTCGACTTCTGTCAGGCTGGTAATGGGTGTTTGAATTATTTGTTATTGTTATTTTAGGAGTCACTCAAAGGTTTCTGAACCAGTTTTTTTAATTGTCTCATAATTAAAAAAATCAACCGATATGTTATTTCAGTGCTAAATAAAAGCCCTAATAATCACATTCTGAAAGTTGATAATAAAAGACAGCTCTAAAATTCACGCGCCCTAAACGACAACATATCTTAAAATTTACCATTTTTTAGGTACATAATTATGTGTAAGGTATGTCATAGCCAGCATCCATGGATAACGCACTAAGTTGTTATTATGACATTGTAAGACGTTACTACCGTTGTTCATTACATAACCCATACGTGGATGTGGTCTGATAATGCTCAGATAAAATAATAAAGTAAACAACAGAAATTGCATGCTTACTGACCGCTATCAACGAAGAATGGGGTACCCCTCCTACCCGTCTATATAATATAAGATATCTGAAATATATTCTGGAAATCACCGAGCTATATACCAAATATGGTGATTAACGCAACGACCCAAAACACCATATTAACATCATCCAATGGGAAGTCCAATTCCAGAAGTGGGTCATGACAGGCTGATTATTAAATTTTGCATCAAATTAAATACTAGACACCTCAGTTTCAATAATCACTAACCAGTCTTACCCAGACCCAGTCCAATGACATGTGTCGTGACGAGCCCCATGCGACCTTGAGCGTCCCTCCCCCCGCTATCCAGAATCGGGTGAAGTATATTTTAACCCTAAATTAAGTGGTGAGGTTTCCTTCGACCGTCCGCGCCGTCGGGTCTCGGCAATCGACGGGCTGACACGAAAAGGCTTAAGTAACAAAATCTGACGGCCAATTTTCGACTCTATTTGGATGGAGTAGGATCGGGTTTAGTTATGGAGAGTAGCCAGTGGCAGGGGTGTGTAGTGGGCTCGCTCGAAGCGTCCTCTAAGAAAATGGAGACAATACGATTATAGTATTGCAGTATATTGTAGGATTTCAGACGGTAAATATTTTTTAAAGTGTTGAAAAAAACTGTGTACTTTAAAAATAAATTACAAGCTTGATGAATGAATATTATTTTATAAGAAAGTATTGAATTTTGATTATTTTCTAATAAAATGGTTCATGTCTAAATTAATCTACTGTGCCTCGTTGCTTGAGAGCTTTTCAAGGTGATTTATGATTAAAAACTGCTAATTAATTGATCTAATGTACTGATCCTGAGATTGATTTTTAGATCTAATTTAACTCACTGTGCTATGACGTGCACCCACATCTAGTGCATGCATAATATTTAGCTTTTTTGTAAAGATTAAAGGGCATTAAATACCAGCAATGTGTAACCCATATTGATATTTTATTTAATTGCTTAGATTAATATTCATTGCTTAGTTTTTAATTCGTTTTACCTATTATGGTATAGTAATTTTATTCTAGGTGCATCGTCTTCACATATAATCATATAATTAATGTAATCAAACAAAATATTGTAAAACATTTTTAAAAGGATACCGATGGAGTTTCTTGCCCATTCTTCTCCATACGAAACTACCTTTAGGAAGGGGCAACAAGAATCAATTCTATTTTTTTTTGTAAATTTTGACGTTCAAAAGTGCCTCTTATGTGCCTATTTGAAATAAATGGTTTGACTTTGACTTTGATAGGATTTTTTTTTTTTTTTTGACAAGTAAGCAATTGTTATAATAATATGATTGTAAATCTTCCATCACTAACACAAGAAATCTAGATTTCTACTTGCTTGAAGCAGTTAAAGTACCTTACTGCACCTACTCAGACTAATAATTTAAAAATAACAAAAAAGAAACTATTTTCAAATACCGATGATAACACACAATGTCTTGATCTGCTCACCCCACCACTGAAAACACATAAACCTACTTTTAATCAGTCTACCAATTTCGCTTCTAAAAACCTCCCTTATACATCAAACCACCCGAATATTATTATGTATAATACAATAATTTAGACTATCCTCTCTCGATCTCATTCACTCCTTCCTCTAACATATCTGTTATCTCACTCTAAACCAGTCTACAGGCGGATTTCGCGACGGTTTTTTTCGATTTTTCACATTTGCGCTACAGTACTGATTGATAGGGAACGGGAGGGTGTGAGGGAGTGTGGGGGGTATAAGTTGAGTGCATCCCTACAAAAGATGTCGCCTCAGTCGCTACTATCATTTAGTACTTTTAGTCTGTAGCTAAGCGTGGGAATAGAATGCGAGCAACTCCAATAAAATACGCATTGCGTATGCTTATTTTAAAATGGCGACTTCACGCGCTTTTTGCTCCGGGACCGGGCAGGGGTCCAAGTAGGTTTTGTATGTTTGTTTATGAGTGTCGTGTTGGGTAAGGATTAATTTGTAGAATATTAAAAGTTGAAGTAGAAGATGGCAGGACCGGCTTGACTCCTACCGAAAGGACTGGCAAATAAATACAAAAAAAAATGGAAACAAAAATAATAAAAAAACAAATATAATTTAAAAAAACAACAACAAACAAAAGACAGACTTGTGTGTAAATGTTGACAATACTGGCAAGTTAGAGTAAATTAAAAGTTTGTTTGAAATACTTACTGTTTTGTTAGAAATATAATGCCTAACGAATCAGTGATCGCAGTATAATTCATTTTACGATACAGACATAAACTTACCAGTTACCATGAACGGGGGGTTCATGGTAACTGGTAAGTTTATGTCCCCCCCTGTTATCAAGAAAATGTAACATGTTGTCATCTTGTCCGACATAAGGTGGCAGAAAATTATAATGTTTTGTAGCTAATGTTTATGGTTTTGTACAGATAAACTCACTCCTTCTTCCCATAGGGGTAGGCAGACACAGAACGCCACCTGCTACGATCCTTCTTTGCTGCTTTTATACTGTGTTTTGAGATAGGTTTTTGTTCCAGATGTTTCAGTCACATTAAAAAAAACTATTAGAAAAATAGCACCGTTCGTCGTCACGCAAATACTGGCGGTGACGGAGCGTTATATTTTCTTGACACGAGATTTTTTTCACCTATGCATGGTCTTGATTTTTGTCGGTACTTTTATTATTGCTCATAAAAACGTTAAAGATTATAGGTATTTATTATATTTGGTCGTATTTCTCAGTAGTAGCCTAGAGTCTGGATTTATGCCCGGGCGATGGTAACAGGCCTTATTACGTGCGACATAAACATAACTGGTTTAATGTGGGTGTACTATACACGCTCTGCCTAGCCCTATGGGTATTACAGGCGTGAAAATACGTTATATTTGGTCAGGTGCATAGTAGTTAAATACGTTCAAATACAAGTCACATTTTCAGCAACAATCAAGGTCGAAAACTTGTCAAAAATGTAGGTGAACAGATTAGAGGACAGTTCATAAAAATACGGGGATTGCCGATGTTTAAAAAGAGTAGGTGCTTACTTAAATGTAAGAATCGTAGTAGGTGGAGTTCTGCCTACCCCAAGAGAAAAATGAATATTTTTTTTTCGTTTCATAATATGGAAATTAAAAGAGATTCAAGTATTTGTAAATTCCTCCGGAACCTAGTCTTAATAAGAACAATCTGTAGTTACACAAATAGTAAGCATATTCCCCATTCCTAGGGGGTGTTGAACATATGCTCAGTATCACATCCCTTATCCCAAGGGTCGTTATCCGCAGCTCGAGTTTAATGGCCTTTACACAGTGGACACTTTTGGCCACACTTTTACATATTTTACTAGCTCGTACATGAGTGTATTTATGGTTTAATGTGTATGTCAGGGTATAATAATGTGGAGTTAGTTTTTAAGTACAAACAGTAAAATATGAGATTTATATTTGTGAAATTAAGGAATTTACGGCTTGTTTCTCCTCCTCCAAATAAGTTTTGTGTAAATTATCCACATTTACCTAACACTATAAAGCAAAAATACCCCTGTCTGTCTCCTTAACGGCTGAATGGATTTTGATGAAATTTTGCACACAGGTTGAACATGATCGGTTAGGACATGGGCTACGGTAGCACGTTCCCATGCGATATTTCTCGACCTACACGCGGGCAAAGCTGCGGGCAAAAGCTAGTCTTGCATACAGTTAGGCTCTCTGAATGTATCAAGTGAATAGTGCCTACTCCGATACTGTTCGCCAGCCTATGAGATGAGACCAAGCTTATGAAACTTTGACTAACGAGACATAACTATTATCTATTGACGTGAGAGGCCCGGGCGGCCAACGCGCATCAGTTTTATAGACGAAGTTGAAAAGTTGCAAGCGCCTATAATTTGACCAAAGTCCTGAAGGTATTCAGTCAAAATCACTGTATACAATATTAGTTTTAGTATATGCGAAACCCGAAACACGTGTCTAGTATGTATTTTTATGTAGGTAACGATTCTATGTACAAAATTTCAAAACTGTATCATGAAAAATCAAAGTTATAAGGTTGTTATGTTACCGGGTTGTCCCCGGGTTGTTCCCGTGCCTCCAGGGTTGTCTTGCGCTCATTGATAATAATTTGGCAGTAGGTAGATACCTAACCGTACGGCGATTGTATTGTAAGTAATTAAATGGTGATAACATTTTCCATCACACTTAAATATTTTTAGGACAAAATATACGAGTAACATATTGCTTTTAAAATTATTGAAATCGATTTAGTTCCTTATTCTGAACAAACTATATTCAGGTTTCGCATAAACTAAAAATAATGTTGTATAATAAGTTTAGCGCTAAACCTATTTAAAACATCGTTCTGTTTCTGCAAATTGTTTGAAGCTGACAGAGGCAGAATTATGTTATAAATACGTTTACCGTTTATACGCATTTAGTGAGTGGTTGTTTAAGCAGGCCTAAATGTAAGCCACTTCCTAAGTCTCAACAAACTCATTCATTAATAAAAATAATCAATTTCCCGACCAACAAACTCGTGACACCATTTTAACTCAGTAAAGAGACCTAACAAACAGTACCGCATACACTGCCAGTAAAAATAAACCTTTACAAGAATCCCTTGCATCATAAAGCAGGCACATAATAAAGTCAACTTGACCACGATAAATTAAAAATAATATTTTTGTGGATTAACGGCCTATTCAGATATAAGTGATAGCGCTGTCACGCTCGGTAGCGATACTGGTCCAAAGTGACTAACCAGAAGGCGGACCAGTAACGCTACTGAGCGTGGCAGCTATATTATTATTTTTTATATAGTTTTTTTTTAATATTTTGTGAATGTGAGAACGCCGTAGGCTTTGTAATTTGTAAAACATTTTTTACTTGTTGACGGACCTCCTATATAATTTGTAGAACATTTTTTACTTGTTGACGGACCTCCTATATAATTTGTAGTACATTTTTTACTTGTTGACGGACCTCCTATATAATTTGTAGAACATTTTTTACTTGTTGACGGACCTCCTATATAATTTGTAGTACATTTTTTACTTGTTGACGGACCTCCTATATAATTTGTAGAACATTTTTTACTTGTTGACGGACCTCCTATCTATTTAACATTGTAAAAGCCAATTATTTTTAAAAGAGGAACCGTGAACTTTCTTGCCGGCTCTTCTTCATAGGAAACGACCAATTGGAACTGTGCACCTAGCTTCTTACGTTTCATAAGTGGTTTATTTACAGGTTTATGTGAAATAAAATATTTTGATTTTTTTGATTTCGATTCGGCATCGCTACCGAGCGCCACTTCGATATCGTTTATATCTGAATAAGTATGCCTTTACATAGCCTAGTTGTAAGGCTGTGTCCTCATCATGGGGTGCAGTGGGTTTTGTGATGTAGGTCTTTTAAATCTGGTGCTTAGTTGGAAATGTGAGTGTGGAGGTTTAACAAATACCAGTTACTCCACTCCACATCCGTACCAACCCGCGCTAGGCGCGTGGAGGATTACGGCCCTCCCTCCCCTGGATCATTACAGGTTAATTGTGCTGTAGCTGCGTTCATTCAAACAAGACCTGTAATGTGTGAGAATCCAAGAAAGCCAAGAACCCAGCATAATTATGGGTGGACCCATATGTCACGGGTCATAATCAGGGTCATTATATTCTGTGGAATACTCGTATTGACACTGACAGCTCTTGAACGCAGTTTAGATGTGCTGATTGCATTCAGTTTCATTGGTGTTTGCGCTTAGTTTGTCAAAACGAAGGTTTAGTGTAAGCTCACAAGTTTAACGAAACTTTTGTTTCAAAGCGACGTTTCATCGTGATTTATGACAGCGAAGAGCTTCTTAAGTTTAGTAATCTCGAGATTTTTATGATAAGTTTAAGATTAGTTGAAGAATATTCTAGAAAAACATCTCACCACTCAATGAGAAAGAGCCCTTATACAAGGCCACATGTAGTCATCGATGAACATCGTTCAAATGAATGTGGTATTATTTATATGGTTTCAAGAGAGTGTTTCAAACTTTCAGTGGATGTAATTTTCAGTGATTAAATAATAATGTTAGTAGTATTTACATCATGGTTACTACTAACATGATCCTAATTGCTTTCATAGAACTTAGAGCAGTGACAATAGGTTGATAATAATGATTTTGTAAAAACAACGAGTTTTACTTGTATTCATAAAAAAACCTCTTATAATGTTGGATTTGCTTAGTCCTAACTAATATTATAAATGCGAAAGTGAGTTTGTTCGTTTATTTTTTGTTTGTCAAAATTCTATAATCTGTGGTCAAAATCCTTTCAGCCGTTTTAGCGTGAAAGCGTATTTCACGCTAAAACGGCCGAAAGGAAAATTAGATAAAATTTGGCACATGACCTGGATTAGGTTATAGGATACTTTTTATTCCGATATTCCCACGGGATCGAGACATATGTGGGTGAAACCGCGGGGTGCAGCTAGTTTTGTTAATAAAGTGTGGATTTGGCTAGTTTTGAAATTATGCGAAATGGATTTGAAAAATTTTGAGAAAAGACTGTCAGATGTGACTTTTGGAATAAACAAAGCATGTGCCTCAATAGGGTTGTTGAATCTGAGCTTCCAGCTAACTAGGACACTAGGCCTTTCACAGTAACGAGAATAATCATCACTGTGATTTTGAAAGACTTGTCAATGGCAGCAACCCAACAGCAACTTTATTGCGACGACAATATAGATCACTATGATTTTGACAGTGATACAAAATGAGAGGTAAAATGATTGAAAGAAAGGCCTCTACAGTTAATGATTTTCGGCACAAATTGCCGCATCCATTCTTCCGCCATCCCTTTAACTGGATTGCGGCCAATGAATAGTCAAATGGGGTAGCAGTGGTGGTAATTCGGAACGACGTACGACGCGAATGTACCGACCGCCTCCAACTATGTAGCAGGGTAAACGGGCCTAACGCCGAGTTAAGTAACGATGTGGATCAGTTAGCAATATTGTTCTAGTTACTTATTCGAAGTTTGAATTGTATTCTCGAAAGTCTTTATAGTGAGTGTGAGAACGTTGTAAGCCTTGTAGATGTTTCGATTTGTTGGCAGTTTCGTATTTTGTTAAGTAACTGGTACTTGCTGACAGACCTACACTAATGAAATGAAATCGTTTATTCCGTAAATACGATATCGGAATCACTTATACACCTCAAATAAAAAAATTAAAAATAAGCTAGATGGAGTCGATATTTCTTATCTGACTACCCCTGAGAAGAAATGGCGAAACAAACTTAGGTGTCAATTTCTTTAACGGTGCCCGCCCACGAGCGTTTTTCTCGGCGATTTTTTCGGTCATTTTTGTTAGAATGTATGTACAATCTGACAAAAATCGCCGAGAAAAACGCGGGAACCCTTAAATTCTGGAATTTAAGGGTTTCCGCCCACGAGCGTTTTTCTCGATCTGACCAAGGTTATGTCTGGACATAACCTTGGTCAGACCATGGTCATGTGAGGACCATGTGGATCCGTGTCTGAAATGGTATTTTGAGAAAAAATCCAAACTGTCCTCCCATACCTAACTACACTGTAATTTGAAAACAATGTAGGTAAAGCCAAAAAATTAAAATTGCATTAGAAGATCCGAAAGAATTCTTCGATAGTTTGAGAATGTCCGAAAGTTGTAACTTTGAGGCTCAGACTTGTTTAGCCGTTTATCCAGTGAGCATGGTGGGGGCACTTACTCGCCCGAAAAGATAGAACAAAATGGATTGACTCGACTAAATCACTTACTCGACTAAATTTGTGTTGTCCAGACGTATTTTTTTTTATTACTAAATTACTCGCCACTTGACTAAATTACAAACATAGTCTTAACCATGCTTAAGTGCCCATGTAGATTTATGTGAAAAAAATATTTTGAATTTGAATGAACACAATTATAAATAAACGCTTAAATAAAGAAGTGCAGGTGATCACTTTAGGTTACATCTTATAGTTAAACTTCACTTGCACATCATAAAACAAATTAATTCAGCCGTTTTAGCGTGAAAGAGTAACAAAGAAACAAAATCATTTTTGCATTTATAATATTAGTTAAATAGATAAATTAAATAAATTAAATTAGATATGCATAAAAACGGTATGGTGTGTTTCTAAGCAAGAGTACAGTCAACCGTCAAAAACGGTATGGTGTGTTTCTAAGCAAGAGTACAGTCAACCGTCAAAAACGGTATGGTGTGTTTCTAAGCAAGAGTACAGTCAACCGTCAAAAACGGTATGGTGTGTTTCTAAGCAAGAGTACAGTCAACCGTCAAAAACGGTATGGTGTGTTTCTAAGCAAGAGTACAGTCAACCGTCAAAAACGGTATGGTGTGTTTCTAAGCAAGAGTACAGTCAACCGTCAAAAACGGTATCGTGTGTTTCTAAGCAAGAGTACAGTCAACCGTCAAAAACGGTATGGTGTGTTTCTAAGCAAGAGTACAGTCAACCGTCAAAAACGGTATGGTGTGTTTCTAAGCAAGAGTACAGTCAACCGTCAAAAAATCGTTTTTTTTGTCTGACGTCATGATTATTATTTGTGATTGCATAAACCTTGTGTCATTTAAGACAAAATTCGGTCGTGCGAGTCATATTAGGCACACGCTAGGTATTAATACTTTCAAAGGGTTAGAAAGTTATCGAAATCTATAAGGAGGATTATAGTGAGTTATGACTCAGATGGAAATGAGATGACGCTTTTAGGCTTAGACCCAGTTCACTTAACTGTCTGGGCCTAAGCGTCACGGGGTCAGTGACCTGTCTAGTGAGGGAACTGAGAGGAACACGTGGCTTGGTTGGTTTATTTGAGGTTGGACATGTGAGTTAAGTTCATGGGACAGATAAGTTTTGATTTGATCTTGATTTTGTAAATTCATTATACATTTTTTTTTTGCGATTCATGATGTTTTTCTTTTTATTGTTGAACCGCGTTCTCAAACTTTCAAAGTCGTATGAAGAGGTGCCAAATTATGTCGTGCACACTATGAATTCCTCTTTTATTACATCATACCTGTAGGTATTCCCGAAAGGGCTAAGCAAAGCACCCATATTTTTTTCAATTTCTTTAAAGTCCCATGAAAAGGGGGCGAGCCTATTATTATTAACCAACCACATTATCATTTAGACTCATCCGAGTATTTCCTAAAGACAGAACCCTTTATCACTTTGACTGACCTGGGGATTGAACCCAGTATCCCATGATCAGCAGTGGCGCTTGGGACAACTAGCCCAGCGAGGCAGTCACTTCAATAAAAAAACTGTAAAATATAAAAATAGGCAATAAGTTCGTTATTGTTAAGGGGGATGCGCTAAAGTAGCCCGCGAAATTCAAATTTTCATACGTTTTTTGCAATTTGCAGGTCAGTAACAGGTTGTATGTTGATCTAAATATGATTCGCGGCCGTAACAAATATGGCTTTACAGAATTATAATCAATAGAATCAGCATTACATTTCTCTAAGTTCAAAAAATTCTACTGAATGATTATTTCAGAAGTAATCTTTCAGTTGGATTTTTTGAACTGATGATGATGCTTTTTTGATTCTAATGATTATAATTCTGTAAAGCCAAATTTGTTACGGCCGCGAATCATATTTAGATCAACATACAACCTGTTACTGACCTGCAAATTGCAAAAAACGTAAGAAAATTTGAATTTCGCGGGCTACCTTAGCGCATCCCCCTTATGAAGATGCCTCCGACTGCATGAGGTTGCATTAGTATTAATTTATATAAATCTTGTTTTTATCTTTTTGTAACTTCATTAAGTTCACTTTTTACTCAGTCGGGTTTTTTGTTTTTTTTAATTAACTTTTTTTTATTTTAGATTTTAGTTAGGATTTTAAGACGGTAAATTAGGTTATTTATTTATTTATAATCGGGTGTTAACGGTCGGTTACACACTCACTCCAAAACTTCGTGATAGTTTTTTATCATTTATCAATTACATTTACACTTATTATTATAATATATGTATATAAATATTTGTAATTGCCTTTTAATACCCGACATTCCCTTCATTTTGATACCCCACTCGATAGGCTTGGGTTTTTTTTTTTAAACGTCTTTTGTCGCCATAAATCTGCCATTTTGATTTTTAATCATTTTAATATACCCAGTGACACTTGTACAATAAAGACGAATCTAGCGACATATCATTCATCAAAATCGATTAAGCCGTTTAGTAGTTAAGAGGGGAACATAGGGGTGGACATACATACAGGTCAAACACATAACCCTCCTTTTTTGGCTTCGCCGCAATCGGGTAAAAATACTGTAACTATATTCTTCTTTTTTTACTAGCTTATCACCTACAAGAATAGTTAATATCGTGGAGAAAAGACAGGTACACCGGCAAGTTTGGTAGCGGACTATCCAGAGGGTCTAGACTCTTAGACACTAGACGAGTGGCTATCGCTTTCAAAGCGTTTCGTATTCCTACAAGGAATTCAAAAGCTTTTCGGTAGCACAAGTCAGTCCCGTACATTTTTGACTGAATGTTACTTTGTCTAACCCCTTAAGTTAAGCCACTAGACTCTAAGAGGATTTGTAATTAGGTAAACTATTAGGATTTTGAAAGAAAACAACAAATTGTACATTAATTAAATTTATTACACGTGACTTAAATTAATTTATTCGTTATTGCTTCCATATTATATTAATTATTGTACTTAGCTCTATAGAAGGGGCCACGAGCGCTCATTTGCAATACAGCAACTCATTTCGACGTTACAGCATGCTCTTTATTGGATACATTGAGTTTCCATTGCAGACCAAAAAATTTTATGCAAATAAAAACAATAATTATATATAAGGGTATGTACAACTTGCGCCATTTGTGCGGTTTGTTCGTTGATCTTCACGAAAAAAGCTACGCATATGTAATGAATGAATACATAAATAACGCGTGCTGTAAATACTCTCACTTTCTTGTACATAAACCAATTTATGGTTGAAATTCAGTAGGTATCCATTACATTGTTATTGATTTGTAACAACAACATTTTCATTATTTTATTTAATTTTCACGCAATAAACTTGAAGGATCTTCTTCTCTATTTTCAATACCTAACATTATTATTTAATAAATGTGAGCTCATGACCTACCCTCTCACAGTGATTCGCAGATTGCAAGTGATATGAGAGCTTCTAGATTACGTTAAAAAAGAAAAACTCTATTACAGTTTCCAGGAAAGATATTTTTGGAAAATAGATCGTTTATAATTTATTATTTTCATGTGAGATCATACTAAGTTTACATATAAAATGACTGAAATGTTCTGGCAATAATAATAATAATATTTTTATTAAATAATGAGGATTATTATTGTCAGATATTTTTTGTTTTTCGTAACTCTGTAGGGATGTAAAAATGTTGTTTTAAAACATGAATTTATTGTAAAATGCAGAATATAATAGAGTGAATGGTATTTTGGAATAATAATTGTCAGTGTTTATTAAGCATTTAATAACTTATTACATGGAAGTGATAGCATTTAATATTATGATTCATTTTTTAATAAAATTATTAATGTTTTAAAACAACAGTATTAAAGTGAAATAGGTAATAAAATCTTTCAATGACAACAGGCTGTATGTCCAAAAATGTATCGTTTATCCCTACGAGAACACATCAAGCAGTTATTAGGGTTGATATTATTAATTTTATATTACCACGAATACGACCAGTTTCTGAAATTACTTTTAAAATTCTTACTTAAAACTAGTGTCTTAATTAATAACACTATTACACACACAAGTCAACAAGAAGGGTAATAGATCATAAATTACTTTATTAGCATTTAAAATATCTATTATTCCAATAACAATATCACATACATAATAACTAGACAATAATTGTATTATAATAATTATAACAATCAACAATTACATTCGATGATACAATGGTGTAATTATTATTATTACTTATAATTAATTCGTATATTATTATTTTTACTTATGTGCGTAATGATTGAATAATGATCACGGTAGCGCGCGTAACTTATTTTATAATAATTATTATTATTGAAGATTTTCTATTATTATTATTAAACATAGAAATTAATAACGACATTAAAATTTGTCCACGCTTAATAGTTATTAGGAAATATACAGAGTCACATACTAACATGTATAGAATAGGATAGATATAGTACCTAATATATTATATTTCTGCTACATACAGTATAAAGACAGCTTGATAAGTGACTTTAATAGTTTTTCTAATTTCACTATTTAATAATAATACAATAATTATTATGTGCCATACATACTAAACACTGGTCGATATATAAAAAGCCGTTTACTATGTCGCATAGCTTTTAAGAGGGTACCTTAAAAGTAGTTAACAATAGAAATATTGCTATGAAATATTTTCTATATTCAACAAATAATATTCTTTTATTTCGCGTTATACGTATCTCTAAAAAGGGTAAAACTATCGTAACAAAAAACGTTGGACTACAAATTTGTAAAGGTTTTATCAAAAATGTGTTCGTTTGGACAGTGACGCCATGATTTCATTGTTATTTTTCAGTCCCAAGATTTATTATTATTATATTCAAATAATAATAATTTAATAATATAATAATCTTAACATGTTATTCACCATAATGATGACAACAATTTTTCAGTCAGCCATCTTTTTCATTATTTTTTGTAAATTATTTCTTAATGAATACCTTTTAACTCTTTTAACAGCTTATATTTTTGTAAAATGAACATCGTAGAACTTCATTCAAAAATATTTTTATTATTTAATCCATGAAGACAAGAGCAGTAAATTGCTCTCCCAAGCTCTTTCAAGATTTCTAATTATTTTTATTTTCTTTCGAAAAGATTACTTTATTATATCTTCCCCATCATAACGCCACTATACAAAACAAACAGCACGTTATACAATTCGAAAATTGGACAAAATCAACAAAACGTTCACAGATGCCTTGTTTTTGGACAATCCTTAAACGATCACTAGAAGTAACTTATTATTTAAGTTATTAAGCTTTTTGCTGCGGACACTGGAGTGGAAAAAAGTTACGATTATTAATTTTTATTTATTAGTAGGTAATAATTAATATTATAAATACTTTTTTTTGGATATTTCAGTTTTTGTAAACATCGAGAGTTTTCTATAGAAGTGGATTTTGTTTTGCTCGATTGCGTAGATTTTGGAACAACCAGTATTGGTATAAGATGGGAATACGACTAAATGTTATAAAGGTATCATAGTGGTAAAAAAATTACCTATAAGTGTGTCAGGGTAAATGTCAGGGGCAGGAGCGTACATAACCACAATTGAAAATGACAAGGACTTTATTGTACATTTTAGCCATATACTAGACTTGAATTTGCTTACCCGTATTTGATAAAGGGGCGTATTTTATCACTTTTGACAGTTTAAACGGCTTATTTCTCTCTCAATTAAAACTGTACTTCATGATGGTGAAGATTCCAAAGTTAAAACTTAAGTTTCTCGAAATGTACGTAATCGAGCAAAATTTAAAACTTATTTTAGCATAAACACTAATCCTGTCTGCCCGCTAAAGCAAATAATAAGTGGACGTAACGAACATCTCATGATGACCATTCTAAGAAAATAACTACAAAGAAAACAACTGTATTGTCTTTGTCCCTGTATGTCATGAGTCAATGATGTGGACACTGTTAGGAAGGTTCTAGAGCCTTTTTACTATAAGAAGAAATAATAATATACAAGAATGGAGAAGTGGGAAGATAATTTGTGCCGGAAATCCCTAGAACGTTGTTAATTTTATCAGTAATATGAAAAAGAAAGTTTGGAATTGGTATTTTCGTGAGAATCCGTTGTTGGAATATGAGGATTCTTAGTAAATATTTTATCCGTGAATAATTCGAATCTTCCAATAGAGCAACTTCTATAAAATTTGGAATTCCATGCTAATCCAATCTAACAGGACTTTCTTCCCAATATTTCACAAAAGAAGGTTTAACATTTTTAGGATTAAATAACAATTATTAGACGAAACCAAAAGACAATCCTGAAAATGTAGGCCTCAGATAGCAATAAAAGATCATAATAGTTAAAATCGAACCAGTAGATAATCAGAATGATGATAAAAATACTGACAGTGATACAGTGAGTGTCACTACTGCTATTGACAGCTTTCCCACTAAAGTTAATTATAACTACGGTTCACAAATGGCGACAGATAAAACTTTAATAGAACTGTCTTTAGCGCTTCCGATTAAAGGTCTCCATGCAAAATCTTTAGCAGAAATAGATGAAGGACCTGGGCTACATCAATAGGTACTATAATCAAGGTCCACGGCTAGTTTCAAGGATGAAGATCTAATGGAGAGAGATCCAAGAGATAATGGATCCAACTTCCTTAAGTGAGATGATCGCTTTGTATAAATAATAACTTTTTTAACTTCAATTGAAGTCTCAGAGATTGTTACAAATTTTCTGTTATAATTCCGTAGAATGTCCCTTGCTAGATAATGTTAGCAATAGTTTCCCCAGTATCAACTAGCCCTCTTTTTAGGGTTTCTTCTATCTTATTGTTTTCCTCAAATTCTCAAATATTTAGTTTTTTTTATAGATTTTAAATAAAATAAAGCTTCGAACTAAAGTCAGTCCTATTAAAAACAATTCACAATACTAAGCCGACCCTAAGATAAGTGAAAATCTCAATAAATACACATTAATCTTCCTAACCTATAATTACATTAATATTGTCTAAATTACATTCGTCCACACTACTACAACCAACTAGCGAGAGATTATATACATTTATAACAAAAATAACTAACTTTAGCGTAGTGATTCGTCATCCGATATGTTAGGCAGTATGTATCTAGGCCACGTATTATGTTCGTAGTGATCGTTTTTGGCGTAAATACATACAAAATAACTACCTTGTTTTCGCCGGTAAATCTCTAAAATCGTTTTTGTTAAACACAAACAGATCTTTATATATTTTTTCTTTATTTTTAATATCCTCTTGAAATTGTAACATCTACGCTAAAAACAGGTAATTCTCAATTTTATTCAAATCAAATTTCACAAGGATTAAATCAAAAGAAAGTTTCATGACTTAGTGAGATAAATAAAATAAACAATTAGCTTTACCAAAAGTTAATCGTTTCTAAAAGAACATTGTTGATGAATTTGTACAAATAGATATGCACTCTGCCATCAACTGTATGCATTTACGCCAAGAACTGTAAAAGCAATGAAAGTGATAAGGATAGACCTTAAGTTTAGCTTGGATATAGATTCCTTGTACTTAAAACATCGATAGTGCAACATCGAAATATATACGATGAGTGCTATTCAGATTCACGACATGATTAGTCATTTGATTCAATCCTTGAAAAAATTGGGAAGCATACCGACAAACTGCGGCTAGTGATCTGTCAGATAGTGTCTGATATTTGACTTCTCTTCTCCCATTCTAATGCTGCCTTCTTTTTGGACACTAATATAACCCTTTCTGCAAGGATTTAAAACAAACACTGCACTGCGTGAAACAACATGATAGATAGATAATGACACGACAGTAGATTAGATACAAACTTTAGTTCTGAGGTAACACAAAGTCAAGGAACTGAAGTTACAAGCACACGAAGATCCAAATGATATATTGAGCGAAGCGTCGCATTAAGTACTATACTTAACATATACATATATTGTAAAAATCCAAGACGATAAATTGACAGCATTTCCAGTAACACTAATCGTATAATTATGAAGTACAATAGTAATTGAGACGAAAGCCTTAAGTCTAAAGGCAGAATACCACATCGACAGTGCTCGGGTGAATGAACTTGCTGATAGAATAGTTATAGCAAAAGTTTTTAAAAGTGTTTAGCAAAAATGGCAATGAATTGAAGATAAAAGCTTGCTAATGCATTAGTTACAACAGAACATGAATGAAGAGAACGTGATTATATTTCTAACCAGTGAGATCATCGAAAGATCTAATTATAAGAATCAAACCAAAAGTGTGAGAAAGATGAAAATAGTGAAGCAAAATAAAAAGTAGCTGCAAATTCACTCACCGCATCATTACACAACTAGCAGCCATAAAAAGTGATAGAATACAATATCAAAATGATTAATATTAGTACAACAATTTACGTATAGAGATTTGTGATATACTAGTCTAGACAGCCGCGAAGATTATCGCACATATCTTGTGGGAATCATTGTTTTTTGGTCTTATTAATAATCTGGTACTATTTGAAAACCCAACTGCATCAGAAAGAATTCTAGATTAGCAAGGTAAGCCACATACTCGAAATACATTCACGAAAGGACTAATAACTCGCGTGACACTGAAATTATCACATGTGCAAGAGACCTTATCTTTAAAGTATTTAAATTCATCAATATTTATGTTAATTACGACAATGCAACGGGTCATGAGATTATGAAGGTTGAAAAGAATCTACGTCTAATATACTAAATAAAACTATTTATCGTTTCTCAAATTATTCCATATCACATACTCGTACTTGACGATTTCATTGCTTTATGGGTTCGTTATAAGTCTATTGTTAATCACTTTGTGGGGAACAGAGTGCTGTTCGATAACATTTAAAAAACAATTTTTATTAGTGATTGCTTTAACATGCTCAAGTAAGATTTCAACGATAATGTTTTCATTCGATTTAGCAATTTGCTTTACAATAAGATCTTAGAATCCCTCTATTTCTTTTCTTTGTGCATCTGTTTCGGCATAGTTTATCTTACTTAAACATATTACAAGATAGCAAGTTTAATGTGTGCATAAAAACTGAGTTAACTCTTATTTCCAACACAACAATAACGGGTTTAGAAATGTGACTTTCAAAATTTTAAATCTAACTCTGAATTTCACATTTCCTTATCACATCTTGGACCCCAGTTTATTTCAACAGCAACATGTAAAAACTAAATAATATTAAAAAATATTTTTTGTTTTCTCTGTTCTAGATAATGAAGGTCATAGGCGTCTTGGGAATGAAACTAAAATCTGAATCTAAAAGTACTATTATTATCTTCAAACTAGGTCCCTCAAGTAGGCAAGCAGCCAATCGCCAAAGATCTCTAAATACTTCGCTAACTATCTTCTCTTGTATAGCTCATACAATCAATTACATATTTCGATATATCTCTCTTATATCAATATCCACTTATTCAATTACAAGTATTGATTATTCTACAAATTGTTCTATCAAAATCTTTATTCGTACTTCCAGTTCCAAGACGCCTATGCACCAACATTGGGGTTTCAAAAACAACTTACTCTAAGGATAAACAAAAATCCTTTTCAAGGATAACAAGCAATAACAAATCTGTCTTTTATCAGAGGTAACGTCATCTAAAACTAGCAACTAATCGATTTTGTGCTTATTTCGTTGTGCTCATATCGCACATTTTTGTTGTATTACTAAACAAAGTGTTAAAATATTTGACTTGGGTGCGGATATGAAAAACTAGATAAGTAGGTGAAATTATTTTATTCGTTTCAAAAGACGATTGTCATTTTGACGAGTTTATTTATACCATATTATTTAAGAGGTTCGGACATCCACAATATAATTACTTTTAACATTGATACAGTTAAAAAGACAGAGATATCCGCACCAAAGTTAGTTTTGACTTTTAACAATAATGAGAATAGCTACAGATGTATCAAATCGATATTGGCTGGGCTTTTCACTAGATGACCATACAGCATTTTATTGAATTGGTGGATCTTTAAAGAATCTTACATTTTGGTTACATTATTTCAAAAGCAAATTACGTACACAGATATTTCGAAAATTTTGCATTGATGTTTACAAGTACATTTTTTAAAAGTAGATTGTTGTATGTGGATGATATAATTATTTATTATAACATTGCAAGTCACGCCACGAAAATGAAAATGATTTAATTTTATTTAAATAGCAATTTGATACACCAATATGATTCAGTATAATAATAACGATAGCACGAATCCACGGTTTCTTAAATATACTCGTTTGAAGCTAAATATCTTAAATCTAATAAATAAAAGCGACCAGACATTCTGCGAAATCGAAACAAACCCGAGAGTTAACTTGAACACCTTGACCATCTCTCTGATTAACGTCCTTTGATTATTCACAAACAATCTCTCACAAATATTCTCTTTAAAGAGGAGTAATGTCTTGAAGATGGGTGAGCATGAACTGGATTGGAAGACTTGAGCAATTAAGATGAAATACATCGAAGAAGCTGAATATAATTAGCAATAAATAAATCTTCTTCGCGAATGATTTTGGATGGAGAAATATATTAAAGACATTGACATCAGAACTCTTATTAAAATATCTGTTAAAACTTTGTATTATAGACACTGGAAAGAGAGGTTATAAAGATATTATGGGAATTATTATTTTGAAAAATATAAACTACGTTTAACGTCGAAACAAGATGAATCACAATTATTACCTTATCTTGCAAAGATTTCATATCTCGCAAAGATTTCATATCTTGCACTATTTTTAGATTTGACTTTTGTATCAATGTGGTGTTTCGTCAACTTCTAGCATATGGTACTTCTCTTACAATTACTTATATCTCTGTAATTTGATTATTTCGTTATTCACAATTTTTGGCAAATTTTGCTGACGTACTTTTAGTAAGTTCCCTAATTATTGGTATAAGCACACTGTGTGTTCTATCAGTAACTTCTGTACTTATTTTGTCTTTACTATTACATACATATCACTATATACTTTCTGTACTTCCTCTACCGTTTTTGTTCGTTATAATTTCTTTCTATTCAATAGTATCCTTTATACCAACATCAGTACCTTCAATTTCAGATGTAATTCAATGCCATCAATATATTTCTTTAGGGGGTGAGTTTAGTAGATGAAAGCGGGGTGCAGCGGTGGCGGCGGCACTCGGGGCTGCTTGTCCAGGGGGGCGCAGCACGAGGGCTCACAGCATGGGGTGCTGTATGGAGCTGGTACCAGGGCGTACTGAGCTGGTGGGCCGTAGATTGCTGGGGTGGCTGGAGATAAAGAGATTGATGAAGATTAGTAAATAGAATAAAATATTGATAACGAAGGAGATATAAATGTAGAAACTACTACTGTAGGCTTTAATATTTTACCGTAAACCTTATAATAATTATATTATAGTAATTTTCAAAATCCTAAATCCCATAAGGGTATAATCAGAACACGGTCGATCGGTGTTGATCGGTGGCAAAATATCTCGCCACCTGAATATGTCACGATGTCGCCGGGCGACCGCGGTCTGATTGCAACTTAACAAAAGACCTTAACCAATAAATCCAAGTCAGTCTAGCCTGCTGACCAGTGAAGTAGAAAATAATCATTCTTCTAGGACAGTAAGTCTGAGCAGTACTCACTATCATATGGCATCGGATACACAGCGTATGGCGGAGGCGGCATTTCACAAGGCGCACACGGCTGCATCGGGGCGAGAGGGGGGGCACATAACAGCTGGTAGCAGAGTGGAGCTTGAAGAGGAGCAGCCTCTGTACCTAGGACTGGTAGCTGACTCATCTGGAAGTAGACGAACTATGCTTAAAGTCAACCTGTTGAAGTATTTAGCATTATTCACAGAGATCACGTCAAGGCTGTAATTACTTTTTCCCAACTCTTGCTCAAAAAGTCCATCATTTTAGCGTACCTGCGGGGCGAGCACGGCCTACTGTGACATGACTTGATGAGTCACACATTTTATCACAGTTTGAGCGATAAAACTGTTTTGTTATAAAATGCTAGTACAAATTGACATGACATAATTTATCATGTCTTGTCACAAACGTCTTGGCACGCCCGTGCTCGGCCCGCAGCAGCGCGGGGCTAAAATAACATATCATGCTCTAGGGGAAAAAGTTTTTTTTTTTAATATTTGTTTGTTACCAACGGCCAACAAAAAGGTAGGCTCTACAAAAACGAAAAATTCATTATTCGTAAGGTGAATCCGCAGCTGTAGCTGTATTAATGATTTTAATAGTTATAATTATGTAAATACATATCTGTTATAGTCGCGAATCATATTGTGATTAAGGTACAACCTGACACTGACCTGCAAATAGAAAAAAAACGTAAGAAAATTTGAATTTCGCGAGCTATAGCTGCGGATTCACCCGCCGTAGGTGAGTATAAATGTTCCTTGATTGCGGCTACAGAAGAAATAAAGAAAACCGTCCAAGTGCGAGTCGGACTCGCGCACGAAGGATTCCGTACCATTATCTGTAAAAATCGCAAAAACATCACGTTTGTTGCGTTTGGAGCCTTAAGCCTTAAATATTTGTTTTATTTTAATTTAATTATTTATTTTTAAAGTGGATACATAACTAAATATTCTGTGATTATTTCAAGCGTCTACCTGTTGCCGTTATCAATATCGAGCAAAAACGAGCAAAAAAATCACGTTTGTTGTATGGGAGCCCCCTGAAATATTTATTTTATTCTGTGTTTTAGTATTTGTTGTTATAGCGGCAATAGAAATACATCATCTGTGACAATTTCAACTGTCTAACTATCACGGTTCATGAGATACAGCCTGGTGACAGACAGACGGACAGACAGACAGACGGCGGAGCCTTAGTAATAGGGTTCCCGTTTTACCCTTTGGGTACGGAACCCTAAAAACCAGCCAAGTGCGTGTCAGACAACGCACAATGAAGGGTTCCGTAGTTGGGATGAATTAATCCCAAGAACAAACTTAACATTGTAGTTGAAAAACATGATCCTCCATACATTCCAACTGTAAATGTACTACGCACAATATTGAGTGATTTACCATGTTATTTTAAGATCACATACTTCTTATAGGTTTTCCTGTAATATTTATGTAAAGAACTATTTTCTATATTAAAAAAAAAAAAATTGGCTCAGTAGTTTCGGATATAAGGGATGGTCATTTTTCATCTATTTTCGTAAATAATTTCAAAAATATTTACTTTAAAAATATAAAAAATATATATATGAAATCTTTGAAACAAGCCCTTTCACTCGATATATATCGATCAGTCAGCAAAACTGGGTAATGGGTCATTTTAGCCCCTCGTATAACAATCTACCATTATGTACCTTTCAACAACTCTTAAGGAAAAATACAGAATTTCATAAAACAATTTGCTTTCTAATAATTTCTATTACTTTTTCTCTACTGACTTAACGACTTAATTTCCATGGTAACTGTATATTATTTATCTATTATATTATTTTTATATTTATGTATTTTATTCGGTTGGACAATGATCATACCAAGACTGCGGTGCAATATCCATGATTTACAAATAAAACCTACGTAATCAAATGTTATAATTATACAATTCTATCTCCAACTTTTCTTACATTTCCTGTTCTTTATATTCCTCTAATGATCACATCAACGTCATTTCATTCCCTTCTAATAACAAGTCATTTTTCCTTTTCTTATCAGACCATCTTCCCTAATTAATCCGAAAGTAACTGATTAATATTCACCTGTTTTCTGACAGCCTGCGCCACTCGCAGACGTCCCAAGGGAGAGAACATCACTCCACCGCTCTGCAAGAAACGAGAAACATTCATTATAAATATAATCTCTTAAGGTACGTTATTAATGGCTTTGTTACTCGCAGTGAGATGAGATATGTCGTGATACGACGTATCTCGTCTCGTATAATTATGTTGATATCTTTTGGCGGGGTGTAATGGTTTTTTTTTTAGTTTATTGCCATTACTAGTAAAAAAAAAAAATATATGTTTAGCCAATATTCGCCTTCTAAAGACCATAGGTCCATCGTTGTTTTAGTTTGAACTTGTTACATGGTATAACCGTATATCTGTATAAAGATCTGTTACAATTTTTTTTTTTTTGGTTTGGAAATTATAAAATAACTTGTCCCGCTCTGGGCGGAGGGGGACCTTTACTGACTGAAACCCACCCGTGTTCCTTCCGTTACCCATATGCCAGGGCCATGATATCTCTTTCGGACAAACTCGCAACCCTGGCAGGTATTGGTTCTGACGGATCCCGTTAGTTGGTGCTGACATCTCTTTGAGCGCGACTAGGGGCGCGAGGACGCGAACCTTGCCTCTCCCTCACGCGTTCCACCTTCTCCTTTGCGACCATTACTGCTTCGCAAAAGCGCAGCGGTCTCCCATGCACTCTCGCTCCGAACCATGGCCTGAACCAGGGCCGGATGCGAGAGATGGCCGCCGCCGATCGCCTCCGTGAGGACGCGGCGGTGCTCCGCCCAAGCCAGGCAGACCTCCACCGTATGCTCTACCGTGTCCTCCGGGCGATGCACACAGTGGTGACAGCAGGACGTTTCCTTCCGCTTTATCCTGAACGGGAACCTTCCGAAACAACCGTGTTCGGTGAGGACCTGCGACAGGCGGAGGGTGAAGACGCCGTGGCGCCTCTCTAGCCACTCCTTAAAGAGGAGACTTATCGCCACAATTGTGGCGTGCCCAGCGCTGGGTTGCAACAATCGCACTCTCCATGTCACCATGAGATCTCGCCGGAGCTCTGTCCGCTGTGCCGTGATTTCTCGCGGCAGCGGAGTTTCACCCCGACGTTTCGCCTCCTCTCGCCACTCCCAGATGTGCGCGAGGACTTTTGCCTCCAGATCCCATGGCGGTAGTCCGGCAAGGAGAAAATCTGTTACCTGCTTCCACACTATAATAACCACCAGCATTTTAACATTTTGTGTCACACAAAACAAATTAAATGTTCTATTTACATCACAAAATGACCTGGTAATCTGGCCCACACCCATTTTCAAAATAACAAGCTCTGCAAAACCCTGATTAGATGGATGTTCGTGACAAACTCCCTAAACGAATGACACAAACCCTTTTAAAATAGACGACCATGCATTTCCCGCTGAGCGACATCCATAAATAAATAGGGTTCGGCTAAAATTTGCCGAGAGTCCCAAAATGCGGACGATTTGCAAGTATAATTTGTTGCAAAAACATTGCCTACAAGACCTTCTGTAACGTGCCTTAATAGGCTTTGCCAAAGTGTGTAAACACGGAGTAAAAACTTCACTGATTAGCTGGAAAAGCGCAGTTATCTTGATCTGTGAAAGTAATGGTTTAAAGCTGAGTCATTGGCGCGTTAAAAAGGGCAGGAGTTCGAAGTTTCCAACACGGTTTTTGGTATGAGTTAAAGCTGTTTGTAGTTTAGCCACGAAAAATTAGTTTATTGGAACCAATTAGGCAGGGACCGAGCGATCGAGACCCGTAGGTTCCCAAGAGAGCCACAATCAATAGGTAAATAATTGTGAATCATTACTCGAGGCTTTCCAAACTTAAGTGGCATTGAGCACATTGCTTGCAGAACAGATGGCCAATGGGCCCGAAAGGTTCAGGAGAGGCGACCGCATACTGGAAGACATAACGTTGGAAGGCCTCCCACAAGTAGGACCGATGACCTTGTGAAGGTAGCAGGAATCCGGTAACGCGGGAAGCACAGAACCGGTCAAAGCGGCGATACTTGGCGGAGGCCTATGTCCATGTTTCGGCTGAAATAAATGATAAATGATTTTATTTCTGTAAGTAGGTTTGCACAAACACTTTTACACGTCAATCATATTTCAAAAACTAGATGTGTTCGGGTTTTCTATCTGACTACTCTGAGACTAAGACCGAAACAAACTCACAGTCTCTTTTAAAGTCCAGACATAATCTGGGTCAAATCATGTGAAGACCAGACTTGTGTCTAAAATGGTCTTTTAAATGAAGAACCACACAGGTTGAGTGGGCCAGTCCAGTCAGTGCACGCATTTGTCAGTAATCGTGTATCTTCTTTTTTTTTTTTTTGGGTGGGAAATTATCAAATAACTTCTCCCGCTCTGGGCGGAGCGGGAGGGCGTGTCAGACTTTTACTGACTAAAACCCACCCGTGTTCCTTTCGTTGCCTGTGTGCCAGGGCCACGATATCCCTTTCGGACAAACTCGCAACCCCGGCAGGCATTGGTCCTAACGGACCCCGTCAGTTTGTGCTGACATCTCTTTGAGACGCGCGTGGAACACAACGCGCTGTCGACCCGGGCCTGGTCCTTATCGGACGGCGAGCTACCCATCGCTCACCATCCGCAGGCCCGCGCCTACGGTGGCCGGAAATCGGCTTGCGACTCCCGACGCCCGGGGCGTCTCCTGCGGCGACTAAGGGCGCGAGGGCGCGAACCTTGTCTCACCCTCACGCATTCCGCCTCCTCCTTCGCTAGCATAACTGCTTCGCAGAAGGAGGTGACGGCCTCCCATGCACTCTCACTCCGAACCATGGCCTGAACCAGGCCCGGACGCGAGAGATCGCCGCCGCCGATCGCCTCCGTGAGGACACGGCGGTGCTCCGCCCAAGCTGGGCAGACCTCCACCGTATGCTCCACCGTGTCCTCCGGGCGATCCACACAGTGGTGACACCCGGGCGTTTCCTCCCGCTTTATCCTGAACAGGAACCTCCCGAAACAACCGTGTCCGGTGAGGACCTGCATCAGGCGGAAGGTGAGGACGCCGTGGCGCCTCTCTAGCCACTCCTCAAAGAGGGGACTTATCGCCACAATTGTGGCGTGCCCAGCACATTACGGGGCTGAAACAGTATACTGTTACTACGATGTCGAATCGTGTAGCTGAACTCAGAACTTAAGGAGCTCAATGACTCGGCAAACAAAACCAAAGACAGGACATTTGGTAGCCCGCATAAAGTACTGATACTGCCAGATTATCATTAAAACCTAAGAAAAAGTTTTTTTATTTTTTTAATATGTGACCCGCATATAGTCCTCACATTCACAATAATGTCTCGTAAATCAATAAAAATATTAATTATAAAACGCCAAATATAATATAAATAGTTTTTTGCTTGTACATACATTGGAGTAGCTTAATTAATCCCCAAGCCTTTTTGTCATTTTCTACTAACTTTCTAACTAATCTATAACTTTAAAGAAACGGTTTTGACAGAGTTTCTGTTTAATAAATGATTTAAATTTATTAAGGCTCAGTTCGTTAACATGGCTTGGGAGTTTGTTGTAAAAACGTATACTTTGGCACAATGAATTACTAGTTTTTTGGAGCTTAATCTTGGGCGCAATAAGTAAATCTTTGTTTCTAGTATTTATGCTATGAATGTCGCTGTGCTTAGAATATAGATTAACATTCTGTTTTAGATAAATCAGGTTCTCTTATATACATATTGAGATGCGACTGTCAATAAGTTTATTTCCTGCTTCAGCGAACCTAAAACTTGGGTTATAAATTGCTCGAATGGCTCGTTTCTGCCATACAAATATAGCCTGAATGTCGGCTGCATGTCCCCATAGCAAAATGCCGTACGACATTATACTATGGAAATTACTAATATATACTTGCGCTGTTTCTACATTAGTCAAATGACGGATTTTATAGACCGGGTAGGCTGCAGAGCTTAGCCGCTTCGACAACTTGGTTATGATGGGTCCCACTGTAGCTTCGAGTCCAAAGTAATACCTAAGAATACAGTGGTTTTCACAAGATCCAAATCCGCCCCATTTACTAGTACATTGCTTTTTACCTGCTTAACGTAACGTTAAGTGTCAGTAACTGTCTGCTGTCGTTTAACCTTAAATAAAAGTAATGTGTCATCTGAAAAAAATAACTGTTATATTTCATGAGTGTTCTTTCTAAGGCAAGGAAGGTCATTAATATATACAAGAAATAAAAAAGGGCCAGGAATTGAGCCCTGTGGAATTCTCACAGTGACCATAAAACCCGAGGATCACTTGCCGGTAACGTCCACTATTTGGATCCGTTGATCCAAATAATAAATAAGAAGATTCAAGGCAGTGTTTCTAACACGATAGTGAAGCAATTTCCTGACCAATGTATCATGAGAAACACAATCATGAGCCTTAGACAAATCACAAAAAATACCTAGGGCATTATGTGACTTCTTCCAGGCCTCAAAAATATTTGCAAGAAGCTCAACACCAGATTCGGTAGTAGAGCGACCCCCTGTGAACCCGAATTGTTGATGTTTGTATAATAATTCATTAATGTTTATTAAAATGCCTTTGCAATTGATCTAACATGAATTTTTCAAATATTTTACTCTATGTGGTGCACAGAAATTGGTCTAAAGTTCGTGAGGTCTGATGTGCTGCCCGATTTAAAGAACGGTATTGTTTTACTACTATTCATTAAGTCAGGAATTACACCACACAATCAATACATTTATTAAAAATAATCTGTTGATTATGTATTTTGCAACCTCTACGGAATTTCCCCATAAATCTGCTGTTTAAAAAAAAAAACATGAATGATGACTCGAGGCTTGATAGGTTAATCTAGTTACAAAAAAAAAGCAATCTCTAGGCGTGTTACTGTAGTCATATCTGCCTAGCCTTTTCCCTACTATGTAGGGGTCGGCATCCAGTCTAACCGGATGCAGGTGAACCAGTATTTAACATAGAGCGACTGCCTATCTGATATCTGTACGATTATTGGAGAAACCCCAGTAACTGGGTTGTGGAGGTCAGATTATGAAAGTCTTAGTCAGTCTTTTGAGCTTCTGACTAACCCCAACGAATGTCAAAGATCTATAAAGATCTACTGAATGACAGCCAGGACCATCGGCTTAGCTTAGCCTTTCGAGACACGGAGGGGTCGCGATATGTCATGTGCGCTTTTATAATTTCGAACTAATAATTTTCTACTACCAATAATTTTGATGGACGTGGGACGTCCACGATAATATAGTTACGTTATAAATGATAAAAGCGAACAATCGATGATCACCCATCTACGGATCAACCTTGGCAAGAGCAGCTTTACTGTCGATCGTCTCGTGCTGCTATTATTCCTTAGCCACGAGCCCCTTCGTATTATTTTCAGTCACAACACCAAAAATCACCAATAAATTATCATTATTTTCCACCCTCATACAATAAAACAATTTCTCCGCCCAATATCGCCCCATCACTCCTGAATTCCGTGGACCCCTGACGATAACCTTTCCCCATTTCACCCCGAAATGGAACGAAAAAATATCAACAGTATATTTGTTGTCTCGGTTTGATATTCTACCTGTTCGACCTTGGCTTGGTTGTATAATGGACCTCGTTACTGGTTTATCACTACTGACAGCAATTCCTAGTTACTTGAAACTTCACTAAGGTTGAAATTATCTAACTGTCAAATAGACATGAAAACGTATCACGACGACGTACGACGTGAACGTTACGTAAATTCAAACGATTTTTTAATCGAAAATATAACTTTCCTGTAGATTTGAATGAGTATCACCCAAAGATATGAATCACACTAATATTATAAAAGCGAAAGTTTGTGAGTGTGTGTGTGTGTATGTTTGTTACTTCTTCACGCTCAAACGGCTGAAAAAAAATAATTATTTGTTAGGATATGGTATGTTTATTTGTTAGGATATATTAGGTACCTATGTACGAAACGAGTTCTTCAATTTTAAAATCGTTCCAAGGTCTAGCTAGGCTAGGCTAGGTCCATTTGTCGCTTTATGATATAACAGCTTTTGACCGCGGCTTCACACGCGTGGATGTCGGAATATATCCCCCGGGAACGTACTACAGGGATTAAAAGTACCCTATATGTTATTCCAGGCTATAAACTGTCTGAAATTTCATCCAAATACGTTCAGCCGTTTTTGCGCCTATCCGGAACATATCCAGCCGAACGTTCAAAAAAATGTTCGTTACTATTTTAACTATAAATGTATAGATAATTATATTATATTGATTTATTACACAACAATTTTGGTCCACAAGTGCTACTTACACCTAAAGTAGCACTTAATACTATGTTATAATTGTTATAATATGTAAATGGCATTCACTTTTAAGGTGATAAAGCAAATACGAGGCCGACTATTCAAAGGGGTGAAACCGGTGAAAGTGCTTTCCACTGTCAATGATTTGCCATTTTGGATTATGAATGGCACTGACCGGAAGTATACGAATGGTATTCGACCTAAATAGTACCTTTTAAGGGTAATATACTTCTGTATAGGGTACGATGTACTTAAGTGTAATAAAGGGTAATAAAGAGGTGTGTGGGTCGAGGAAATGGTTTCCGTATTGGCGTTATGAATTTTGATTTGAATTGTATTCAAGGTTATTTAAATATCAATGGAAATATGCGTTTGGGGAATGTTGTATCGAAAATTGTTTTGATGAAAACATGTGAACAATTTCATATTGAAAAGCAATGCAGTAGAAAATATTTGAAAGGTTTTTTAAAATGCAGCATTGCAATTGTTCCGTGTGGTGCCGGACGTAAAGAATAGAGCCATCATAATTCTTCCCGTGGGTTTCGTAAAAGGCGACTAAGGGACTTATTAGAGAATAGGCAGCAGCGTTTTCTATGCATTTTAGCACCATACTGCGATCGCCAACCCGCTTGCCGTGCGTGGCGATTATGGCAACCTTTTGGAGAGGCCTGTGTCCAGCAGTGGACGTATTTCGACTGAAATGATGATGATGATGATTGCAATTGAGAAATATTTATATATTTTCATTGAAGCCACTATACAGCTTAACGTAATACAGGCGGTTTATAATACAGTATCAATAAATGTAATAAAGAATGGCATGTATTTAAACGAACCTCAAATATTTCCCATTTTGCTTTCCTAAAAATATTATTGAACACTCTAATATAATGATTGCTAAATAGCTAAAATAATATATAACTGCAACCAACTTGGATGTAGCGGTCGCCGGCCGCGTTGGTCACAATTATAACCAGATCTAACCCCTTTAGTCGGTGTGCCCGAGCTTAGTTACTGCGACCAACTGTGAGAAAGGCCAGAAAGTTAAAAAGAGACAATTAAAAAAATTCACACAAATCACACGCATAAACTTCCAAATGTTTAACTTCTCATGGACTACACACACCACACATCCTGTATCAATTCATACACTCACACTTCATTCCACACAATGAGAGGACACTCATTCAAACTCTACATAATATTATAATAAAATAACGCTACTGTTCAATTATTTTGTAAAAATTAATGTTAATGGATATTAAAAATGTATAATTGTCCGAGGGGATTGGCGCTGATAGCCGAATTACAGGTTTTACCTAGTTCGGCTACAGATGCTTAACTCATTTGTACTCAAAACTAGCCTAGGTTTAATTTGTAAAACAATCTAGAATTAATAATAATTTACTTTATTAATTCATTATTTAAAAAGTTTCCATCATTAGAAGGTCAATACGTTTTTAGAAGATCAGTTAAATATGTCCCATACAGAATTAGTCCGTAAAAAATGATGCGATTTCATCTCTAATCGATGGGGACGTCTGTTCAAGTGTCTACATCGACCCCGAACAACAAAAGCTTTGGACAATTCACTTAATTAATTATTGCGTAGATTGAGCGTAAAATTGGGACGTCTTCAACATCTGTACTATTTCATACCTCCTCTTTGAAGACATAATTATTTAATCAGACTTAAACGTAATTAAAAAACAAAAAGGTGAATCTTATAGAAGAAAATTCTAGTAATGACTATTTTACAGTTTTAATTAAGGCCCTTCACCCACGGCGAGTTTTTGTAGCGATGATGTCGCGCGTCCGCATCGATACAGTCACGAAACGGTCGCTAGCTGTGTGCCCTAGCCCGGGCTCATATTCAGTCGCGATGCAAACGCGATTCAGTAACGGCGCAAAAATACCTGCGATCGCTACAGTTGCAAGATCCTCGAGGACTCCGTTGAGGCAACATTAGTCACTCGGTCACACACACTCATTGCTCGGTTCTCCATTCACGCGCCACCCTCCCTCTTTTCTCTCCCCGATGTCGTCTGACACGGTCACGCGTTTGCATCGATACAGTCACGATGCTGTAACGCGTTAGTAGCGCGTTGGCATCGCTTCTGTAGCGCGTTAGTAGCGCGTTGGCATCGCTTCTGTAGCGCGTTGCAAATGCGACTAACACGCGTTAGTAGCGACGCTGTTGCGCGTTTACGAAACGCGCAACAGCACTTTTTGTAGCGATGCTGTCACGCGTCCGCATCGATACAGTCACGAAGTGGTCGCTAGCTGTGTGCCCTAGCCCGGGCCCATATTCAGTCGCGATGCAAACGCGATACTGTCGCGCTTCTATCGCGATGCAAACGCGATTCAGTAACGGCGCAAAAATACCTGCGATCGCTACAGTTGCAAGATGGACTCCGTTGAGGCAACATTAGTCACTCGGTCACACACACTCATTGCTCGGTTCTCCACTCACGCGCCACCCTCCCTCCTTTCTCTCCCCGATGTCGTCCGCCACGGTCGCGCGTTTGCATCGATACAGTCGCGATGCTGTAGCGCGTTAGTAGCGCGTTGGCATCGTCGAATATGACATTCTATAACAACTTCTGAATTTGAAATAATAGTTTTTTTGTATTTTAAACGTTGTTACATGATGTCCACTAATCTCTCTTTATTAAATGGGTGCATCCAATATTGACGCTGCTTTCGTTGCCTACGCTTCGGCTGCTTACGTAAAAGCAGCACCAAAGACAATGTGACTAATGTTGCCTCAACGGAGTCCATCTTGCAACTGTAGCGATCGCAGGTATTTTTGTGCCGTTACTGAATCGCTTTTGCATCGAGACAGAAGCGCGATAGTATCGCGTTTGCATCGCGACTGAATCTGGGCCCGTGGGCTAGGGCACACAGCTAGCGACCGCTTCGCGACTGTATCGATGCGGACGCGCGACAGCATCGCTATAAAAAGTCGCCGTGGGCGAGGGGCCTTAGATTAACCATTTTGAAAGTATTTAGATAATTTAAAAACTAAACAGGCTTAAAATATTAATAATAATATGTACAAGTAAGTATATAACAAAGGGGGGGAAAAATCATAGGGCATGAAAAAATTCTTCCGCATCGCTGTCAACAGGAAAAGTGCCCAAAAGGCTGGCAGCATTGCCACGTTGTATGGCAATGCTGATTCTTTGGCCTAAAAATAGGCCAGCCTTCTGGTCACGTGAGGAGTCGACCAACCGCTTGGCGATGTCTCGAAAAACTAAGTGGGCACCCGGACCCCATGGCCCTAGTGTTTCAACCCCAAACGGCTTGAACATATAAGTCCCAGTAAGATTAAAGTATTTGCGCCGTTTGAGGTTTTCCGCAGCTGCTGCAGCCGCCCCAGCACAGCTCACCGTGCTAGGAAGATGGGATGGCACAAGGGTAATGACTATTGTTATTCTATACCTAGCCTTTTCCCTAGGGTCCCTAGGGTCAGCTTCCAGTCTAACCGAATGCAACTAAATACCAGTATTTTACATGGAGCGACTGCTTATCTGACCTCCATAGCTCAGTTACTGGGTAGTTAATACGATACCATTTGGTAAGACTGGTTGTCAGACTTTTGGGCTTCTGACTATCCGTAACGACTGTCAAAGATCTAGGAACGACCGCCGGGACCAACAGCTTAACGTGCTTTCACGAAGCGCGGAGCAGTCTCGATATGTAATGGATGGTCTCCCATCCACGACAACTTTCGATCGACACGTGTAGCTGTTATTATTTAGAAACGATTTCCTCCTAACAAATTCTGAAATAATCTCTCAGGAATAGACATTACGTCAATTCCCGAGAGATTATATCAGATTTTGTTAGTATGTCAATAACTTATTCAGAGAAATATCAAGGACACAAATAACGCTGAGAGTCGTATCGATTTTCATTAAGATATTTCTTCTCAATACGAGTATTTGACCTCATTTCGAAGATAACATTGAAAGATTGTAACGGATCTTTTGCGGAACACGCAAAGGATCCGTTACAATCTTAAGAACCGTCTGAGTTATTAAGTACGAAAATATTAACGTTTGCGTCGCTTTGATTTTCATTTGTTTCTGCTTTCTCTTTAGGTTTTATGTGAATACTATCTTGACAGTATTTCATTATCATTCTCATGCTTCTGCATTCTTATTTGGGGTCATCACAATAAGTCTTTTTCTACCACATTCCACATCTCGGTAGTCACTACCTTTCTAGCCATATCATCTTGCACACATTCCATCTATCGTTTCTTTACATATATCTTTAGGAAAAACTATATTATTTGAATTATTTGTGTTACTATCCCACACTGGGCCCACCTGGTGGATTACGTCCCACACCCTGTCACAGAGAGGAAGCCTGTGTCCCAACAGTGGGAACGTTATAGGCTGATTATGCTCATTGATCATCTTGATCAAATACATCAACCTGTTTCACACAACATACATAACATCACGCTTTGTTTCACCAAAGGGTTGGACAAAGGTGTACACCCATACATTTCGCCAGTTATGTTTTATTCTCATGTAATACGGGGTGAGCCTATTGCCATCAACCGGGCACAAATCCAGACTCCGGGCTGCTACTGAAAATTTCCTGATGGAAATACCCAATAACACTGCCCAACCTGGGAATCGAACCCAGTACCTCATGTTCAGCAGTAGCACTTGCAACCACTAGACCAACGAGGCAGTCTTAGATTTGTAAGTTAGTCTGTAATTCCAATACTCCTTATACTTTATTTATTTTCCATAAAATAATAATATGTAGGTAGCATGGTAATTGGTCTTGCATTAAGATCGAGGCTTGTATCGGAGATTATAAACGTTTTTTATCAAATTGTTGTCTGACTTGTATAACCCATTATTCTGACTCAAGAAATACAATAAACATACTATTTTTTTTAACTGACCCAGCGAGTCCTCAACTCCTAAAAAGAAATCCCATGACTTTTTCTCTCGCAAAAAACATTCATCACTTGGTCCTAAAAACTTGGACAATATCATATTCATACAAGATATCGAATGAGGCATCAATAGTCAAGTGTACACTCGAACAAATTCGGCAGCTGACCATTTTTCACCCTTAAGCCTTTAGTTATAAGGTTGAAAGAGGTCAAACGTTACCATGGCGGCAGTACTTCAGATTCTACATTGTGTGACGTGTAATATACCCTCAAAGTCTTACAAAAAACTTTCCCAACAATGTCTTCGCTGCAATATTCTCTCGGACTTTTACAAGGAGCTGATTCAGTGATTTCGTTATAAAAAAATCGGTCAAGCGGAAAGAATTTCTTTCAAGAGGGTTCAGGGAGTTTTTAGCTGGTGGTCTTTTGTCTTAAAGGACTTTAAAAAAATATTTTTTAGTGCTATAAAATTGAATGAGTACATAAGTTTTTTAGTAATTTTTACTGCTTTTTATTTAACAGCTGTTTTACTTTTGGTATTTCCCAGGAATATTTCATCGTCGTGAGCAGACAAACATACTCAACGAATGTAAAGACATTTTTTCTACACATTGCCTGGAGAAGTAGCTGCCTAATGGATTAGTGTGTTCCTTTCTGGTGAATCTCTTTATCAAATAAATAATAACAGAACTAAAGTCATGGTCTCTACCTATGTTACTTTTTCCTTCTGATTTATTCCTTTACTCGTGCCATTCTAAAGGCATCAACCCTATACATTTTCACAAACACTTTCTCAATTATTTTTACCCCAAATTTTTTAATAAGCGGAACCCTAAAAAGCTTTCTCATGGAAAGGTCATCGTTTCTTATTATTACATGGATATTTAAGGAAACCTTTTGAGGATGTTTTTCGCAGAATTTTAAGGAAAGGATTTTAATACTTATAAAGATTATAATACTCGTACTTTGTTGTTGAGATTGTGGCTGTCGTTAAAATATGAAACAATTTTATTCGGAGTTTTAGTAGTATTATTTTGATTGTAATTTATGCTGGTGTGTCAAAGGTCAAGTGTAGGCAGATAGATCAGTAACATTAAAATATTAAGCACTTTCTAGTATTCTTGTTAATTCGTGATTTTATCGAACTTATGTACCTACCTACCTGAGTTTTCAAAAGAAAAATAATTGGAGAGTGAGCAAAGTCCTTTTTTTTTTGCTTGAGGACCTTGGAGATCACTAATATCTCTCTACTAAGCGTGATGATTTTGGAAATATATCTAATCGTTTTGCGTTCATTCCGAGGGGGGCAATCAATCAACTCACCCTATAGCAGTCCACTGCTCGACATAGGCCTCTCCCAGGCTGCGCCACAACACCCTGTCCTTCCGCCTTCCGCATCCAGTCTGTCCCAGCCACCTTTTTAAGGTCGTCGGTCCATCTAGCTGGAGGGCGTCCCATACTACGCTTCAGGTCTCCACTTCAGGACTCGTCTGCTCCACCGGCCATCGGTCCTTTGACAAACATTGCCAGCCCAATGTCACTTCAGCTTGCTTACTCTGCATTGCAGGCTACGTTGGCAACTCCGGTTCTCTTCCAGATAACTTCAATTCTGATCTTATCCTTCAAAGAATCTCTGAGTATAGCCCGCTCCATAGCACGCAGAGTGACCTTGAATTTGTGGACCAGCCCGACTGTCAGTGTCCACGTTTCGGCACTGTATATCATAACGGGCAGGACGCACTGGTTGAAGACTCTTCAGAAGGTCTTCAAACACTGCGATCCTTCTATCGGCTTCTTTCTCAAAGTTGTGCTTACCAAGCTGGAAAACTTGCCCTAGGTAGACGTACTCCTTCTTCACAACGCTGAGAAGCGACCCTTCGATGTGGATTGGACTCGCCAAGACGTGCGACTTGTACATGACTTTCGTCTTGTCCAAATTCATGCCGAGGCCAACCCGCCGGCTTAGAGGCTCCATTTAGGCTGTGCAGAATCTGGTCTAACTGTTCCAGCGTCTCTGCCATTATGACGATGTCAACGGTAAAACGAAGGTGTGAGATGTACTCACCGTTTACGTTAATACCCTGTCCAATCCAGTGCAGCGTCTTAAAGACGTCTTCCAACGCATTTGTGAACAGTTTCGGGGATATCACATTCTCCTGTCTCACCCCCCTGAGTAGTTGAATGGGGCTGGTTTCCTTATCCTGGATCTGAACAGTCATCGTTGCAGCTTTATACAAACACCTCAACACTTCGAAATAGCGACAGTCAATTCGACATCGTCTACGGTACCGAAGCCTTTTCGAAAACTAGCTTGTTCTGGTGGCTGGAACTCGTCAAGTCTCCTGGCGAGACGGTTCTTGACGACCCTCGAGAACAGCTTGTATACGTGGCTCAGAAGTGAGATGGGTCTATAGTTCTTCTGCAAGGTTTTGTCGCCTTTTTTGAAGAACAGAACTACCGCACCTCTGCTCCACGATTCAGGCGTTGTACCCTCTTGGATGACGGAGTTGAAGACACCCAATTACTCTTACCTCTCGTATTTCCCCATATAGTTAGGACACCTTACTTTTCCGCTGCGACGGGAAAAGTCTGCGGGACACGTCGCATAGTGCATTGACCACTTCGTCGGCTTTCTGGTCGACAGTGCCTGTGGTTTCCAGTAGGGCGAATCGATTTTGAAGTTCCAGTTGGAACTTTTCGGATCCACGAGTGGTTTGGAGATGCGTAGGTCAAAGCGTAGGCCTCATCATTCGGATTCTCTCAGCTCGGAAATTGATATTTAGAGTGCCTCGGACAAGCTTGTGATCGCTTCCGGTATTAAACCTGCTGATCACGGAGACATCTCTAAATATGTACCTCTTATCCATCATAATGAAGTCTATCTCGTTTCTTGTCACGTTATCGGGGCTCTGCCACTTCCTTTGGGGTTTCTTATCGAAGAACGAATTCATCAAAAAGAGTCCCTACGACTCTAAAAGTTGACCAACATTTGCCCCATGTGATTCCTGCGCCCCAAATCAAACTGTCCGACTTTCGATTCGCCGCGTTCTTGTACTCCCACTTTAGGATTGAAGTCTCCCATAACAACGTTGTAGTGGGCCTTTGTCGTACCGTGCATTGCCTTGGCAGTGACGTTGTACATGGCCTCGGCTGTCTCGTCAGAGCATGTCGAGGTCGGCGCAGATACCTGTATCACTTTCAGGTAGTACCTGTCAGTGAGTCTTAGTACAAGGTACGCTACCCGTGTCGACACACTACTGATTTCCACAACGCTGCTAGTGAGCTCCTTGTTCACAAGAAAGCCGATACCGCCTTGGGAGAGCTGATACCTTCGCGGAAGTAGAATAGGTGGCCTGACTTCAGAGTTATCGTGTCCTCCGCCTGTCTTCGGACTTCAGATAACCCCAGTATATGCCAGTTAATGGGCCCTAACTCTACCTCAAGTTAGGTGAGGTGATGGTCCAGCCTCATCGAACGTCCATTGTATGTAGCCAGATATACGTCGTTGTTGGTAGCCTGCCGTAGCCCGGGGATTCTTCGCACCCCCCGTCCCGCCGTTACCGAGTCCGCTACCTTGACCAGGAATAGCGGGATCACCGGGAAACGGGGGCCGTTGTTTTGGCACTTTATTGACGGGGGCAATTAACATCGTTAATTTCGAGTAGGTAGAGGGGTAAAAAGCCTTTTGATTTAAATGGATTACTAGTTTTTTTTTAGCACAATTTCTTGTCAGTGCCTGTCGCGCTCGCGATATCGCACAAGTCTGGACAAGCCTTAAGAGAGCTGTATAATTAAAAGACAATTAGGCTGCTTTTGGTTTATCCCTTTTATCAAATTTATTACAAAACGTGCTTCATTATCTTAAGGCATTCACAACTCAAGAAAGCCAAGAAACTTAAACCCCTATCAGAATACCAGCGCTGCGCTATTTATTTTTTAAATATCGCAGCACTAAGCTGAGATAGGAGCTTTTCTGGCATCGCAAGTCTTGTTTTGTTTTTGATATTGTTAGTCTAAAAGCTATTTTTGTATTTCTTGTGCGTGTCCCAAATAAAATATATTTCTTTCTTTACTTTCTTTTTTTTCTAAATCTAACGTATTAATTTATAAGTTTTTACAACTTTTTCTGGGAGTTATTTTATACTAGCTTCTGCCCGCGACTTCATTCACGTAGAAGTCGTAAGATACAGAATATACTAAAATAACAGCCACATTTTTTTTTAACCGCATCAGCCACCGCATCGCATCGCGTCGCCCGCCCGCGCTTTCACTTCGAACTCAAATTCAAACTCAAAGCATTTATTTCAATTAAACCATTTAAAAGCACTTTTGAATTGTCAAGGAGTCGGGCAGTTAGAAATATGAAGCTAGTTGCCCATTCCAAAGAGTAGTAGGTTCCTATGTAGAAGAACGGGCAAGAAACTCCACGGACACTCTTTTTTTCGTTTTAGCTTAACGTTATTCCTGACTTTTCTTCTTAACGTCACCCATAAACTTGTGAAAAAGAATGAAAAATGCAAAAAGAATTTTTCAAATCCGACCGGGCAGTTTCAGAGATTAGGGCGTTCAAACTAAAAAACAAACTTTTCAACTTAATTATATTAGTTATTTCACCTTTCTTTCTTAGTAAATAAAACCAGTTCTGAAGATATTGTGGAAGAAACATAACAGTTTACGTTGATGTTGCAAAAGAGATACCTTTGCAAATGTTAGAATCAATAACTTGTAGGCCCGAGCTATACGAGAATAGCTCGTGCCCGTTGTTAAAAGATTAGCCGGTTATCAACTTTGGTAGCTGAAGTATTGAAACTCGTGGAGGATTGCATCATAGAAGAAAGAATTGATAGTTTTTAGGGTTCCGTACCAAAAGGGTATAACGGGAACCCTGTTACTAAGGTTCCGCCGACTGTCTGAAAATATTCTCTCAAATATTTAATTTTTTTTTCCCATACAACAAACCTGATTTTTTTGCCATTTTTATAGATAATGGTACGGAACCCTTCGTGCGCGAGTTTGACTCGCACTTGGCCGGTTTTTTACTAAAACGAGTACATGACAGTGATTAGAAGAAGTCTTCTTCTACCAGTGTGTGTTGAGAAGCAGAAGTGTCAAGAATAGTACAGTGCGTGCGTGTGTGCATGTTTTTATAGTTCCGTATGAAAAACGGAACCCCTACCACTCGTGTGTTTGTTGTTGCAGTCAATTTGCTCCGAAACTACTGGACCAATTAAGTTGGTATACATGAATTTCTGTGACCCAAAAAGTTGACTCAAACTCAAGTCCGTCTCTGTGCATTTGTGTGCATAAAGTATTAATTAAATAAAAAAACACGGCCGTCTAACCTAAATAAATGAAATATGGAGGCCACTTTTGGGTGGCAAATTAGCTATACCGTGTGAGGTGTGACATATCACATGAAAGGGCTCAAGGGGAGGGCGTCATTTTTTTTTTTAAAGTTATTTATGAAAATAAGACTATTCCCCCCTTATCTGCGGTTTATATGTAATAACATTTTATATACAGAGTACAGTACCTACACCGACGTAAATATAAATATTATTATCAAGTTATACAAAAAGTTTGGATATGTAAAGCGTCGTCTCTGCCACGAGATAGTCAGATAGGAAATATCGATTTCGTCTACTACTCGTAGCTTTTTTTAACATGACGTGAATAGTGATTTCAATATCCTATTTACCGAATACATTTGATTCTCAAAGGCATTGAAGTTGAAAGAAAAAATGGGATGCATTGCTTTCGAGCGGTCAAGTTGAGCGGGGGTTGAACATTGTGAATTCACTCAAAGTTCGATGTGTTATAAAGTCATAACCCCCGTTACTGCAGTTGCTTGTTGTATGAAGTTGTTAGGTAGGTCCTATAGCTAAACATAGTACTCTTCTGACATACTTTGATTAATTTTGAATCCCTCTACGAAGCGTAAATAGATTATGGTGGTGAGAAGGCTTATGTTCAGCACTGCACATTAATATAAAGTCAACGAAATTAATTTTTAAGCAAACTGACTACCTGCCAATTTAAATAGTCCGTTTATTCAATTAAATGGCTATTTTAACACGGCAAATTGACGTAGGCTGTCATTCATTTAATATATTCATAAAACAATTTACATTGTGTTGACTATATAGGTACACATGCAATTTACATACAAATACAAAAATCTATGAATTATTACTTAACATTTCAAGTGTAATTCAAATATAGTGCTAAACAGTATTAAATATAATGTCAAACAGTTCTATAGTAGATTGTTGCACCGAGCGCAAAGTGAGTTATTAATGGTCGAGTGCTATGTTGGTGCCCGAGCGCAGGCGAGGGCATCAAATTAGCACGAGCACAATCTACTTTTCTTTCAAACTTAATAAATAAACCTACAACGATAAAATATACCTACTCAAAATAAAAACTCAAGTTAGTGAAATCAAAGTTTTTCACCAAGTCGGTTTTATTCAGCCGATTTTTATTTTCTGCCAGTATTTTTTTGATCTAATGCATACATTTTATATTAAACCTCTGTGGTAAATTTATATCTAAATAAAAAATAAAAACAGCGCAGAAAATAATGTGGTATGAAATCTCATTGTTGCACTGTAAACTGTAGTGATATTTGCCAATATTTTAAGCATTTTTGAACTTTAATTATTAACAAAGATCTGCTACGGCATCAACTATGATAATTTATTAAATTTCAGTACAGTCGCACCGTGAATAATTTTTAAATTGGCTTCAAATGATTTAATCTTAGATTTTTCATAAACACTAAAAATTTAACTAACTCAAAAACTATTGAACTTCGGTAGAACATTTGGTGGCTTCATTTTAACCCTACTATGACGCCCTGCAAGGAATACGTCGAGTTACCAGTAACCCTGTATAATGTCTTACAGTTTTAAATATGAAGTCAAACAGGTTTAAAATATAATGTCAAATTTCAGTAAGTATGTGTATGTGTAATGTAAATTTTCTTAATAATTATTTTCCCTATTTATATATATTTTCTCAATTTTTATATGAAAATCGGATCGTTATTGGTCCAATCAACGACGTAAGTTATGTATGGATCGTAGCAGGTGGCGTTCTGTAGTTTCTGCCTACCCCTTAGGAAGAAGGCGTGAGTTTATGTGGCCAAAGACTGTTCTATCAACTGGTTTCGTCCTATCAATTGTAGAAGCAAAAACTTACGAGTAACATTCCTCTAAACAACAGCAATCCGTAAGTGAAGTGGTCTATGTTACCAACGACCTTGTTCACACAGGATTGAAAATAATGTTATATGATACCTACTGAATTATGTACAGCGCGAGAGTGCGGGCTTGTGGTTTTACCGAACGCCACGGGGGATAGGCAAAACATTTCTATTTGACAGCCATATTATCGGGAGTGAGTTAGATAGAGGTATCTGTGGCTTATTGACAAATTTGTATAAGAGTAAGGGAGACAGTGGAACAGGATTTTCAAACGTAAGTATTTCATGTATTATACCTAATAATATTATTGTCGTTGAAACTGATCAGAAATATAATATTATATTATGGTATTAATTATTAATAGTTTGTTTACGAAATTAACAAGACATGTCTTCAGCCTCAGCTTTATATCCAATGGATATTGTTATGAGCGGTGAATATAGCAAAAGTCAGAGTTTTTTTAGTCATTGAGAGGCTTATTTTCAGTCAGCCTCATAAATATTTTTACGTTGACAAGAATTTATTTAAGGCTCCCGCAGACAGGCGTAACGCGGCGATGCGACGTGATTCTGGTAGAGCAATTATTTCCATGAAGTTTTCATAAAAATTGTTTTACTAGATTCGCGTCGCGCCTGTCTGTTGGAGCCTTTACACATTGGGTTCTTAATTGTAGCTACATAAGGAATACAAATTTGTAAACAATCAAGTTAATTCTTATCGTTGTATGTCGACATAATACGAGTAGTAGATCTTTTTAGTTTATCTGGTGTAAGTACCTACCTCGTGTGCCTTTTAGTATGTGCTAAATAAATGTATTTTCTTTCTTTCTTTCTTTTCTTTCTTTTTGAGGCTTACTGTACAGTATTAGACCTTTACCATCTAAATAGGTATAAAAATGGCTTTTATCCCAATTAGCCATTTCCCAATTTAAAGTTGACAATAGTAGGTACACTTAACTTTCATTACAAACCCACGCAAAAAACCCTTTCAAATAAAAATGTGTAAAATATAAACTTCGGACAGATTTATGTTCTGTGTTGAAAGAGAAAATAAAAGAACATAACAATAGATACCTAAATGAAAGTTAGAGGTACTCGTACTGTCGTTTTTATTTTAATAACAGGCTTGATACAGGGCTGGTAGTGAGATGAAACTGAATCTAGATTATATATTTTTTTCAATAAACTTTTCTGAAGTACTATTTTACACTCTGTAATAAATTCCTCTTTCATCTATCTCTCTCTTTCTCTCCCCAAATAACTATTGAACCGGACAAAAAAAAAACCTGAACTTCTCTTTAATATTTTAGATTCTGTAATAAACTTTCTTCGCTCTCTCTCTCCTGCGGTCTCTTTTTCTTTCGTGTCGGTACGAGATACATGAACCTAGCTCATGTCCGTGGTGAAGAGGTCAGCTATGAGAGTAATTTTTCTATCTTTTCTCTCTTTGCTCTTTTTCTCCTGTGTCGGCACAATACATATACCTACAAGAAACTTCATACTTTTGTAAAAAGATTAAAAAGTCAGCAGTGTGAAGCCACCATGTGCTTGATGTTATAGTCAAGAAATGAACTTTAATTAAGGTAAATGGGGCAGGCCGGTCAAAGCTATTTGTAGATGGCGTGACCATGCTAGGTCCCTCCGGCCTTTAATAAAATTGACATTTCGTTCATTCAATGCCTTTCATTCCATTTCGAGTTCATTCAGGAGTTTAGTTTTACTTCACTATTTCGTTATTTTCAGTGATTTCAATATGTATTCGACATGGAAAGTGTCTGAAATTAAAACCTAAATTATTGTTTATTTCTTCTTAATCACTTTCATCAAAATGTTTAAGACGTAACCTCAAACTCTGGTTAATTATTATTTTTTCTCTATGAATAGCTTTAAACCACAATCTTCTAATTTAGAAGTCTTTCGGAAAAATCATAAACGTGAAACTTCTTAATTTTTCCGACTACGTCATTGCCAACCATTGACTTACAAACCTATGGACTTGTAATACCTACAGAATTAGCGTGAGTACCTACAAAAATCGAGCACTTAAAATGGCCGCATTTCATAGGGTTGTTACTGCGAGTGCGAGAGAGACAGCAAGAAACCGTTTGACAGCACATTGCCGAGTTTTTAACCGAATTCTGTACCACACAACTTCGCACTAAATATGGCGACCGGTCACTCATAGTTATGATTTTGACGTCACATAAGAGTCTTCAGACAGTTCGAAAAGGTGACACGCGTCCCTTTCTTGCCCGTGTTACTACCAGTAGTAATATTGTTAATTTGATCGCCTTTCTTACTACTGCAGTAGTAAGTTGTTAGAAGGGTAACTACAATTTGCCCTTGTTACTACCAATGATTACCAGTAGTAATACTGTTAATTATTTTGATCTCCTTTCTTGACCGCAGGTAGGTATCTGTTTATTATAGAGACAGTTATCGGTATGTAGGTACCTAATAAGAAACTTATCCAGAACAGGTCCGTGTGGTGCCGGACGTAAAGAATAGCACCATCCTATTTCTTCCCGTGGGTGTCGTAAAAGGCGACTAAGGAACTTACTAGAGAATGGGCAGCAGCGTTCTCTATGCTTTTAACACCATACTGCGATCGCCAACCCGCCTGCCAAGGGTGGTGATTATGACAAATCCCCGCCCTCCTTTGAGGCCTATGTAGTAGAAGTCTATCGGCTGAAATGATGATGATGACGGAACAAGCCATTTATCCGAAAAACCGTATCAGAAAAATCCTGCAAGAAAAAACCTAGGAACACTTTCACACTTTTCAAAATAGTTGACAGTACAGCAAGTTACGGACATACATAAAAACGAACTTATCCCATTTTTTCTAGTTCGAGGTAGTCTCTAAGTTTTGTGATGTGAATATTATTGGATATGTGATCCCGCATAAATATAATATGAATAAAGTTAAGTGACTTTTGGATAAACAATCCCATAGCGATACAAACAATAATGTTTGTCGAGTTTTATCTGAAAATGGAAGGTTAAACTTAGGTATAGCGAATATTTTTCATGCTATAATATTTCCTTCACTTTTTTCATCATTGCATTTTCTGGTGTCTGTGTACAGGCACAACATTCAACGAACTGTGTAATTTACACCTCTACACACACAACACACACACAATTACATACACAGGCACATAATTTACACAGTTTGTTAACCCCTAAAACATCATATCAGGGGAATAAGTTATTTGTGTGTTAAGCATTGTGGAAATAGTATACCTACATTCTCAAAACACAAGAATCTTATAACTCTGCATTATCCAGCTATCAAAAAGACATAAAAAATCCTAAAAGCCAGTCTAGATCCAACAATTTACTACCTAAAAAGGCCATTTTGTAAATCCATCACTACATTAGCCAGCCCTGAAATATTTGCTTTGTTTCAGAAAGCTTTTGCGTCCGCGTTAAATGGCGGTCGTTCATACTTTTAGTTTCATTTTTATTATTGTTCTACTTGTATTTGTACTCAATATTAATGGAAATGTTACTTTTGATTTTATGTAATACGAGATTGTGGAAAAATGTGACAAGTAACGGCTATATTTTCTGTTTTGGGAGAACATTGGATGAGTAAAAACCGTGTTTATTGATTGGTTTCTTAAGTTAAGCTGAGCTTTTCGTGGTCAGCCTATGGATAGGAGACCATTTAATACACATAGAGTTCCCGGTTGCCATAAATTATGTGTATGTCTGTCACCTTTGCACACATTTGCAAAATTATTGTTTAAAGTTTTTACCGGTAATAAAAAGCCTGACGGTCTGACAAACGGTCTAATTATCAGGATTAAGTAGAGGAGTGGCGGAGTGTTCAGTTACTTAAACAATGTTTTCAACTAACATGCCATTGTTATCGATATGTATCATCAATCCCTTGAAAATCATGTAAACCATGACATTTAAAATCGATACTTAATTCGTCAGGAAAAGCCTACACGCCAACAGAAAATGACCAAACTCAAATACCTCAAAATTAGTTAACCCCAAACAAAAGTCTTACCGATTTTTAGCACATAGAAACTCGGTAAAAATCCCTTAGAAATAAGACGAAGGGTTTAATACAGGGGATTTATCACAGGGTTCCCTCATAAGGGAAGGGTTCAGGGGTATTAGTTTAACTTTGTGATTACTTTGCCCAAAGTGATCTGTGGGCCCAGCACGAACGCGCGGAGTAAGCGTAAAGTAAATTGGACCGATTTTATCGTTTAAAATATTCATGTATGACTTTATTTATACGTATGGGTTGAGCTTGTCGTAATTTCAACCAAAAGGCTTTATGCAGTTGTATTTTCGATAAAATATCGTACAAATTTACATTACGTTTATGGCGCGTTCGTACTAGGGCCTCGGGGTGCTAAATGTAGAAAGTAGTATTATAAACATAATTTGAGACATGTCTAATAATAATAATTTGGTCTAGGAATATGCTATAAATAACGTTTTCGATGACTGTAACTGAAATTGGCCTGATAATGTAATCTTTTGAGTGATCAATTAATTGCTAATTGCTGACTTTAGTTAGAGGATAACGTAAATCGAAACTTTGTTAATAATTTATCGTTTTTATATATGTGTCACAAAAAATAAAAGAAAATAAAAAAAAGAATTATAAAAGAAAGAAAGGTATGATTACTTAATTCTTTAGGTTTCGTTTTGTTCTTTGATTTTTGTGAAACATTAATATTTTCCTTACTTTTCTTTCTAAAAGTACCTACAGCTGTATGTGCAGGTACAGGATACTTTAAAATAAACGACATAATTAACAACATGCCCCAAACAAACCTTGCTCACAAAAAAAACACATTAAAACGCAATAGGGCGCGCAACCATTTACCACCAAACCGTATTTCCTATGCACGCAAGAACCTCATTACCCTTGTATGTATCGTGAATCGCGATAAAAAGCGCTGTACACGTGACGTCATAATGAAAATGTGCTGCATGCACGTACAGGGAGGTTTCTCATTATAAACGCATCATACGGGTGTGTGCACATCGATAATGGCACGAGTTTTCTTGTTGGGGCCCGCACAATGGAGCTGTTGGGCGAGTGGATTAAAATCTATCCATCTATGTATTAATTAGTAAAGCCTGCTTTCTTAATTTATTTTTACTAGCTTCTGGCTGCGACTTCGTTCGCGTGGAAGTCGTAAGACACCACAATTTACAAATAACAGCCACATTTTTATAAAAAACTGCCTCGTTCGTCTGTTGGTCGCAATCGCTACTGTTGAGCATGAGGTCCTGGGTTCGATTCCCGAGTCAGGCAAAGTGTTATTGGGTTTTCCATCTGGAATTTGTCAGTTACAGTTCGAAATCTGAATTTGTGCCCGGTTAATGGTAATAGGTTCGCCCCTATTACATAGGACCTAAACATAACTGGCGAAATTTAATGTGGGTGTACTAAACCTATAGTATACTCCTTTAATTTTCGCCAGTCCCCCATTCCCAATTTCTCCCATTCTCCGAAGGGATAGGCAGAAATGTACTGACCTAGGTAGGTACACCTCTACCTAAATCTTCGGAGAATACAGGCGTCATGCTATGTTATTTTTACAAAACATAAATACACACATAAACGTTTACGTTTATATACATCAGCAGTGCTATTCTGTAACCATCTCACCGTGAAAACTTAGGTGAAGTGAGCGTGGAGTGAACTGTCAGTGAGGGATTGACACTGTTAACAACTCACTTCAAGCTCACTTCACCTACGTTTACACGGTGAGATTTTTTCAGAATAGATCGGCTGGTCATACACGAACGCCTGTTCTGAGTCTGTTCACCTGACCTTTCTGAAGAACATCACCAATTACGTCACTATATATCTACCAAGGGCGTTTCCACTCACATCTGCCTTGGAAATACCTTTTGTTAGTCACCTTTCATTCATCTTCTCAACATGACTAAACCATCTAAGCATACTCTTTTCAAAATCAAAATCAATAGTCATTTATTCAAACTAGGCTGAGAATCAGCACTTTTCGAACGTCAAAAATTACATAAGACGGTCCCTCAAAAACGCCCACCCTTCACCACTTCCTAGTGCTTTAGCTGGGAAGAAGTGGGGCAACAAACTCCTTTTAAATTTTTGTCACTACATCTTCTTACAAACCGCACGCACTGTTGCCTTATCATATAATTTTCAGCCTATCATTCATAGTCACGCCACATAATTATACTTCGCATGGAACATATGTATTTCCACAGCATTGATTTTACTTTCATAATTCTTTTGCCACACAGAACATTCACTTCCATACATAAGCGTGGGTCGAGCCCTTTTGGAGCATCAACTCGTTGGTCACAATCGTATGTATTTATAAAACCTCCTCCTTCGTCCTTTTCTGCCTTGTCCTCATCTTTTTTTATCAATATTGTATTTTTTAAACATACTCCTAAATTATAATGTCATGGCTACTTTTTATTTTAGTAGACAAGTAGATATGTTCCAGTTTGGCGCGCACTGTTCACTTTATTTCCCGCATTTACTCTTTATAAAACTTCCCTGTATATTACGTTTGTAATTATGGTCTCAGCAGCCAAAGTATACAGACTCAGGACTGGTGACGCGAGAGCAAGTGACGTACAGTTGTCCGTGTGAGAAGTAGTTCGTCCTGTGGTCGACTCCGTAGTCTTCAGTAGCAATTTCCCATTGCTTGCGAAGTTTTTCGTTTTTAGTGAATTAATGAACGCCTGCGTTCCTTCATACACTACCTAATATTACAAAACTAATAAACTGATTGATGCGTTCCTACAGATTATTCCTGACAAACGAATATCACTAAAATAATATATCAGTAGATTATGCAGAACAGATGGCCGATGGGGCCAAAAGGATCTGGAGTGGCGACCGCGTACCGGAAGACGTAATGTTGGAAGGCCTCACTTTATAAAGGCCGCAGGAATCCGCTGGATTCGGGAAAAACAGAACCGGTCGAAGTGGCGATGCTTGGGGGAGCTACGTTGGCAGGTGGCGTAACTTGGTCAACCAGTTGGTGAAGATCTAGTGACAGTCAAAACTTGCGCGCCTCTTGTTCAGTTTTCTGGGAAGGGAACAACCAATTCCTTCAACCTCCCTCCCCCAGAAATACAAGCTCTGCCGTCGGATATTTGTTTTAGGCCAAATTGGCAGCTTCTGTAAGATTGTCAAAAAAATCGTGTCACTAAACTACACCTTCCTTATGGTAACTACTTTCCTTCATTTGAAATTACAGCTTGTTTTTTAATTAAAACAAAAAAAAACCTTTAGAGGTTGCACAAGCCAGCCTAAAACGAAAACTAAAAAATATGTCAAAGAAAAATATCAAACGGAGCTCAAAAATAAAACAACTCAGTACCAAACCTTTAATTACGTCCAGCCTCAAAGCTACACAGACATAATCCTAAAATCCAGACCGAAACAGCCGTCATTAGGCTATCATTTCAAATAGCTGTTGTATAACAATATGGCCGCTACCTTCCACTTTTTGCGGCTTAACCTTTTATAGCCCGTTTGACATTTAAAAGATGACTATATGTAGATACCGTTGAGTTTGCTACTATAATACCTGCTCGTTAGGGATATTCTTTCCTTGAATAAGAGTTTGATTTTCTTAGGGTGCGGTATGTACATAGAAAGCTCTTTGAATTTGTTTTTAACAAACTAAGTACCAAAAGCAAGGTGTTCTTTTTTAGCCGACTCGCGGGTTGCTTTTTCTTATGGTACCTACTTACACCTCTAGGTGTAAAGGCTCTTACAGACTCACGCGATATCGCGGGCGTGACCGGCACCGATAAAGAAATTGTGCTACTAGTGTCGCGTCGCGCCCGCGATATCGCACCAGTCTGTACGAGCCTTAAGAGAGTGTTATCCAAAAACTGAAAAATATTAATTCTGATCTAATTACATGGGACTTAAACATCACTGGCGAAATGTAGGTTGTATTATATGTACAACCCACTCAGTCCATAAGTTGACTTATAGGTAATCATCATCATCTGCCAAGCCTTTTCCCAACTATGTAGGAGTCGGCTTCCAGTCTAACCAGATGCAGCTGAATACCAGTATTTTACACGGAGCGACTGCTTATGTGACCTCCACATCCCAGTTACTGGGTAATACGATACCCCTTGGTGAGACTGGTTGTCAAACTTTCGAGCTTCTGACGACCCGTAATGACTGTCAAAGATACACGAATGACAGCCGGGCTTAACGTGCTTTCCGAGGCACGGAGGGTACTTTGAATGTAAAGATGGTTACCAGTCCACGGACCAACCGCGGCAAACGTAGCTTAACCTGACCGATTGACCCATGCGGCTGTTATTACTTAGCCACAAGCCCCTTCAAGTCTTTTAGGTTGTACTATAAGTACACCTCTATTTAATCCTTCAGGGATTACAGGTCCTTTTATTTCTCGAATACGTAGGCAGAGCGAAGATACATTTTGAGCTTATTGCCACTAACCCAAGCGAGAAATCAACAAATAAGTAAGTAACACTTTTCCAAGATGGGGACCCAAACTAGGGCTTCCCGTTTATCAGGCACGCTTATGACTACTAGTTCGACGAGACCTAGGCGAATAATCGGTTTTAAACATAAAATGGACGATAAAATAAACTTTGTAGCGTCATATCGAGTTACTGGAACGTGGACTACATAGGAACATAATATTACTACAGCAAACAATTTGAGAGGGACAAATATTTACTTCGGTAGAGGGCGGGCGAGTGCTGTCTTTTGTACATTTTTATTGTTTGCTTTTAATACTTAAATAATTTAGGTGACGTTTTGTATTTCAAAGGAAGAGTGAATGTTGTTTTTTGCTTATTATCAAGGTTAATTATTAAGTTGCGTCGACCCCAAATACATTTGGTTATGGGCAGTGAGCACCGAATAACTCTTAAAGAAAAACATTGTGAGAAAATCACCATCACAATAGGCAAGCGTGGTCATCAATGCCATAGTTACCTACTTCTCATAACAAAAGGCTTTTTTTCTGTAACAGTCCTATGTTACAGGCTGAACTTAATATACACGTGATCCTACTACAGAAGCTTTGGTATTTCATAGAGACAACTAAAGAGAAGAAAATTGCCTCTGTCTGTATGTTACCTTATCACGCCTAAACGGCTGAACGGATTTGCATGAAAGGCACACAAGTAGACCTGCGTTGGGACGTAGGATATTTTTTATCACTGTAGTGGGATAATTTCTGACGGCCACGCGTACGAAGCGGGTAAAAGCTATTGTCATATCAAATTCAGAGTTCATGGTCCCTTTACGAGTTCAGATATTCTAGAACACACACACTAGTCTGAAGAAAATATTTTGCCTAGGTAACAAACTTACAAAATAAAGCAAAAAGTGTGCTGTCGCTTCGGCGTCTCCGGAGAGATTTATGGTTTTATCTAGAAAGGTTCGTTTCACTGTCTAAGTCTCAAGGACGAACCTAGACAACGCTAGATCAATCATAGATTCAACATGGCGGATGTGATACGGAGATTTTGTTCGTAATGTGTTAACTTCTTGTTGCTTTAGAATTACGTCATTTTCTAGCACGAGGGGAGGGAGGGGGATGTGTTGTTATTATTAAGGCCCGCTTGTACTACATAACAGATCACTAAATACGTACTACGTACATATTTAAAACGTCATTCTGTCTCTGACATCATCAAACGATTGAAAGAAATAGAACGATGTTTTAAATACGTTTAAAATATATATAGCGAAATAAATTAACGATAAACGTTTTAAGGGATTTGTAGTACAAGCAGGCCTAATTATGAAGTAGGTTGACAAACAGTTCCTTTAACAGCCATCCGATGCATATGTCGCCGTAAAGGCGCTATTCCACCAGTGGTACTTTGCGACACTGTACAGCACAGTTTACGGCACAAATGTTTCTTTCGTTGGACTCATTGAAGTAAACATTTACATGTGTGCTTCACTGTACGCTTACAAAAATTACTTACAGCTTTGCCGGTAGAAACGAATCTGCAGTTCAATACGTGCACTGTTGGAGTTCTGCACAAAATGTGTTTACAAAAATTTTGGTGGAACCGCACCTTTAGATTGTGAGAACAGTTAGTTTATAATCTATAGGTATTATTTCCGTTAGATTATAAAATGTCGAAAAATTGTTAACTGGATTAGGTTAGAACTGTGCACGAGACAAGCGAGCGAAGCGAGTGGTGCCACGGTAGCGGCCGGCGAGCGCTTCTCCTAAGTTGCTCGCAGTATTAGGCAGGCTACTTAGTATTAGCGCAAATTGAATTACTTAGGTAATTTCAAGAGATTTAATATCAAAGGATTTAATACTAGTACATAAGCTTACAATTAGAAAACGACAGGTGAGGATTATCTAGTTAGGCATTTGGGTCAAGGGTTTGATGCAGAAAGCGGTACTCCTGACAAGAAGGCTCCTCTTAGACTCGGGACTAAACAAAAACAGTATATAGTAATATCAATAATCCACACCTTGTATAGAGCCATCCAGAAAAAGGACCACCTAATAGCCACGGCCTACGCACTATAAAAACCAGATAAGTCCAGACATCACTTGGCAACATAGTGTGGGCATTAGATCAATATTATTGCCAAGCCAGCTGGTAATAAAGCTTTCGCTAGTCACTTCTGTATTGGAAAAATAATTAGAACAACACTTACGGAACCGAATTTATGAGAAAACATACCACAACATGTGAATTATGAATGGAAAATAATATGGACGTTGGATTATGAATGACTGACACGGTGACAGGGGGGGGGTGTTTGAAATAAGTAATAAAGGAAATAATAAATTAATAATAATGCACTGATTCTTTCCTCTCCATCTCTCTGGTAAACCAACATAGCACTGAAGATCCTTGTAGTACCTACCTATACATTACAGGCACATGTTGCCAAAATCGATGTGTCCCACGTTTCAGGAATGTAATAGGAACTTTGAAACAAGTTTCTTAAAAAGTTTAAAAGTCTCAGTTGCCTGAAAAGCCTAACCATGAACCTGGCACCCGAGTATCCTTCTGAACACATCGATATATAGAAAAGGGAAGTTGTAGGTACGTTTAAGTAAGTCGTTTTACTATGGTCAGATAGGTACTTCTCTCATATCGAATGAATTATAAAGAGCGGCTTATATCATGGTTAAATTTCAGCCAGACAGCAAGGTAGCGCAGCTGACTGCCCAAAAAGCGCCTGACGTACATTTAAGATAGTATCACCACTCGTTGAAACCATTTTAATGCAATCCCTAAGAACATGATTACCTTTTATAGCATTTTAAAGGATTCTCTTTGTCTCTTTTATCGTTAAAAGCAGGTACTTCACAAAGTAAAGCGCAGTTTTCAGCATTTTTATTTTATTTTTGAAGTTGAACGCATAGTTTGTGCTCGTGCAGATCGGAATGTTAAAGTTCATCGAGCGGCAAGCAGTAAAGTATGCAGAGAACTATTTATATTGCAGGAAGATAAAAAGTATCGGTTTATGTTTGTTTTGGGTAATTTTTTTTAACGTTTTGTACAAATATCCAATATGCCTATTTTTGTGTATTTTTAACCAACTTCCAAAAAGGAGGAAGTTATAATGTTCACCGATTTCTCCGTCAATTGTGGACTGATTTTGAAAGTTCTTTTTTTGTTTGAGAGGGTATGCGCTCAAGGTGGTCCCATTGTTACCAAGTCAGAATCTGATGACGGGATCCCATGGAAATCGAGGGAAATCCTCAAATTCTATAGGCACACCTATACCGATTTGGGTAATTTTTGTAGTAACTTATGCATTTGCACTCGGAAAGCACCATTTGGTGAAGTAGAACTGATAATAAATACCACAGATGGCCACCGGAACAACTTAATAACTTAAAGTATTTCACGGGCTGCGATTCGAGTAGGCACTTTAATATGGTTTCTAAGCAATTTATGCTCGTCACAATGCATATGCTGATGTCGCAATCAGCTCCAGTTCTCCTGGTTCTTACCAGGAGAACTCCTCAACAATTGACGGGAAAAGCAATATTTTGTAAAAGGATATGAGCAGTTGACATTAGGCTATTGTAACGTTATAACGTAAATAAATTACAAACTGACCCAAAAAGTGAAAAATTAAAATCTTTTTACAAAAAAAAACAACCGACTTTTCATGAGCCGTTTCAACTTTGAAGTTGCTATTGAATGAACATATCAATTAAAATTATTATTGAATTTAGAAATAATTAAAGAAATCTCAGAAATAATCCTGAGAAATAAAGCGTACACAAAAAACTCGCCCAATAAATAATCTCCTCTTTTTTTGTACTAGTTAAAAATATAGTTATGATTAAGAAAAAAAAGGAAAGGATCGTAGCAGATGGCGTTCTGTATACTGTATTTCGGCCTACCCCCATGGGAAGAAGGAGTGATTTTATGTATGTGAATGTATAATTATATTTCGACGTTTCATTCTTCAGATATATAATAACAACAATGTAGTAATTTTTATCCTACTGGCAACTTCGCACTGGTAAAGAGTAATTTCGTTACTTTTTTTTTTTCTTCCTTCGGGTAGGCACTATGTCGGCTCGTCATTATTTTTTCGTGCGTGGCAACAAGCACACCAAATCTCCGGAATAAAATAAGTTTTTAAAAACTAAAAATGCCCAAACGAACTGCTGACGAAAGAATACAATATTATAGTGCAAAATTAAAAAAGTTGAAAAAGCGTGGCAATGAAAAACGGCGTAGTCGCTTAATAGTGTACTCCTCATCATCTGAATCCGAGGAAATACAAGGTGAGTTTATTTTTCCGTTACAAAGTGAAATGAGGAAATTATTTTCTAGTAAGTGGAATTTATTTATGCGTTCAGCGTCTATAAGCTTCCCTGGAGGATCAATTGCAGGTTATCACGATGGGTTAGCATGACGCTAGAAAATATCAGCCTGGAGGTTCAACTGCGGGTTAACACAAAGGTTTTGATCTTGTAAAAACAAGAATAGGGTACCGTTTGGACCCTAGGGGCAAGGATCCCTTTATAAATCTACGATTAAACATCGTAAAAATTATATTTAAATACTTACAATCTGAATCGTCATACCATTCTTTTTCGTAAATACCCTCAAAAAAAAAAAAAAAAAAATTCAGATAACGGAATGCAAAACGAAGAGGAACACATTGATGTCGATGAAACACCACCAGATGTGCCATCAACTTCCAAGTCGCCCGATCACCAGCCACAAGCCTCGGAACAAGTAAACACTGAACCTGAACTTGACCCAGAGCTACTAGAAGCTTTGGGCGATGCTGTTGTCGATATTCCAGTTTACGGCCCAGACATACACGACAAGCTGGCTCAACGTTGGTTACCAATTATTAAAAAAGGTATGCAAATCGAAGCCAAAGCAACGCTTCTGAAAGGATATACGATTCCTAACAATTGCAAGCTACTCAAAGCGGGAGTCCTATGTTGTTTCGAACGCCGCTGTTGCGACACACGCTGTTGCGAATTATTTTTCCACTGCCTCACAGGTTCGAAAGCTCACGGACTCGAATGAAGTAGTCGCGAAAGACGCTGTTTCGAAAAACATTTTCACTGCCTCATACGCTCGAATGCTTGTGAGTTAAATTGGATATTGATGAAGAGTTTTTGTTATGGTAACTGAATTTACCAACAATAGAGGGGACCTGGCGCTCGGCGGCCGCTGCCGCGGCACGCTCGCTTCGCTCGCTCGCCTTCGCGCGTTAATGGTCACTGTTCTAACCTAACCTAACCCAAATGATTAAATACTTTTCTGTACACTTTATGACTAAATAAATCGAAATCACAAGCATTCGAGCGTATGAGGCAGTGAAAATGTTTTTCGAAACAGCGTCTTTCGCGACTACTTCATTCGAGTCCGTGAGCTTTCGAACCTGTGAGGCAGTGGAAAAAGAATTCGCAACAGCGTGTGTCGCAACAGCGGCGTTCGAAACAACATAGGGACCCCACTCAAAGCACCTACTTTGAACGTAGAAATATCGGCTGCTGTCACTGATTTAGTAAAAAACAGAGACCAAAGGCTTCAAACCAAACAGGACCAACTCGGCCTGGGCATTTCGGCTATCAACAAGGTAATGACCCTGCTGCTGACCGGCGAAGACAAGGTACAAGCTGTAAAAATTTTGTCAGACAGCTGCCGAATACTTACTGATCTTCACTTTACCGAGACGCAAGTAAGAACAAAACTTATGACTCCAGGTTTGGATAAGTCGTTCTTAACCTTAATACAGGATCAAGACAGAGATGAAACCCTCTTCGGAAGTAAATTACCGGATAAAATCAAGGCCTCAAAAGCGATCGAGAAACATGGACTGCAAATAAAAAAAGCACCTGTTCTGAAGCCGTCAACATCAAACATTCCAACGTCGACAGCTCGTTTTCAGAACCAGGGAAACTGGTCAGCGCCTCCTCGCTTCCCGTCAGCGAGAAGGGGGGGGCGGACATCCTCGTACCGGGCACCAGCACACCAACCTTACCGCCGGGCGCCGCCTGTGCCGCCGACGTCGACGTCAGCGCGTGCCGCCGCGATCTCCAACAAGCGTGCCCCTACGAGGCAATAACTCAGGTACATGCTGGTAGACTACAGTTTTACTATGATTGTTGGCGAGGCATTACAAAGAACATGGTTATCCTGGGTTGGATTTATCATGGTTACCACATACCTTTTTCGCGTAACGTTATACAGAGTACTGTTCCCCGAAATTATTTTTCCTTCAAGGAAAAACGGGACATGAAAGTAGCTATTCGTAACTTAATAGATTTAGGCGCAATTACAGAATGCAAACCTAGATTTGATCAATTTGTATCTAACATTTTTTTGACACCAAAATCGGATGGTAGCTATAGATTTATTTTAAATCTTAAACAATTAAATAAATTCGTTTCAAATGAGCATTTTAAGATGGAAGACCTGCATCAAAAATGATTCCAAGAAATGGCTTCATGGCAACCATAGATCTGAAAGAATCATACTTACTTGTCCCTGTAGCTAGATCTCATCGCAAGTATTTAAGATTTCAATTTGAAGACGAAAAATTACGCAATTACAGATTATGAATTTAACGCCTTGTCTTACGGACTATCCTCCGCACCTCGGACTTTCACAAAAATCATGAAAGAAGTTGTAGGTCCTGTTATTTAAGGCATCGTGGATTTAAATCTGTCATATTTCTTGACGATTTATTATGTATAGGAGATACCTACGACGAGTGTCATAAGAATGATACCGAAACTCTTAAATTACTGAATTGCTTAGGTTTTGTAATTAACTTTGGTAAAAGTAGACTACACCCACAACAATGTTGCAAATTTCTAGGATTTATGTACAACTCTATAGATATGTCAATAAGATTGCCGTTAGAAAAGCGACACAAAATATTACAATTTGTGCAAAAACATTTAAAGTTACCGATTTGTACTATTAGGGAATATTCTCGCTTGTTAGGGGTTCTGACCGCGGCATGTCCAGCCGTAAGATATGACTGGCTCTAACAAAAGCACTAGAGAGACAGAAATATTTAGCTCTTAAAAAATATCAAACATACGAAGCTAAATTTAGACCTTCTGCTATAATCTTATCTGACTTATCTTATTATCTTAGTGGTGGATTAAAAATGTAAATTTCACATCAAATCCTCTTGAATCTCAAAATTTTGTTTTAGAAATATTTACTGATGCTTCTAAAACAGGTTGGGGTGCATTTTGTGGCAACGAACGTGTCAACGGTGGTTGGAAAGATAGCGAGCGCAACCTTCATATTAATTATTTAGAGTTGCTAGCTGTCTTTCTTGGTTTGAAATGCTTCGCTCGAGACCCAAAGTACAATGATTGTAATATTTTGCTACGCGTTGACAACACCACTGCTATTAGTTACATAAATAAAATGGGAGGGATTCAATTCCCTCATTTAACTAACTTAACCAAAACTATCTGGCAGTGGTGCGAGAAACGGAATATCTGGCTGTTTGCGTCTTATATAAATACAAAAGATAACATAGAAGCAGATCAAGAGTCGAGAAAAATCAATCCCGATATCGAATGGAACCTCTCTAACTCGGAATATCAAAAGGTACGAGTATTGGCAGTATTTGGCGAACCAGTAGATCTCTTTGCTTCCCACACTGATGCAAAATGCAAAACGTATGTCTCATGGAAACCAGACCCTGACGCCATGACAGTAGATGCATTTACAATAAATTGGAAACACACTGGGTACTTCTACGCATTTCCACCGTTCTCTTTGATTTTGAAATGCATACAGAAAATTATTAAAGACGAAGCAATTGGTATAGTTATTTTCCCTTATTGGCCGTCACTGCCTTGGTTTCCATTACTCAATAAAATACGACAGTCTGATATGTTATACTTAACGCCTGATTCAAATATTTCCTTGTCCTCTTGCAGGACCCCCAACCGCCTATGTGACAGTTTACCCTGGCTGCAGCGGTGCTCTCAGGTCTGCCTTCGAGTTCAGAGGAACACCAAGTCTAGCGCTCGACTTAATGATGGCTTCGCTATCCCAGAATACACTGTCCCAGTACAACGGTACCTATAAACTATGGTGGCAGTTCTGTGAAGCAAACAGTCTTAACCCTTACTCTGGTTCACCATCAGATATTATGTTATTTCTAACTGAACTATTTAACAAAGGTGCCGCTTACGGATCTCTAAATTCTCATCGCTCAGCTCTTTCCTTGCTGTTAGGCAGTATTGTAACTTCTGACGACCAAGTTAAAAGGCTTCTAAAAGGCGTATATAAATTAAGACCTGCCACTCCAAAATACACTTGTACCTGGGATCCACAAGTAGTTTTAAATTTTGTCGCAGATTGGATACCCAATAGAGAGCTGTAAATTGAAAAAATCACCAAGAAGCTAGTGGTTCTCCTAGCATTATGTACAGCGCATAGAGCACAGACGTTCTCTCTAATAAAATTAGGAAATATTGTGGTAGGTTCATCTGGTATTCAGATAGGTATTTCTGATGTCATCAAAACATCCGCGGCTGGACGGGAACAACCTGTACTTATATTACCGTACTTTAAAGAGAATAGGGCAATCTGCCCTGCCACTATAATAGAAGATTAAATGTTCGCCACAAAAGATGTAAGATCTGAAACGACAAACAGCCTTATATTAACTTATATGCGTCCGCACAAACCAGCAACTGCTCAAACCATCAGCAGATGGATCAAGCAGGTGCTGTGTGCGAGCGGCGTGGACGTGTCCGCGTTCAGCGCGCACAGCACGCGGCACGCAGCCACGGCCGCGGCGTCCGCCTCTGGGCTCTCGTTAGATGCCATTAGGAAAGCAGCTGGCTGGACCAGTACTTCTCAAACCTTCGCAAAGTTCTATCACCGCCAAGTAGGGGACAAATGTAACTTTGCTCAGTCAGTATTACAGACAAGCAATAATACTTTGTGATTATAATTGCAAAAAATAATTAAGTAACTTAGAACAGAATTTTGTTATAATTATTTACATAACAAAAAAAAAATATATATGTTGTAATATTTAAGAAGTTATTGATTATATAGATTAGCATTAATACCGTACTTTACATGCCGGTATGAATAATAATTAATATTTAGAGTAGATATTAATTACCTACAGAAAATAAAAGACGGTTCTTTTCCTTTCATAAATCTGTTTATTTTATTTCACAAAATTTTCAACTCTGAACATCTACATTGTTGTTATTATATATCTGAAGAATGAAACGTCGAAATATAATATATGATCAAACGAAATTGCAAAAGTAAAGTTCGATCGATATTATATGAGTACGTTTCATTCGAAGATATATACTCCCACCCTCCCAATACCCAGAAATGAAAATTTTGAAAAAAAAAAAAAAGTAACGAAATTACTCTTTACCAGTGCGAAGTTGCCAGTAGGATAAAAATTACTACATTGTTGTTATTATATATCTTCGAATGAAACGTACTCATATAATATCGATCGAACTTCACTTTTGCAAGTTCGTTTGATCATATATTATGTAAGAAAATGAAATAACACGTCCGATGCACAACAAAGTTCAAGCAGAAATAAGGTCTTCTGACGTAGCGGTGTTAGCTATCTGCTACCATAGTTCTGGTAGCGTAGCGGTGACATCATCACCAGCTACGGCGTAGTAACCGTACCGTAGCCTACGTAATATTTATTTTAAGCCTGTTGTCATATTGCTGGACAAAGGATCTTATTTTTAACCGACTTCGAAAAAAGAGGAGGTTATTTATTTTGTCTTCTATTTACGATCTTGAGCTTACACAACCATTGAAGTAAGGGTAAAACTTTTTCCGCTATCTACATATTTTTAGGACCTAATTTCTATTAGATTTAAATAAAAAAACTACAATCTCAAAATTGGTAAAGATGAATTGATTGCTCAAATGAATTTCTCAGTAAAACGGTTTGATATAAATTCTTCGTAAGTATTTTCACCTGACGCAGCTAAAAGCTTCCTGAATTATGAGACAGAAACAAATGTTTCAGTCCCAGTACCTGTCGAGACATTTTTACAATGCCAATAAAACAAATCTGAGATTTCATTTAACTAAGCTGGTTTACCGACCTTTCTATCTGGGGCTAGGCAGGGGTTGGGTGCGACAGCCAGCGTGGATAATTTGGCCACACATTTTCTACCCATATGTATTTTGAAAAGATAATTAGGTACATAATCATCATAATATCACGCCTTGTTTCCCCGAAGGGTTAGGCAGAGGTGTACCTATAGTACACTCACATTTTGCCAGTTATGTTTAAGTCCCATGGAACAGGCATCATCTAGACTCCGGGTTGCTACTGAGAAATATTAGGTATATCTTAGGAGTTAAGAGTATCGATTCTGGAAATAGCGAGTTCCTTTTGGAAGACTTCAACCGGGATTTACCTACTTACAACATTCGTTTTTCTGTTCTCATAGAGCATTGCTGTGTCCAAGTTTCAGAAGTACTAACATCAAGAAAATGGGCCGATGTGATGATGAACAAAAAAAAAAGAATTCGCTTGCCGTAGGCAACGAGTGGCGCAATTCAAAAACACAGAGGTCGCATCTTTTGTAAAGCTAAAGGGTACTGTAACGATTGGTATATTTTATCATCAGCGCCTTCTACTATTTCAAAATAATTTACAATGAGCGAACCTCTTTGAACTGTGGCACCTAGCCCTTTAAATATTTACCTATCGCACCCGTTTACACAAGTCAACACAATCATCTACCAACACGATACCAAATCCAATAAAAAAAATGATTTATTTATGCATATCAGGCAGTTTATGAATAGTCAAGGTTAATATTTAGGAATTTGTGATCATAAATTGACAAATTAATTACTGTTTTAGAGGTTTGGCATAATATTATCGAAAGCTTTTGTTTTGATTTATCGATTATCATAATAATTTACATTTTTTATTTACTCGTACATTTTATAATGATTATTTTAAGACCGATAGCTTTTAAATTATGTAAATATATTCTCTTGGAAATTTAAATAACATAATTATTTGACTTCATGGAAATTAAATAATTTATGACCCTTTACTGTCCCAGTATAGGATAACATTCAAAATAACATTGATAGTTATAGAGCTTACATTCGTAAGCGGGCGCCGTCTGTTGGGACTGGTAATCACATAGCTGCGTTATTGCTGGCTTATTTTTTATTAATTGTTTTTTTTTTGTTTCTATTTGCTGTACTCTCGACACTTTAAAGGTCACGTCTTGTTTACATCGTTCTCACATATAATTATAAATTCAACAATAATGATGTAAATAACTAATATTTTTGTACCGATATAATTTAAAAAATAATACATGGAGTTTCTTGCCCGTTCTTCTCCGTAAAAACCTACTGCGCTTTGGAACGGGCAACTAGCTTCATACTTCTGACTGACCGACTCCTTGACACTTGAAAGGTTCCTGTAAATGGTTTAATTGTAATAAATGCTTTGAGTTTGAGTTTTTTTAAAGTAAGTATCTCATTCAGAGGTCATCACCATTGAATTTCCTATTTCGGCAGCCAAGCAGAGTTGATGTGTTTGGGTTTAAACTTAAAGGGTATGTTTGCTGGTGTAAGGCACATTTCAGCTTTGCGTGTTTTGACCTGTCATATCTTCGATATTGCAAATGTTCAGAGGCTACACCATCTGCTTGTTTTCCATTCAAAAGCTCCAAAATAAATAGTCAAAACGCTGTTACTAAATCGCTACCCGCTCACAACGAGACCTACCCCAACGCACCTATAATATTTACCCGCCGCACGCGACCGGTAACAAATGGATTTCATTTCAGACGATATCGGAAACCACCATCTACGTTTAAGTGTTCGACCACGAGAATTATACGGACTTATTTTTTGATTAATAAAATATTCTGGGGTGCGGTCTGTTATGGTTCTTTTGTCAAGATTAATGTGAATGTTTGGGGATTTGAGTATTTTTTTCCTGAAGGTATGCAAGCTGCAATGTTTATTAAATAGACATAGGTTTTTGTACTTTTGGTTTGGTTTTTTGTCGTGATGATGACGAATTTGATTTGTTGGTACTTTTGCAACTCAATACTTTGAATTACCCGAAACTTCCGTTAAATAAATGTGTTTTTTACTGTTTTTATTATTTATTGCCCGTGGTTCGACCGCGTAGTTCTACTAGTAGGACCAAGGGTATTTTTCTTTTCGGTGGTTCTATCAATCGGACCATTTTTAGGGTTCCGTACCCAAAGGGTAAAACGGGAACCCTATTACTAAGGCTCCGCCGTCTGTCCGTCTGTCCCCAGGCTGTATCTCATGAACCGAGATAGTTAGATAGTTGAAATTTTCACAGATGATGTATTTCTGTTGCCGCTATAGCAACATATACAACAAACGTGATTTTATAGCCGTTTTTATAGATAATGGTACGGAACCATTCGTGCGCGAGTCCGACTCGTACTTGGCCGGTTTTTATAAAATTATCACATTGTATCCTGTGATATTAAAAATATTGATGCGCGTCGAGTCACAGACATAGAGCATCAACAAGAGCTTAGCCTTTTCCTAACTTTGTTGAGGTCAGCTTCCAGTCTAACTGAATGCAACTGAATAACAGAATCCTACATGGACCGAGTGCCTCATAAAAAATATATATATATTTATATCATGATGTTTTCTAATTAGACCTATCAAAAAGCATTTTGATAGCTAAGGTATATATATATTATCATAATAACCTAACTACCACCAATTTCCATAAAACCAATCACCAAAACTTCCCTACTAAAAAAGACCCTCTCAAATAAAAATCTACTACCCTCTACAAAATAAATAATATAAGGCAGCCATTGTCTCAAGACATTCCACTTCACCTCGAGGACCAGACCCTCACTCTTGAGAAGCGAGTTTTTGAGAGTCGCTCGCGGCTTTTGAAGGCGTTGGTCTTGATCCCCCCTTTGGTGGTAAAAGATGTTTGATCTTTGTATTTTATTGGTAGATGTTGGGTGGGAGATTGTGGAATGATTGAGAGTTAGGTACAGTGTTATCATCAAGCTTGTTATTCGGGTAAGGTTCATTTAAATTATAAAACTGATAGAGTTCAACTTGTGTAACAAAAGTTATGATAAACTAGCGCCGCACCCCTGCTTCGCACGGTTGACAAAACATAGACATTTCTTTATTATAATGTAAGTTTTATACACATAACCTTTTCGGAATAAATTCTCTAAATGATGGTGAAAACTGATCAAAATTTGTTGCGTATTAGGTTTGAAGAAAAACGCGGTCACACAAACAGACCCGAAAAATGAATTTATTTTATAATATTTATAGATAGATGATCGACTCGCGGCCAAAGAGTCCTTTTGATATTAGCCCAAACGAATGCTATGCGCCTACTGATCGCTAACTCAAATTACGTACCAATGTATTTTTCACTCCTCTTGCTCAAAAAGTAAATTTTAGCGTACGAGAGCGGGGCTAAAATAGCATATCTTCCTCTAGGGCAAAATATTTTTTGTGGCTGTTACCAACGAGCCTACAAAAACGAAAAAGTCATTATTCTTAAGGTGAATCCACAGCTGTAGCGGTATTAATGATTTTAATGATTATAATTAGGTATGTAAATACACATCTGTTATAGTCGCGAATCATATTGTGATCACAATATGATTGCTATTTCCAGGTCAGCCTAGAAATAGCAAAATACGTAAGAAAAATTGAATTTCGCGGGCTACAGCTGCGGATTAAGGTAGCCCGCAAAATTCAAATTTTCTTACCTATCTCTTTATCATGAAATCATGACATTTGAGGCCTTTTCTAACTTAAGAAGTTGTATTGCTGATTCCAATGATTATAATTCTGTAAAGCCATATTTTTTACGTCCGCGAATCATATTTAGATCAACATACACACACAGACCTGCAAAATGCAGAAAACGTAAGAAAATTTGAATTTCACTGGCTACCTTAGCGCATCCCCCTTAAGTAAAATAATCATGAATAAAGACTCGACATATTACTGTTTCGTAAAAAAAGAAGAACATTTTATTTTTGAAAATGGAACTGAAAGCGGCCATCTCTTCGGTAGAATGCATGCTTTGCTTTGCGGCCTCGCCGTAGGTGAGTATAAATGTTCTTTGGTTACGGCTACACAAGAAATTAAAAAGGCATTGCTGCGAAATCTTTAGATTTTTTTTCGCTAATTACAAATTGAATTGGTGACCGTAATTTTTTTTACAACAGTGAAAATGTCATCACCTAGTGAGAATGGAGACCCGTATTTGCAGATGGAAGAGAAAGGAAAGAAATAATTTTCAATCTGTTGCCGTCAAGGTGTATTGGATTATTTTATTTTCTCGCAATCGCAGTGAAAAGTAAACACGGTGCTAAAACTCCATTATATTAGGAAGTTTTACACCCGAGCTTTAGCGAGGGAGTAACTAGAATCCGAGTTATTCGTATATCACTATTTTGTCGATGTCAGCGTAACACTAATACAATTGTTATATGTACGGGTTTGCTCGTACACTTGTATTTGCCGAAAGTAAAATCATTGTAGTGTAGGTACAGCTACATTTCATATATTATGTTTAAGCACGGTCATTTCAATAATTTCAACAAAAGTTCATTAACATTGTCACTCAGATGTCATCAAAATTGACAGCAAAATTATCCGATAAACTACTTTTTAAAGAGATAATATTCTTTAAATTTTACTTCTGCTAAGATTATAACTAAATATTATATTGTGCTCGTTAATTAATATTTAAAAAAACTGAAGTGTTAATCGACTTTCGTTGCTGACTGTGTTGCTACTGACAATTTTCTAAAGTAAAAAGATGATAATATAGAGTTATGAGGAACAGGGTGTACAGTTCACTCATCCTCTATACAAAAGGGAGGATCCTCCGAACAGACGGGTGTTGTGTCTGGTGGGCAACTGCCCGACGTTGTATACGTTTATGCCAGTTGCGCGTTAATCTCTGCTTGGGCGATGCAGTGTTTGCGTGACGTCAAGTCTTTGATGCGTAATTCGCGTATGTTGTTGTAGATGCCGCCACAAAGACACCATTTTTTCTGCCCCGGACAATGATAAGCAGTCGTGGTTGTGAACATTAGACCAGGGGCCCAAGTCTGCTATTTTTATAAATTCAGTCATTCCAACACGATCCCATTGTCATGCCATTGTCATTTTGCTAAAAGTTCGTAATCTGGTAAATTCATAATGGTCGATCATTTTCTTTGCAATTTCTTTCAATGTAGTGTCAGTTGCCGACCATTGGAAAGTCATAATGACGCCATTATAATAGTAGATTAGCAAACTTGTCAAAATCAACAATTATGAAATCAATGATCGACCATTCTGACACTATTGTAATAGCAGACTTGAGGCCCAGTTACACTGTCAGATAGATGTAGGATCAAAGATTTAAATCGTTAGATTCGCCCGACCGCGTCAAAACATGGTCACGTTTCTCTTTCACTGACAATGATAAACATTTATTTATTTATTTATTTATTTACTTAACTGCCTTAAAACTACCATTACAGGTCTTAACCTAATGCGATAGCTAAGTCACACACCCAAACTTAAAATTAAACAACAAAATACTAATACAATACCTACTAAGTTAGTTTTTTGTAACAAAGCGTAAACAATACTATTTTTGCGAATTCACCCCAGGGACATGCAAATATATCAATTTCGACCTGGATACAATTGACGGTGCGAATAGCTCGAGTCAGAGGAGTTTTGGCCAGCAAGTTGGTCCTGGCTGATGGTACGACCAGGAGTGGCGGGGGCCGCCGCCTCCACACATAACATGTTAAAATTAGAATTTTTGTTTAAGCACAGTGGTTTTAATATTTTGATAGTGTAGTACATTAAACTATTTATATTACTGTGCCCTAGCAGGGTTCATGTATGAAACCTATCTTGTAACAACTTGTAAATTACATGGATGCAATAAATGATGATTTTGACATTTGAATAGTATCGTCTCGCTCACTCATACTGAAAATCGTATCTATCGTTCCATACGGGATATGTGAGCTCACTCTTATCAGTATGTACACTTTACACGCGACCTAAGAACGGTGAGGACAAATCTAACGATGTAAATTTTTGATCTTACATATATCTAGTTTATAACATCCTTTGTGTAGGATATTATACAGACTTACTATGGGTACAGAAAATAAGTACTGGTAATTAATTCCGGGGGGTATTAAAGTCACCCGTTACAAAGCGGACGATTTGTAATTCTGGATTGCGACCAATTCTAGGGAGTTTTTACACCCAAACGGTTCTTGGCTAAGGATTTGCTCTATCTTTTGGCAAACTTAGTATAATAATTGTCGGAGCCTTCCTATAAGACCATTTTTTTTTGCTTTTTGGATAAATTAAAATAAAAAACTTCAGGATACTTACCTTCTAAAGTCTTTTTGTGTTTTATTTATTTTTATTACATAACATAACATGACGCCTGAAATCTCCGAAGGGTTACTCAACCTCAAACTCGAACTATTTATTTCAAATAAATCAATTACAGGCACTTTTGGATTGTTAAGAGGTCGGTCAGTCAGAAAGATAAAGCTAGTTGTCCATTCCAAAGCGTAGTAGGTTAGGCAGACTTGTTTCCATAGTAACGCCCACATATCTTTAAGTCCCATGTAATAGGGGCGAGCCCAGTGGCGGCCCTAGGGCGGTGCGAGCTGTATGACCGCACCGGGCGCCGTCATCGTGGAGGGGCGCCGAAATCAACCGAAACGCTAGTAGCATGTCGGTTGTTCCGGGCACCGGTCACCACCTCCTTGCTAACTCGTTATTGACCGACGATCGATCGGATTTTTTTGAAGTTGTTCACTGTAAATCCAGTAGACTCACGTGAAATCAATCCATTAGGTATAGGTAAACGTTTGGACAAAGAAACCATGCGACTAGATACGCAAGTTTTTTTTACGATCCTGGTCGAGCTGGGAGATTGCTTTTGGTCCTCTCTAGGCCTCTGACCCCCTAGAGGCCTCAGAGGGCCGCAGAGGGTTTTAAAATACTATGTTAAGCTTTACTTTGAATAAAGCGCACCATGATCCAAAAGGAATGCTAAAATTTTCGAGCCCGCTCCTGCTGCCTAGGTTCATAAACGGTCGACGTCGACCATGGAGCTGAAAATCTAACCTACCTGTGGCAGAGTGCTCAAAATGTTCGCATACAACATTATAATCTTAGTAAACTGACTGTCAAACCTGTGGTAGCACACATGACAACCACGCTAGTGACCAAGAAGTGTGCCACAAACGGTAGTAGTATTGCCCGAAGACAAAAACAACCTTATAGGTTTTCAAACAAAATGGTTCTGTTATTATTTCTCACCTGTACAACCTGTCACCTCAGCAGGGCAAGCACAGTGGCGTTGTCGAGCGCAACAGAGTGCGAGCGAGACGTACAATATTTCTTTAACGCGAATCAGCAGAAGAACTGCTACGTCAAGCGCGACAGACTCCACATGTGCTTGCCACGCACACACAATTTATAATCACGGATAAGCAACTGCATATTTTAAGAACACTAAGGTTTTGTCGCCAACGGCGGTTAGAGGGGCGCCACTTTGAGATCTCGCACCACCTAAAATTTTGCTAGCGCCGCCACTGGCCGAGAATACTGCCATCAACCGAGCATAAATCCCGACTCCAAGCTGCTACTGATAAATTTCTGATGGAAATATCCATAACCACTTTGCCCGACCTGGGGATCGAACCCAGGACAGTAGCGCTTGCGAGCACTGTGCTCTAATATTACGAGTGTTTGATCTCACTTTAACTTGCGTCAAGCTAATTAAGATTTAAAATTAAATATCGGAAATCCAAATAAGAAATTACTACACATTATTTTGATATAACAAATGCACCAAAGTAATAAAAAAAAAATCTCAACAATAAAAATAATATTATATTGTAATTTTTGTAGCAACACAAAAACGCCTTTCAATTCCACTTACATATCTATACATAGCTATATAGTTCCCTATATAACCCCTTCTAAAAACTTCTGCTTCGAAACGGGCCCAAAAAAACATGTACAACCTCATTTCGTAAAAAGTTCTGTACTTTTTTAATATGACGTCACGGTTGACAATGACGTGGGTTGCGACTTGCTACCTGTCTGACGTTCTAATCTCTTCCCTTTTTCGGGGTAAAAATATCTTTGACATCAACGTGTCATGTATTTCGGTATACCGTCGCCATTTTAGGGGGTGAAGAGAATCTCTTGGGCAATAGAGCAAAATAATTTGCCACAGATTTTCTTTTTTTTAAAATATGAAGCGAATTCTCATTTATTTTGACTTTTTAACTTATCTGGTATCTACCTACCATGCTCTGTATGAAACCCTAAAGGCTCTTACAAACACACGCGATATCGCGGGCGCGACATGCACCGACAAAGGAATTGTCTTTGTCTTGACAAGAGCTTAAAAAAGGCAAATAAAACAAAAAAAAATGACCTCTCCTCTCTGCTCTTGACTGTTGTTAACTAACTACTCGTAGAAGTGCGATGTTAACAGGCTATTTTACGCTCATCTGACACACCCCATTAAGTCGCAGCTGTAGCAGATTTCTGTCAGCTTATAATAACATATTCTTCCTATAATCATCATCAATTAGAGGAGCTTGTGGCTAAGTAATAACTGCCGCACAGGTCGATCGATCAGGTTAAGTACGCTTGCCGCGGTTGGTCCGTGGATGGGTGACCATCTTTTCATATCAAGTTTCCTCCGTGCCTCGGAAAGCACGTTAAGCCGTTGGTCCCGGCTGTCATTTGTAGATTTTTGACAGTTGTTACGGGTCGTCAGAAGCCTAAAAGTCTGACAACCAGTCGTACCAAGGGATATCGTGTTACCCAGTAACTGGGTTGTGGAGGTCAGATAGGCAGTCGCTCCATGTAAAATACTGGTATTCAGCTGCATCCGGTTAGATTGGAAGCTGACCCCAACATAGTTGGGAAAAAAGGCTAGGCAGATGATGATGATGACGATCATCATCAATTAAATTATGACTATTATAATATGCGGGGTGATTTTTTTCTAGCGATTTTGGGTAAGTTATTAAGGTCATAGAGAACATTCGCAAGAAAAACGCATGGACTCAAATAAAAATAAATTAAAAGTGAAATTATACTTGATGTTAAAAAATATATTTTCCAAGATATATATTTCTTTTTTACTTTTTTGTATATTCTGCCTCTACTTCACATTACAAACTAAATCATGTAGCTAACAATCTTAGGTCTAAAGTTGCTTGAAGTTATCTTCTATATTTATATAAAGTATAATAAAATCGTAGCGAAGTCAAAACTGTACATATATTAAAATTGTTTGAAAAAAATATATTGCTACTAGGTCTGGGAACGATTCACAAGCCGAAAATATAGTGTTTTGCATTTTTATCTGTTTGTCTAAATGTATGTTTCAGCATAACATAAAAACTACCAGATGGATTTTGTTAAAAACTTGCGTAGATATTTTCTATAAGTCTGGTCAGTCTGTAGGCTATAAGTTATCACGCTATTTGATTTGGGGGGTAAGCAATATTGCATTATGTTCGTATTTTTCTCTAGTTTACCGCAAATTGTAAAAAGCGTGCCAAAATAGTTACAGATTTAACCTTTTATATGATTATACATCATACTATACTTTTAAGGAGCTAACCAGTCATGATTGACTGCTAAGCTTAGCGGTTAGAGGACTGCTTTGCCAACCTAAGTTCGATTCCCAACAATTAAGCTTCTGTCATCTGGGGTTATAATAAAAATAATTAAATTTGACAATCGGTGTCGTTGTTTTGTAGGTATTTTAGTTTTTGCTACCGACTTCCGAAATTAAAGAAATTTTTCACTTTGTAGTTGTTTTTTGGAAGACGGTTGTCTTTTTTGTAAAAAAGATTTTTATTTTTCAATTGTGAAGCTCAAATTCGTATACTACTTGCTATGTAAACAACAGTGAAAGGAACTTATAATGGCATCATCAACATACACAAATTGGATTAAATCCATGTTATTGAAGCTAATTAAAAAACTGCTCATCAGGACTTGACCTAATTTATATAGATCCAACTTTTTCAAACAAAAATAAAAAACAAAAAAAAAATCAAAATCGGTAAACAATTGAAAAAATATCGATGAACATAATCTACATAAAAGATATACATACAGGCGAACATAGAACCTCCTCCTTTTTTGAAGTCGATTAATAAATAAATATCTACTGTTATATTATTTTATTTTAGCGACAGCTGCCCGACAAACTTTGTCAGGTAATCAGTAAGAATACATCGGTCAGTGCATCAGTGTTGTGCTGTCAGGTACTTTATGCGGGAACTCAGGCGTTCATTCATTTATTAAACTGAGCCTTTAGTAGCAATGAGAAATTGCTACTAAAGGCTGCTTGTGTCGACTTCCGGACGAGCTGCTTCTCACTCGGACGACTGTACATTTCTTGCTTCCGCGTCACCAGTCCTGACTCTCTTTATATTTTGGCTGCTCAGACCAAAACTATAAACGTATTATAAGGGAAAGTTTTATAAAAAATGGCTGTTTTTTTAGTATATTCCTATCTTACGACGTCCACGCGAACGAAGTCGCGGGCAGAAGGTAGTCTAAAATAATAATTTACATTTGCCTTGACCATGATCGTATAAACTCTCCGAAGTGGCCACCATTTCATGTTCTGAGATCAGCTCAACACTTTGAAAAAAATTCGTGACATTATATTTTTTTTTTTTTCAATATATAATAAGGAACCATGAGTTACATGAAAATGACATCATCATTTTCCTGTAGCCCATGGTTCCTTTCAATGTTTTTCTCTAGAATCTACAAATACCTACTGGCTTGAAAAAATAACCCTAATTATCATTTTAGCGGACTATGGTTAGCAGATGACTCGACGTCGAACCCTTCATAAAAGCACGGTTTCATTTAACAAAGTAGGTACCTGTAGGACCCCTTATTTGCATTGAGGAAAATGCGCTGAATATTTGCTCCAGATTTTTTCGAAAATTTGAAAGTAAGGGACTTGGAATAGTTTTCATTGTAACATCAGGAATCTTAAAAATCTCTTTACATTTTTGCACCATGGGTGCTTTTGGGGTTCCGTACCCAAAGGGTAAAAAAACTTTTTACAAAAAAAAAACAACCGACTTAAAAAAAAAACACTACAAACTGAAAAATAACTTTAATTTCGGAAGTCGGTGTCTTTGGATCTGTATTTTAGGGGATCCTGCCGTTTTTCCGAAAAGATTTTGCCAAATTTTCATTACCCAAACAAATTTTAGTAACCTTTTTTTATACCATTGCAATATTTCGAATGATTTTAGTACGCATACTTTCATTTGGTAAAATTTTTACTTGGCAAAATATTACCAAGTATAATGTCATTATGGCATTTGGTCTTTAATCAAATGATTTATTACAGCAAACAATCTTCAGACAATAAACGTTTTTGAGCGAGCGAAGCGAGCGGTGCCGCGGCAGCGGCCGGCGAGTGCCAGAAACGACTTGCATTAATAGAAAAAAGAGATTGTTTTTAGTAGGTTACCCGGATCTGAACTATTTAGATTAGGTTAATTACTTATTTATATTACTTACTTATTACTTTTTTTATTATTTGATTTTGCGTAAAAACTGTTATTCCAACTGAAATATTTGACTAAATAAAAAATGTTAAAAGTACTAGTTGGTAAACAAGTTATAGTTTAAACGTTCATTTGTCAAACATTAGGTTTGCGTTACAATTTTTTGTGAATAGATTTTTTGCTAAGTAATAATTTGGCAAATGAAATTATGCGAGAAATTTTTTGGGAAGTGAAAATTGTCCAATTTTTTTCGGTCAAACAAGGGAGACCCGTATTTTAGTTTTTGCCACCGACTTCCGAAATTAAAGTTATTTTTCAGTTTGTAGTGTTTTTTTTTGAAGTCGGTTGTTTTTTTTTTGTAAAAAGTTTTTTATTTTTCACTTTTATTGGGTCAGTTTGTAATTTATCTAATTTACAATAGACTAATGTCAAATGCTCATCATCTTACAAAATATTGCTTTTCCCGATGCAGGGGCGTTAATTGTTGAGGAGTTATCCTGGTAAGAACCAGGAGAACTGATGGTGACTTCACCATATGCATTTTGACAATCATAAATTGCTTAGCAACCATATTAAAGTGCCTAATCGAATCGCAACGGTGAAATACTTATTATTAAGTAGTTCCGGTGGCCATCTGTGGTCTTCATCATCAGTTCCACTTCACCAAATGGTGCTTTTCGAGTGCAAATGCACGAGTTACTATAAAAAATACTCAAATCGCTATGGGTATGCCTATAAAATTTGAGGATTTCCCTCGATTTCCATGGGATCCCCTCATCAGATTCTGATTTGGTGGCAATGGGACCACCTCGGGAGCATACCTTTCCATACAAAAAAAGAATTTTCAAAATCTGTCCACAATTGACGGAGTAATCGGTGAACATACATAAAACAAACATACAGCCGAACATATAACCTCCTCCTTTTTGGAAGTCGGTTAAAAACGGGACTCTAATACTAAGACTCCGCTGTCCGTCCGTCTGTCACCAGGCTGTATCTCATGAACCGTGATTGTGAGACAATTGAAATTTTCACAGATGATGTATTTCTGTTGCCGCTATAACAAAAAATACTAAAAAACAGCATAAAATAAATATTTAAGGGGATACAACAAACGTGACTTTTTTGGCATTTTTATAGATAATGGTACGGAACCCTTCGTGCGCGAGTCCGACTCGCACTTGGCCAGTTTTTTTTAATTCTCATTTAAGTCAGGGGGTTTTTCAAACCGTCTGCTTATTTTTTCAAAAACACTGTTTATTTTCGAAACAGAAAGTCACTTTTAACATGTTGTAAACTTGTAACCCTTCTCAAAATGTAATTTTATTACTATGACAGGCGTTACACGTACGCCCATTACTAAAGAGATAAGTATTCGCAATTAATTGTGACAGCCTTTTGTTAATCGTGAGTCTCATTAACTTTACGACCGAGTCACAAGAAACATATAACTTCCAAGGCATTTCATGACAACACTTATTATTTTTAATGCTAATAATTATTTATTTTTGACAATTATAGTTGGATCCTTCGTTATAGTTCAGAATCCAGAATCAGATAGAAATCTGAGAACCAGTCTAACCAAGGGGTTTTGTACTACCCAGTAACTTATTAAGTGGAAGTCTTAAACATATATGGCGAAATGTGGGTGTACTATAGGTTCACCTCTGCCTAACCCTCGGGGAATACAGGCATGATGTTACGTTGTATTGTTTGTGGAAGTAGCTCCTTGAAAAATACTGGTGATCAGCTGCAGACACAGCTACCTTATGTCCATAAAAATGTACAACCATATTCCAAAACGAATAAGAGAACTACCATTTAATTTCTACAAAAAAAAAGTCTAAAATCATGGCTTCTCCAAAATAATTTTTGCACAGTAAAAGAATTCCTCGAATATAAGAGTAATAAAAATTAGATATAAGTATTTCGTTTTTTTAATGCAAATGTTGTTGTTGTGTTTTTTATATTGTTTAATAGAGTTTATAATATGTGTCTATAGTCTAAGTGTTTTGTATTGTAAAATATAGTAACAGTATTAATTGTATAGGAACCTAAGTTAGATTTTGAGGCCCATGTGCAATATTTAATATTCGTATGCCGCTTGCAGCGGTGGATGTGTCCTGAACATAACTCAATTGTCCAACTCTGTACCTACCATATCCTACGAATAAATGTCTTGGTCTTTGCATCTTGTTAGAATGGAAGCCATATCCAACATAGTTGGGACAAGGCTAGGTTTGATAGTTTACTGGTTTGAGCTTAATTTACACGAGGTGTTGAAGAGCTGACTAGTATTGCCTAGGGGCCCTTCTAACTACCTAAAGGGCCATTACGATTTAATGTTTGAGCAAAAGTGCCCAAAAGACTGTCAGCATTGATTGCCACGTTGAATGGTTCAATGCTGATTGTTTGGTAAAAAAAATAGGTCAAGTGAATAGTCCGATCAATCGCTTGGCGCTTTTTATGTATTCCACTTTCGTATTGGACATCAATGAGACTCGCATGGACTAGGGAAGCATGGCACATGACGGAGGCCTATATTCAGCAGTAGGTGGAACATGGCTGCCAATGATGACAATGATAAATTAATTTAGTAAACAACCCCATTTTAGTCATTCCCATCATGTCTAACAAACTACTAAGAAACAATATCTCTAGATTAGCCGTTAGTTAATTACATTGTCTCAATAATAGACATTCGATCCGTGCCAAAACTTATAATTTGTAACACTCTAGGCATGTCTGATGATTTATTCTTTCAGTTTCAATAGACCCTAATCGGATCTTAATAATTCATCCATGTCCATCAAATCTCTTTTTAAACTTGTAATAAATTATAAAAAACAACTCTGGCAAAATGTTAGGAAACATAGAGAACTATAAGCACCTGTCAGAAAAATCAGAACAACAGAGGTCATTCTTTAAGATGGCAACGTCGCCAAAAGCCGTAAATTTTTTTCTGTTTGTATTAATTTTACTAAATTAAATTATTACTCTGTACTGCACTAACATCGTAATATCTATAATAATATTAAGTTTTATTATTGAAATTTATTATATATCCATGTTTCAGTGCACTAATATAGAGTGATATTTCATAAATCTATAAATAAAAAAAATATAATAAAAAAAAAATATATAAAAATAAATCTAGTAATATTGATAAATTAATCAAAACAGCCAAATAGTTGACAGCTGTTTGCGACATAACAAACTGTCAGGATACACCCACTTGAAACTTAATTTTGCTTACCTATAGTGTAACTGGCATGGGCTAGGTATTACTGACAGCCTATCCAACATCCATTATAAAAAAACAAAATGTCTGCAATACTACATCAAACAAAATTGACCACTGAGCTGCTTTTCACATACTATGTGCAAGCCTTCTTGTCACAGTCATGACGTGCAGCTGCCCACTATTTATTTTTTTGTGCTCGTGATTATATGTAGATCTGTTTTGTGTAATATTTACCTTCGAGTTTATTAGATATTTTTTTTTGAATGCGCGTTTTTCTGTGACAAATAAAATTATTTTTCTTTCTTTCTTTCTTTTATGTAGAGCTAATAATTAGTGTTCCAGAAAGATAATACATACAACTAATCAATATTTCGGTTGGCTGACCGCAATAAAATGTTATTAGCTGATAAAATATAATTGACACGGACCACTAGCCAGCAATGTAATTAGGAATGCATTCGAAAATAAATTTCGGTAATACAATCGCGTGAACATGGTGATCACAGACAAAATTCAGTAGGAATACTAACATCAATGGAAATATGCTATATTATTTTGTCTATGTATTTTTTAAAGGTAAAAAAAAAACAATATCTATCTTAATCTGTCTTAGGTAGGTCTAAGACAGATTAAGATAGTTACTGTTTTTTTTAAATATTGTTTTAATTGTTTGTTAGTTGGCTCGTGGGTAAATAATGACAGCCCCACGGGTCGATCTTAAAGGTTAAGCAACGCTTGCCGAGGTGGGTCCGTATGCATGTATGGGTGACCATTCAATACATACATACTGAACCCCTCCGTATCTCGGAAAGTACGTTAAGTATAGCAAAACGTTGGTCCCGGCTGTCATTCGTAGACCTTTGACAATCGTTACGGGTAAGTGAAAGAAGCCCTAAAGCCCTAAAGTCTAATAAATACCTACCAGTCTTACCAAGGACTATCTTGTTACCCAGTAACTGGGTTGTGGAGGTCCGATAAGCAGCCGCTCCATGTAAAATTACTGCTATTCAAAATAGTTGAGAAAACACTAGGCAGGCAATTCGTTTGTTAAGTTTATCCTAAAATCCTAATACTATTAGTAACATCGGTTGTTATCATCTCTGTGTAGTAGATATAAAATATTTCGCGCTAAGAAATCAAAAAGAAAAGCCCTTTTCACACAAAATAACATTTTTATTCGAACATCTTAACTGGCAACCGGAAACGTGCCCAGGAGGCTGGCAACACTGCCACTCCCACTGCCGATGCCTGACACTGAATAAGTTAAATAAGATTTATTAGAAATACAATCATTTTCGCTAAGAAAACTTGCCATCAGATAATACCAGTCCCGGGTTTCAGATGCAGGGTTTTTATACTGATTGAGAGAAAATGGTGCACACTCAGATTATAGGGTGCACAAAACTCAGGTAAGTTAAGATTTGTAAAATACCAACTACTGCTTTTAGAGTGAGTTGCTCGTACATTTTTAGAATAAGAAAATTTTATTTGCATTAAAACATGGTATAATAATGGTCTTAATAGTTCTTCCAATTTCTCTAGTGTTCCCATCTGGCTCGAAGGACCATAAATATTTAGGTGATTAAGGTCAAGATTTGTTTGAACCGCCAGTAAAAGGAATTTCGCCAACAGAACACGCGCGGTCTATAAAGCGTAAAACACAAAAATTTATAAACTCTAAAATGAGCGAGAACAGATTTATTAGGATAAGTTCAGGTGATACAGTTCTAAATCTGCCAAGGATTATGATCTAATACATATATCTCGCCATGGACTGGCATAAAAATATTTTAAAGGAAACAAGTTATGTAGAATCAATTATAATAAATAATACCTAGAGTCAAACACTCATTATACTTTCGCAACATTGGTATTTGGGGCCAAAATAACACCCGTATTAGTTTAGGGCTATTTATAAATAAAACAACTGCCCCGAGAAGCGAGTATCGATCGAAAGGTCGTGGGTTCAAATCTTACCCCTTTGAAACTGTAACGGAAAATATGCCTAATGTCTATAGATGCTGTTTAAGCATAACAGTTATTTTAAGTGCCTAGTTAAAATAAGACCGAGTTTTATACCTGAGTATTTTGGTAGATAGGTAATATAATTTGTGGTTCAGCTAAGAGTTATTTATTTTACTTCTGTTACGATTTTAATTAAATATTATATTTAGCTTAATAATTAGGCTTTAAAAAGTGAAGTGCTCATCGAGTTTTGTCGATGACTGTGCCAACTTTATAATTAATCGAAACAACATAGAAAGTCTGCCTTAATTCATCATCTTCATCATCATCATCATTCAGCCGAAAGACGTCCACTGCTGGACATAAGCCTCCCCCAAAAGGGGATTTTGCCAAAATCGCCACGCTTGGCAGGCGGGTTGGCGATCGCAGTATGATGTTAAAATGCATAGAGAACGCTGCTGCCCATTCTCTAGTAAGTCCCTTAGTCGCCTTTTACGACACCCACGGGAAGAAATAGGGTGGTGCTATTCTATACGTCCGGCACCACACGGGGCCTGCCTTAGCTATTAATTTATACAAGGTAACCAACTTTTACTATGGAACCAAAACTGAAATCGCGAAAAAAAAACCAGCTGTTCCCTACATTTATGTTCAAATAATTTGTTAAAATGAAGGGATCAGCTGTTTTTTTTTGCGATTTCAGGTTTGGTCCCATAGTAAAAGTTGTTCATAATGATGAGAATGATGCCCCCTTAAGAGGTTATTGACGACTTAAAAATAACCCTGTATATCTAAAGTAATTTGGGTTGAAAACCTTAACCTACAATGGTATGAAAACTCCAGTGAGCAACCCCTAATTCCTTGCAGGGACAGTACGAGTATAAAGCCGATAATGCTCAGAACAACAAGTAACAGGATACAGTCAGCCTCAAAAAGATATAATACATACATCGACAAGAATTCCATTTGTGTTTGTGTTCCATAATCCTAGCTACAATTAATTGCCAAATGTGCATTGACACAATATTATGGAACATAGATTGTCAATCAAATGATCGCTTGCCGATAGTGTTGCCCAAATTCAGTCTTGGTCTTGCAGTCTTGGTCTTGTTCTTGCGTTTTTGCAAGACCAAGACCAAGAACAAGACCGCGTATTTTTAGCAAGACCAAGACCAAGACTGACCGTGCAAGACTTGAGCAAGAACAAGACATAGCCTGCAAGACTCTTGCGTCTTGCAGCTAGGACTTAGCGCTATTTCACTGAGTAGTTAGGTGTAACAGTTCGGTGTATAGGTAGGTACGCTTAGGAATTCTATGAGACGCAAAAAACTGTATCAAAGAATATGAAAAACTGGACCTATGCGCATTACGACTAATACCATAAACATAGCGAATAAAAAAATATCTATTAAAATCAAACTGAGTGCATGCATAGTTATGTTTTAACCATCGGCACTTTGATAATGCGGCATCAAAGGTTTTGTACTTACTTCTCAAAGAAATTTGCCGCTTTTCGGAAGTACATGGTTATGATACACGCGCCGGCGGCTTCTTTTGAAATCTAAAACAATCGTTGCCGCCACGCCGAAATCATAACATTTGTGACACTATTTGATTGCCGCCATAGGGCGTAGGTATACTCATGCAAAATAATTTCGAATTTTTTTAAGAGTACCTACAGGTGTTCCAAAGAATAAATAAGTTTCAGAGTGCTTAGAATGAAAATGAATACATTATACTGATCACGCAAGTAGTATTATGATTAGGTTATAAATCAAAGCTTATAAATCATAAATGTTTATTAAGAAACAGTTACTTCCATGGAAAACGACATATAGGTCAGTTGATTTTTCGAATTTCTTATCAAATCTTCAGTTATTTATTAATCTGCTTGATCTTTACTATGGCTATGTTAATTCAAGCTCACAATGTTCCAATTCTAATACGTTTTTCTAAGATTTCAAGTAAACTTTAATAAATAGTAATAGACTAATAGGTAATTGCAAGACTTGCAAGACTCTTGCTGCAAGACCAAGACCAAGACCAAGACTGGGAGCGCAAGACCAAGACCAAGACCAAGACCAGGTGTATTGGCGCAAGACCAAGACCAAGACTGGCTAAGTCTCGTCTTGTTCTTGCATTTGGGCAACACTACTTGCCGATGATTCATCAGTTGTGGTATTTTGCTATTCAAAGCCACATCTCTAGTATATTTATACTTATAAAGGTCCCCCTCCCCCCCCCCCACTCTCCTGCAACGGCGTGTCTCAACATCGTCTCTCTACTTTTCTCACTAAGACATCACCTCCTGCTGAGTGTGAGGCAGTGCCTCCGCTCTCCTGCAACGGCGTGTCTCAAGATCGTCTCTCTACTTTTCTCACTAAGACATCACCTCCTGCTGAGCGCGAGGCAGTGCCTCCGCTCTCCTGCAACGGCGTGTCTCAAGATCGTCTCTCTACTTTTCTCACTAAGACATCACCTCCTGCTGAGCGTGAGGCAGTGCCTCCGCTCTCCTGCAACGGCGTGTCTCAAGATCATCTCTCTCCTTTTCTCACTAAGACATCACCTCCTGCTGAGCGTGAGGCAGTGCCTCCGCTCTCCTGCAACGGCGTGACTCAAGATCATCTCTCTACTTTTCTCACTAAGACATCACTTCCTGCTGAGCGTGAGGCAGTGCCTCCGCTCTCCTGCAACGGCGTGACTCAAGATCATCTCTCTACTTTTCTCACAAAGACATCACCTCCTGATGAGCGTGAGGCAGTGCCTCCGCTCTCCAGCAACGGCGTGACTCAAGATCATCTATCTACTTTTCTCACTAAGATACCACCTCCTGCTGAGCGTGAGGTAGTGCCTCCGCTCTCCTGCAACGTCGTGACTCAAGATCATCTCTCTACTTTGCGCACTCCCGGACATCACCTAGCTTCCATATACTGTATCTTACGTCAGAACATTTCCTCGCCTTAACAGAATTACCTCCTCCTGAACCTGTTTCATCTCGAAACGCTGCAGCCCCGTCCCGTTCCTGTTTTCCTGATCTCGTTCCTGTTTTCCTGGACCCGTTCCTGTTTTCCCGCCACACAGCCACTGACGATTATATTCCTTTTTTTTATATTTTTGTTTTACTTTTAATTTATGACGACTTGCCCTCCGGCCAATCGTAACGTTACACTTACACAGTACCAACTGATGCCAGTTTCAACGAAAAATAAGACATTTTGTTTGTGTCATTTTATACCGTAGTCAGCTATTCTATCTTGCCCCGCCCTTGAGCTTTCCGGAATATTGCCAAGGCTTGGCCCAAAGGTCATGTATGAAGGAGTAAGCTTTATTATTTTCCGGCACAGAATAGGTCACTCTTTGTTCGCTTTGGTGCCGTAAAATGGAGTTAGGGATGTTAGGAGGATGGGCTGAAGTGTCGATGTAGGGGGTGGAATGAATTAGCCTCTGTGAGTATATAGTTAAATGTTAGTCAAACAAACTATTTGGTGTACAGGCAGATAACTTGCAACAACTATTAAACACACAGATAACTGTGCTGTTGCGTCACTTCTTGCCAGCTAAAGCACTAGGAAGTGGTTTTGGGGGACTGACTGTTTTATGTACATAATTTTGACGTTCAATAAGTGCTGATTTTCTGTTGAATAAATGCCTTTTTGTGGTTTTGGGACAATGTTGTGAGTGTGTTGAGTAGTCAATTCTTTTGAATCACTCCCTTAAGTTAAATGCCATTAAGTTTAAAAACTTATTACGTTCACAATAAAAATGAATAAATATTGTGTCGTGGAAAGATGAATATTTTGCCTGTATACTAAATAGCTTGTTTAACTGTACGTTGGCGTACTTTGGCCACGGCATGAACTTTTCTCATAATAAAATTATACTTAGTTTTATACCGACACATTTTCCAGCTATGTAACCCTTATTTTGCACCTGCTATTGTTGTCTCTGCATTACCCTAAGGTTGACTGGTAGAAAAAGCAGGGTCCGTCTTTGTACAGTATATATACTTGTCTGCATACATTTTTAATAAATAAATTATTAATATAAATAGGATTTTTTTCCGAACTTAGGTAAGTAAGCAGTTTAAAGTTATGTTGGTCATTGTTATGCTGAATATTTATATTTTTTGGGGAATAAACCCATTCACATATTGCACCTGTCCTGGCAGTTCAACTACAAATCCCGGAAATAAACATCTATATTTACACAAAATAACCAAAAAGGCAACACACAATATTCTGAAACAGTTGACACTGTTTCAGAAGCACAAAAGCCTTCACGCCGTTATTCGGTTCGTCAATCTTCGTGAATAATCGTGAAATGTCGGAACATTTCGGGACCGGATTTTCATTTTGATAGCAGCTTGTGTGAGCTTGGCTGTTATTACCGAAGTATGATTAAAAGTGGACTTTATGAAAGGACTAATTACTTGTTTCGTTGTGATGAAGTTGATGATGATCTTACCAAGTAAATTATGGACTTTGTAATCAACTTTAAAAGGAAAGATTGTACCAAGTCATAAAAAAGATAGAAGGATTTTGTATCGTCAATTTCTACTTAGTTACAATATAAGGATCAATACGTAAGACATTTCATTGGCGATAAAGAGATCTTTAGTTTTCAACCCTAGAAATCATTTTTTATCTTACCATCATCCTACATACATACACATACATAAACCCACGTATTATCTACCATCATTCTCATGAATTATTTATTAGACTGGAAATCGAATCGATTGCTATGATAGAATAGAATAGAATACTCTTTATTACGATGATGATGGTTGATGGTTTTTTTTTTTATTATGATGATAATTTTAATTGACATTTAGTCATTGTTTCGTTATTATGACCATATATGTAATTTAATTCTTATCAAAATTGACATTTACTATTTATTATTTTGTCTTTATGTAATCTACTACTTAACCAATAACTTTTATTAGGTACTGAAATTTAAATATTTGTGCGCCACTAAGGCCAAACATGACTGGTCTTAGACTACAATGTATTTAATAACTTGCATGCTCTGTATGTGTACTCATGTTTCCACAAATAAAGAATCTTGAATCTTGAATGGACCCCAACATGGTTGGGGCAAGGCTAGGCTAAATTCCATACCAACTTTTTCTTTTATAAACAGTCGTCATTGCAGTTCATGGCAGTTTTTACTTTCTGCTTTGCTGTATTTATCTACTATCTTCACAATTCACCATTGATTTTTAGGTTTGGTTATTACTACCAGCCGCAGCAGCAGGTTGGTTTGGCTATACTAGCTTTTGCCAGCAGCTTCGCCAGTGTGAAGGTTAGATTATCCCACGGGAACGTACTACCAAAATAAACAGTAAGTATCTTGTCGTAATTCAGGTCATGGTCTACCTGTGGGCCTTTCATCCAAATCCGGTCAACCATTTTTTCGTGATTGAGTAAAAAAACATAGAAACTTTCACTTTAAAAAATTAGTAAGATGGCTATCCGTATCCACATTACGGATTATGTCACATTCTTTTGTCATATCAACCTTCTGCACTTTTTCCATTTTATGGGAGCGGCACAGCATCCCAACATCTTCCATACACCTCTATCAGCTGTCATCTCAGTATTCATCATCATTTCAGCCAAAAGACATCCACTGCTGGACATAGGCTTCCCCCTAAGGGGGTTGTTTGCCATAATCGGCACGCTTGGCAGGCGGGTTGGCGATCGCAGTATGGTGTTAAAATGCATAGAGAACGCTGCTGCCCATTCTCTAGTAAGTTCCTTAGTCGCTTTTTACGACACACACGGGAACAAATGGGGTGGTGCTATTCTTTACGTCCGGCACCACACGGAGCAGCATTCACAGTCTCAGTATTCACCCTCTGTTAAACCATATCTTTCACAGATTTCATTTCATCCATCCATAGTGGATAAAATGCAGCCGAGAATACCTAGCTAGGTTATAATATAACCTAACTTCTACAAAGGCCAGCGCACATCGGTGGATGGCGGGGCAGAGTATTTTAAATTTACCAGTAGATTCATACGTGTCTAATGGTAACAAGATATTATAGATTCCAAAGCTTAGAGACCGACCACGGAACATCTAAGGGGATTTCTCTCTGTGGTATTGAATAGCGCGCTGGAGGATACCGCGGACGGTATGCACCGAAATCTGCTAGCATACGATCGCGGGGGAGAGGAAATTTACCCCGTGGCATACCGCAGGACACCGCGGGATGCTCCTCGGCAAATCCTTCTCGATGCCGTCCGCCGGTGTGCGTTGGCCTTAAGACGGCTAAGTAGAAATCTGTAGGAATTTGCTTATGAAAGTATTAAGTATAATACGAGTAAAGCTATCCACATGAATTCTTTTGTCATATTTAGTTTTTTTTATTTGGTATGTCCTGGTCGAAATAATCACCATCATCCTCTCCTATCCTCATCCCAATTTGAGTAGTCTGCATAGCATGTCTTCGCCTTCCATACACACATCTCAGTAATCACCCCGCTTTCAAGCAATACCGTCTTTCACTTACTTTTCATCTATCAATGGTCGATGCCTACAATGTAACCGAGAATACCTAGCGAGGTTATACTATAACCTTACTTCTATAAGACGCCTAAGTTGCAACCTGAATGTGTTCGGTTTGTGTCGCACCGGCTGTCTATTGTCACACATTCAAAACTTAAACAGTGCTCGTCCACTACCAAGTTTAATTGCATTAGTTGAAGTTACTGCAGCGTGGAATCGTTGGCTGTAAGTTGACTTGAATAGGATAGATAGGATACTCTTTATTATGTACACCATACAAATTTCAGATATAATAATGTAGAAATTTTACATAGGGTGACACAATGGGCGGTCTTTTAAAGACAACCTTTGGATGGATTAAGTAGGAGAGAAAGAGAAGGGGAAGGAGAGACAATACTGCATGTAGTCTGTGGTGTACCATTTATATAATTATATACAATAAATACATACAAACATTATTATATTTGTAAGTATTCATATTAAACTTATCCACACTCAAGGAATCACTTGTTTAGCCTCGGCCTTTAAACATATAACTTGTATAAATTTTTGTAATTACATTTTAAAACCCTTCATCTTGATAGGCTTGTGGCGTTTAATATACCCAGTGACATGAATCAAAATCGGTACAGCCATTTAGTAGTTACAAGGGAACATAGGGACAGACATACATACATACAGGTCAAACACATAACCCTCCTTTTTGGCTTCACCGCAATCGGGTAAATAGGTAAGTGAGTATACTTAGGCATAATTCGAAGCGATTTTCTCCTAAAGTATTCATAGATAATAATATATTTTGTGGTGTTATGAAATATATATATTATATATTAACTAAACTTCTCAAAGTTGCCATGTTTATTTCACGACAAAAATGCTTTTGAATTATTTTGCGTAATGCTCGTGACTGTAGGTAGTCTTTTAGCTCAAAGACTTATTCTAAACACCTAAGATTTTTAAACACTAGGAACCTATAGGTAGGTACTTATCTTAAAAACATCTGTATTTTCGCTGCGCACACAATACGCGTTTGACTTATCTGCACGTCAGATCCAAAACTGTTATGATTGATCTAAATCAAGATAAGCCAGAAACGTTCCTACGTTTTATGCAAATATTGGCCGCGACTAACCTAGAAAAACTTGAGGGTTAGATCATATTGATCGGAGTTTGTTTTGGGCTCGAAAAATGTAGGTATCATCATTGAACCTCCTTCTCATGTACCGACTCGAAATGTGTATGATAATGGCTTATCCTCATCATCAGCCTATAAGAGTCCACTTCTGGATATAGTATAGGCCTCTCTAATTGCTAGTCATTTAGCTCGATCCTCGACTACTCTCATTCAACCGTTACCAGCCACCCTTCAAAGATCATCACTTCACCTAGGGAAGGACGTCCTGTCCTTTCGTTACTTTTTCAAATAGTTTATGTCGTAGTACCCAACATCTTAGCCAATAAGCAAGGCGGAAGCGAGACTTAACTGGTCAAGATGCCACTGTTTAAAACTATGCATCCCACATTGGGCCAAGACTTGAACATCTTATATGAAATCTTCCGAAGCTTCTACTGATCCTAGGTTTCCCCTTTGGACAAAGAAACAAAGCTATTTTTTAGTCTTCTTACAGTTTCCGGGGTAACTACGTAATCTATAACAAGACTAAGATGTCCTCAACCAATAGGGAATATGCATGTATTTTTTTTTCACTAAATCAATAATAGACAGTAATATAAACCTAAAAAAAGTATTAAAAGTTAAATTGAACTACTGATTGAGGCTCAAAAAAATTATGAAACTCCAACAATTTTCTACTACAGTTCAAACGTCCGTTTCTGTCGCGGTCATGATGTGACGTCATTGTTCACGAAACTGCTCTGTTTACATCTGTTTTTAGCCCCAAATCATAAATATTAAATTATTGTTTATGCTTTATTCAAGTAGAAATCGCACTTACATATTTACCTTAGTGAGATTTAAAGCATTTATCAAAAAATAGATTTTATTCACATGTTTTGTTTCGTCACTTCCGGCATTTTCGAAGAGGACGCGTTTTGAGTTTGCGTTCCGTTCCACCAAAAAAACGCAACATACATTAATTAATTGTAAAATAAGTAATGAATTAAAAAATATTGGAATTTGTTTACACAATGTATATTAAAATAATGGATACGTTTTGAATTACGTGCATATTCCCTACTATGTACTTACCTAGCGTGATGGTTTTATTTTCAAAATCAGTAAAGGTTCGTGCAGATTGTCGCGACAGGCAGCGCAACGCTTTGCGTGAGTTTATGTTTGTGTGTATGTAATGATAATAATTTGACTAGGTACTTATGTATTAACCCAAATGTTTGCATGTCACATTGCTATGACTAAGTGTTATGGATCTGTAAAAAAATGATGTTAAGACCGAAATTGTACCAACACTTATGGCAAATAAATTGATTTGATTTCGTGCCCGCAATATTGCGCCAGTCTGCACGTGCCTTAAAACTTAAACATAGATTTACCTACTTCCGCTTCAGTTACATACGCGTATCATAAAAGGTAATCTAGACGAAGGTCCCAACAGGCTAGCTAAACCTTTGGTTATATTTTCAAACCGGATCCCTGACACCGACCGGCTGGGTAATGTATAGGATCCGGAGCTAAAACGGCGCTGTTTAGTCCCGAAAGATATCAGGAGGATGAGCAACATCTTCTTCGACTATGCTAAAAACATACTGATAGTCAAGATCGGTGATAGCACGTTCATTACCAATTCACTGTAGCTATGGGAGGTAGACGTCGGTTGATGGTAGATACAATTCTATAAGTATTACTCAATCAATCTGCCTAGCCTTTGAAATAGTTGGGTCTAACCGGGTACAGCTGAATACCAGTATTATAAATGGAGCGACTGCCTATCTGACCTCCACAACCCAGTAACCGCGTAATACGATACCCCTTGGTAAGACTAGTTGTCAGACTTTCGGGCTTCTGACGACCCGTAACGACTGTCAAAGATCCACGAATGAAATCCGAGAGCAACGGGTTAAAATGCTTTTCGAGGCATGGAGGAGTCTCGGTATGTAATGAAAGGCACCCCCCATCCACGGACCAACCCCAGCAAGCGTAGCTTAACCTGATGGATCGACCGCTGCGGCTGCTATTACTTAGCCACGAGCTACTGACATATTTAGGAATTGAAAACCATATCCATAACCAGATATCAAATCTTCGTAGAAATGTTTTGGGAAACGCACGGGGTTTCAGATAACCCTGAGATCTAGAATGTCTGAAAGTAGGAATTGTACGGCTACACGAACTAGACTCTAAATAATGGCGGATATTGGTTAATTGCAAGATCAGGGTGTGTTTATTTTTATCCTAAGAGATAAAACTGACTCTTTTGCACACACGGACGCCAAAAAGCAACCACATGGCAATTATTAATCCATAGTAACACACGATAATTTCTTATCACTAAAAACGCGTGCACTAATAAAATGTTACCAAGTATAGTACTAAAATAATCATAGTAATTTCACCGTATCAGATAAAATGCCTCCTTGAGCCATTGTGCTCCAATTCTTTGTTAAATAATCTGTCATTCAAACGTCATGTAGGTAGTAGCTTCGTTAGCGATAACAGCTTCTTTAGATAATATTGTATTATCGCATGAATTATCATTAATGTAGTGAAGTTCAATGCCGTAGTGTAAAAAACTGCAGTACCTAGCTGATTTTTTTTCTGCCTGGGTTAAACTTCTGAAAAGTTATTAAAATGCGTCGAAAATAATACTATAAATATAATAAAGATCTTCTACTTCAAAGATATCTAATCAGACTACACAACGATGAAAGATGTTTTGTTCATGTTTGGAAAGAACACGCCTCGGAAAATCGAGCGAAAATTTCCGTATCACAAGACTAAACAAAGAACATCGCCCAGCCAAAAATATTTCCCGTTCACTATGTAATTTAAGTTCCTGAAATAATTCCGAGTTGTTAAATGCAGTACTGATAATAAAATATCGAACTGTCCCACAAATTCTGGTCTTCATTGTCCCTGTCCAATGACTCGAAACAATAATGGTACCAAACAATTTTCGACCCAGTTTTGAAAAAGGACCCTTTATCATTTTTTCACAAACACCATGAATTAAAACTCGGAGGTTTTTTAATGAACGTTTGGAAACATCCAACATTGTTGCTGAAAACTTTTTCAATAAAGACTATGAGACGAACCTGTTTGACGATCAGCCTGGCGACCCTGGGGCTCGCGAATGTGACGAAGCCATAACACTTGGAGACACCAGCTCGGTCGTAGATCACCCGAGCTGCCGTGACGGTCGCGAACCCTGAGAAGAACTTCCACAGGTCCTCATCAGTCGTGGTCAAAGAGAACCCTCCCACAAAGATTCTATTGTGTATAACTGTCCCGAATTTTGGGGCATCTGACGGAGGGAGTGTATCATCCGTGTCATCGTCAGGAGAATTCAGTAGAGCCTTCAGCTTCTCGTGAGGATCTGCCGTCTTCCTGTTATTCGCCGTGCTTTCTTCAACCATATGAGCGCAACTCGCAGACTCACTCCTGATGTACCTTTTAACACTTTCCATTGTATCTAACACTTTAAAACACTAATATAACATGTTCCCTTGTTTACTAAACTAAAATCTCTAGCGGCAACTAAAAGGGCACTGGTATTCACGAAAAAACAACTGATTGTCTGTAACGCGAGGTTTTATCGATTACAGTGGCACTTATGTTGTATAGGTAGGTTTTGTGAGTTGCGCGATACGGACCACGACGTGACTGACACACGGACGGTATTCGAGTGATGTTGTAAAAAAAACAACCGAGATAACAGTGTGTGATTTAAGATTTTTTTAGATACGCACTAAAAATAGTGTTTGAGCTATTGTCGACCGCTATTTTTACTAGGCGAGGGAACTAGGTCACCAGTTGACACCTAGCGGATGAATATTCTTAATGGTTCTTATCTAAGTTAAGTTTAGTTTTGGTTTGTTCAATAGGTGGCGCCTTTGTTATCTTATCAGGGATCAGCTGCTCATAAGATAGGTGAAAATATTGATAAGATAACTTTTAACACAAGAGTTTTTTGGGTAAAGGTTGACGTTACAATTTAACACTTGATTGTTTTAATGCCATAGATTTCCGCAGAAAATAAAACAAATTCTAGTTTACGAAATTATAAAATGAAATAATCCTAAAATGTTAATTTTGATATTTACGTGTTTCTCTCAGAGTGCAATAATAAAACGCAATTTGACATTGAATAATGTTGCAGGACTTAAAGATCTCCGTGATTAAAAGGTATTACTATTATTAATTTCGGATAATTAGGATTTTATTTATACTGAAAATAATAAAATAATCGTTTGTCACTTACCTTTTGATAATAGGGAGTATAGTGACTAACAAGGATTCGTCTAAAATTTACACTCTTCTGATTTTTTGTCATTTTAATTATTCTCATTTACATCAAATACCTTTTGTATTACTACAGTTACCTATTTTGTGATGTTTAAAGTAAAATAAGGCATTAGAAAAATAAATTAATTTTAATAAAATAAAAAAAACCAATTTACTTGGTAGTTTTCAGGCTGACTTTGGTAACACAGAAACGTCAAATGTCACTACGTCGAGTGGAGGAGGCTGTTTGCTATTTTTTTTGTTGTTTGGATTTCCTTTCCTTGTGCTAATTCCGTTTCAAAACATAATGAGTGCTATAACACTAAAACTGTGGTGAAATATCTGTCTGGAGTGATAACGGTTACTAATTTGTGGCGTTCTGTACACTAGATAATCAAGTTATGTGCCAACAACTGTTTGTAATTGGATTATAAAGTTTTCTGAACACATTCACTACCGTGGTAAGTGTATTTATGTTGTAACAACTGTCCGTAACATCCTCAATTATATTTATGATCGCTAACTACAGTCGTACAATTCGCAATGCTTCAAATACGGTGAAAATTTTCGGTGGCGCGAATTCTGCAACAATTTTTATGTTTACCTCCAATGTTTCGGTAAAACATTCTACGTAGTTCGTTACAAGCCGGTTGATATCATTCTTGTTGACGGTAATGTGCGCATTGTGTATAAATAAAGCAGGTAAACAGGTTTTGGGGCAATAAGATTCTCTTGCAGTGCACATAAAAATATCCTTAATGATGCTTTACTTAAGATTGTCATTTGCATGTAAAGTTAGAAAATGTTTAGTAAAAGTAAAAGTTTTACAAATTACATTTCTTAGACGATTTGCTGCCTGTTTTCACACTTTATTTCAAATGTGTTTTTTAGCTTGCTGTTAATGTAAGACATTAATAATATTCAGCCCTAATGCAATAGTTTATGAGTTGTGACAGAAACATAGAAACTATTTTTTTGGTACGTTATGTATATTTGACCTCAAGGTGATTTTTAACAGTAAACAATAATAGTAGAGAAGTGTTACTAACCTTTTTGGTGATACTAAAATAATGTACATACATAATAAAAGTTAAGGATTTTATTTTTATCTGTCTGGTTTTTTAGTTGTTCTTCTAAACTACTCAACAGATTTTGATAGGGTTTTCAACATCATTCAGAGAATATATTCTGAAACGTATGTGTAGAATACATAAATAATAAACTTACATAAAATAAAGAAAAACCGTATGAAGCGGCAGGTTGCTAGTAAGCAGGATAAAATAAGCATACCAAATAATAACCTCTTAGATTAAAAAGCGTTCCACAGAACGGTCCCCTGAGAGCAATGATAATTTTATGCATTTGTTTAGTCAGCGAGTAAATGAGTGGAAGAACCATTCGCTTTTTATATACTGATTAACTAATACAATTTGTTTTTTACTTTTTTTTTCGTTTTTGGCGGGGCAGTTGTGTTTTTAATTTTTAATCAACTTCGGTGATAAGTTTGTTCTTGGGAAGGGAGCTTGACCACCAGCATTCTTTTTACATGACGCAACCTGTACTAACCTAAGTAAATTATAAAGTTTGACATTTTTTGTTTTTTTTTTAACTACCCTTAAAGGGGGATTTGGGGATGTCAAAGTTTGTATGGAAGAATTTTAAAGTGCGGTCCGATTAACTCCAAATTCAGTATTTATACTGAAAACCAAAAAATATAGAATAAAATTTATCAGGGTTGACCCCTAATGGGGTGAACAGGGGTAGCCTAATGGGGTGAACAGGGGTAGCCTAATGGGGTGAACAGGGGTAGCCAATTTTACAAGGGAGGATTTTACTGTGTGGCTTGATTAACTCCAGATTATGACGCAAGCATCAGCTAAGAAGGGATTTTTAGAAATTCGACCTTCAAGGGGGTGAAAAGAGGGGATTTTGTTTGTGTGAACAATCTTATTCATTGAGTTAATAAACCTGAAACTTGGCACGAATACTAACCTATGTAAATTATAAACTTTTGACTTTTTTTGTTTTTTTAATTTACCCGCTAAAGGGGGATTGGTAGGTGTCAAAGTTTGTATGGAAGAATTTTTATACATGACATTGTCTGATTAACTTGAAACTCAGTATTTATACTGAAAACCAAAAATAAAGAATAACTTGTATCAGGTTTTTTTGAAAATCTGCCCATAATGGGGGGAAAAGGAATAGTACATTTTACAATGGGGGATTTTACTGCATACCTTGAATCAAAAGTTGGTATATTGTATTGTATTTGTTGGTTGGGTTGGTAGTTGGTGTTGGGTTAGTGTTGGTTAGTTGGTTGTTACGAAGAAAAATAAACAGTACAAAATTTCTAACAAATAGACTTACAACACGCAAACAAACAACACACAAAAAATAAAAGCAGTCAAGGGCACAATTACATACTTTAGGACCGGGAGGAACTGTCCACTGCTCATAGTGCAGTATGCAAACGTATCCAGTGGCGCAGCAGTGGAGAGTCTCACCTGTCCACGAACATGCTTATTAAACAATTGCTACTGGACCTAACACGACTCAGCAGCGACGCATACTGGTCTTTATAAGAGCATGAAACCCATCAGTGTGTGCTTCTGCGAACATAGTCGAAGCACTACAGAATCGTGGTAGCCCCAGCAGCACCCTAAACGCGTTGTTGTATTGAACACGTAGGGCATTGTATGACCGAAGTGTGTAGTTAACCCACAGGCTGCACGTGTAAAGTGTTTGGCAGTAAGACTTAAAAATAGTCACCTTCACTTGATTACTGCTACGCGCGAACCTGCACTGCGCGCTGAACATATTACATCGGACAGCCAACGCCCTACGTGCCCTTTCCACATCCGCGTTATCCTTTAGGTCCTCAGAAACCCAGTGGCCCAGATACTTGAACTGAGCGACTATTTAAGGGGTACCAGCTAAGGTGACTGTAGTTACAGTCATGTAATTTTTGCCCCGCCCCTTAAATACTACGAGTTCACTTTTCTTCTCGTTGTACCTGAACCCATGAGCCTCCGCATAGGACTCACAAATCCGTACCAGCTTACGCAAGCTACCGAGCGATGGACTCAGCAGTACCATATCATCTGCGTAACTAATATTGTTGAGACAAACGCCGTCTATATGGCAGCCGACCCTGGCATTGCTGAGTTCACCGAGAAGTTGGTTAATGTACATCCGATCTATTCTGAAAGAATCTCACTGTGTAAACGTAGGTAAAGTGAGCTTGAAGTGAGTTGTTAATAGTGTAAATTCCTCACTGACAGTTCACTCCACGCTCACTTCACCTAAGTTTTCACGGTGAGATGGTTACAGAATAGCACTGCAGGTTGAAGAGCTTCGGTGAAGTCACTCCGCCCTGTAATAATAGTGATAAGAAATTTATTTTATCGTATAACACTCAGGTAGTAGGCGTGGAAATAATTCAAACGGTATAAATGCAATCACTTATATTTCCTCGATTTTACAAATTATTAAAAAGCCTCATGCTAAGGCGCAACTCGTTTTTATAATCGCTGTGGCTGGCTGGCTGGCGATGGCGTGGCGGCAACTGTCACACCCCCCACTTAGGCCTTGTGGTAGGATGTGACGTCACGGCAATTGCGGTTTGGCTGGCTGGCTGTCAATACAGTGGCGACATCTTTGGCGGGCGTTACAATCGTAAAAAAGCGTGGGGTGCTTGATGTAAATTCTTGCAAATATTTTATTGACAGATATTGGTAAAAATATATGAAAATAGCTTAAAAAGCACCCCACGCTTTTTTACGACAAAATAAATTTCTTGTTAATCACTATTTATTATTATTTCAAACTTATTTTCAAGTTTTTAGTTTATTTTTCTATTAAAGCGCGTTTTTTAGTTTTTATACGACTGCCCAAAAAAAGGAGTGTTATGTTTTCAGGGTTCATGTATGTATGTATGTTTGTGAGTTTCTTTATTCCACCATAACTTCTAAACGGCTTAACCGATTTTAATGTATGTGGTATTGTTAGAAGCGTTGAACTATTCCGGGTAACATAGGCTAGTTAATATTTAAAAAATATACAGCCATGGTAGGTACATAAAAAAAACCGGCCAAGTGCGTGTCGCACAATGAAGGGTTCCGTAGTTGGGATGAATTTATCCCTAAAAACAAACTTAACATTTCAATTGAAAATCATGTTCTCCCATACATCGATATACGCCATGGTCAATTTTCCAACTGAAAATGTAAGTTTGTAATCGCAAAAAAGTTTTTTCTATCGTGATAAAACTACAAATTAACAATTTTTGGACTTTTTCCTTTACTTGTGCTGTGCGACCTTGCTTCTTGCCTTCTTACTTTCATGATTCTAGGTCAACGGAAAGTACCCTATAGGTTTTGATTTATTTGCGAGTATCGAAATATGTCGCAATAGTGTCGGTTATATCGCCGTATTTTTTATTGCGTTGACTTGGAAGCTTGATTTTTTTAGAGCTTCAAGGGACGTATTTGATATTAATTTCAACTTGATACCTCTACACGTTCCTGAGAAAAAGGGTCTTGACAAACTGACAGACAGACAGACGGCCAACGAAGTGATCCTATAAGGGTTCCGTTTTTTCCTTTAGAGGTACCGAACCCTAAAAAACGGTAATAATTTGTTTTTTTCATGAAAATTTGACTACGTATACTATCATCGTCTAGAGCTTGCTTAGTACATAACAAACATATATACCAAGCAGTGCACAAGCTGCAAGGGACGACACTGGACAGAGCACATTTCGTGGCGCATTGTGCGTTTGCGAAAATAAAACCAGTATCCTTTAAGTACCAAAAATAAATAAATGCAGTCGGAGGCATCTAGGATGTTACGAACACCTTAATATTTGCCTCCGACTGCATTTATTTATTTTTGGTACTTAAAGGGTACTGGTTTTCTTTTTATCATGTTTCCATCTTTTTAGTTCACTTTTTGATATGGCACGCGTGTTTTTTAATTTTTTAAATTATTTGTTTTTTTTTAACTACTATTTTAGAGCCTTCTGTCAGTCTTTGTGCACGTGCTGTCTGTGGATCAACTTTACGCGGCGGGCTTACAACGCTCTGCGTGTTCAGTACAAAGACGCGCTTAGGGCAGTGTTACGAAAACCCCGGTACTACAGTGTTTCCGCAATGTCTGCGGATGCTTCCATCAATGATTTTTTCGCTGTCATTAGGAAAGCTGTGGTAGCACCAACACTGTTTTCAGAACGTTAGTGTGCAAAATTAATAGTCCGTTTACTGTAGAAAATATAATTGTGTTATTATTGTGTAACTTGTTTTCTTTAAAACAAATTACTACTTACTTACTTGTAAGTACTACTAACAACCCTACTAACGTTATCTTTGTAAAAAAAAATATGAAGCTATGTCTGAAATATAGAATTAAAATTACGCGTAAAAAAAAAATATGCTACCTATCTACGGCGCGGGGCTAAGACAGGAGTCAATTACCTTTTCCTTGGGTATTAGATAAGCGATCATCGCAGTTTTATGACAGTCTGTGGTGCTGGTGGTTGAAGCTAAAAACATTAAGTCAAATACACGCACACTAATGGAGAAAGACTCATCATTTGTTTTCACCATTTAAACAGTTCAATCTTAGAGTTCAATATAAATAGGGAAGTATTGGGACCATAAACAATAAACATTTTTTTTTTTTTTAATTATTGTGAGGCTCGTTTACACGGTGATGATCATTACGATATTGGACTGTGTAATTTTGGGATCATCCGGCAATTTCATACATTTACTGTAAGTATAAATTGTTTTTAAAGGAGTGTACGCATGAAAAACAAAAAAAAAAGTCCTGTACGAGGCGAAAAGGCTCCTATCTCAGCATGATGCTGCGACAATTAAAAATAAGTGCAGCAGCTGCAGCGCTGGTATTCTGTTATGGGCCCAATTTATTATAACTATTGTTATAGTGAGACCTTAACTATGTAACTTACCAACAATAAAACAATTAATTAATTAGCCAGTTTACTGAAATTACTGTTAGTTTAGTTATTAAGCACATTTCAATATCAGCATTGTTTTAACCAGTTGTGTAAACATTCTTTTACGTCTTAAACTGAAATACCTCGCCCCTTCCGTCTATATGTATGTAGGTACGTACAGCTGTTGTTGATTTAACTTATTGTTTATATCATAGTTTTACATTCAAACTTTTTTACCATATTTGGTGAGCAGAATATTGCTTAAAAATATAACCTATTCCCTGATTCAGGTCTAGCTTTATCTTTATTGAATAAGCCTCGGGGCTCAGTATCAGAGGATCCCCCAATATACTCAAAAATTACTATCTACCTACCTAACAAATATCCTTATCAGCAAAACTATCACTAACAGCAATACAGACAATGAGACAATACAGTACAGGGTAGTATTTTCATTAAAAAACAAAAAATGCCGTTTTTATTTCCTCAAAAGTCGTGTCGTGGTGGACCTATGCCAACCGTCTACTGCTCGTAGTTTAGAATTGTACATCTCACAAAAAGAATTCTAGGCATTCAGCGCACCTGCCAGGGTTGTGGGTTTGTCCGAAAGGGATATCGTGGCCCTGGCATACAGGCAACTGAAGGAACACGGGTGGGTTTTAGTCAGTAAAAGTCTGAAACGCCCTCCACACGCTCCGCCCAGAGCGGGAGCAGTTATTTGATAATTTCCTAATTAAAAAAAAAGTCATATCATATATTAAAGTTTCATTTTGCTTGTATGTGTGACTGTTTCAGAATATTCAAGCAAATTAACGTGAAAATAGGGAGCCTCTTAACTAATGATTCGATAGTAAACGCTGCAGCAAAGTTTATATTTCGGTATGACTCACAGCATTGGATGTTGTGCAATCTCGCTAGAGTTACTAGTATGGGAGGGTTTTCCCCAGTGACCTATGCTGTTTAATTTAATATTCAATCATATTTCTGTTTTTTGCAAATAGGGCGTGACTATCGCAAATAACATTTCATAGAACAAAAAAAAAATCAATGATGTGACCTACCACCCACCACCCCGCGCTTAGCCCGCGTGTTGGATTATGACACAGTAATCACAGAGAGGACGTCTGTGTCCCAGCAGTGGGAACGGTGTAGGCTGATCCTGCTATGCTAGGGCGTGATTAACCACGCGCGGGACTGCTTTTAGCGGCCGATTTCCCAAACACAAGTACTTACTTAAATTTTAAGTTAATTCTCGTGCGATCTCTTCACTTTGTGGTGTATTGTAGTGTTGAGTGAAAGAGTAACATTTCTAGATATTAAGCGTCGGCGACGTCGTTTAAGCTTTCGAAGTAAAAGGGATTGTGATTATGACTATAATTGTACTAAACGCCAATGTTCGTGATAGTAATATTTTGATTTAAAAGAGTGTCCGTGGAGTTTCTTGCCCGTTTTTCTCCATAGGTACCAACTACGTTTTGGAATAGGCAACTAGCTTCATCTTTCCGACTGTCCGACTCGTTGACAGTTAAAAAGTGCCTTGTAATCGGTTTATTTCAAATAAATACGTTGAGTTTGAACAGTCGCGGTCATAAAACAAAGGAGCGAGAAGACACGAGACTGTTTCTAAAGTATTACAAATCCCAGATTCACCGTTCTGTTCACACGTTTTATGGCCACGATTGCCACGCTTCTTGGCGTTTAATAGAATAATTTAAAACTTGATTAGGTTTTGAGTCTGTCTGTAGAATAGATTTCCACAGTTTAGTTTGTCAAACCGGATACTTACTTAAATATCTACCTACTTAAATAACAACTTTGATGCAGCCATGCAGGTGACACATAACGGTGCGGGCGCAGCCAATGATCCACAAAACCAATATCAGTATCAATTTACTAAACCTGAGATTTGAACTCAAGGTTTACGCTTCGCAGTATTGTCACATTTACTTACCATTTACCAAACACCCAACTTGGAACCAATTCTATTCTCAACAATATTGAAATGAATTGAGAGCTCATCCGATCGTCGGTACAATGCCTGAGTCATTGGGTTATTCTTGGACTTTTGTGTTCAGTAAAAATCAAGGCTTTACAGGTGTTGTCCTCGCAAAGTCGGCCGGTGTATAACAATACGGACTGACGAGACAACATATTAATTTTAAGTGCGACGCTTCACCTTGGCAAGATGCGATGCATAAACCCTCATCTGCAGAACATGTAGGTACCTATAGCGTGACTTGAGCCGGACATATTCAGTTGAACCATGTTATGGGTGTTGCACCCCATTCTTGTGGCGGCATCAACATCGCCACATGGGAACTACGCATCACACTGACGTCATGCAAAATCCTGCATCGCGCAGGCAGAGTTTACCGCGCAACTAGACTATACAAGGTGTAAATGCATAACCTAACAGCCCCTTAAAGGTTTATTCTACTCACATTATGAACAACTTTTACTATGAGATCCAATACTGAAATTGCAAAAAATAAATCACCTCCGCTACATTTATGTTGTAAAATGTAGGGCACAGCAGATTTTTTTTTTCTGACGTCCCGACATCAATCGTTAGGCAGTAGCAGTAGCCCACCAGACACAACACCCGTCTGATCGGCGGATCGTTCCTTTTCTATGGGGGATAAGTGTACTACATCCTGTTCCTCATACCTCTATATTCCCAATTCTACATCACAAGTCTTACATTATTATAATATTTACAAATTATCTCATTCTGGTGATAGATAGATACCAACCTATAATGTCAGATTATCGCGATTATCTCACGTTATTACAATTACAACACAATCGCGATAGCTTTTTATTCCTGATATTAATCATTCAATTAGTTTAATAATAACGTGTCTCCGGAATTACGAAAATTAAATCGATTATCCCGCAGGATGATGATACGTGATAATTTGCTATTAGACACCAGTCCGATCAAAAAAACCCTATAGTCGAAGCAGACTCGAATAGATGTTTAGAATTAAAAAGCTTAAATAGGTATGTTCATAAAGTTTGACAATACTGATGTGATTGCATAAAATTGCATTGTAATATTGCAAATCGATTTTCGGCTGCCTGCATAGTACTTTGCGGTTCTCCGTCGTTCCGTCAACCTCTCTTCTAGCCTAAAGCAGTCCACTGCTGGACAAAGGCTGTCTCCAATTGCAAGCTATTCAGCTCGATTCTCAGAAACTCTCACCCAGCTGCAACTCTGCGAAGGTTACCGCTCCACCTAGTCTGAGGGCGTCATACCTTACGTTTGCCGGTTCGCGGTCTCCACTCTAGAACACGTCTACCCCAACGGTCATTGCTTCTACGGCCAATATGGCCGGCCCATTGCCACTTCAGCTTGCTTATTCTGTCAGCTATATCGACAACTTTGGTTCTCTGCTGGATCACCTCGTTTCGGATTCGATTCCTCAAGGAGACTCCAAGCATAGACTTTTTTTTTTGGGTGGAAAATTATCAAATAACTTCTCCCGCTCTGGGCGGGCGGGAGGACGTGTCAGACTTTTACTGACTAAAACCCACCCGTGTTCCTTCCGTTGCTTGTGTGCCAGGGCCACGCTATCCCTTTCGGACAAACTCGCAACCCTGGCAGGCATTGGTGCTGACATCTCTTTGAGGCGCGCGTGGAACACAACGCGCCGTCGACCCGGGCCTGGTCCTTATCGGACGGCGAGCTACCCATCGCTCGCCGTCCGCAGGCCCGCGCCTACGGTGGCCGGAAATCGGCTTGCGTCTCCTGCGGCAACTAAGGGCGCGAGGGCGCGAACCTTAGCTCACCCTCACACGTTCCGCCTCCTCCTTCGCTAGCATTACTGCTTCGCAGAAGGAGGTGACGGCCTTCCATGCACTCTCGCTCCGAATCCGAACCATGGCCTGAACCAGGGCCGGACGCCAGAGATCGCCGCCGCCGATCGCCTCCGTGAGGTCACGGCGGTGCTCCGCCCAAGCCGGGCAGACCTCTACCGTATGTTCCACCGTGTCCTCCGGGCGATTGACACAGTGGTGACACCCGGGCGTTTCCTCCCGCTTTATTCTGAACAGGAAAAATGAGGTGTACCTAAGCCGTAAATTCTGCCTTACCCTTTCGAAGTTTTAATTGTAACCCCCTTTTAGATATAAACAGTACGTGATAATACAATTTTTCGCAGAGCATCAATTAAAAACGACCAGTGCTCTTCAAACAAAGATTAAGAATAAGGTTACTAGGCGATTTGTTTACTTCAGTCAGAGTGACGTTTGTTTGTTCCCCCTCAAGGTAATTGTCCTGCGGGTTATCGCGGGCTGCGGTGACCTTGCAATGTTTCCACGTAATAAATGTCAGTTTATTGAGGTCTCGTCTCGAAGGACTAGTGAGTCGGGACCAGTTTCTGTGGTTTGTGATAATTGAAGTAGGGTTTATTGTTGTCAGTTTAAATAGTTCATCGACTTCGACGTATATTATTTATACGAGTCACGTTAGCTGGTTTTAGGAAAATCGTTTACTTTTACATCACATAATTTATCTCAGGTCAGTGCTTAACTTTAATTATTTTTACCTATTGCGGTTTAGTCATTTTAGGTAAGTACTTACATCGTCTTCATAATAATTATGTAGGTAATTATATTTTTAATGTATGCAAGATGTAAAGTAACTGCGAAGTTTCTTGACCATTCTTCTCCATACGAAACTACCTTTTGGAACTAGAATAAATTCTATTTTATTTTTTTGACGTTCGAAAATGCCTTCTTAAGCGCCTATTTGGAATAAATGATTAGACTTTGAATTTGAAAAACAACGAGAATAGAATACGAACGAACGAACGAGCTGATGAAACAATACATTTGATATTTTTAGCCTGGCACGGAAATCTCTTCTTGTGGTTTTTAATCATCCTTCTCTGTCTACAGACTACAAAGTGGTTCCGTTCCGACAGAGAGGTATAAAGGAAATATGCATGTAATTTTTCTGTAGAAAAGACTGTGAACCCGAAAAAGTAATAAAAGTAAAATTCAATAACTGCTTGTGGCTCAAAAAAAATATGGAACTCTAGGAATTTGTTTCTTGACAGGAGTCAAGAAACAAATGCCTATTTTTTTTTGTGTAGGAACACAATGTATAATTAAATAATGGATAAGTTTGGAATTACGTAGTATATTCCCTAAATGCGACAAATAATTTTGAAGTAAGTAAGTATTTCATATTCTTGCCATAGACTGGAATCCCAAAAATGATCTCATTTTTCTAGACAAGGAGTATTGTCAAGATTTTAAAATAGCTCCTTGAATGAACAAAGGCTTTTCGTTCTACACGTTGAACTACAACGAGCTAAAGCATTTCAAAAGAAAAGTAAAAAAATACTGGATTTACTATCAATCGGCATCCTAATTGCGTAACACACTTGTAACGTTCCAGTTTCTTTTAATTTTATTATAAATACATAAAATAGTGATTTTATCAGTAGATTAAGCTTCTTTTAAGCATTATAATTGTTTAAAATCCTTTCATAACTATTTTTAAAACCTAATTGCCAACGTCTACATTCAACGCAAAGCGCGTGACCTTAGTCGACGCAGGACAACTCGACCGGCTAGCTCAGTCGGTAGAGTATGAGACTCTTAATCTCAGGGTCGTGGGTTCGAGCCCACGTTGGGCGCCAATGTGACGGAGAAGAGTTTACGTGGTCTTATTTACCTAGTCCCACCACGTAAACCCATCTCCGTCACATCAATCACATCTTAATGATTTTGAAGTATATTGATAATCCATTGCTTCATAATGTTCGAAAAGAATGTCTGCTCAACAACGTAAATAATGCAATGAATATTGTTGAACTGTCAAAATTAAACCCTTCGCTACTGAATACTGATAGTGTGTTATGCGCTTTAGGGTATTCAAGCGAAATTCCAGATAATGTTCAGTGTGTAGGTAATGAATATTAAGACGCTGACAACATGTGAACCGCGGTCACTGTCAGACTGCATACAAAAGAAAGAGAAGCACGATGGCACAACGCTTGTAATTTATTGCAAAATATGTAGCAATTATCTATTTACTTACTCAAAAATGAGTTTAGTAATCGAAAATAAAAAACAACCAAGTTCTGCATACAAATACGATGTTCTTGTTATTAATTAAATACCAACCGTACGTTGATATTTAATACAGATATTTTGGATTGAAACTCAAAGTAAAGAGTTAGTTTACCGCTAATTAGTATCGATTTTTTCTAAACGTGTTTTTGTAACTACCAAGTTCTGAGAAATATGTTCAAGAATAACATATATTGGCAATAAAATATATGTAAATAAATATATATAAATTAATACATATTAAATTAATACATATATACAAATTAATATATATAAATTAATACACATTTTCTTGTTTAAGACAAGCCTACTTTTATGATTTACCTCTTGTCAGCTCCTTAAATAATAGCATAATCAGCCAATAATGTTCCCACTGCTGGGACACAGGCCTCCTTTCTGTAAGAAGAAATGGGCCGTAATCCACCAAGCGGGCCCAGTGCGTGTCGGTAGATGTCACATGTCTTCGAATTTTTGGTTCTAGGACTTGCTGGTTTCCTCACGATGCTTTCCTACACCGTTTTGAGAGCAGTGGTGATGAAATAATTTACACGAAGTAAAGTGCCTTTTAGGGTTCGAACCTACGATCACCACCACTGCTCACAGTTAATGAATGATCTTGGTAAAATATGACTTATATTTTATCATTGTTACCCAGTTGTTACCTAGGTAAGCCTAGGTAACAAGAGAATGTTGTATAACGGTGTAAACACGTAAATTAGTGCTTATCGCATAGGTTCCCAGAGGTTAATGTATCTAGCCGCTTAGATAATAGCGGTACCGTCTTTTAGTCACGGTTTGTGAGGTGAGAAGAGAAGGTTCACACACATAGTTGCAAATTGTATGAAAATGTAAATTATGAACACCTAAATTTAGGTTTCGTCTTTATTGTTCTTAACTGTATTTATGTAAGAACAAAGTAGGGCAGTCCAAAGGTTTTAGCACAATTTCATTTCCGTGCTCAACAAAACACAAAAAGTTTGTCAAACGGGTTTCTTTAATATGTGAAAAGAAAACTATTGGAGGAGATCTTATAATTTTCATGGGAACCTATGTTCCCAATGTTGATTATTTTTAGTTGGCCGCTAAAACTTTAAACGTTTTTATTAGTTATAAGGGTACATTACACTATTGTAATGTACCCTTATAATTATTTTTAGTTTTACCGTACGCATATCAACCCCGTTTTTGCTTCAATAGATATCCTCACACACATCATATAGGACCCACCCCCGTATGCCACTGTTTCCGCAAAACAGCATTGTGAGAATCACTCCCCCGATCTCGTATAGACTCTCTGTCGACGGTCGCTACCATGCAGGCACATCCTGGATTCGTCCGAAAACAGGCCTCGCCTCCATTGTTCGATATCCCAATCTAAGTGAGCGCGAGCAAACTGAAGCCTGGCTTGTCGGTGGGCTGGAGACAATTTAGGTCCCGAAGCTGGCCTTTAAGGGGTCAAGTTCGCTTCTTTGAGTCTTCGCCTAACTGTCCACTCGCTGACAGCCCTCCCTAGAGCTTCTCTGAGCTGTTCTCTGTGCTGGACGTCCACGCCGGTCAATTGTCGATTTCGGACAGAAGAGGTGACAATAAAACGGTCATCTCTCACCGAAGTGCATCGTTGTCGTCAAGATCCTGGTCTCCGTACTAAGTTTCCAGTCTCCCTGAACCTCTTGTATACCTACGAGACACAAGACTGGCTCAAATGAAGCTGTCGAGCGATAGTACGTTACGCTGAGACAATCCTTGCTGGATTAGGATGACGACTTGAGCGGCTTCTATAGGTGTGGTTTCCATTTTCTTTTAGCTTCAGTATTCCCAGTGACGTGAAATATTGGACTGATGATCAATTTTCATAAACGCTCCTTTTTATAGGGTTTCAGGACTTCCAAACACTATGGTGTTTTGTTTTAATAAATTATGTTTTTTGTTTTACGTTCCATGACATAAGGTGAATAAACTGTGGTTATGTATTAAAAGAGGTTGAAAGCTAACAACATTGCCTATCAAATGATATGCCACAATCCATAGTTCATTGCATATAAGTTGGAAAAATTTGTTTCGAGCAGCGGACGATGAAATTATTCCAGTTTCTCGCAAATGTATATTTTTTCTCAAACATGCTTGGAAATTCAAGCATTATTTTGACAACCTTCTTCGAGATAAATGGAAATTGCTGTACTGACCAAATACATGCGAGCAGCGCGCAGTGGCCACCAAAATTTAAATCTTGAAGGTCCATGCCCATTTTTGGACGCCTTAGGGACATGCATTGATTAGGTCGGGTCCTCAACAATTTAACTCCTATTTTTCCTAATATGACGCAGACTTGCGTCTTAATATCTGCGACATTGAGTGTAATGTAATGTAGGTACCGTTTAAGTAGTGTTGACTGTGTGAGTGTCTTATCGCGTCATTGTACCGGTACTTCTGTACTTATTCTGCGATAAAGAACGTGTTGGTTGGCGCCGAACTCACTGTACCGAGTGTGAACTTAACGTTCTTGAACGCGTTTTTGTGGCTTTTTTGTCAATATTAGTGGTTTATTAATTTTTTTGTAAAATGTATGTAATGTGAAATGTTGGTTTAGGCATTACTTGATGCAAATGCAGCCATTATGCAGTTTGATAATGGCATGAGTCATGGTTTAATCGCGCTTGGTCGCAGGCCTGTCTACAGTTCTTCCCACATTGTGAACTCTAGATTTTATGCGTAATTGTGAAGAGCATCTTATAAAATAATCGACACCAATAAAAAAAAAAATACGTTCCAGTTGTTTGGCTGGCTATTTGGCATACGCTATGTAAAGTCCGTAACTCTATTCTATAGAAATTGCACATCATTCAGCATCTTAGGGTGCCTCCTATTGCACCCCCATTAAAACTCTTCTCTTACTTCTCTATATAAATCAATAAAATTAGTGGCGTGAACCTTGGGCAGTCAATCTTGCTAGGCCGCTACAGCCTGTTGCATACTTTATGGCGACTCTGAACGTCTGAACACGAGGCGAGTGACTGCGTAGTAACAAATTCATGTGACCGCGGGGTAGCGGAGTGGGTTTCTGCACAGCGAGTAGCCCTCTTCTGCGGGGCGAGCACAGACTACTGTGACATGGCCTGTGTCACACATTTAACTACAGTTTGGACGATAAAACAGTTTTTCTCTCCTCTTGCTCAAAAAGTTTGTCATTTTAGCGTACCAGAGCGGGACTGAAATAGCGTATCTTCCTCTAGGAGAAAAAGTTTATTTTTTAAATTTTTGTCTGTTGTCAACGAGCCTAAAAACCCGAAAACGTAATTATTCTTAAGGTGAATCCGCAGCTGTAGCTGTACTTATGATTTTATTTATGTAAATACATATCTGTCATAGTCGCGAATCATAATGTGATTAAGATACAACTTGACACTGACCTGCAAATAGCAAAAAACCTAAGAAAATTTGAATTTCGCGGGCTACGGCTGCGGATTCACCTTAAGTAAAATAATCATGAATAAAGACTCTAATTATTACTGTATCATAAAAAAGAACATTTCATTTTGGAAATGGAATCGGTAGAATGCGTGCATTGCATTGCGGCCTCGACGTAGGTGAGTAAATGTTCCTTGGTTGCGACTGCGAGCGTTGCGGCTACAGAAGAAATTAATTAATTTAAGAAAAAAAAAAGGCAATGGCCGCGATATCTTTAGATTTTTTTTCTCTAATTACAAATTGGTGACCGTAATTTATTTTACAACAGTGAAAATGTCATCATCTAGTGAGAATGGAGACCCGTATTTGCAGATCGAAGAGAAAGGAAAATAAATAATTTTTAATCTGTTGCTGGCAAGGTGTACTGAATTATTTTATTTCCTCGCAATCGGAGTGAAAAGTAAAGTGTACACGGCGCACATACCCCGTATTTCATTAATCTAGCCGGCCAAAAATATTAGTGCGGGTTTTTTGGTTTAAAATGACGGAAATAAAACAAGCGAAATATATACGAAAATAGGCCATATATTTACATTTTATTCTTACGTACACTTATCTACATTACACTATATATTTACATAATCTTACATACACTTATTTATTATATACACACACTATATATATTTACATATTCATACATTACTTAATTAATTTACCAATAACAATACATACTTTTTCAAATCAATTCACCTCCTCGTTCTCACTTTCTGATTCTGTTGGGTTTGGTGTAGCAGACAGAAGCATGTCTAATGTTTCAGGCAGAAACGAAGAAATCTTCTTTTTTTTTATTGCCCTTGAGGCACTAAGAAATGGATCTGAGCTTAAAAGAAGCCTGTTTAAAATATCTCTATTACAGGATTCTCTAGAGAATTTCCTTGAGTAATCCTGTCTGTACGTCCTAAAATGTTTGTTGCGTGCCTCTGCTGCTTCCTCAGACAGTTGTCCTATAGGTAATAATGCATTTTTTTATTATATCTGATCCGTGTACAAGTACTTTGTGCAGTGTGGGTGTCATTGGGTGCCATGGGTAGAGTTTTATGTATAAACAAGCAGTTTCTTCCGCATATTTTTCATATTTTTCTTCATCTATAGTATATCCGCTCGAAATCGTTTCTAAAATAACTTTTAATCTATATATTAACTCATAATCTATCCCTGTAATGTCTGAAGCTAGTTTCGGATCTTCAAAGAATCTCCTGCTGGTGTTCCCATCATTCGTATTTCCGAAGTTTGTTTTCGGCATATCTACTAATAAGCCAGTTTCATTGCGAAACCTGGTCTGTATCTCAATTTTCCTATTCTTTTCCATTTCTTTTTCCTCGTCTGTTTTTCTCTCCCGATACTTTTTCACGGGCAATTTGTACGCTAAATGCAGAATGCTTTCGAAAAATCTTATTCTCGCATGTAAAATAGACAATCCGAATTCAGTAGCATCTTTTGAGAGTTTCCTTTTGTCCTCCAAATTATTAAACTCTTTAGAAGTTTTTCCACAAATATAGCAGCGACTCGTGGATGTTGTTCCAGTAGCTGCATTGCAAACTTTTCCGTCAACCATTGTCATTACAAATTGAGAATTAATTAAAACTTTTTTCCGTCAATATCCACCTCAGTCGCAACCAAATTATCAACAGAATTTTTGACATAACTGATCTCTTCATTGGTTATATCAGTTGTCTCTTTGACGAAGCGAAATCGTATTAAACGACAAAATCGGGGAGATGAAGGGGTTGGATTTTCCCATAACACCTTTTCGTTGTCCTTGCCGTAAACTAGTCGCACAGGTACAAAGCAGCTTTGAAAAATATTTGCATCAGAGTCAGCCTCATTTTCAAGCTTTTGTTTATATTGTGCTTGCTGGGATCCATCGCAGCCCCATTTACATATCAACTTCAAAGTTTTCCGCTCCTGCTCTTTTATTGTTGATAAGACCTCTTCTAAGAATACCGATAAGCGCCTAATGGTAATATCAATTAAAGGTTGCAGTTGGATTTCGGCGCAGGTACTCGTTACCGTGCACGTTTCTGGAGGAGGATAACGCTCTTTTTTTGCTTCTTGAATTAAGCTATAACATGGAAAGAACTTTTTGTTCGTGTTTCTTATAATTTCATACTGTCCTCTTGTTAAGTCTGCATCTATAAACATTTGTAATGCTTCCATGGGGGTTAGACGCGATGGTTTTTCACATTTAGACGAATCATAAGCTTTTTTGTATTTCGTTGCACGGGTCGGAGAGCTCATAATATCTTTGAGCACGTGGGAAGCATCACGTTTTCCCGATTTACTTAATTCAACTTGAGCTGCGTGAAGTATTACATCATCTTCTACATTAGATCGGATGCCTTCCGTTTTTCTTCTTTTGGTCCTTTCGCTAGATTCCCCAAACGATTTACAAGGGCGACCTGGACGATTTGCCGTTGTGACTGGAATTTCGAATGTACCTTCCAGCCAAAGTTGGTTGTTTTTCAAAAAAACCTCTTCTTTTTTGTAAGATTTAATCCACCTTTGCTTCATTTCCGATTTAAAATGTGCAAAATTGTTTTTCAGTATTTTTAATTGATCTTCAGTAAGATCGTCACTAGTGAAAAGGTGGTCTCTCAAAAAACATAGTTTTTCTTCCAAATTGCGTAAATTTTCATTTTTCATAATATCAAAGAGAGATTTACGAGTCACTATTCTCACTCCACTATATCTGGAACAAGTAAATGTTGTTTTTAGACATAAATACTTTTTTTCACAAATTTAGCTTATTTTTACCGTGAAATTCAATGTTCTACGTTTTTGCGCATCCGCGCTATTCCGCGGCTAATTTATTTAGTATTCTTTACTTAAGGGTCTATATTTTTAATATAAATTACAAAAGTTGCCGGATCTATCCGGATACTAAAACAAATAGCTTCCCAAACATAAATTTCTTAAAAAAATATCCTTATTTCAGACGTTATTTCTCGACCACTAAAAGTATATTAAAATAAAACAAATTTTAACAACTATATCACATTTGGATTGTCACATACCTGTAGTTTCGGAATCCATTGTTATTTTGGACCAGGTAAACACAGAAAACTTCAGTTTAACACACAAAGTTAACGTTTTTGTAAATAGCCGATAAGAGACACGTACACAAGGTTCAATGATCAACTTTCGACTGAATTTACCTGATAACGCGCAACGGAAGAAGGGTGGGGGTGGTGGTCTATTGTTTGTTGGAATGTCCCCTGCCTCAGGTAGTCAATGTAATTAGCATTCCTTAAACTTTGTTATTTTGACTTTTGGCCGCCTAGATAATTAAAATACCCCTATGTGCGGCGTTAAAAGCCTAATAGAACTCGGTTTCTATTTTCTTCCTCGCTAAAGCTCGGGAGTAAAACTACCTCGAATATAATGGGTAATTTTAGCCCCTTGAATAAGAATCCACTATTGTCTTAAATGCTAGCACGGCGCGGGCGGGCGGCGGCGTGAGATATATTTCTGCTAACTACTTTAACAAATGGCAATCAATCAACTCAGTCTATACCAGTCCACTGCTGGACATAGGCCTCTCCCAGGCAGCGCCGCTACACCTTGTCCACCGCCATCCGCATCCAGATGGCAATTAATTAGTATTATAATTATGCTCTTGGCCGGATGAAAGAGGCCCATAGCAGGAAAATATTCGGAGAAACATTCAGGACTCCTATAACCCGTTCGAGTTGCCAGACTGGGAGTTCAAACGAATTTTCCGCCTGACAAAGCCTATGGTGATTTATTTGTGTGAAGAACTGCGTGTGGACTTGCAGCCTCTAAATGACGTGGACGGTTTGCCCGTTCACATGTATTTTTTATTTTTATACTATTGTTTAATTTTAGTAACTAGTTTTACTACTACTAGTTTAGTAAGCAGCTTCTATCCAATGTCTTATTTTTCTTTCAATGGTATTTACAGACGCCAGCAGGAATCAAGCTACCCGAAACTGTAAAATTTTCCCAATCAACCTAAAATCTTTTAAAGATATTTGATAGATTGTAGTAGCTTGATGTGCTGGCGTCTGTACCTACGCCTATAATTTGTGTACCTATTTAGAAGTAATACCTAAATTCTGTTTTAAGCCAATGTTATAATTATGTATTGTTTAAGCTGTTGGTAATTGAATAAATAAATAATAAGTATGCCAACTCGTATCAAACGATGGTTTTCAATACACTTGGGAGGAAAAAGAAAAGAAAATTTCATAACCATAATTATTTTGTAACAATTTTTTTATGCAAAATGGTTCGCGGATTTTTGTAGGAGAGGCATTAACTCGAATACTTCCTGAAATAAATAGTACATTACTGCAGTGGCCAGCATCAATGCCTGGTTGTGGCCAACAGGGCTTGAAACCGCTTAACTTTTAATTCCGTAGATACATATTATTGTTGATAGATACAATTGATAATAACTTCAAAGATTGCTTCATCACATTAAGTTCAGCATTGATTTTGTAACAAAATATTAAAGAATTAACTAAATATGTTCGAAAACCTTTATAATAACGGTTAAGGTTACATAGAAAATTAACCGGTTTCCAAGGCTTGTATAGTGATTTTCTCAAATAATGTGCGGAAATTCAAACTAAGTAAATTATTTATAAATTCCAGATTCAATGACGAACAACGATCATTTTTCACTCGCCTTTTTCGCCTCGTTATTTTTTTTTCAATAGACATTTTTCTATTTTGCAAGCCAGTTCGAAATTTTAATAAAACCTTTGATAAGTTACCTCCTTGGCTGCCATGTTTCGGAGTAAAAGATCGTTCCATTTTTAAGTTATACGATAGATATGAGTTTACTATGTAATTTATTTGGCCGCTAAACTACGACACATGGATTTTCATACAACTTTTGGTGGCCGCTACTCGCATGTATTTGGCCAGTACCTACAGCAATTTCGATTTATCTCGAAGAAGGTTGTCAAAATAATGCTCAAATTTCCAAGCTTGTTTGGGAAAATACTTAAAAGTTTTGAGTTTAAAAACTGTCTAAAGGTAGAGAGTTGACTACACTTCAGAGCTCAGTAGGCTAATGATACCTAGTGGGATATTATTATGGCTCAAATAGATAAAGTTAGTAAGTTTCTAAGTCTGTACAGAAGTATGTCAACAACACGTAAAAAATATATATCTGAAAAAGGCTTTCAGTAAATAATTTACACAAAAACCCGTTTACTATGTCTTATTGAAGTCGGCAACAAGAAAAGCATGTCGCGCCTCTAGATTATGTCACATGGTTGCCCCGTGCTAGCATTTAAGACAAATTGTAAGACATGACATAATTTATCATGTCTTGTCACAAACGTCTTGGTACGCCCGTGCTCGCCCCGCAACACCGCCATAGTTTGACGGTTACTGTACACAGGTACACACGTCTTTCTTACAGGCTAATCTCTAGGCATGACCTACTCTAGAACGGTTCGTATCGATAAGAATTATGCGATTGTGCTAAGATTGCCATATTGTGACGTTTTAGGTCAAAATTAACCGTAAAGTCAAAGTCAAATTATTTATTTCAAATAGGCACATAGATGGCACTTTTGAACGTCAAAATTTACAAATAAAATATAATTGATTCTAGTCGCCCCTTCCAAAAGGTAGCTTCGTATGGAGAAGAATGGGCAAGAAACTCCACCGTTACTCTTTTAAAATGTTTTACAATATTTGGTATTGGTACATCAATTATATAATTATATGTGAAGACGATGCACCTAGAATAAAATTACTATACCACAATAGGTAAAAAGAATTAATAATGAAGCAATGACAGATAAATTAATTATGTGATAGATGCTCACATATTTACAAACATTGTAAAAAAAAAAAAAAGTTTTCCTAATATAATCAGTGTGTGAGTTAAGGTAATCAGAGTGTAAAATAAATGTCATAAAAATAATAAAATATACAATTAAAATAGCAATCAGTTAGATTTTGTCTAGACTCTAGATTGTCCTATGGAGCTGGACCAGCATGTTTCCAAGCGTTCTTATCCTGGATATAATCCTCGAATTTGTAATAAGCTTGTTTACAAAGTGTACTTTTTATATGAGTTTTAAATTTTCTTTCATTTAATTGCAATATATCACAAGGTATTTTGTTGTAACATTTAACACTACCCCCAATTAGTACCCCATAAAAGATGTATGTAAATTATGTCTATCACTTATTTTTTTGAAAAGATGTAGGTTTTTTCTTACATACATAATATTTTCATAAATGAATTGGCAAGGTACCGTCATAATATTAATCCTTTTAAAGAGTTCCCTAAGAGATTCTCGGCGACGTAGATTATAAATGGCTCTGACAGCTCTCTTTTGCAAAATGAAGATGGATTCAATGTCAGCAGCCCGACCCCACAATAAAATACCGTACGACATAATGCTGTGGAAGTAGCTAAAATAGACCAAACGCGCGGTTTCTACATCTGTTAACTGTCTTTTCTTCCTAACAGCATAAGCGGCCGAGCTTAACCGCCCCGCAAGAGATGTTATATGTGGTCCCCATCGTAGTTTCTCGTCTAGAGTGATTCCTAGGAAAACCGTTTGATTAATACTTTCCAGTTTTTTCTCCATTCAATATGATATCACATTCGCTACTTCTAACATTAGGTAGTTTAAATCTAATGCATTTGGTTTTTTTTTTCATTTAGAACCAAATTATTTACCGTAAACCAATCTTGGACCTGAAGAATAGAATTATTCACGTCGTCAAGGTTTTGAGGTCGTCGGTCTATTTTAAAGATCAATGACGTGTCATCTGCAAATAAAACCATCTTCGGTTGATTTTGAAGTAATTGGGGTAAATCGTTAATGTAAACTAAAAAGAGGAATGGACCCAATATCGAACCTTGAGGAACGCCCATTGCCATTTCAGACCACAATGAGTTCACGCCGTTTACTTGAACTTTAACCTTTCTATCTTTCAGGTATGATCTAAGTAAATCAAGAGCTGTATTCCTAATCCCATAGTGATCTAGTTTCAGCAGAAGTGTCTCATGGTTAACGCAATCGAAAGCCTTAGAGAGGTCTCAAAAGATTCCAATGGCTTCTTCTGCTTCCTCCCAGGCGTTGAAAATGTTCTTTATTAGGGTGACATCCATGAGGATTTTCCACCTCGGCAACAAAAAAAAAAAAAAAAGGTTACTATAGCATACCTACCCGGGGATCGCGGAAGTCGCATTTGATCCCATGATCCCCGTTGCAAGTGTAGGAAGGGAACACCGGGGTGGTTTTTAGTTAGTAAGAGTCTGACAAAAGATAAGATCAGGAATGAAGTTATCCGGAAGAGAACCGGAGTTACCGACATGGCCTGCAGAGTAAGCAAGCTGAAGTGGCAGTGGGCTGGCCATGTTTGTCGAAGGACCGATGGCCGGTGGAGCAGACGAGTCCTGGAGTGGAGACCGCGTATCAGCAAGCGTAGTGTGGGGCGCCCCCCAGCTAGATGGACCGACGGTGGCTGGGTCAGACTGGATGCGGAAAGCGGAGGACAGGTTGTTGTGGCGCAGCCTGGGAGAGGCCTATGTCCAGCAGTGGACTGCTATATGCTGAGTTGATTGATTGAGTCTGACAAATCTTTCCGCCCGCCCCAGGGTGGAGGACCACCATGAGGATGTTCCACCCGGGGATGAAAACAAAAGGTTACTAGCATTCAATGTGCTGACATAATCTGAACTTCACATAAAAATATGACAGAACGCCTGTAATCCCCAAAGGGTTAGTCAGAGGTGTAACTATAGTAAACCCACATTTCGCCAGTTAATAGCCGCCCATTTAATAGGGGGGCGAGCCTAAAATCCAGACCCTGTCAAAGCAATTCGAAGTTGTCAATTGCCATTGCAATCAGGAAGAGGAATAAAGGCTGTGTTATGTTATGTAGTAAATATTCGACCAACCCCTACTTGAACGTAGATTCTCGTGAAAAACAATGAGATAGTGTATGTGTTATTAGAAAAAATCGCCTCCTGTTGCAACGTTTGTAAATATCTGAGCACCATGTATCTATAAACATAATAAAATCATTTTTATCTGTCATTGCTTAATTTTTTTAAATTTGTAGGTACCTAGTATAGTACTGAACTTCGTATAGTAATTTTATTCCAGGTTGGTGCATCGTCTTCACATGTAATTATAAGTAACGTATAATATTATTAATATAGTGTAAAATATTTTAAAATTGTGGGTAACTAAATAAGGACTCCGCTACCGAATGTCGAAGTTTGAAATGTCGACGTATGTTAGTTCTAAAGTACAGGATCTCGATGTACGCCAGTTCGAAAGTTCACTGGAGCGAAGTATGCAAGGCCGACGTATCGTTAGTTAAAAAGCATACCCGGTAGGTTACCCGGAACGCAAAATCAAATAATAATATAAATAAGTAATTAACCTAATCTAAATAGTTATGTTAAATGGGTAGGTTAAAACTGTGACCTCCTACGCACGAGCCAAGCGAGCGAAGCGAGCGGTGCCGCGACAGCGGCCGGCGAGTGCCAGAAACGACTTGCATTAATAGAAAAAAGAGATTGTTTTTAGTAGGTTACGCGGATCTGAACTATTTAGATTAGGTTAATTACTTATTTATATTATTATTTGATTTTGCGTAAAAACTGTTATTCCAACTGAAATATTTGACTAAATAAAAAATTCTAACTAACGATACGTCGGCCTTGCATACTTCGCTCCAGTGAACTTTCGAACTGGCGTACATCGAGATCCTGTACTTTAGAACTAACATACGTCGACATTTCAAACTTCGACATTCGGTAGCGGAGTCCTAAATAAGTAGGTACTTAAATAATAAAAACTTTATTCGGTTCAGAAAACACACTATACACAACTATGGAGTTTCTTGCCCATTCTTTTCCATACGAAACTACCTTTTGGAAGGGACGCCTAAAATCAATTCTATTTTCTTGACTAAATGGTGACGTTCAAAAGTACCTTTCAATGGCCCACTTAAAATGATTTGACTTTGCCCTTATTTCTGTCTTTCAAAAGTTTGATTCTTTCTTTCTTTACAGGTACCGCCGCATGCAATCTACTCCACCCTCCACTCGGCTAGGGGGGGCCAGTGATGGCGGGTGGCAGCGTGTGGTCGCGTCGCGTTGCTGTGCGCACGCGCACGCTCCGAGGACTCGTGCGAGACACGCAGCGCGCACTGCACGATGTGGCTGATATATTGCACTTTGGTAAGTTCCCCCGGACTTACAGTTAATATATAAGTCTGAAATCGCCAACCCGTCTTGAGCAAGCGTGGTCATCAAATGTTCCTGTCTTCTCTGTATGAGAAGAGGGCTTTGCCCTGCAGAGGGACAATAATAGGCTGGTGTTCAAAGTCAAAGTCATTTATTCAAACTATGCTGAGAATCAGCACTATTCGAACTTCAAAAATTACATAAGACAGTCCCTCAAAAACGCCCACCCTTCACCACTTTCTAGTGCTTTAGCTGGGAAGAAGTGGGGCAAACAAACTCACCAGCAGCACAGATGTCTGTTCAGATATAAAACTTGAATCTATACAATAAAATGTAAAATAATTTGCATTGCAACACAGAAAATTAAATTATTTGCCTTATGTTAGCTAGCACACGCCACTATACAAAAAAAAAAAAAAACATAAAAATCGTCTAAAACTATACTCAAGCAGAAATAACGTAAACAGAACGTACCTAAATAGATCGTATAAAGTGGGCTATCAACACGTTCCAGCCATTTAAGTCCGCAGGGCTGGATGGCATTTTCCCAGCCCTGCTACAGTGGGGGATAGATCATCTGACACCATGGCTGGTGGAGATTTATCGAGCGTGCTTAGCACTCAGACACATACCACTAGCATGGCGCGAAGTGAAAGTCATTTTCATACCCAAACCGGGCAAAACCGACTACACACAACCCAAGGCTTATAGGCCTATTAGCCTCACATCCTTCTTACTGAAAACCCTGGAGAGACTCTGTGATAGACACATTCGCATTCGAACAGCATGCGTACTCCACAGGCAAATCAACAGAATCCGCGCTACACAGCGTGGTCTCTAAGATTGAATGCGCAGTGGACCACAAATGCTCATCACTGGCTGCCTTCATTGATATCGAGGGCGCCTTCGACAAAACCATGTTCAACAGCATTAACATGGCGTTAGATAGACACAATATAGACTCGACCCTAAGCGGCTGGATCACCAATATGCTCAAAATGAGAGCTGTACAAGTCACGGTAAATGACACTACAAGGGCCATCGTGGCGAAAGGCTGCCCGCAAGGAGGTGTCCTCTCGCCGCTTCTATGGAACCTGGTAGTAGAGAGCCTCATCAAAACACTAAATGACAAAGGTTATTTTACCGTAGGCTACGCCGACGACATAACCATAATAATAAATGGCACCCACGAAAACACCTTATGTAACCTAATGCGCCAGGATTTGAAAATAGTAGAGGACTGGTGCAATAAACACCAACTGTCGGTGAATCCAACAAAAACCGAACTGATTCTTTTCACAAAAAAGAGGAAGTTGGCGACACTACAACTGCCACGATTCTTTGGAACTACCCTAAGCCTGGCAACTGAAACCAAATACCTGGGCATCTATTTGGACAAACAGCTGAACTGGGCAAAACACACCAACTACATCACCACAAAAGCCAGCATATCACTATGGCAGTGCAAGCGACTGCTTGGAAGGAATTGGGGTATCAGCCCCAAAGTCACCCACTGGCTATACACCACAGTCATTCGACCAATTATCACATACGGCTCACTGGTCTGGTGGCCCAGGACGGACCTGAGCACAGCCCAAAAAGACCTCGAAAAACTGCAGCGGTTCGCTTGTGTAGCAATAACCAGCAGCATGAGGACTGCACCCACTGCCGCACTACAAGTAATGCTGGGACTGCCACCCCTGCACCTCATCGTGCGAGAGGAGGTAGCTCTGGCAGCCTTCAGGCTATATATATCGGGAACCCTGAGCAGAGACTCTAGGGTCAAGCACACACGCATAAGGGAAGATGCAATCAAACGACAACCGATGATGGCATCACCCTGCGACAAAGCCCCAAAACTACACTTCTTTCAGAAGCACTACAACATCATACTCACAGAAGAACGGTGTGACTACTCAGGCCCGAAGGAGATGAGAGTATACACCGACGGATCAAAGACCGACTCCGGAACCGGAGTCGGAGTTTTCTCACATGACTTCAACATAAATATATCCAGCCCGCTGGGATTGTTCAACACCGTCTACCAGGCGGAATGTGTGGGCATTATACAAGCGGCTTACGCCATAGAAGCCAGGAGAGTTACGGACACCCGTATACGTATACTCTCCGATAGTACCTCAGTCTTGCAATCCTTGGGGAAAAATTATATTACCTCCAGACTAACACTAGAATGTCACAACGCCCTGGAACGGGTGACAGTGTGCAACCGTAACACAGTGACACTGCAATGGATAAAAGGACACAGCGGATCACTAGGTAACGACGCAGCTGACCAACTTGCTAGGAGAGCATCCAGCACGTCAGTCTGTGGACCCGAACCTATCGTACCCATCCCCTTCAACCAACTACGCAGGTGGCTACAAGAGTTCACCCACACACAAGCACAGAACTGGTGGACCTCGACACCGGGCTGCAGGCAATCCAGGGAAGCTATACCGTCCTTAGATGGCAGGCTAACCAGGCGGTTGCTACGCCTGGACAGGAACGGCCTGCGCCTAGTGACGGGGACCATCACGGGACACTGCTCACTCAATAAGCACTTCCACACAATAGGCATAACGGACAGCCCTTTGTGCAGGGCTTGCATGGAGGCTGAAGAAACCGTTGCGCACGTGCTCTTTGAATGCACAGGCGTCACCCAGATCAGAACAGAAACCCTCGGGTCACCCAGATCTTTCACGGATATCTTAAGCAGACCAGGAGACCTAATCAGCTTCTGGAGGGAGGTGGGCTGGTTGGAATAACCAACGACGGCCGCCATGGCCCACGCACAATGGTCCACATGAAGGACTAGGTGCGGAAACCGAACCCGCTAACATACAACATACATACGTACCTAAATAAAAGCTTCCAGGCATAATGGGCGTACCCGCTTAGATAAAGCTATAGCTGTAACTCGAAGTCACAAATGATAAACTAGCACCATCGAAGTAAAAAAAAAAAATATACGAGTTTTTAACTTTCATTTTAAGAATCATTAATAACAAAACCATGGTCAGCAAGACGACCAGTCACCACAGGCAGCACCCGTTCACGAGCGTACCGAACGTTATTAAGTGACGACCTGGTGAAGGTCCTGGGAATCAGCTGGATTAAGAAGCTTAGCCCCAGTCATTGTGGTGAGGGAGTGCTAAGGGAAGCCCGTGTTCAGCCCTAGTCATTGTGGTGAGGGAGTGCTAAGCGAAGCCCGTGTTCAGCCCAGTAGACCAAGAAATGATCTGAGACCAACAAGATAATACATCAATCTTTCCCGCGGAATACCCAGGAGGTGGCGGAAGGCTTTTGCCCTGCAGTAGGACAATATAGGCTGATTATTACTACATATTATTTCTGGTCCTTCAAGCCTTAGAATTTTGGTATACACGTGCGACCGTTTGGAGTAGAAGCCGACCAACATAGTTGGGAAAAGACAAGCAGATGAGCCTTAGAATCTCGTAAACAAGTAATAACTCGCTGGCTCTGGATTTATAACTTCAATTCAATATCACCTAATAATACATTTTTATCATTTCCTAATTTTAACGTTAATCACATTCAAATTAAATCAAATTGTCATGCGTAAAATAATCTAAGTCTCATATAATAGGGGGCGAGCCTATTGCCATCAACCGGGCACAAATCCAGACTCCGGGCTGCCGAAATGAATGACGAAACGTGGGTGTACTATAGGTACACCTCTGCCTAACCCTTCGGGGATTACAGGCGTGATGTTATGTATGTATGTATGTATGTTAAAATAATCTAAAAACTGTAGCAGGAAAATATGTTTAACAAAAATAGTTACATGAAGTAAAACGGTGGACTAATCACGTTAGCTTGTTAACGTCTATTAATTGCCATATAAACTAAAATTCCCCTTTTCCTGTCTTCAGTGAATAGATTATTATAAAACTACTGTAGTTAGTAGTTATACACTAAAATGACGTCACCGGACCGCTATGTGTTTATAAATAGATTAAAGAAGTAAACTGGTCACTGCACATTGCGCAATTGTCCTTGCGAGAATAGTAAAACTACACTAGCACAGCATGAAGTTTGATCGCAGAAAAAATACTATTCGATTCTGTACTTATTAGTCGTGTTTCTACGACTCTATACATTTTTTAACCGACTCCAAAAAGGAGGAGGTTATAATTATGTTCGTCTGTATGTTTGTTTTTTTATTATGTATGTTCACCGATAACTCTGTCAATTGCGAACCGATTTTGAAAAAAAAATTTTTTGTTAGAAAGGGTATGCTCCCCGCCGGGTCCTCACGGAGGCATCGGTGGCTGCGATCTCTCGCGTCCGGCCCTGGTTCAGGCCATGGTTCGGAGCGAGAGTGCAATGGAGGCCGTCACCTCCTTCTACGAAGCAGTAATGCTCGCGAAGGAGGAGGCGGAACGCGTGAGGGAGAGGCAAGGTTCGCGCCCTCGCGCCCTTAGTCGCCGCGGGAGACGCCCCGGGCGTCGGGAGTCGCAGGCTGATTCCCGGCCACCGTAGGCATGGGCTTGCGGACGGTGAGCGATGGGTAGCTCGCCGAGACTTCCGAAATTAAAGTTATTTTTCTCTTTGTAGTGTTTTTTTTCTGAAAGTGGGTGGTTTTTTTTTGTAAAAAGTTTTTTTTTAATTGACATGGACTTGTTAACTGGTAATATGTATTCAGATTCAGGGATTAGTTTTATTTTGCATTCATCTAATGTTTTCCCTTACTGAAATTGTTGGCTATTGTACTTACCTCATAGTTAAATCATTTTTCATGAATGCTTTGATTGTTGGTTCGTCTACTGATTTACAAATTCAACCAGGGGCCCAATTCTGTAACTTTGAGTTAAGCAACACGCCATTGACACTCTATCGACACACTACAGACATTCTTTTGCCACTGTTGCAAATTTGGCAAGAATAATTGGTAGGCTGGTCCACTATAATGATACAATGGCATCGTGATGCCAAGCTTACGGTAGTCTGTAAATATTTTAAGTGTATTTGACAGTTGTTTCTATCGTGTTTGAATAGTGTTTTGGCCATCGAACCGCCATTGTGAAGCCATCGAACAACGACACCTATTTTCCCTATTGTTGATTGGGTTCAATTGGTATATTTTTAAAATTTGAAATTACGTGTCCGTGTGTGTGTGCGACTTACGTAGTGAAATTGATAAAGTGGACGTAGAGCAAGCAAGGAAGCTAATTGACGAGCTCATTCCCTTTCTCCAGAGACAGCGACGGCGGAATGGAATCCCTGCTAAATTAAAAGGTTTGTATGTGAAGGTACCTAATTTGATACTACGACCGAAAACCATGAGATGATGTAAAAAAACTACGAAAAACAAAAATTTTTTTTTTCTTCAAATATCTAATATTTTTTTATTAATATACAAATTCAAATATTTCGAAAACGGTGCGTCCGCAAAAAATAACCAAAATTTGACCCCCCCTATGTACCACCCCCCGTGTAAACAGCATCCCAACATGAATTAAGGTTTTTTTTTTTTAATATCGAAGGCCCGTATCCTCGCGCCATAGCGCCCTTAAGGCTACACTCATTAAACGTAATTAAACGCATGTTTTTAGTGAAATTTGATGTTTCTAATAATAAAACGTTTTTATATTAATAAATAAACCCATAATATAAAGATTTAATTGATAAAAATTGGATTTGAAAAAGTGGTAGGTTTGGTTTACCTCATGGTAGATTCTTGATAGCAACACTAAAACTATTATACACTATCGACTTACTACCGTCACTCTACTGAAACACCACTGAAACGCCATTGAAGTTTTTGCAGAATGCCAAATTTGCAACAGTGGCAAAAGAATGTCTGTAGTGTGTCGATAGAGTGTTAATGGCGTGTTGCTTAACTCAAAGTTACAGAATTGGGCCCAAATGTCCATGACTATTCTATTGAGACACTACTGACGCACTAACGACACACTATTGACAAGTTGGTTATTTTACAGAATTGGGCCCCAGATAGTGTGTTCAATATTTCCCACATTTTCTTTTTATTCATTTTATTTTCATTGATTAGATTAAAGTATTGTTGGTTTTTAGATTTGTTAATTACTTTTTTTAGTCTTATTTCTTTGTTTGTTGAATTTAAATCTAAGTATTTTATTATTTGTATCCTGTTTCCATTGACTGAACAGTAAATCTCTTTTATTTTATATCCTTTAATCTAGCCAAATAGACTAATAAGCAATTAACTCTAACTCATTATATTACGTGATAACCCCCAATAACTCCCGTGATATATCCCCAATGTCATGATTTCATGAAAAAGTCATTCAATGGAACAAATCTAACTTAGAGAGATGTAATTAATGATTATAATTCCGTGAATACATATCTGTTATAGTCGCGAATCATATTTTGATCAAGATAGAACCTGACATTGACCTGCAAATTAAAAAAACGTAAGAAAATTTGAATTACGCGGGCTACAGCTGCGGATTCATAAATCAATGTTGATATCCTCTAATAAGTATAAAGCTGAGTGTTTGAAGGTGTCCTTACTTAATAGCTTCTTTGATAAAAAACGATTTCTTTGATAAACAAGTGCTTACTATCTTCGGGAGGTCTATACACTGTGCAGATTGAAGTAGTGTAGTGATATGATGTGGTGAAATGTCCAATTATGTATTCGCAGTGTTTTAGTGATACATTATTTATGATTTAATGGTACGTTTAACATATTAGGTTGGGGAAAAAGTCTTTTCGCATTATAGTATGTATGAACTCGTAATAAAATCTCTTTGGCTATACTATTTGTATCTGGCTGGTTTTGGTATCAGTGAAAGTTTAAATTTTAAAGAAAATAATTCCAAATTCAAATTAGGAAAATGTGTGATTATCATTTGTTTGTCGTACTGTCAAGATGAGTGAATCTAATGAAGAAATTCGATACATTTTAAGATTTTACTACAAAAAAGGTGAAAATGCAACGCAAGCCGCGAAAAAAAATTGCGATGTTTATGGACCTAGTGCAGTGTCTGTGAGAGTAGCACAAATTTGGTTTAAGCGTTTTCAATCCGGAAATTTTGATGTCAAAGATGCACGTCGCTCTGGTCGCCCTATTACGGATAAAATGGATGCCATTTTTGAAAAAGTGGAGCAAGATCGGCATATCAGTAGTTACGACGTAGCTGAAGAACTGGGAATTGACCACAAAATAGTTTTGGCACATTTGAAAAAAACTGGATACACAAAAAAGCTCGTTATTTGGGTACCTCACGAGCTCACTGAAAGAAATCTAATGAACCGTGTACTCATTTGTGATTCTTTATTACGACGTAATAAAACCGAACCATTTTTGAAGAAGCTGATAACTGGTGATGAAAAGTGGATCACGTACGACAAGAACGTGCGAAAAAGGTCGTGGTCAAAGGCCGGTCAGGCTTCACAGACTGTGGCGAAACCCGGGTTAACTCGCAACAAGGTGATGCTGTGTGTGTGGTGGGATTGGAAGGGCATTATTCATTATGAGCTGTTACCACCAGGCAGGACCATCGATTCTGAACTCTACTGCGAACAACTGATGAGATTAAAGCAATAAGTTGAGTGAAAGCGGCCGGAATTAATTAACAGAAGGGGTGTGGTTTTTCATCATGTTAACGCTAGACCTCACACATCTTTAGCCACTCAGCAAAAATTAAGAGAGTTTGGCTGGAAGGTGTTAATGCATCCGCCGTATAGTCCTGACCTTGCACCTTCAGATTTCCACCAGTTTCGGTCTCTTCAGAATTCTTTAGGCAGTGTCAGGTTAACATCACGAGAGGACTGCCAAAACCACTTGTCGCGGTATTTTGATCAGAAGTCCCAAAATTTCTATAGCAATGGGATCATGTCCCTACCTACAAGATGGCAAAAAGTTATCGAACAAAATGGTACCTACATACTTTAGTTAAATGTAAATAAACTATATTAAAAAATGTTTTGAATTTTCTTAAAAAATGTGAAGAAACTTTTTCCCCAACCTATTATTATAATAATAATAATAAATTAATTTATTACAGGTAAAAAAACACCCATTGATAAACATAAACTAATAGAAACAAACCAGCCGCACTCACACATCCAAATCGCAAACAACAGTATAACACTTACGTAAAATTGTGACCAATAAAATTATATACATTTAAAAAATTATAATAAAAAATGAAATATTGCTAAAATAAAATATAAAATGTCAGAATCTACAAAAAATCAGGAATATAAATTAAAATGTCAAATATAAAATAGTAAAAGTACTGTAAAAACGTCATAAAAATGTCAAGATTTAAAAATAAATAATTATTTATAACAATTAAAAATTATAAAAATCTATTGCAATTTTTTTTTATTCTTTCTGCCCCTAGCCTGTGACGTATGATATACGGGTGCATGTAAGGCCTGCATATAAAATGTCACAATGCCACCACCGCTACGCTACTTCCGCAGCGTATGATACATTTCATAGCCATATATTTCATATTGAAGATTTGAATGAGATTACTGTTGGACAATAGGTATTTAGTTTTTGTTTACTATTTGGAAGATGATTTCTAAACTCGTTGATTGTTGAACACTCAAGGAATTCAGATATTTGAGACGAAGAAACGAACGTGATCACTGAGCCTAACTATAATCGACTATCATTTTTCTGAACCGCGATTGTATCTACCTATATTACTAGTGTTCCTAATAACAATCAATTTGTCGTTTTCGATTTTACGAACCAATATTTTGCCATTCTGGAACCATATGTAGTATTTGTACGTTTCCTTCAATGTTTGTTTAGCTTGGCATAGCAGCATTTATTAGCTTTTGTAAGACCGTACCGAAAGAAAATTTTTGACTTGGCTAAGTCAGGACTGACCTCAGGGACTACATCTTGAACAACAACTGTTTCCTTCCGCGCTGTACGTATCCACTGATCTACCTGCTACTCTTGTTGTAACAACCTGAATAACTGAATAGCTCCTTCTTTACCATTCCTGCCGTTAAGTCTTTCATTGTAACTTGGCGGTTCTCACTATTAAACTTCGAACCTATTTCAGTTGAGAGTATGTCCAGATTTTTCTTCTCAACGTTTCTGATTTGTTGTTCCATCATGATGCATCAATTTTTAATTCCAAGTGTGTATTTTGATTCGGGAGGTATGTGTTTTTCTTCTCCATGTCTTTAACTTTCTCCGTAAGAATTTCCAATGTAGAATTTATAGCATTAATTCTTATGCAACAAGTGTTAAGCGACTCATTCACAGATGCCAGTTCTTTCTTCACTGCTATTTTAACCTTGAGTGAAATATCACATATCAATTTATTCACCGCAGCACTGTTCTCATCCGGCTCACTAACATTATCATCCTTATTTTCATCAACTTCCGGAATTACGAAGGACTTGCGATGAGGAGACTCCTAGTGACATTCTTCACATATCCATTCCAGGTTTCCTGCATTCCGCAGGGCTGACAGCTGTATACAGGATAAGCCTGTGCGTATTTGATTTGCGTGAACTATTTTACCACATGTGTTACACTCAAACCCAGGTGATTTTTTTTGTGGGTACCTAGATGTTAAAATAATAAATAGTACTTGACTACTCCGTAAGACCGCTCACGAGTGAATTATTTTAAGTTCTCTCACAATTAGATAATAAATCGATAAAAGAGGTTTCTTTTTCGTGTACGGAGCCTAAGTCTGATCTGCAAACCGCACTACAACTTGAACTCCCTATAATTAAATCTTATCCTCTCTTCCCAGATCCCGAAGTGTTCACGGCAGTGCAAGAGGTAGGCACCCAGTCTCTCCGCTCCACGGCGCTGGTACTTCTAGGCACGTCTCCATCTGCACGTGCCCGGTTGTTGCACTGCCTGCTAGGACATCAGCTGCTGCCTGACCCTCCCCCTAGAGGATGTCGATGGGTGAGTGGGAGGAATGAAGTGGTTTGGAGTTTTTTGGGGGGTAATGAAAACACAAAAGGGATTTTTGTTTTTGGGCGGGAAATTATCAAATAACTTCTCCCGCTCTGGGCGGACCGTGAGGGTGTGTCAGACTTTTACTGACTAAAACCCACCCGTGTTTCAGATGCCTGTGTGCCGGGGCCCTGATATCCCTTTTGGACAAACTCGCAACCCTGGCAGGCATTGGCCTTTCGGACCCCGTCAATTGGTGTTGACATTTCTATGAGGCGCGCGTGGAACACAACGCGCCGTTGACCCGGGCCTGGTCCTTATCGGACGGCGAGCTACCCATCGCTCACCGTCCGCAGGCCCGCGCCTATGGTGGCCGCGAATCGGCCTGCGACTTCCGATGACCGGGGCGTCTCCTGCGCCGGCGACTAGTGGCGTGAGGGCGCGGATTTTGCCTCTCCCTCACGCGTTCCGCCTCCTCCTTTGCGAGTATTACTGGTTCGCAGAAGGAGCTGACGGCCTCCCATGCACTCTCGCTCCGAACCATGGCCTGAACCAGGGCCGGACTCCCGCTTTATCCTGAACAGGAAGCTCCCGAAACAACCGTGTCTGGTGAGGACCTGCGTCAGGCGGAAGGTGAGGATGCCTTGGCGCCTCTCTTGCCACTCCTCAAAGAGGGGATTTATCGCCACTATTGTGGCGTGCCCAGCGCTGGGTTGCGACAATCGCACTCTCCATGTCGCCATGAGATCCCTCCGGAGCTCCGTCCGCTGTGCCGTGATTTTTTTCTGCAGCGGGGTAACGCCCCGGCGTTTCGCCTCCTTGCGCCACTCCCAAATGTGCGCGAGGACTTTTGCCGCCAGATCCAATGGCGGCAGTTCGGCAAGGAGGCTCGCTGGCTCACGGGAGACCGTTCGGTAACCCCGTACGTCTTTGTCATAACTGATGCTGATGGTGATGACTTTATACCGGACATGTATCGAGAACAATAAATAATAGAAAGCTAAATTACTATAACAAAGAGTAGAAAAAAAGTGAAAAAAAACTTATGATAATTACTCTAATCTTTGGTCCTCAGGTCCGCATCCAATACGGTAGCAGCAACCAGAGACAAGTGCACCTAACCCTCGGTAACTCTGAGTTTGAGCTGGTTGAGGAACTAGAGTGCAACAAGAGGCCCTGGGATACTCTCCCTGTTGAGGTGAGATCACTTGAGTACAATTAACCTTTGGAATATGATCCTCTAGAGTTGCAAAGGTCATATTTTATTGCATAGGTGTAAAAATTGAGTTCTCATCCGGCCATTCTTGAAAACCAGTATTATTTTGAATCTAGGTAGACCATTTTATGGAAAATTGTTGCTATTGCCTCACAGCTAATAGCCTGATTTGTTGATGACATTAGCACTCTAGTTAAAACATTTAATTAGCCTATAATTGTAACAGCACTCTTTTGAGCAACAAAATCGAGCATCACTTGTCGATGTATCGGTATATTACGATTAATCAAAAACTGATGCTCGATTTTACAACTTGATGTTTATCAATCGTTAACAGGTGACGTAAACAATCGATACATTCGAGAAAATATGTAGACCATTAAATGTTTTTCTTTATTCGTAATTTCAGGACCTATTAAGGCAAGATAAGACTGATCTCACAACAATATTAGAAGTTGAAATCAACAACCAATTTCTCAAGGATGGTCTCCGAATCATACTGCCTCCAGACCTGGATGTAGACCCAGTAGTTGCCAGCCATCAGACCTTAAAAAAACTCCATGCAGACCTATATTCAAAAAGAGACAGCATATTGAAGAATTTTAACCCTGTATATCTTTTTGGGGTGGACAAAATTGGAAAGAATATTTTTAGTGAGAATATTTCTGGGAGTATAACTACTTCTAGGAGTGAAGAGGATTTTTGGAATACGTTTAATTTGTATTCTATGGCGAGAGGGGGCAGTAGTGGTGATTGTGGGGAAAGTGGGGATGGTGATAAAAGTGAAGTGAAAAAAGTGTGGAATGGGAGTAGAGAGCCTGCTGTGTTTTCTGGCGAGGTGAGTTATTTTTGATTATGAATTTTTATTCGTGGCTCAGCAAAACCATTCCTTGAAGAATTTAGGGGAGGGCTTTGTCCACCACTGGGACATTGTAGGTTAATTGAAAAATTATGTTTTTTTTTTCTGTAAATGCAAATATATCATGGAATAATAACATCGTCGCATTACTTGCTGAGTTATTCTGCATAGTATTGTATACAATCAAGATTTTCTAACTGAACAGACAGCTGTGCTGCTGGGGAGTTTGTTGCGCCACTTCTTCTTTCCAGCAAAAGCACTAAGAAGTGGTGAAGGACGGGCGTTTTGGAGGTCCGCCTTATGTGATTTGTCAAAACCACTTATGTGCTGATTGCACTTTTCGAACGTCAAAATCACATAAGACAGGTCCCCAAAACGCCCGCCCTTTACCACTTCCTAGTGCTTTAGCTGCCTTGTTTGAATAAATTACTTTTGATTTTGAATGATCAATTACGACGGCATAAGCTATTCTCATCTAAGTCGTGCCGATACGAGAGAAGATCTTAAGTGTTCTATGTCACGATATTATTAACAAAACAATTTTTTTTTCAAAACAAAAAAAAATTGTTTTGTTTTTTATTTTCAAGTTTTAGTGAGTCACGTCACCGCAAATGTGCGTATTTCTTTTTATTTTATGAGGTATAACTTTCATCCACAGAACTGCCTAGATCTGCATCAAATAAAGGAGATCAACCCTAACTCTCAGGTATTGTTCGTTCTCTTCTCGAACAGCGAAGATATGAACCGAACAGTAGATGCCGCAGAAGAGCTTAGAAGGCCCGAGAAGAGGATCAATGTGGATGCTTTGAGGTGGATATTTAGGTATTTATATTTTACAGTTCCCGCACGTAAATATGTCGCATCGAGCTTTAGGAAGCGACTGTCTCACAGGTACGGAATTTTTTGAAGCGCCGTGCGCTTTATTAGTGGTAACCAAAAAACACGCTGTAAATATGTGCGTGAACACGAGTAGTAACATCGTTACTGAACATAACATCACGCCTTGTTTCCCCGAAGGGTTGGGCAGTGGTGTACTTACCTGTAGTACACCCACATTTCACAAGTTGTGTTTAAGACGAGTAGCATATAATACACACACGGACACACACACTTCCGCCTTCGCCCTTGTCTCGGACGGTACCGAGAGTTCCTGCGTTTACGCACATATTCACAACGTGTTTGTACACTTGGTAACCACAAGTAAAACGCGCGTCGCTTCGTGAGATAAAAATACTATACAAGTGACAGAGACGACGCTCTCCGAATACGAACTTGCTTAATCCATTGGTAAATCTAATTCCATTTGCTTAGTTCCAGACAAAGTCAAGATCCACAAAAGTCAACGGATCAGAAACACACACAGAAAGGAGAGGAGAAGAGACTGTTTGAAGAGCAAACCGCCTTCATGAACGATATGATGGACCAGTGGGAGATGATGTGTGAGTACTAGAAACATGCCTTCTGCATGTAGTTTTTATTATGGAGTCGTCCTTTCCCGATTGGTACAAGTAGTTACAGAAAGTCCTTAGAGACGCTACTCAGTCGCTGTCTTCCGTCACCCGTCATCACTGCGCCTTGCCAGGTCCAGGTCCAGGTCCTAACCAACACCATTTAAGTTCCATAACTCGTTTTCCGATATGGATAACCTTCGTACGTCTGCGGATCTCGACGTTTGGGACTCAGTCTGTAAGCTTTATGCCGTGCATAGAACGCTCCATGGCTCTCTGTGCAACTCGCACTCAGCCTCCTGCGCGAGCGTCCACGTCTCAGCACCGTATGCCATGGTGTGCAGAACACACTGGTTATAGAGGCGGGCCGCCAACATTGTGGAATTTTGGCTGATTTCAAAATTTCGTCCAATTTGCTAGATGCGGCCCTCCAAAGCTGTATTCTTCTCGATATCTATGTTGATGCTCTTTGCTAAATTAAAGAATATGGCCAAGATTGACATACTGGTCAACAATCTCCAACATTTCATTTCCGATTTTAACAGAAGGATTTGAATTGCTGAAGATGTTTGTTTTTCATAATCTTCGTAATGGCCATACTGTTACCAAATAAAGGCGTTGTCAAAGTCAAACTGTAGGTACCTACCATTTAAAACCCAATGCAATCAGTCTAGCGGTTGCACTTTTTTGGTTTGACCAGGTTGTTTCAAGTGTCAACATCATCAATCGAAATTGTGTTATTGTTACCAAATTCTACTACTGTTATTAGCCTGAAAGCTTTATTAAAAAGTAACATAAAATATAATTAATTCGAAAGACGTCCTCTGCTGGAAATATGCCTTCAGTGCGCATCGCCACAGCATGGCCTTGTTATTCCCGCATGCAGCGGATTCTGGCGACTCTTACTAGATCGTCGGTCTACTTCGGAGAGGGCCTTGTATTCGGTCATCTCATTACTACCAAGACTAAAAAATAAAATAACAACATCCTTCTAATCTTTATTTCAGCGACACCACCCCAAAAACATCACGTAAAAAGCCAATGCATTCTCCTTGACGAAGCCGACCTCCTACGTACACCCGAGCATAAACCCCTCGCACCAGTTCTTAGCACCGCCATACAAAATGCAGGCGAAAATTGTGCGAAGGGCAAAGATGAACGGAGTGTTAAGTCTAGGACCGGTTTGTTAAGTACCGTCGTGAAGTTTGCTGCAGATTGTCTGCAGAGTTACCTGTTGGAGTATTGTACGAAGTTGAGTGAGGTTAGTATTATTAACTTATTTATTATTATCTTTTGTCCACGGATTTTCACGCGTGGAGCTGGGAAATTATCCCACAGGACCGTACTACCGGGAGGTATCATAATACCCTAACCCAATTTCATATGTGCCAAATTTTATCAAGTCCTGTCAGTCGTTAAATCGTGAAAAGGTAACAGACAGACACACTTTCGCATTTATAATACTCCAATAAGCTTGATATAGTGGTGATAGATCGACGAGACCGCCGTGCAATGATTGATGATATCGCTGTCCCTCATGACGAGAATCTCGTTGAACCTGAGATAGATAAAAAATTCAAGTACAGATATTCTATTTCACGAAGTCCGTTCGGCTTTGATTGTAGTAGTGACGTATCCCGACAAGCGCGCTTGTGTGTGTAAAAGTAGGTAACGTTAGCAAAAAAATCTGATATATATTCAAGTCGAGATTTAATAATCTAAATAAAATTTTGGTTTTAAAAGTATATACATTTTGTAAATAAATTAGATTAGGTTGCAATAAATACAAAAATATTAAGAATATGTAGGCATTTAATTAAGCATTGGTGTTACAGAATGGAAACGAAACAAGTAGGACTATTCAGTATTTTCAATCACTATCAGATAAATTTTCGATTTCCGATTCCGTTTTGCTGTCGTCAGAATCATCTTGTACATTGATTATAAATTCAAAATCGAGATCAAAATATTTCAAGTAGTCTTTTTCAATTTTTTCAACATGAGCACAAGTTTTTTGCCACGTTTCACTGCTAACTTGGCCCAAACTTTCATTGATCAGTATTTCCGTATTCGTCATGTTTTGCTCGATATTTTTAGATGCGACATAATTTTTAACGATCCCCCAAATATTTTCAATCGCATTTAATTCTGGGTGATAAGGGGGAAGGCGTAAGACATCAAAACCCTTGCTTTTTATAAAATCGTCAATTTTGTAGATTACGTGTTGGGCTTTGTACTTCTTTATTGTATCGTACAATTCCAATTTAAGAAGAGATTCATCAAATGCTATACCCTTATCCCTGAGCCATTGCTGCATATCGGCTTTCTTTGTAGATTGCGTCGGTAGTCGTTCAGCCCGTGTGTTGTGATAAGATGCATTGTCTAAGACAATGACAGAGCGCGGAAGTAAATTGGGTAGCAACTTTTCATTTAGCCATTTTACATAGTTATCATAGCTAATATTTGAATGATAATCACCAGCTGTTGAGTTGGCCTTATAAACCAAGGAAGCATTTTCAATAAAACCATCCTTGGTTCCCGCGTGCACTAAAATAAAGCGAGTGCCTGTGCAAATTTTTTTTAAAAACGGAGTTCTTTCCTTTTTTTTTGCCCAGGTGTTGTTTCGCACGTGTGTCGAAAGGACGTAGCTCTCATCGGTGTAGACAATGGGACGACTTTGAGAGCGGTACTCTGTTATTTTTTTTAAATATTTTAAACGCCACATTTGTATATCATGACGCTCCGGTTGTTCTCTGTTTTGCGCCACTTGTAACCTAATTTCAACAGTAACTTGCGAACAGTTTCTAAACAACCTTCGAATCCGATTTTTTCATTCAATGCTGTTCTTAACTTAGCTAATGTTGGAATTTCTTTATGGACAATATGGAAATCTTGTACAGTACTGCGAACCACATCGGCTGTAAAATTATCTATATCCACTTTATTATCTCGCTTTCTCCTTTTCTTCATAGGTGAAGTGAATTTTGATGAAGTGGATGGGAATTCCTTCTCTTCTTTTAATATTCTTTGAACTGTTTTTTGGCTCACACCCGTAGCTTCAGCTGTACGGCGTGTAATGTCTCGTAAATGAGACAAATCACAGTTGAGTTCCATTAATGATTTTGTAAATTCATATTCTTCTCGCAGAAAATGATAAACACTAGCTATCATGTTTCGACCCTAAAACAAAATGTAATCAAAATAATTAAGTAATATAAACATTTTATAACACAAAAAAACATTCATTTTATTAATACTTCTATTGCTATATTAAGTATCTTTGTATAACATTTTAATTGAAAACGTATAAATAAATATTACCACACTATGGACAACTCTTCTTCGTTTTGTTGCCATGCTGACCTTACTCCGTGAAACAATTTGGCGCGAACTAAAAACCACTACTGATCCGGACCGTGTCCCGATCGACACTGAGCGCTCTCGAGGTTACGCACACAAAAACAATGTGCATGTGCACGCTTGACAACATTCATAGCCAAACGGACTTCGTGACATAGAACATCTGTATCTTGACTTAGCAAACGAGGTTGTCAACATGTGGGACGTGGACTTTGCAATTATTGTACCGATATAATCGTTAACAACACCTCAAGAGATTCTCATTGCGTGGCTGAGTCAAGGGCTTGATTCAGAAAGCAGTACTCGTAGACACGGCACGCATAGTGAGGATGTTCCTCTCTCGAGAGCCCTGACCTATGGACCACTATGTTTATATATTTTTAAATGTTTTTTATAAAAGCAAATTAAAATGTAATGTATGTGATAAAGGAAATAATATAATAGTATACAGCGTGTATCAGAAATGTGTGGCCAACTTTCTCCATGGGAGAAATTCTTTCGACATAATCGCGAAGAAATAATGAGCTGCCCCATACATTTATGTCGGATAGGTATTGAAGTTTTGTACAGGACAGCTGATACATTTTTCGCGATTACGATGTTGGTAAAGGACTTGTGAATGGACTCAGTATCAGGTATAATTATTGTTTATTAAGTAAATAATTCGTTAAATTACAGGTGCACGTAAAACTCCTGCAACAATTCATACTGGCTTCGTTCGATATGGCGCGCGAGTTGCAAGTCGTGCCCAAGAAAATACAGTATGTCGCCAGACAAGAACAACAGTTGTACGAGGTGTGTTTTAAACGTTTAATTTAGCGGTTAATTTAGATATGTTAATATTGTTAATAGTAAGTTAGTATCAAGTTATTTTTGGCGCGGGAAAACGGTCCCTGGAAGGATTTGGGGGAGGCCTGTGCCCAGCAGTGGGAAACTACGGTCTAAAAAAAAATATTGTCCACTGCCGGGCAAAATTACTTTTCTAAAACTAAACTTGATTTCAGAAACCTACATCATTAGCTATGAAACCACAAACTCATGTCATACATGAGTAAGTACAAATTTTATTGCGTCTAATTTATTTAGGTATTTTTTCTTACAAATTTATGGCCTCTCAAAAACCAACTTAGAATGCATTAGTTTAAAGTACATAGTTGGATGACAATGGAATGTGACTTAGAGCCATATTAGACTATCGTAGAAACATGATCAGAGATTTAAGAGTCATTTTTATATGAAGAACTTATGACGGTATAATATCTACATAATAATGATTCAAATTGCCTATGATCTATGATAGTGTAATTGGGGCCTTATCAAAGATTCAGAATTCACATAGCATAATAATTATGCATATTCATGTGCATATGCACTTAACAGTTGTGAATGCAAATTAGATGGTTGATTATGATAATAATAATATATTATTTATCGCATCGGGTTATCCTGTAATGGTAGATGTAAGAAGATTAATAAATAAATAAATATATTTTTTATTTGCAGACAATAAACGAGAAGTTCTCAGAAGGCGACAAGAAGCGCGAGCTACTAAAGATCATGCAGGAAGTATTGGAGGAGATGAGGGCCGAAGTTAGTAATATGGACTGGAGTGTTGATGGTAATCATTAGTACCTACATAGTAATGTAACACATACACGTAAAACTAGACAGTTAGCAATTAGGCGCACAGTACGCGGACAAATCGGGTTTAGAAACAGACAGTCACACCAGTATGAGTGACAGACGACGCAACTAACCAGCCCAACTTTTAACCGACTTTAAAAAAAGGGTGGATTAAAGAAGGATCTTCGTCTATATGTTTTTTTTTTGCTGCATCAATTTCTCCATGATTACTGGGCCAATTTACGTGATTCTTTTTAGAGGTCCGTACCTCAAAAGGAAAAAACGGAATCCTTATAGGATCACTCGTGTGTCTGTCTGTCTAGCTGTTTGTCCGTCTGTCACAGCCGTTTTGCTCCGAAGCTACTGGACCGATTAAGTGTCAAAAATTATAATAAAATACCTCCCCACATAGTCCAACTAAATGAAACTAACTTTAAATCTTATATAAAACGCACACTATGTAGTCAAGCATATTATAAGTTGGGGGATTACATCGCTGACAAAAATGCTTGGCTTCACGCTGGTCTTGCTCCACAAGGGCGCATAAACTAATTGATTAGCATTCGAAAATATTGTTGGAGCTGCTGAAGATTGTAAATACTATCTATAGATTGTATAAATTCAATGTCATAGTATTGTATAATTGCATAGCATTTGTGTGAGCACTATGTACCTATCATTTACTAAGTACGTCTTTCATTGACTTGAATGTGCCCTGGCGGCTGAGTGTGTCATGCTCACTCGAATGTCTCGCTGATGGAGGCGTGTGTGTTGGATCATTTAGCTCCCTTCAAAATGGTTGAGCTGAATGGTGCTGATCCATGCGTCATGTTCGTGAACGGGCGCCGTCAGTGGGGACTGGTCATTTCTTGGCTGCCACGGCTTATTTTAACTTATTTTAATTGTTTTTTTTAATGGGTTTATCTTTTTATTGCGGACGCTTTTAACGTGCACGTCTGTCTACATTGTCCTCACATGTATAATTTCAACATGAATGATGTAACCAATACTTTGTCACAATATATTGATTAAAATGAGTGTCCGTGGAGTTTCTTGCCCGTTCTTCTCCATAGGAACCTACTACGCTTTGGAATGGGCAACTAGATCCATCTCTAAAAATTATCTCGAAATTATTTATTTCAAATAGGCACATAAGAGGCACTTTTGAACGTCAAAATTTACAAAAAAATAGAATTGATTCGAGTTGCCCCTTCCAAAAGGTAGTTTCGTAGGGAGAAGAATGGGCAAGAAACTCTACCGTTAATCTTGTAAATATCTTCTACAATATTTTGTTTGAGTACATTAATTATATGATTATATGTGAAGACGATGCACCTAGAATAAAATTACTATACCATAATAGGTAAAAAGCATTAAAAACTAAGTAATGAAAAATAACTAAAAGATGTAAGTATGTACTTTAGATAATCTGAAAAATGGTTGCTCTATTTTATCTTTATTTCTAGTATTAAAATTGTGTCTATCACTTATCTTATTAAAATGTAGATTTTTCAATACATACATAATATTTTCATAAATGAACTGGCAAGGTACCGTCATAATATTAATCTTTTTAAATAGTTCTCTAAGAGATTTGCGGCGACGTAGATTAAAAATTGCTCTGACAGCTTTCTTTTGCAAAATAAAGATGGACTCAATGTCAGCAGCCCGACCCCACAGTAAAATGCCAAACGACATAATACTGTGGAAGTAGCTAAAATAAACCAAACGCGCATTGATGGACGAACATGAAAATGTGGGCCTAGGCGAAGCCAAGACACTAATACGTGAGTCCATCAATGCCTAGTTGCGGCCAAGACTTGTATAGTGCTTTTCTCAAATAGAGCGCGGAAATTCAAACTAAGTAAATTATAATTCCAGATTCAATGACGTGATAATTTTTCACGCGCCAATATGTTAGTTTTTTTTTTTTTTTTTCAATAAACAGCGTTCTATTTGCAAGCCAGTTCGAAATTTAAATAAAACCTATGATAAGTTACCTCTTTGTTTGCCATGTTTCGGAGTAAAAGATGGTTCCATTTTTAAATTACACGATAGATATGAGTTTACTATGTAATTTATTGGACCGCTAAACCATGACACATGGATTTTCATACAACTTTTGGTGGCCGCTGCTCGCATGTATTTTGCCAGTACAGCAATTTCGATTTATCTCGAAGAAGGTTATCAAAGTAATGCTCAAATTTCCAAGCATGTTTGAGAAAAAAAAAATTGATTTGAAATGGCCAGTACTGCAAAACCGGCAATTTTATTAGTAAAGACCCATTATTAGTATAGATCTTAGAATAATAATTCTAAGGTATAGACAAATATTATTTTAAGTTGACAATTTACGTGGTCTTATTTATCTCCACCACGTAGACCCTAGGTTCTCTTTATGTCTTTATGATGGTGAAAACCGCATCAAAATCCGTTGCATAGGTAGTGTTTAGAAGAATAACGCGGTCAGACAGACAAATTATACGAAAAGCGACTTTAATTTTGAATATGTATTGATTATTCTATCTCCTCTATCAGATCTCCCCTGGCATCAAGACCCCCGCTTCATAGTCTCAAACTCCATCTTCTACTCGTCGTCCCGCTCGCGCAGCAGTCCGGACACGGTGTCGCTCCGCCTGCGAGCCGGCGACCAGCCGTCCGACGGCGAGGAAGCCGTGTCCTACGACAGTTATAACTTCGAAGATTACGAGATTATTAGGACCAATGATGAGAGTTTTGCGGATTCTTATGGGAAGGTTAAGGTTAGTGCATTGTCTTATATTAAGAAACTGTTCCGCTGGCTACGTTTGTGTGCACTACTCAATACTACAAGTCAACCCAGAGAATAATATCATAAAAAAATATTCACAACAACAACAACAATCAACACAACAATTGTCCATTACAGTTCAAAGTTCAAACGTCCGTTACCGTTGCAGCCATAATGTGAAGTCATTAGCCACGATACTGCTTTGTTCAGATTTTATTATTTAGCCCCAAATCATACAAAATTAAATTATTGTAGATGCTTTATCAAGCTGTAATCGCACTTACTTAGTGAGATTTAAAGTAGTACAAAACATATTTCGTATTTCCACAGTTGTTGTACGAAGTCGCATTTCCTCCTTAATTTTATTGAACGCCGTTTCAATGCGTTGAAGTAGTACCTCTCTAGTCTAGCGGAGTTAGGTCTGGGGAACGTGCCGGCCATGCAATAGGGCCATCGCGACCAATGCACGCATTGGGGAACACATCGTCGAGATATTCCCTCACAGTCAAACGCCAATGCGCGGGACAGCCGTCATGCTGGAATACTTTGGGCACATTTTCATTAAATACGGACCCTAATTCGCGCAGGTAATTTTGAAGGAACTAATGCAGTCCAACTACCTGATTCCCAATCACTCCTGCCCAAACGTTTATACTAAACCTCCTTTGAAAAGATTTCTTACTTGACTTATATTTTTTTTTAATTTGTACTTGAATGTAAAATTTGGGTAATTTTTTAATAAAACAATAAAAAGTCGATTAAAAAAAATCCACAGGGCATGAGAAGTGTTTAGGGGTCTGAAAGGATAGCAGACAACCCCCCCAGTCACCATTTCAATTTGGCACACGACGCACCAAACACCCATATTACTTAGCGCACCCCACAATGATTGTAGATGTAAATATCTCGACTTACAGTCTGGGCGCCGAAAGAATACATTCTTGACACCATTCTTGGTCAGTTTCATACTAACGAATATGAGTTTTGCGAATTTGATTCTTATTTTTACTAGAAATTGTTCAACTTGTCCAAGGAATGCATTCTCTCGACGGCCGAACTGTAGTAGTGACGATCGATATGTCAAGTGTCGATACTGTTTTCATTTTGCTGATTGTCGTATTCGAATTACCTCAAATACCCTAAACTCTTGGCCATTTGTATTGTCAGAATCAGTATTGTTATCTTGACGTGGTTAGATCAAGTGTGTGTGATAAAATAACAGTTCTAAGTTCGACAGCACACAGGGTAACAAATACGCTGTTTTCAAGTTTTTATCTCCTTTCCCAGCCCCCCCAGCCGCCAGACGAAGACTCCCCCCAATTCAACAACATCCGTGTTGAGAACGAGTCCGAGATGTTCTCCCTGTCCACCGCTCGAGGCAGCTGGCACAGCCACCTGCTCAGCAGCGGCAGCACGGCCACCTGCACCAACAGCGTCAACATCTCCATCAAGCAGGCGTCGCTGGATGTGCAGCAGACGGGTATGACATACCAATTTTGTACCTAGGTCGTAAATAGCTGTAGAGATCAAATCTATTTGCACGACATCATCATTCTCCTGCCAATTTATTTGGGGTCGGCGCAATATGTCTTTTTCTTCTATTAACTATTAATCTCGGTAGTGACCCCTTGTCTAGCCATTATCGTCTTTCACACAGTCCATCCATCGATTTGCACGACAGTTTGGGCTGAAGTACCATCCTGTATAAATGAGCCTATCCTTATCTCGCTCGGAAGAAAATATGTTTACACCTTACATGTTTATTGCGTTAAGCCACCCAGGAGCTCAAATAGCGACCTACTTAAGATAAAATCATGTCCCCAGGACTCAGTTAACTATGTTAATAATTATTTTGTTAACATTGGACAAGCTCTAGCTCAGAAAATCTTAAATAATTACGTGCCCCATACATCTTGTAACACAGACAGCCCTAATCTGTCCTCCTTTGTTCTCCTAGACACCTCTCAGGAGGAAGTTGAAAATATACTCATGTCCCTAGACTCTGGGAGTGCACCAGGGTGGGACGGAATTCCTACCCTTTTCCTAAAACAGGCAAACGCGATTTTAGTCCCGCTGATCTGTGACCTGGCCAACCTATGCTTTAGCACAGGTATCTTCCCCTACCTTCTTAAGCGCTCCGTTGTTACCCCTGTATATAAGAGTGGAGATAGAGACGACGTTAACAACTTTCGGCCGATTTCTGTGTTGACCTCCATTTCTAAAATCGTTGAGAGGCTCTTGAACTCTAGAATAGTTAACTACCTGACTAAGTATAACGTCTTATCTTCCTCTCAATATGGTTTTAGAAGGGGAATATCGGCCCAGGATGCTACGGAGGCACTTGCTACTGTGATGACCAAGGAAGTAGATAAGGAGAACAAATGCCTGGTGACCTTTCTTGACCTCAAGAAGGCCTTTGATACCGTCTCTATCTCTAAACTTATACACAGGCTGGAGAACTTAGGATTTCGAGGTTCTGCTCTCTCTCTTCTCAGCAGTTACCTTCAAAACAGAAAACAGGGAGTAAAAATGGAAAAACAAGTTAGTGACGAAGAGAACGTGACATATGGCGTCCCGCAGGGCAGTGTTCTCGGCCCGACGCTCTTTTTGATTTATATTAATGAACTCTGTAACCTTATTATCAACGGTGCGAGGATACTGTCCTACGCGGATGAGACCGCTATTATCTTCTCTGCTAAGACCTGGGACAAAGTTAGGCTGGAGGCTGAGAGAGGATTGGCTAGAGTTAGTGATTGGCTATATGAGAATCTACTTACGCTAAATACCCAAAAAACCAACTACGTCTGCTTCACTAAATACGCAAACTCTCAGCCTGCGCCTGACTTTAACATTAGAATACATTCTTGTCGTACCCCAACTCAATCTACCTGTAGTTGCCCTGTAATTCATAAGGTAAATTCCGTCAAGTACCTAGGTATTATAGTAGATCAAAGGTTAAGCTGGTACCCACACCTCGAACTAACTATAGCGAGGGTAAGAAAACTCATATGGGTTTTCAAATCTTTGAGACGTGTAATGAATGCAGAACTACAAAATAAAATCTATATCGCACTGGCCCAATCTGTAATCATATATTGTATCTCTGTATGGGGTGGAGCAGCTAAGTCGTGTTTTATAGATCTAGAGAGGGCACAGAGATCCTTGATTAAGGTCATGTACTGTAAGCCCTACAGGTTCCCTACTGAAACTCTATACGCAAGTTCTAAGCTGCTCTCCGTTAGGAAACTCCATATACTACACATGGTACTAAGATATCACAAAAAAAAAAGACGGTGTAGCCCCTACATACTCAGCACGTTCAATTTTTGCCAGTCGCCAAAATGTAACTCAAGCCCCACGCGTCTATAATAAAGTAAATCGCATACTTAACATTTACCCTATGCAGCTGTATGAGTGTAAGAAGGCATTGACTGAATGGCTCTCCACACTTAATTATGATGCCGTGGAAGACATTTTGGCGACTGTGGGTTGAACTTCATGCATATTGACACACGCACACATATACACACACATTCCATGCACACACACACACACTCCAACACACCCCCATTCATACACACACACACACACTCCAACACACCCCCATTCATACACACACACACACCAGCACACTTCCACACTCATTCACACATACACACACCCACTCACACACGCACCCACTCATACACACACACATATACACAAATTATACACTCACATACTCATAAACACACGTATAAACACACTTTTATACAAAACACACTCTGTTTTCACACACTGCCACAAATACGATTTTAATTTTTCTTTTTTATTCATTTTTCTTTTTAATGTTTTATAAAAATGTGCAACTTATACCTAATTAGCACAACGAAACAGTTGTTAAGTAATCATAGAAAGAGCGAGGTTTATCCCATCACACGTATCTTCGGATTACTTTCTGGGAAGCCCCGCCAACTTAATTGTATAGATTTAAGATAATAAACACATTTTTTTTTATTTTTTTTTTATTGATTATTTAGTGTTTTTAGATGAGTAATTTAAAACTAGATTAGTTTAATTATTATTTTTATACTACTTCTTCAAGCATAAGGAGTTTGTGTGTAAGTAGTTGCGCTGTATACATTGTGGGTATCATTCGTTGATCTTTGACAGTCGTTACGGGTAGTCAGAAGCCCAAAAGTCTGAATACCAGTCTTACCTAGAGGTACCGTTTTACCCGGTAACTGGTTGTGGAGGTCAGATGGGCAGTCGCTCCATGGTAAATACTGGTAATCAGCTGCATTCGGTTAGACTGGAAGCCGACCCCAACATAGTGGAAAAGGCTAGGTAGATTGATATACATTTTGCATGTGATCTTTATCATAAAACCAGTGTGGACAATTCTTGGCGAACCAATAAAATAAAATAACACCGTGCCTGTATTCCTAAAAGGTGTAGACAGAGATAATAATTTGTGCCCGAGAAAGACGACTACAGACGAGATAAATTTCATGCTTTGGGATTAAAAACTTTAACTTAATTGCTTAGGGATCAGTTTGCATTGTAACTAAAATTATTTTAAGATGTTTAGCGATTGTTTTTCATTAAAAAAATCAACTTAAATTACTTGAGTTTAAAGTTTATATTTGTATAAGTTGCAATTTTATGTATTTATCTCGTATCGTTGGCCTAAGTATTCAGAGCTGCAATTTATTAAAAAACCCTAAGACATTTTTTATTCGCTGGGTTACCTTAGCTTGAAAGATGTTTTTAGAAAGACAAAGAAAACATGATCTATTTACATTAATAATTTGACTCCCATTATTTCAGTTCTCTCTAAACTGAGCCAGAAAATCAGTTTAAAGTTAGCGAAATTCGTGGATTGCCTCAAAGACACGTACTTCGGAACGTTGCAGAGGTAAGTCTCATTTAGCACAATAATATTCGACAAAGGTAAAAATGTTGTGGATGTTATTTCCCGTAAAAATAATCAGTATTTGTTGAATGCTCTTGGTTGAATAGTTAAATTTAACAGAGACTTCGTCCGCCCTTTATTCCCAACGTAGACTTGGTAGAAATTTCGAAAATTCCCTCTTTATTAATTGTCTACATAATAAAGGTTACTTTTATGCAATATTTCAGCTTTTTGAGTCCAATATTTTGGGCTGGGCGATGATGAGTCAGTCTGTGAGTGAATCAGAACTTTTTATCTGTTGCTGATGATGTCCTCCTATTCGTTCCAGATGTCTAGAGTCCCTAGAATCTTCCTGCCGACAGGAACTGGGTGGTAGGCCGGCTAGCGAGGCCATGCGACAGCTACTATCAGTAGCGAGGCAGGTGGACCTGTCTCCTTGCGCCACCTTCCCGGTGCTCAGGAGTCTGCTGGAGTCGCTGCGGAGACTGCTGCACAAGTGAGTAATTATGGTCATTATAAATGTAATGTTTCCACTGCATCGAAACAGGCCTCTTCTCTGAGACAGAGTGGGCCGTAATCCACAACGCGGACAAAGTACGGATTCCGACGTTTTCCTTCACCGTTTTGAGAGCAATGGTGATGAAATAAATTTCACAAAATAAAGTCCCTGCCTAACTAAATAGTACACAGACATTGTTCGGCACACTTGAGCAAAGAATCGTACAAATCTGTTTTGAGCTAACACCTTCATTTGTTGGTTTTTACGGTTTGAAATAGACAGACGGCGCATGTTAGAAAATGAGTTTTTTTTTTTGTAAATCTGTAATTGTACGTCAATGTTTGTTTCAGACTCCGCCTAGTGGGCGGAGAAGAAGAAGAAGCGTGTTGTGTACTGAGTCCGCTGTGGCGCCGCCGGGTGGCCGCCGGGGCGCTGCAGCAGCTGTCGCCGCACAGGCTCGCGCGGGTCATCTCTGCGCAGGTAACTGGCAAGCTCACTGCTACTCTAGCTGTCGCCGCACAGGCTCGCGCGGGTCATCTCTGCGCAGGTAACTGGCAAGCTCACTGCTACTCTAGCTGTCGCCGCACAGGCTCGCGCGGGTCATCTCTGCGCAGGTAACTGGCAAGCTCACTGCTACTCTAGCTGTCGCCGCACAGGCTCGCGCGGGTCATCTCTGCGCAGGTAACTGGCAAGCTCACTGCTACTCTAGCTGTCGCCGCACAGGCTCGCGCGGGTCATCTCTGCGCAGGTAACTGGCAAGCTCACTGCTACTCTAGCTGTCGCCGCACAGGCTCGCGCGGGTCATCTCTGCGCAGGTAACTGGCAAGCTCACTGCTACTCTAGCTGTCGCCGCACAGGCTCGCGCGGGTCATCTCTGCGCAGGTAACTGGCAAGCTCACTGCTACTCTAGCTGTCGCCGCACAGGCTCGCGCGGGTCATCTCTGCGCAGGTAACTGGCAAGCTCACTGCTACTCTAGCTGTCGCCGCACAGGCTCGCGCGGGTCATCTCTGCGCAGGTAACTGGCAAGCTCACTGCTACTCTAGCTGTCGCCGCACAGGCTCGCGCGGGTCATCTCTGCGCAGGTAACTGGCAAGCTCACTGCTACTCTAGCTGTCGCCGCACAGGCTCGCGCGGGTCATCTCTGCGCAGGTAACTGGCAAGCTCACTGCTACTCTAGCTGTCGCCGCACAGGCTCGCGCGGGTCATCTCTGCGCAGGTAACTGGCAAGCTCACTGCTACTCTAGCTGTCGCCGCACAGGCTCGCGCGGGTCATCTCTGCGCAGGTAACTGGCAAGCTCACTGCTACTCTAGCTGTCGCCGCACAGGCTCGCGCGGGTCATCTCTGCGCAGGTAACTGGCAAGCTCACTGCTACTCTAGCTGTCGCCGCACAGGCTCGCGCGGGTCATCTCTGCGCAGGTAACTGGCAAGCTCACTGCTACTCTAGCTGTCGCCGCACAGGCTCGCGCGGGTCATCTCTGCGCAGGTAACTGGCAAGCTCACTGCTACTCTAGCTGTCGCCGCACAGGCTCGCGCGGGTCATCTCTGCGCAGGTAACTGGCAAGCTCACTGCTACTCTAGCTGTCGCCGCACAGGCTCGCGCGGGTCATCTCTGCGCAGGTAACTGGCAAGCTCACTGCTACTCTAGCTGTCGCCGCACAGGCTCGCGCGGGTCATCTCTGCGCAGGTAACTGGCAAGCTCACTGCTACTCTAGCTGTCGCCGCACAGGCTCGCGCGGGTCATCTCTGCGCAGGTAACTGGCAAGCTCACTGCTACTCTAGCTGTCGCCGCACAGGCTCGCGCGGGTCATCTCTGCGCAGGTAACTGGCAAGCTCACTGCTACTCTAGCTGTCGCCGCACAGGCTCGCGCGGGTCATCTCTGCGCAGGTAACTGGCAAGCTCACTGCTACTCTAGCTGTCGCCGCACAGGCTCGCGCGGGTCATCTCTGCGCAGGTAACTGGCAAGCTCACTGCTACTCTAGCTGTCGCCGCACAGGCTCGCGCGGGTCATCTCTGCGCAGGTAACTGGCAAGCTCACTGCTACTCTAGCTGTCGCCGCACAGGCTCGCGCGGGTCATCTCTGCGCAGGTAACTGGCAAGCTCACTGCTACTCTAGCTGTCGCCGCACAGGCTCGCGCGGGTCATCTCTGCGCAGGTAACTGGCAAGCTCACTGCTACTCTAGCTGTCGCCGCACAGGCTCGCGCGGGTCATCTCTGCGCAGGTAACTGGCAAGCTCACTGCTACTCTAGCTGTCGCCGCACAGGCTCGCGCGGGTCATCTCTGCGCAGGTAACTGGCAAGCTCACTGCTACTCTAGCTGTCGCCGCACAGGCTCGCGCGGGTCATCTCTGCGCAGGTAACTGGCAAGCTCACTGCTACTCTAGCTGTCGCCGCACAGGCTCGCGCGGGTCATCTCTGCGCAGGTAACTGGCAAGCTCACTGCTACTCTAGCTGTCGCCGCACAGGCTCGCGCGGGTCATCTCTGCGCAGGTAACTGGCAAGCTCACTGCTACTCTAGCTGTCGCCGCACAGGCTCGCGCGGGTCATCTCTGCGCAGGTAACTGGCAAGCTCACTGCTACTCTAGCTGTCGCCGCACAGGCTCGCGCGGGTCATCTCTGCGCAGGTAACTGGCAAGCTCACTGCTACTCTAGCTGTCGCCGCACAGGCTCGCGCGGGTCATCTCTGCGCAGGTAACTGGCAAGCTCACTGCTACTCTAGCTGTCGCCGCACAGGCTCGCGCGGGTCATCTCTGCGCAGGTAACTGGCAAGCTCACTGCTACTCTAGCTGTCGCCGCACAGGCTCGCGCGGGTCATCTCTGCGCAGGTAACTGGCAAGCTCACTGCTACTCTAGCTGTCGCCGCACAGGCTCGCGCGGGTCATCTCTGCGCAGGTAACTGGCAAGCTCACTGCTACTCTAGCTGTCGCCGCACAGGCTCGCGCGGGTCATCTCTGCGCAGGTAACTGGCAAGCTCACTGCTACTCTAGCTGTCGCCGCACAGGCTCGCGCGGGTCATCTCTGCGCAGGTAACTGGCAAGCTCACTGCTACTCTAGCTGTCGCCGCACAGGCTCGCGCGGGTCATCTCTGCGCAGGTAACTGGCAAGCTCACTGCTACTCTAGCTGTCGCCGCACAGGCTCGCGCGGGTCATCTCTGCGCAGGTAACTGGCAAGCTCACTGCTACTCTAGCTGTCGCCGCACAGGCTCGCGCGGGTCATCTCTGCGCAGGTAACTGGCAAGCTCACTGCTACTCTAGCTGTCGCCGCACAGGCTCGCGCGGGTCATCTCTGCGCAGGTAACTGGCAAGCTCACTGCTACTCTAGCTGTCGCCGCACAGGCTCGCGCGGGTCATCTCTGCGCAGGTAACTGGCAAGCTCACTGCTACTCTAGCTGTCGCCGCACAGGCTCGCGCGGGTCATCTCTGCGCAGGTAACTGGCAAGCTCACTGCTACTCTAGCTGTCGCCGCACAGGCTCGCGCGGGTCATCTCTGCGCAGGTAACTGGCAAGCTCACTGCTACTCTAGCTGTCGCCGCACAGGCTCGCGCGGGTCATCTCTGCGCAGGTAACTGGCAAGCTCACTGCTACTCTAGCTGTCGCCGCACAGGCTCGCGCGGGTCATCTCTGCGCAGGTAACTGGCAAGCTCACTGCTACTCTAGCTGTCGCCGCACAGGCTCGCGCGGGTCATCTCTGCGCAGGTAACTGGCAAGCTCACTGCTACTCTAGCTGTCGCCGCACAGGCTCGCGCGGGTCATCTCTGCGCAGGTAACTGGCAAGCTCACTGCTACTCTAGCTGTCGCCGCACAGGCTCGCGCGGGTCATCTCTGCGCAGGTAACTGGCAAGCTCACTGCTACTCTAGCTGTCGCCGCACAGGCTCGCGCGGGTCATCTCTGCGCAGGTAACTGGCAAGCTCACTGCTACTCTAGCTGTCGCCGCACAGGCTCGCGCGGGTCATCTCTGCGCAGGTAACTGGCAAGCTCACTGCTACTCTAGCTGTCGCCGCACAGGCTCGCGCGGGTCATCTCTGCGCAGGTAACTGGCAAGCTCACTGCTACTCTAGCTGTCGCCGCACAGGCTCGCGCGGGTCATCTCTGCGCAGGTAACTGGCAAGCTCACTGCTACTCTAGCTGTCGCCGCACAGGCTCGCGCGGGTCATCTCTGCGCAGGTAACTGGCAAGCTCACTGCTACTCTAGCTGTCGCCGCACAGGCTCGCGCGGGTCATCTCTGCGCAGGTAACTGGCAAGCTCACTGCTACTCTAGCTGTCGCCGCACAGGCTCGCGCGGGTCATCTCTGCGCAGGTAACTGGCAAGCTCACTGCTACTCTAGCTGTCGCCGCACAGGCTCGCGCGGGTCATCTCTGCGCAGGTAACTGGCAAGCTCACTGCTACTCTAGCTGTCGCCGCACAGGCTCGCGCGGGTCATCTCTGCGCAGGTAACTGGCAAGCTCACTGCTACTCTAGCTGTCGCCGCACAGGCTCGCGCGGGTCATCTCTGCGCAGGTAACTGGCAAGCTCACTGCTACTCTAGCTGTCGCCGCACAGGCTCGCGCGGGTCATCTCTGCGCAGGTAACTGGCAAGCTCACTGCTACTCTAGCTGTCGCCGCACAGGCTCGCGCGGGTCATCTCTGCGCAGGTAACTGGCAAGCTCACTGCTACTCTAGCTGTCGCCGCACAGGCTCGCGCGGGTCATCTCTGCGCAGGTAACTGGCAAGCTCACTGCTACTCTAGCTGTCGCCGCACAGGCTCGCGCGGGTCATCTCTGCGCAGGTAACTGGCAAGCTCACTGCTACTCTAGCTGTCGCCGCACAGGCTCGCGCGGGTCATCTCTGCGCAGGTAACTGGCAAGCTCACTGCTACTCTAGCTGTCGCCGCACAGGCTCGCGCGGGTCATCTCTGCGCAGGTAACTGGCAAGCTCACTGCTACTCTAGCTGTCGCCGCACAGGCTCGCGCGGGTCATCTCTGCGCAGGTAACTGGCAAGCTCACTGCTACTCTAGCTGTCGCCGCACAGGCTCGCGCGGGTCATCTCTGCGCAGGTAACTGGCAAGCTCACTGCTACTCTAGCTGTCGCCGCACAGGCTCGCGCGGGTCATCTCTGCGCAGGTAACTGGCAAGCTCACTGCTACTCTAGCTGTCGCCGCACAGGCTCGCGCGGGTCATCTCTGCGCAGGTAACTGGCAAGCTCACTGCTACTCTAGCTGTCGCCGCACAGGCTCGCGCGGGTCATCTCTGCGCAGGTAACTGGCAAGCTCACTGCTACTCTAGCTGTCGCCGCACAGGCTCGCGCGGGTCATCTCTGCGCAGGTAACTGGCAAGCTCACTGCTACTCTAGCTGTCGCCGCACAGGCTCGCGCGGGTCATCTCTGCGCAGGTAACTGGCAAGCTCACTGCTACTCTAGCTGTCGCCGCACAGGCTCGCGCGGGTCATCTCTGCGCAGGTAACTGGCAAGCTCACTGCTACTCTAGCTGTCGCCGCACAGGCTCGCGCGGGTCATCTCTGCGCAGGTAACTGGCAAGCTCACTGCTACTCTAGCTGTCGCCGCACAGGCTCGCGCGGGTCATCTCTGCGCAGGTAACTGGCAAGCTCACTGCTACTCTAGCTGTCGCCGCACAGGCTCGCGCGGGTCATCTCTGCGCAGGTAACTGGCAAGCTCACTGCTACTCTAGCTGTCGCCGCACAGGCTCGCGCGGGTCATCTCTGCGCAGGTAACTGGCAAGCTCACTGCTACTCTAGCTGTCGCCGCACAGGCTCGCGCGGGTCATCTCTGCGCAGGTAACTGGCAAGCTCACTGCTACTCTAGCTGTCGCCGCACAGGCTCGCGCGGGTCATCTCTGCGCAGGTAACTGGCAAGCTCACTGCTACTCTAGCTGTCGCCGCACAGGCTCGCGCGGGTCATCTCTGCGCAGGTAACTGGCAAGCTCACTGCTACTCTAGCTGTCGCCGCACAGGCTCGCGCGGGTCATCTCTGCGCAGGTAACTGGCAAGCTCACTGCTACTCTAGCTGTCGCCGCACAGGCTCGCGCGGTCTAAAGTTTGATTTTCCTTCGCTTGTTCGTTATTTAAATCATTTCGGACACCCTGGTTGTCCCAATATTTTTGACGCTGACTGTACCATAATAAATAATCTATTTGTGTAAAGACGCCAGTAGGTCAAGCTACCCGAAACTGTCAAATTTTCCCAATCAACCTTGCACCTTATTATTCATTTATTATTTCAAGTTACATGACTCATATACAATATTTACTACATTATACACACAGACATTTTTTTTTTCGAACCCGCGACACGCAGCGCAGCAGTCAATCGCTTAACTACCGCGCCAACCGTGCCGTAACAATACATTACAACACAATACAAAACAGCCAATCAACCATCGCACTACACTTACCTACATTAACGACGAGTCGAGCCTGTCCGCTATCGTCAGTCTGTTGTCAACATTATCTGACCCACCCTAAAAACAAACGAATTTGGCCCCTTACCTGTAACATTAAGGCTTATTCAATTTATATGAGCTTATCAGGCAAGTGCTCAAAGACTCGATGAACAAATACAATAATAATACAGACACGCAAATTTGATCTTTATAACGTTAGTCTTAGGTTATATGTTAAAACTACTTGTTATAATATAATTAGTGTAATAGCTTATTTTAACGATTGCCTTCAAGTAATTCTGGTTTCGTGGTCTTTGTATAAGACCGAGAAAAACAAGTTGCGAGATCAAATCCTGCGACGAAGATAACTATTGTTTTGCTTTCAATTTAGAATTTATTCCAAAACTATTTATTGTATTATTGCAAAGAACAATAGACGGATAATTTTCAAATATAAACTTTCTAAAATGGTAATATTTTCGCATAACTTGTAATAAGTGGGTAGTCGAAAAATAAATATTCGTAATCATTATAAAACTGGTATTCAAATACTACTAAGGGTATGCAGTGACTACGCGCAAACATATTTTACCTTGCCTTACTAAATTGCAAAAACAACGTCTCTTTACAATTTTTTATTTTCTATTATAAAGGTAGTTTTTTTTATTATCATGTCACAATGGATGAAGTGATTATTTAAAATACAAAATAATCTATTTGCACGAGGAGAAGGTTGGCTGCTTGTGCTGTGCAAGAATAAACTTTATGAAAGTATTCTATATGGTTCAAATTCTTTAGAATATTGCGTCTAGCATTACAACTAATATCAAATTTCAATGCGGCTCATAAGAGTTGAGTTGGTCTTGTGGTCACTAAAGTAGTGCGGTGTTCAACGTTGTCCATATTCGAAATCAAGTTTAACCTAAAAAAAACTTTTAAGCTTTTTTTTTTTAATTATTTTATTACTTTTTTTTCATTTCTTTAATGAACGACGTAGGGTCTTGTCTTTTTAAACGGGCAGTTTGTATAGAAATAAAACTAAACAATTGCAAGTTTAAAATGTTTATTATTTCATTAAAACAGGTAAGATAAAGTAAGTAAATTCTTATATATTTCCAAATTAATATACATTTTATATTAGTATGCCATAATCAAAGCTAACCATTTATAAACATTAAAAAGGGCATACTTATGATTAAAAGTTTGTTATCGAGAAAATGAATTCATCTGTGAAATGCTTTACAGATTTATACCTGCCTATATTTAGTGAATAAACATGTTATTTAAATAGAAAAAAAACTATTTATAACAATAATATCACCACATAATCTGCAACATTTTAATGGTTTAACAATCAATCCATTGAGCATTTACTTACATGGCGTGTTTAAAAATACCTACTAGATTAATAAATTAGTAGCGGAGTGGCGCACCGTCCCCTGCTATAACTTGCTGTAAGCGGCTACGCGTACCGCGCACCATATTCCACCACAAATCTTTGCCTCTCATGTGCTCCCAAGTCGATGTCACGATCTCAACCAAGTTGTGTTTGTTTCGCACTTTCGTTTTGCCCCAATTTAAAATCATTTGACCCCATAAATTTTCTATAGGGTTCAAATCAGGACTTTTAGATGGCCAATTAATAACTGTCACACCTTCTTGAGCAGCTAACCAATCCTGCACAATGCCTGCACGGTGGATGGAGCAGTTATCGTGCATGAAATAAATATGTGATGTTGGATAGGCAATTCGCACAGTCGGAAGCATGACGTCACGCAGAATCTCCAAATACAATCTACTATTAAACCTACCACCTACTTCCACCAATTCACCAGGTCCCATAGACGACATCCAGCCCCAGTAGCCCAGGGTTATTCTACCGCTGGTTCTACAAGGTAGCAAGCACTTCTCATTGTAGCGTTCTCCTTTCCTTCGCCATAAGATTTTACGTCCATCTTTATCCGATTTAAATGATTTTCCATCAGTGAAGATCACAAAATTTTCTTCCCAATTAAAATTTAAATATTCCTGGGAAAAACGGACCCTTTCTTCGCGATGAGCAATGCAATTTTCTGTGCCGGTTTATAATTCCTTATCCCAGCAGCGTGTAAATGCCTCTTCACTGTTTCCACTGAAATATTGTGGTTTATTGCGGTTACACGAATGGGCAAAAATGGATTTTCAACATGGCTTGAAACAATGGCCCGGTGGCGTTCGAATTCGGGACTATACTTGATGGCTTTTGCTGGACGAATCCGCTGAATATTTCCATTGTCTCCATAACGTCTTAGCCATAGTCTGACTGTATTTCTCTAAAACAAAAAAAAAAAAAACATTTTTGGAACCGTGTATGTAATTTGTAAGGAGTGAATGTAATGGTAAAACAGACAACGACGCCTTCATTAATCACAATCAATAAAATAAAATAGGTATAAAAAACACTTACTGCTATATTAAGTCGACGACCAATCTCTCTAATTCCAACATTCTGCTCATGTAAAAATATGATTTTAAGTTTTGGTATACTCATTAAGTTGCGACATGATGCTTTTTTACACCAAATTGCTTAAAAATACTTAACGAATTATGTGAAACGATATACAAATGTGTGTGCGCAGTCACTGCTATTAGGCGTAGTGTAACTTTTGTCACTTAGATGAATTTATGATCTACCTCACGAAGCAAATATATGTTTTACTTCGTATCTAACCATTCTTGGTAAATATAAATTCTGTGAACTTAAAGTTTTTTAATTTACCCACCAGTTCACAAGATAAGTTATTAGGCGTAAATCATATTGATCGTTCTTTAATAATGCAAGCAATATTGTAGAAATAAATACAAATTAAAAAAGAAACTGATAATAGTTGGACTGTGTTTTCGAACCCACATGTTGTTCGTCGCCAATCCAGCATCAAACCGCTAAGCCACAAGAACTTGTTGGGAATACGCGAAATTAAAGATTGGGTTGTAATTATGTTGTGTGACTTAAAAACTTTTCAACTTTAAGGTCAACGAGATAATGATTAAAATAGCTTAACAAAATCATATATAATGCCAGTGGCTCCGATAATGTTGGGTGGGTTTTCCTTAACGTTACGTGTTAAAGATCAAATTTGCGTGTCTGTATTGTTATTGTATTTGTTCATCGAGTCCTCGAGCAGTTGTCTGATAAGCTCATATAAATTGAATAAACCTTAATGTTAAAGGCAGAGGGTCCAAATTCGTTTGTTTTTAGGGTGGGTCAGATAATGTTGACAACAGACTGTACGCTGTTGGGGCTGCCGCGCACACTGCGTACCAGAGACGCGCTCCGTTTACGCATCGTTGCATAGAAGCAGTCGACGCTGGCTTCGGCAAACATGCCCGAGACCCTACAGTGTCGCGGCAGCCCCATCAACGCTCTGAAGGCGTTGTTATATTGGACACTGAGGGCTCCGTATGCTTTTAGGGTGTGATTCACCCATAGGCTGCACGTGTACATTGAGGTACAACAAGCCCTGAAAAGTGTTTGCTTGACCGACTTGGAACAGCGTGCAAACCTGCGGGCTATCATATTAGCTCTAACTGACAAAGCCCTCCGCTCCCTCTCAATGTCAGTATCGTCCCTGAGACCGGCAGTAACTAAATGCCCTACCTAGGTATTTAAAGTGATCCACTTTTACCAAGGGAACCCCGTACAGTTTGATGGGTGGTACTGATATAGGACATTTAGAGCCGGCCTCAAAAACCATGAACTGACTTTTCGACACATTATATTTTAGACCGTGTCCTTCAGCATATGCCTCACAAATCTGGAACAATGTTCTAATGCCACAAACCGATGCGCTCAGCAGCACCATGTTGTCCGCATAGCTGATATTATTCAGGCAAACTCCATCAATATGACACCCAACATGATGACTGCTGAGAACAACAATCAGTGCATCAACATACAGGTCGACAACACTGATTTAGTTCGAAGACTAAATAGGGTAAAATCTTTTGAGTTAGTTTAGTGCAGTGTAAGTGAACTTAAACTGTAGTGCAAGTGCTGACTTTTATAAAGAACACGTGAATAGTGTCTTCCCCTTAACCTATAGTGAATAAGAAAGACGTTATTGGACGATTTCTTAATTTTATAGTTACTTAGCAGTTTAAGTTATATTTCAATTACTTATTAGCTAATAGGCTAGATTGTAATGTGAATAAAGTATCACTAATTGTGATACTTTATAAAGAAAAAAAAAAAACATACAGGTTAAAAAGTGATGGGGAGCTCAACCCTCCCTGCCTCACCCCGCTCTCCAACCCATATGGTTCCGACAGAGAACCCGCCCATGTAACGCAATTGATCTGGCCTCCATACCAACATTTAATCAAGTTAATAAGTTCCATCTATGTCCTCCAACTTCTTCCAAATAACCTCATAGGAAACTAGATCAAAAGCCCTGGATAAATCGAGGAAGCACGCGTACACTGGAGTATGTCTGTCTGTATAGTACCTGACGGCATGCTTAACACACAGTATGGCACTTTCAGTGGACAGTCCCGGCCGAAAACCAAACTGATTATCGCGCAAATGTAGACATTCATTTAACTGTGTGTCAAGCACTTTCGCAATAACAGTCGCTAATGAAATAGGCCTGTAATTTCCTTTATCTGACAGGTCCCCGTTTTATTTTCGCTACTGGTACCACTATTGTCTTAACTAGGTCAGCGGGTAAGTTTGCATGACTAATGCAGAAGTTAAAAAGTATTGCCAACACTCTAGGTAAATGATGTCCAGCCTGCTGAAGATGTTCAACGCTGAGGCCGTCATGGCCAGGGGACTTACCTCTGGACATTGATTTAACGGCATACGCTACATTTTTGGAGCTAATTCTTGTACCCACTTGACCATAACATGTCTCAACATTAAACATTCCCAGTGATGGCGGTCCCAGTGGCGATTTCACATAAAAATGTTCTCTAAAAAGATCAGCATGTCCTTGGAGTCACTCACACCATTGACACTCACAGGGTGGCCAGGCCGATGTGCCATTTTATTTGTGCCTTTCCAAAAGTTATGGAAATCCTTTTTTGAATGATGTGAAGCAAGGATATTCATTTTAATCTGGTGCTGATGGTTTTGCACCATTTAAGCCTAGACTTAAATATCCTTCTACTCTGACACATCTCGTCATAAGCAGAGCCAGCAGAAGGCCCCCTCAGTCGCCTCGTTGCCAGACATTAAATTTCAACCTAGCCACCCCGTATGCCCCACTCACGTGCCTATTCCACCCAACAATGCACCGCGATTTACCTCTGCGTCGCGCACTTCCCCGACTCACTGCCGCAGACTCACTGAATGCGGACACAACATCCCCATACAATTCAATGCAAAATTAATAAATTCTGATGGAAAATCAAATAATTTAAATTTTCTGTTACATTCATCACGATACAACTTAATCTGTTCATCAGTTCTGGCCCCCCATATTACACTTTTACCAACTGTATTCATGACATTTATTTTTGGCGTTAATAAATTAAGTCTACATTCCAGTATGAGGGGGTAATGGTCAGCCACGTAATATTATAATTCACATAAACTTTGGAAATGGAACCCAGTGCGGATTGCGTCACAACACAGTGGTCTAGCCACCTTTTAGAGCCATGAGCCTCACTTACAAAAGTATAAGTGCCCGACTGAACACCTAACATATTGACATCAACACACAACCAGTCTTGTTCATGACAGAAATTTGCAAGTTCATTATAAAATAGTTCACTAGGATGTGCATTGAAGTCACCTAATACATAAACTGAATCTATTCCATACTCATCTACAATAGCACTCACCCTGCCAAGGCAATCCGTAAACTCGGGCAAATTACTAAGGGCGTCTGTGGGCATGTATACACTTAACACAATAATCGGTCTATCGGCCGTCACTATCTTAACTGCACACACACGCGGATTATCGCACGAAACAACACTCACATTCTGGCACACGCTGTGTCTCCACATCAAAGCTACGCCGCCGTACGGTCGGCCGCGCAGTATCCCCACTACAGATGTACCGGTAGTGCTAAACTCGGAGTCTATGGTGCCCAGATAAGGTAATTCATCCGGTATCAGCCACGTCTCCTGTAGTGCTATTATATCCGACGTCCGACATAATTCTCTGACACTGTCTACAGTACGTTTAACACTTTTACAATTAAAACTTGTCAAAGTATAAGTTTTGATGAAAATATTTAATGTTTTTCATATATTTTATTTGTTGATGGCAACCCAAATAAAATATATGAAAAACATTAAATATTTTATAATTTTTCTCTTAAATGGAGGGGTCTAAAAATATTATTTTACATTTTACTAATAAAAATACTAATTATGTTTCTTACAGATCCTGGAAAGACTGAGTATGGCGCACGAGAAGTATCAATCTGCGCTGACATCCTTAGAATCTGCGCTCGCGGGCCGGCTGCACCACACAGAGGATACCAAACTGGCTATCAGAAAAAAGTGAGTTTAAGTAACAAGAAAGAAAGAAAGAAAAAGCATTTATTGGGACTCGCACAGATCACAAATTAAACTATACAAAAACACACTCATAGAAACATAAAGAACAAAAACAAAAATAAAACAAAGTAAAAATGAATATAAAAACAGAAAGTCCTGTACGAGGCCAAAGGCCCTATCTCAGCATGATGCTGCCGCACTTAAATAAAATAAGTGTCGCAGCGCTGGTATTCTGATAGGGCCTGCTGTGATGTCACGGATAGACCAGACACGAAAATAAATAAAATAAAAATAGATTTGTGAAATAACATAATAAAAATAAGATAATAAAATTATTTGGGCCCCCCTTAAATATTTGTTTTATTTTAATTTCATTATTTATTTTTAAATTGAATATATAACTAAATATTCTGTGAATATTTCAAGCGTCTACCTGTTGCCGTTATCAATATCGAGCAAAAACGAGCAAAAAAATCACGTTTGTTGTATGTGAGCCCCCTTAAATATTTATTTAATTCTGTTTTTTTTTGTATTTCTTGTTATAGCGGCAACAGAAATACATCATCTGTGAAAATTTCGACTGTCTAACTATCACGGTTCATGAGATACAGCCTGGTGACAGACAGACGGCGGAGCCTTAGTAATAGGGTGCCCGTTTTACCCTTTGGGTACGGAACCCTAAAAATCGACTTTAATAAAGCGTCGTACTGCCTCGTTGGTCTAGTGGTCGCAAGTGCTGCTGCTAAGCATGAGGTCCTGGGTTCGATTCGAAAAGTCGGGCAAAGTGTTATTGGGGTTTTCCATTATGAATTTCTCAGTAGCAGCCCGGAGTCTGGAATTGTGCCCGGTTGATGGCAATAGGCTCGCCTCCTATTACATGGGACTTAAACATAACTAGCTAAATGTGGGTGTACACCTCTGCCTTACCGTTCGGGGATTACAGGCGTGATGTTATGTAGTAACGAAGCGTCGACGTTTATTGTCAGTCGTACACGTTTGTGTAAAATTCGCATGTGCCTTTTCAACGGCTACATACTGTTGTTGAATACATTGATAGTCTTTTGGTTTAGTTAGCATGTTATTTTGCGGAAATACCGACTTTCATAATTCAATCATTTTATATTTGAACAATATGTAGAGGTACCTACTTTAAAAGTTACAACTACAGAATTCGTGTAACAACGCAAAATAGACGAAATTATCATAAAGTATTATTAATTTAATTTCAGATACGCGCCTACCTTCGCCCGACTGTGTCTAGAAAGTACATCCATGTGTGATCTACTTATGTACGGCACTCCAGAACTGGGCCGAGAAATAGGTAAGATTAATGTTTTCATTTATTATTTTATTGTGCGAGGTCGGGGCTATAGGGCGGGTGACCCAGTAATTCCACGTCTGACGTCGCCAAGTAGTCGATTGTTTGCTTGGCGGTGTGCGACGAGTCGTTGTCTACGAGGTCATTTCTTCCGAAGTTTTTCCAAGACAAGTGGCAAATAATTGGCGGCAATTGGTGGCTCCAGTAACTGTTTTTCGATCCTCTAAATAATTGTTGTGTAATGACCTGTCCTTCCGAAGAACGAGGCCACCATCCTTTTTCGCACGCTTCGACCTCTCTTCACTTTAGTTGGCAACTCCTTGGAAGGAAAAACCCAGATAGCAGACTGTCTCTTAGTTTCAGGATCATAACAATAAATCCAGCTTTCGTCACCCGTAGTAAGTATGTCGAATACACGTGTGTAAAGTTTTAATAAATAAATAAAACGAGACCCATGACGTAAAATTTGCAAATTATCATTGGCCTACTATCTCTACTATCGTTGTCAGCGCCCTTGAAAACCATGAAAACTACACCTATGATGATAAATCATCACAAAATCACGACAACCATCTTTTTGCGCAAGAGTACCAGATCCGATGCCTGAACCCTCATTTGGTCTAACTCTCTCATAAGAAACAGGATCAAAAATATTTTTACATAAAAAAATATTGTTGGTAAAAATTACCCACTTTCTTACTGACTGGACATTTTTTTCAAAATCTGTGTCCATCCAGCGATCAAAAAGTCTCTAAAGTTAAAGACCGATTACAACGGTTAAGATACTCTTACTTCCCCAGCTTACAAATCCAGCCTATATGTTATGATGATTGACTGCGAAGCCCCATAAAGATATAGTGTAATTATATAATCATTTAAAAGGTTAAATCTGTAATTGTGCAATTTTCTAACCGTTTGGCTCGTCTTTTTATAATTTGCTGTAAACCATAGAGGAATACAAACATAATGCAATATTGCACATCCCCCAAAGTAAATAGCGTGATAATTTTATATAGCCTACCGGCTGACCAGACTTATAGGGAATATATATGCAAAGTTAGAGAATGCCTAAGGCATTAAGTCCGCCTTTGTACCTAATTGTGTGTGAGAAGTTTAAATAAATAAATAAAGTTAGAACAGATTCTATCAGGTAGAATTTGCGTAAATTCTGTTTTATGAGGTATTAATTTCCGACTTCCAAGACAAAAATTGTACGAGAAAAAAAAAACCACGTACGAGCGTTTGTATAAAAAGTATGACTGGTTGGCTGCTCTTTTAATTCTCACACAAAACATTCAGTTTGTACTACAATTTCAATAAAACACTTTCCCTTACAAATACTTTTTCAGGAGTAATAGTTATTTTGAAATAATTATGTTTTTAACATTTACACTAGTATAAAGTTGATATTAATTTGTTTAAGTGGTTATAACTTATATCATCAATATTGGAAACAACGATTTGAATTTGAAATATATTATCTTACATTTTGTTCTGCAGGGCGCGGTCAATACGGAGTAGTATACAGCGTGCGGGGAGGCTGGGCCGGCCACTCGCCTGTAGCGGTGAAGTCAGTACTGCCGGCCGACGAGCGGCATTATAGAGAACTCGCCATGGAGTTCTTTTATACAAGGTAAGTTTTCTTAATGGTGAAGATTCGTCCTAAGCTTCTCGTCCACAAGATACCATGTTCTGTCCAAGTTGGTCTGTTAGTTTTAACGATATTAGCCGCAGTAACTCTGCTTTTCATCCGCCTCTATGAGAAAAATAAATAAGAGATGATTTTAGTAGTGATGAATATTTATATTTACGTAACCAAATTACATATGTATATTAGTATTAGATAAGTTTTCGCAATTTTGGAAGGTTATTGTAACTGTTATGTTGGGAACAGATAATGTCGCTGACTTATTTATTCATAACTAGCTGCGCCCCGCGGTTTCCCGTGGGAATATCGGGGTAAAAAGTAGCCTATGTCTTAATCCAGGGTGTCAGCTACCTCTCTACAAAATTTCTCCAGCTCCAGCCGTTTGAGCGTGAAGAAGTAACAAACATACACACTCACAAACTTTCGCCTTTATAATATTAGTGTGACTAGCTTTACCTGGCCCGGCGTCGCACGGGTAGCGCTGTGTATCTACCCTATTCTACACTATCTACCTACCCTACCTGTCTACCCTACATACCTGCCCTACCTACCTACCCTAACTACCTACCCTACCTATCTACACTACCTACCTACCTTGGGAGAAGGGGCATTTCTGTATAAGCCTTAAACCTATTATATCTGTAAACATTCTAATTGTGGTATGAGTTTAGATAATAGCTGTCTAAAGATGGTTTTAGGGAAAACAACATTTTCTAATAGGGTAAATTAACTCAACTGATTACCAATCCGCTCGATTAAGTGTGAAATATCTAAAGACGGACTCTTATACGTTCTTATTTTAAACCCTTTTATATCTGAACCAAATTTTTTAGTCTATAGGTAGTTAAATTATTCTATAAATATTCGATTAAGTCTTTTATTCCCTAAAAATAGCATTCACAGGTGTGTTCTAGATATAATCATTTAGTATATATTTTTCAGTGTTCATCTATTGATACACACTAAAAGTACTATAGAAAATGTACTTTTCTGTCGTTTGTGTCAAAATAGTAGCTTAAGTATTATATATATTATAGTATTATAATATTTATTTATTTATTTAAAACATGGAGGACTTACAGCTACTAAAAACAGACAAAAATAAAGAAACCTTAGTCACTAGAAAGCCAATTACAAATCCTCACTTATAGAGAAAAAAAAAAAAAAAATATATTTTTTTATATATATTTGGAATCGGCTATTTACTAGCTTTTATTTGATACCCATATTATTATAATCACAAAATAGAGAGTTTTACATAAAATAAAATTTACCTATTATTTTTTCATCAATATCCATCTTGAGTCAAGCACCTGTCTTTCAGTCTGTTGTTAGCATTTTTTTTGCCTCTTCGCTGGTGGCGCCCTCTATACTTAGTAAAACAAGTAATAAATAATTTCAGATTCTGAAGTTCCAGCGTATTTCTTTTTTTAATTTGGTTAACCAATGCCTTGTTGGCAGGCGCGCTTTTTTTACTTTTTTATTACCGGCCAGGACTTTATCGAAGCGAATTGCGTTCTAACTTTTTAGGGTTCCGTACCCAAAGAGTAAAACTGGAACCCTATTATTAAGGCTTCGCCGTCTGTCTGTCTGTCTGTCCGTCTGTCACCAGGCTATATCTTATGAACCGTGATAGTTAGACAGTTGAAATTTTCACAGATGATGTATTTCTGTTGCCGCTATAACAACAAATACTAAAAAACAGAATTAAATAAATATTTAAGGGGGCTCCCATACAACAAACGTGATTTTTTTGCTCTATATTGATAACGGCTACAGGTAGACGTTTGAAATATTCACATAATATTTAGTTATATATTCACTTTAAAAATAAATAATTGAATTAAAATAAAACAAATATTTAAGGGGGGCTCCCATACAAAAAACGTGTTTTTTTACAGAAAATGGTACGGAACCCTTCGTGCGCGAGTCCGAATCGCACTTGGCCGGTTTTTTAATTAAATAGTGTTCCAAGTCATTTCGTCTGTTATTTAGTGCGCTGGAATTACCCATTTTGTTCGCATTTATTAATGAACCCTTAGGCTCTTTTCGGATAGATGGGATAAAAAAAAAAACAGTTTCTACGATTCGTTGTACTTCTTAGTATTTGTTTATCTGCGTCTGAAACGTGGACCATAACCTATTCATTAACATTAAAATCCCACCGTGTCCGCAGGAGCATCCCGTGGCACCCGCGCATCGTGCGCCTGCACGGCTCCGTGGTGCAGCGCGCTGCAGCCGGCCCGAGCGTGCTGCTGCTGTCGGAGCGCAAGCTGCGCGACCTGCACGCCGCCGTGCGCGCCGGCCTCGCCGCGCCGGCCAGGATGCGGATAGCCAGGGACATCGTTGAAGGTACTGAGCACTTCTTTTTCCCAGCTACAGCACTAGGAAGTGGTGAAGGGCGAGCATTTTGGCGTTAAAAAAAGACAGTGCTATCATTTTCTGGGCATCCTTAGAATTATGAAGAAAACACTACAAAGTATAACCCCACGTCTTAACCAGATCGTTCGCGCGAATACGCGATCGTCGTGTTCTTAGATCACTCATTTGTTCTGAAAACCGGATGGCGCCTTCTATCAACGCGATTAGCTTTCGGGTTCACCCGAACGCAATGAACACGGTTTAAAACAACATATTATTATAGTTTTTTCTCAAACAAGCTTGGAAATTCGAGAATCATTTTGACAACCTTCTTCAAAATAAATCGAAATTGCTGTACTGGCCAAATACATGCAAGCAGCGGCCGCCAAAAATTGTATAAAAATCCATATAACTCGTGGTTTAACGACTAAATAAATTACATAATAAACTCATATCTATCGTGTAATTTAAAAATGGAACGTTATAAGAAGTAAAGGTACTCCGAAACATAGAAACCAAAGAGGTAACTTATCAAAAATTTGATTTAAATTTCGAACTGGCTTGCAAATAGAAAGCTGTCTAATAAAAAAAAAAACAAATAAACACATTAGCGCGTGAAAATTATCGTTGTTCGTCACTGAATCTGGAATTTATATTATTTTATTTAAAATAATATAATGTACTTTGTTCGAATTTCCGCGCATTATTTGAGAAAAGCACTATACAAGCCTTGTCCGCAACCAGGCATTGATGGATTCATGTATCCCTATTGCAGGCCACTTCAGTAATGTACTATCGGTGCGTTCCGAGTAGCGCTGTAATCAATTTGAGCGCGCTTAAACCCGTTCCTTATTACCGTGAGCGCGAAAACTATGTCGCGTGAAACGTCATAGATGACGTCATGACATGCGCCATCTTACGTTACCGACCATGCCCTAAATTAATATCACCGTGAGTGCTGTCAAAAATGACAGTTGAGTTGTTTTGTTTTGAGTCGCATCGTATCAAATTAGCGTGGCATTTTCGAAATTGTGTTTTTAAGTTACAGTCGCCATCTAACCAAAAAAGAAGAAGTGTACACATGTGTGTGTGTGTGGTGTATATACTAAGAAATACTGTAATCCAACCGTGAGCACGTTCACGAGCGTTTCGAATTGTTGACAGCTCTTAGCTGTCATAATCGTAATATCTAAGGTTGCATTCCGAATTAATACCATAATCGCTTTTAGCGCGCTTAAACGCGTTCCCTATTAGCGTGAGCACGAAAACGTTATCGCGTGAAACGTCATAGATGACGTCATGACATGCGCCATCTTGCGATAACGCCGACCATGCCCTAAATTAATATCATCGTGAGCGCTGTCAAAAATGACAGTTGCGTTATTTTGTTTTGAGTCTTATCTTATTTATAATAGCGTGGCATTTTCGAAATTGTGCTTCTGGCTACCGTCGCCATCTAACCAAAGAAGAAGAAGTGTACAAATGTGTGCGTGTGGTGTTTAAACAAAGAAATACTGTAATCCAACCGTGAGCGCGGTCACGAGCGTACCGAATTGATGACAGTTGTCGGCTGTCATAATCGTAATAATTAAATCGATACGCAAATTATTGATGTGAGCGCTGTCAGCGATTATGGCCTAATATGGAATGTAGCCTATATGTTAGTGATTTATCCGAAAGCGAGTAACAAAGGCGCCAATATTCTTTTTCGTAAAAAGCAACAGTTTTTCCTCCAAGTAAAATTTTCGTGGACTACATGCTTATGTAATGACTCGGGGCAGGTATCCGCTACCTGCACTCGCTGGGCCTGGTGCACCGCGACATCAAGATGAAGAACGTCCTGCTGGACGCGCGCGACCGCGCGGCGCTGTCGGACCTGGGCTTCTGCGCGGCCGAGGCGCTCATGTCGGGCTCCGTCGTGGGCACGCCCGTGCACATGGCGCCCGAGCTGCTGGCCGGCGACTACGACGCTGCGGTCGACGTGTACGCGTTCGGGATATTGTTCTGGTGCGTTGTTATCTCGTCCATTTACTTATTGAAGAGTATATGCATAAAGTTACATATATTGTAATGTAACATAACATACTATATCGGTGACATTAAATACATATAATTATACATTTGAATTACATGTTTTATAAAATAATTACAATATGTTTAACAAATGAGTAGGCAAATAAAAGCCCTCTTTCCTCTCCTACTTTTGCAGTGCCCGACAGGGTCCACAATGATCATTTATTTTGTAAAACCTACTACCTGAACTCACATAATTATGGAAGCAATAAATATATTGAGTATGAGTAACATAAGCACCAGAATCAGATTTATTATTTCGACAACTATCCAGAAGATCCAGTTCGATTATTATTTGTAGAACAATTACGCTAACTCAATACTTTTATTGCATTCCACATGTAGATATTCTTAGGTGGTAAACTTATAATTAGATCATATGGACCCTGTCGGGCACAGCAGAATAAGTAAGAGGGGAAGCATTTGTTGTTATACAAACATTACTTAGCAAAACAACTGTAATAAAATAATGATGTAGGTATTTTGCCAGATACATAAAATATAAACAGGTTAAGAGATGTAGGTACTATTAATTAATAAAAACAAGTAAAATTTAAAGTTATGACTTTATAAGTCTATCACTTAGATACTCGTTTATCGAGTAGTAGCTTTTACTTAGCAAAAATTCTCTAAGTTTCTTCAAAGATATGTTCATTTTCTCTTCATTTTTTATTGCAATTTATGTATGAATAGCTCAAACCTGGTTGAAATATGAGCCAGCCAAGGTATTGGTACCGTGACTGTGAATCAAGCCCTATTGAAACACAGGCGTTCCCATTGGTAGTATGACCCGAGTTAATAAACTATGTATCTTTACAGGTACGTGTGCGCCGGCAACATAAAACTACCCTCAGCGTTTGAAACGTTCCAAAACAAAGAACAACTGTGGAGTAAAGTCAAAAGAGGTAAGTTGTTATTATCATAATAATCTGATCAACTACAATTTATTATTACGGACTCGGTTTGAGTGAATTCACAAGGAATGTATTGTTAGTGATTGGTTATACATAGATGTTAGTATCGACTAAGTAAGGATAGGCGCATATATCGCATTGGGTTACCCTGTAAAAGTCTACCTATATTTATTTATTTATCTTCTTATATTTTTAAAGAAGATAAGTAAATAAAATAAAATAATTAATTTTTGAAGCCATTTTTAGGGTTCCGTACCCAAAGGGTAAAACGGGAACCATATTACTAAGGCTCCGCCGTCTGTCTGTCTGTCTGTCTGTCTGTCTGTCTCTCTGTCACCAGGCTGTATCTCATGAACCGTGATAGTTAGACAGTTGAATTTATCACAGATGATGTATTTCTGATGCCGCTATAACAACAAATACTAAAAACCGAATAAAATAAATATTTAAGGGGGCTCTCATACAACAAACGTGATTTTTTTTGCTTGTTTTTGCTCGATATTGATAACGGCAACAGGTAGACACTTGAAATATTCACAGAATATTTAGTTATATATTCACTTTAAAAATAAATAATTAAATTAAAATAAAACAAATATTAAGGGGGGCTCCCATACAACAAACGTGATTTTTTTGCCGTTTTTATAGATAATGGTACGGAACCCTTCGTGCGCGAGTCCAACTCGCACTTGGCCGGTTTTTTAATTAAGCCCCGTTTTCTATTAATTTTGGCTGATCGGTGTAATTTCTACTCGATTTATCTATTTTCGATTTTTCGTATTTCCTCGATCGTAGATGTTCTCTTATGCACCACTTTCTATAAACTTTATAATTTTTTTCTCCTTCTGTGGAAAGTAAACAAGTTCTTTATTATAATCTTACACTAACTAAGTCTTAACGTTTTGCTTTGCCGCATTGTCTTTCACTGTCATAAATGTTAATATTCCGTATTCTTATCCTCTATTGTACACTGACGACAGCTTATGTTAAGTCAGGGAAATTGATCGTTAAGCGAATTGGCTACCAACTTAAATTGTGCGTATATTCAAATCACAATTGTCATTCTTTGACGGGTGTATGAAATGACTTTCACACGGTAAATTGATTTAGGGTTTTGATTTGCTTAACAATTAATTTCCCTAACTGTAAAAAGGCAATTTTAACCCAAAATTGGCTCCGTTTTTATAAAGCATTGGATTCTCTTTCGTTTTCCTGAAACAATTTTTTTTTACAAAATAATTAAAACCCTTCCCAGGTCTTCGTCCCGAACGCTTACCCCACTTCACAGACGACTGCTGGGAGGTCATGGAGTCCTGCTGGGCCTCCGAGCCCTCCCAGAGGGCCCTCCTCGGCGACGTGCAGGCCAAACTAGAGAGGATACACGAACAGGCCCTCTGCGATACGACACAACAAGAGGACGGAGGGGCGCAAGCTTGTGAAATGTCTGATGAAGACAGCCTTGATATTATGATGGCTGACCAGTGCTTGTGATTTTAGAAAGAAAAAAGTGTATTCCTCGAAGAGATAGGCAGAGATAGATATTAGAACAAAAAAAAAACGCTCATTTGTGCCCGCGTGGTGGATTACGACCCACTTTCTCACAGAGAGGAGGCTTGTGCCCTAGCAGTGGGAACGTTATAGGCTGATTTTGATTGGCAGAGGTTTACACTGTACTGAAAACCTACATTTCACCCGTTAAGTCCCTGTCCCTGGCTTATTGCAAAAATGTAAAATAGTTTTTGGCAATAGGGTCGTTCCTTATTACATGAGACTTGTGGAAGTACCATACACCTCTGTCTTCCCCTTCGGGTAATTCAGTCGTGATGTATTGTTATGTTATGTGAAAGTAAGCGTATGTGTGATCATTTTTCCTATAAAGACACATAATTATAACATGTGATTCGACATTAATCTCTAAACGTGATGCTGCAATTTTTTTTATCTTTGTAAGTAGGGTTTCTGTTGATTAATACGTCTGTGGTTGATTTCCTAAATCTTTCATTTAAGCACCTGTCCCACCGCCGAAGATTAACGAGAAGCGAGTAGAGTTAGCTACAAAAAACCGGCCAAGTGCACGTCGGACCACGCACAATGAAGGGTTCCGTAGTTGGGATGAATTTATCCCAAAAACAAACTTAACATTGTAGTTGCAAAACATGTTCTCCCATACATCGATATACGTCACGGTCATTTCTCCAACTGCAAAATTAAGTTGGTCACTTGGTCGACTATTACTCGTTACCTTGTAAAGCCTACTTAGCGGTGATTCTGAACGGCGTACCCAACGATACCCCACACCATGGGATAGACGAGAAAAAAATTATCATCCCCACTTTACGTGCAAGGGCGGTAAACTAAAAAAATTTTTTTTTTCAAGGTTTTATTTTACGACTTTGTCAGCGTGATTAATATGTATACCCATGCTCTCTGAGCTAACCTATTTTTTTTTTTTTTGGGTGGGAAATTATCAATTAACTTCTCCCGCTCTGGGCGGAGTGGGAGGGCGTGTCAGACTTTTACTGACTAAAACCCACCAGTGTTCCTTCCGTTGCCTGTGTGCCAGGGCCACGATATCTCTTTCGGACAAACTCGCAACCCTGGCAGTCTCTGAGCTAACCTGGGGACAGACAAACAGACGGACATAGTGAAACTAAAAGGGTTCCTTGTTGACTACGGTACCCTAAAAATGAGTTGACGAGAAACGAATAGCGAATGTTTGACGGGGACAAGCGATTACTCGCTGGTATGTATGTGTACCTCGGCGAGTGTTCTGCTCCCCAAACGAGGGTCGCTGAGTAAGTACGAGTACTCGCTGGCGGTGTGAATAGTCAGCAATCAACAACTATTAATATATATCGGATGATTTTTTTTTACCGTCTTGAAAAAAATAGGGTAAGTATATTAGGTGAACGGAGTAGAAGCCTACGGCATAGTCCTTTTTTTCCTTTTTGATGTGAAACATCTATAGGCGCACATAAAATCGATTGCTGGCGGGGCATCACATGCCGCGTGGCGATCGGCCACTATACACTTATACAGTCTACATGTAGTAGTGTGTAAATGTGTGTGTAGTGCGATGTTTCACATCTGCCAGTCGTCCCGTGACGGCTTATTTTTTTTTTTTAATAATCTCGCGCGGAATAATTTATCAATGAACTCGTCGTAGCGCGATCCTATCCTTTGAAACCGGGCGATAGTTACTTGCCGCGCATTTAGTAGGGTGCGTATGATTTCTTTTTTTTATCGTTCTAATATGAAAAGTTTACTTCAAATGTGTAGTATTTCTTGATAGATCAATTTCTTACTACGTTTAAAAAAAAAGAAAAAAAGGACTATGCTATAGGCTTCTACTCCGTTCACCCTATTTATTTCAAGACGGTAAAAAAATTCATCCGGTATATATCTCTTACTTAAATGTGACCTACAATGTTTTGTTTGTTTTTTAAGCGAGAAGATCGTTGATAGCTAGTCGCTTCCTCATCGGCGGTGGAACAGGTCTCCCTTAAAGTAGTCCGCGAAAGACTAGAAAATATTTTTTGTAATTCGCGTGTTGGGATATGAGCATTCACCCTAACTTAATGTCATATTTCAAGTCAAGTAATTTAATTGGCTAGTAGTGTTTTGTATGTTTCTGTCAACCAATCACAGCACACATGAGAATGGACTACAGATTTACCGATATGTCTTGTAGAAATCACGTGTAAAATGAAATGCATATCAGACTACGAACTATAATAATTATGCCTCTCGAAAAAAATGTCGCTGGAATCATCAGACGTAAGGAAAAAATTTGAATTTCGCGGGCTACAGCTGCGAATTCACAGCTGTAGCCCGCGAAATTCAAATTTTCTTACGTTATTTGCTATTTGCAGGTTAGTGTCAGGTTGTATCTTGTTCAAAATATGATTCACGGCTATAACAGATATGTGTTTACAGAATTATAATCATTAGAATCATTAATACATCTCTCTAAGTTAGATTTGTTCCTTTGAATGACTTTTTCATGAAATCATCACATTGGGGAACAAATCTAACTTGCAATATGCTATTGTAACATTGTGAAAGTCAATTATTTTTGAAACAGTAACCGTGGAGTTTCTCGCCGGCTCTTCTCCATAGGAAACGACCAATTGGAACCGTGCACCTAGCTTCTGACGTTGCATAAGTGCCCATGTAGGTTTATGTGAAATAAAATATTTTGATTTGATTTATAAAACGACAAGAAAATAAGTTTTGATTTTTCTTCGTAAAATTTTATTGGAAGACAGAAAACATCATGAAACTGAGTTTTACGATAAAAAGTTAAGGCAGAATACGATTCTTAAAGCCGCAATAAACATACTTATGTGTAACACGCACAAAAGCATGCAAGTACAATCTACTCGCGTGTGATTGTGCCATAACGACTTCTGAATGGTGAATTTTACAATAGCATACTCGTATACTGTACTTTTGTGCAAGTTACTGGCATGTTTATTACGTATTATGTAATTATGATTAAATTACCAATGCGGTTACTAAAGCTAAGGCTTCTAGAAGACCGGCGGCCGCCACATGACGTTCGCAGTGACGGTCGTCATGAAAATGGTGGCAGCGGCAAAGATTTTGTTAGATTCCCCTACCGCGTCAAAAGATAGTCGCATTTTTGTTGACAACTCTGACACAATCAAAATATTTTATTTACATAAACCTACATGGGCACTTATGAAACGTCAGAAGCTAGGTGCACGGTTCCAATTGGTCGTTTCCTAAGGAGAAGAGCCGGCAAGAAACACCAGTGTTACTTTTTCAAAAATAATGGGCTTTTACAATGTTTTCAAGTTACTGTGTTAATAGGTATGGGAGGACAGTGTAGGCCCGTCAACATGTACTTTACAAAACTTTTTACAAAAAAAAAACAACCGACTTCCAAAAAAAACACTACAAAGTGAAAAATAACTTTAATTTCGGAAGTTTTTTGCCGACTGCGAAGTTTTGGCTTTTGTTCTGTATTTTAGTTTTTTGCCACCGGCTTCCGAAATTAAAGTTATTTTTCACTTTTTAGTGGGTCTGTTTGTAATTTATCCAATTTACAATAGCCTAATGTCAAATGCTCATCACCTTTTACAAAATATTGCTTTTCCCGATGCAGGGGCGTTAATTGTTGAGGAGTTCTCCTGGTAAGAACCACCAGGAGAACTGATGATGATTTCACCATATGCATTTTGACGAGCATAAATTGCTTAGCAACCATATTAAAGTGCCTAATCGAATCGCAACGGTGAAATACTTATTGTTAAGTAGTTCCGGTGGCCATCTGTGGTCTTCATGATCAGTTCCACTTCACCAAATGGTGCTTTTCGAGTGCAAATGCACGAGTTACTATAAAAAATACTCAAATCGCTATAGGTATGCCTATAAAATTTGAGGATTTCCCTCGATTTCCATGGGATCCCCTCATCAGATTCTGATTTGGTGGCAATGGGATCACCTCGGAAGCATACCAAAAAAACAACATTCCAAACAAAAAAAGAATTTTCAAAATCCGTCCACAATTGACGGAGTAATCAGTGAACAAACTTAAAAAAAAAAAAAAAACACAGCCGAACATATAACCTCCTCCTTTTTGGAAGTCGGTCAAAAATAGAAAATGGTTTACAAAGCTACAGTCTATTAAGCCTACAACGTTCTCAAAAGTCAAAGTCAAAGTTTCTCACATTCACAAATTAAAAAAGAATTATATCAAATATTCCGAAAATAATAGAAATAATAATCTATTTAAACCAAATGACAAGATTGCCATTACAACAAATCTGAATTAATATTCTGTCCACAAGTCACTAATAAACAATGCCACAAGTTACAATGCCGGTGACTTGACTTGATTGTCATGAAATCACTATTTTTATAATATAATAAGCTCACGTCACGCTTCTCAGTTTGGACAATTTTCCCCGTGACTAAGGCCCTTATTTATAGAGCGCTACTCAGTACTCAAGTATTCCTCAAGACTAGTTTCAACCAATCCAACGGCTTGTATCTAATCTTAAGTAATGCTTGAGTACTGAGTACCGCTCTATAAATACGGGCCTTAAGTACGTTGACACATCTAGCGATTTAAATCTTTGTTCAGCTGGGTTTCACTCAACGGTGTCCAAAACACCAACTTACTTCATTAATGTAATTTATTGTAAAATTCAAATTGTTTTTTTTTTAATAAATAAAAATGCATTACAATCAAGTTAAAAAAAAAATCTGTAGGTACTTTGGGACTAACCCTTGAAATTAACTTTTATAATAATACCATTTATACAGAGAAACATAGCAGAGCGAAACAGCGATAAACTACAACTTTGTGTAAGAAAGAGTCCCACATGAAGTAATTGTAAACTGTAATGATATAAATAACCATAAAAATCTATGTTCACAACAAGACACCCCAATTAAAAGTATAAATACAATGTGGAGACAACAATACGACAAGAAATTAAAATACTGACAACACTAGTGCTGTACGGTGCAAACGCATATTCTTCAATTCAGCAGTTTACGCCACACATTAATTTCAACTCATAATAATCGTAATGTATGATCTAACAAGGGACCATACAACTGAATAGGATAACTTTGGAACTAACAAATAATTAAATTATTTGTTAGTTTTGAATGTTTTGACATTGAATTAAAAAAAAACGATTTTTGTTAACAAACTAAATAGTAGTGATGGGCTGACTATGGCTACTGCCAATCTTTGACTAGCTTTACTCTTTAGTGACTAAACTATTGGATGAATCTTTCATCCAACATCCAGTTCGAGAGCAGTGCTCCTGAACAGACTATGTCCCAGAGATCCCTGAACTCTGAACGACGCCTTTGACGCCGTAATAATATCGCCACCTACTGGGCCCAAACATTAAAAGAAACATAGACGTACCGCCGAAATGAAAAAGAAAGAGAGAAGACTAAGCTATTGGATATATTTGGGTCTCCCTTGTTTGACCGAAAAGAATTTGACAAATTTTCACTTCCCAAAAAATTTCTCGCATAATTTCATTTGCCAAATTATTACTTAGCAAAAAATCTATTCACAAAAAATTGTAACGCAAACCTAATGTTTGACAAATGAACGTTTAAACTATAACTTGTTTACCAACTAGTACTTTTAACATTTTTTATTTAGTCAAATATTTCAGTTGGAATAACAGTTTTTACGCAAAATCAAATAATAATATAAATAAGTAATTAACCTAATCTAAATAGTTCAGATCCGGGTAACCTACTAAAAACAATCTCTTTTTTCTATTAATGCAAGTCGTTTCTGGCACTCGCCGGCCGCTGCCGCGGCACCGCTCGCTTCGCTCGCTCGGCTCGTGCGTAGGAGGTCACAGTTTTAACCTAACCTAACCATTTTTTAAAAAAAAGAAATTAACCTAATCTAAATAGTTATGTTCCGGGTAACCTACTAAAAACAATATCTTTTATTCTATTAATGCAAGTCGTGTCTGGCACTCGCCGGCCGCTACCGCGGCACCGCTCGCTCAAAAACGTTTATTGTCTGAAGATTCTTTGCTGTAATAAATCATTTGATTAAAGACCAAATGCCATAATGACATTATACTTGGTAATATTTTGCCAAGTAAAAATTTTACCAAATGAAAATATGCGTACTAAAATCATTCGAAATATTGCAATGGTATTAAAAAAGGTTGCTAAAATTTGTTTGGGTAATGAAAATTTGGCAAAATCTTTTCGGCAAAACGGCAGGATCCCTATATATTTGATTGAATTTTCGTATGCAAACTGGGAACGCCATTAGATATACGCAGTTTAGTTTTTTGTCGTATTGTCGTCTCCAGTTTGCATTTCTATGTTCACAACAGGACCTCCCAATTAGAAGTATAAATAAATCTAAATCTCCATGCATTGTAAGCAGATTGGTGATTATTTGTTGTCCTGTCATAAACAAATGAATATTACTTCAAACAGAAGTAAAACCCAAGCGCGAATCTCGTTCAAAATGGCACTATTAGCCACAGCTTATGGGCGTTTGAAACTCCATAGTTTGCATAAAAACAAAATGTTTGATTTCACTTGAAGATGCATGGTTCTTTGTCGTTGGTTATTTGAGAAGAACTGGCAAGAAACTCCATGATTACTCATGCTCGTTTTCACCAACACTAGCAAACACCAAAATAACCGCCTAAATATTTATTATTGCACTGTTGGATTTTAAACTCTCTGCGCTGAGCCGAGCGTTGAAAATCCCCAACAGTACGCTTTTATTTAGGTGTCGCTTATTGTAACACTACTACAAGGATCTTTTGGCGCTCGAATGATGGTGACCGAGGGGGCGCTGTGGTAAATAGTTTAGTGAAATGTATTGAAAAATGAAGATGCTTTGATCCTTGTACAGCTAAGTCCGTTGGAATTACTCTTTTTAAAATCTATAACTGTTATGAAGTAATAATTCGGTTTGTACGCCAACCATCATCAATAAATAAGGAAGTAAGACTGAAGTGCGGAGTTCGATTCCCGAGTGTATAGATTCGTATCAGTCACATAACTAATCTTGTTAATAATAAGTTATTTCATAACGTTTACTATGTAAGTTAATATAAAAGTGACGCGATGTAAGTTTCGAATCAAAATGTGAGCTAATTAGGTTGATTTTAAATTGTGAGAGAAAATATGATATTTGGTCAGCAAAATTGGAATAAACGTATTTTTATCCGCTTTTTGTATCTCTTCCGAGTAGCCAAGGAAGATTTTCTTTAAAATTCACACATTTATTTATAAAAATAAATTTTATTACTACAAATCTTTCCTCCAGTCGAGGACAATATAATATATAGATATTGTATTTTATAATTAAATCAATGCAATTTAGACCTTATGTCGACCACATAAGATTTAGGTCGAGAAGTCATTTTAAAAGGCCATAGTTATTATACTTGTTAGACCCCCTGGGTCAAATAAATCTATTTTCTTTCCTTTCTTTTCTTTCTTACATACCCTGATCACATAATTTTTCTAACAATTTGAAGTAAATCTACATCAGAATTTGGCTTAGAGTAACAAAGTAACATGTCCTAGAACAAATAAGAATGAACTGTAAGTTGTATTAATAAGGTCTATATTCGTCTGTGATCAACAAATTGTTATGTAAAAAATCATTGGTTATATTTGTTAAATTTTTGAATGAAATTCAAACTGTTTATGTTTTGGCGTTTCTTTAGTACTTATTTATAACGACATGTAAACTATAATAAAAACTTATTACAGTAGATATTATTATCAGTAATAATTCACATTATTTGAACTGTCACAATCCCAATTGTGAATGTGTTTTTGTTGTTTATGTATGTACTTTACATCATTATAAAATATATGTATATAAAATCGGAATCACACTAAGTGCTTACTTTTCAATACAATTATTTATCTGCCTCGTTGGTCTAGTGCTCGCAAGCACGAGGTGCTGGGTTCAATTCCCAGGTCGGGCACAGTGTTACTGGGTTTTTCCATCTGAAATTTCTCAGTAGCAGCCCGGAGTCAGGAATTGTGCCCGGTTGATGGCAATAGGCTCGCCCCCTATTACATGGGACTTGATCATAACTGGCCAAATGTGGGCGTACCTACTAACGTAGACCTCTGCCTAACCCTTCGGGGATTACAGGCGTGATGTTATGCTATGTATTTAGTTTAATCATTCTCAGTCGTCGTATATACAGGGCGTCCCACGGATATGCCACATGGAGGGAAAGTACCTTGAATATTGTAGATGGAAGGAACATTTTACTGAAATAAACATTATTTGAATTTAAAAACAATTTAAAATGCATTCATAGATATTTAAATAATTAGATGGTTGAACCGGCAATCGAACCCGTTACACGAGAAAAATAATCAACCTGTAGCTTTATCATACCGATCGAAAGGCTTCATCATAAGGATTATTTTTTTCTAAATAACATAGTGTCACAAACAAAAGGAAGACCATGAATTTCATTTAACATTTGATGTGAAATTGTTAAAATTGAGAAGTACGCATCATTTCCCTATTATGGGTATTATTCCCTGGGTACGTTTATTTGTAATATGTACTTATGATAATGTCAGTTGTATGTCCTTACGGCAATGTCAGCTTTTCATTTTTCGGAACAAAATTTCACATCATGTTAAAAATTCATGGTCTTCCTTTTATTTGTGACACCTATGTTATTTAGCAAAAAATTATACTTATGATGAAGCCTTTCGTTCGGTATGATAAAGCTACAGGGTGATTATTTTTCTCGTGTAACGGGTTCAATTTCCGGTTCAATCGTGTAATTATTTAAATATCTATGAATGCAGTTTACATTGCTTTTTAAATTCAAATAATGTCTTCTTTCAGTAAAATGTTCCATCTACAATATTCAAGGTACTTTCCCTCCATGAGCATATCCGTGGGACACCCTGTATACGTCGTGTAAGTTCTTTCTTTCCATTACAGCAGAAAGAAAGGACTATCCAGTGATCGAAATAATCATGAAAAGCCTCCTCCGGAGATAGGTAAAAACATTTTTCTACAGAATATAACTACTTCAAACATAATTCTAGGTTTGTGACAGTTTACACGTATTTATGCTTTTGTTTGATGATATAGTATTACTACAGCCGTTATAATTGCTTATTTAAGAACATTATTGTACTCTGGAAATATACGCTTTTTTTTATATAAACTCATGCCGTTTTAATTCATCATCATTCTCCTGCCCTTATCCCAATTGATTTAGGCTCGGCGCAACATGTCCCTTTCTTCCATACTTCTCTAATAGTCGTCATCTCGGCAGTCACTCCCTTTCTAGCCATATCATCTTTCACACAGTCCATCCATCGTTTCTTTGATCTTGCCCTACTCTTATAGCCATCGACATGCATACTCAAAACTTTCCTCACGACATTTTCCTCGTTTTAATTAATAATTATATATGTCCTATATAAAATTATAAATAAATAACTATCTTTTGCCCGCGATTGCATAAATGGCTTGCTAAGGCTTTTAATAACACATCCCCACTGCCTTGGCGGACATCTTAGCTTGGCTGGAGGGAAAACATGACTACTTAAACGATAAGAATAGTTTGTCGCTGTGATTAACTCAAGACAATGTTCATGTTCTTTCTCCAGAATTAGCGTACCTACTGACAGGTTATATGAGTTCATATAATTGTTTATTTTATTTGACTGTCTAAGTCAATTTATTTTTATTTATTAGTGACATAATATACTCATGAAATTGTTTTTTTTTATGAGTTGTATTGCAATAAGTGGTTAGCTAGCGACCTCGACAATTGATTATATTATTCTTGCCTGAGCAACCGGCAGCAAGTTCGTCATGCTCCCTAGATGTCACTGCTTGCGGTAGCGTCGGGGGTCGGGTTGCCTCCTCCCCTCTGCTATGGCGAGGGGGGTGATGGCTGATCTTTGCGTTAGGCTCGTGAACGGGTGCTGCTTGTGGTGATTGGTCGTCTTGCTGACCATGGTTTTATTATTGTTATTAATGATTATTTTATTTTACTACGATGGTGCTAGTTTATCATTTATGACTTCGAGTTACAGCTATAGCTTTATGTAAGCGGGCACGCCCATTATGCCTGGAGGCTTTTATTCAGGTACGTTAAGTTTACGTTATTTCTGCTTGAGTATAGTTTTCGACCATTTTTATGTTTTTTTTTTTGATAAAGTGGCGTGTGCTAGCTAACATAAGGCAAATAATTTAATTTAATGTTGTGTTGCGTAATGCAAATTCTTTTACATTTTATTTATAGATTCAAGTTTTATATCTGAACAGACAGCTGTGCTGCTGGGGAGTTTGTTGCGCCACTTCTTCTTCCCAGCTAAAGCACTAGGAAGTGGTGAAGGGTGGGCGTTTTTGGGGGACTGTCTTATGTAATTTTTGACGTTTGAAAAGTGCTGATTCTCAGCCTAGTTTGAATAAATGACTTTTGATTTTGATTTTATGGTGACTTGGCTTTGGCGGGCTGCATATTGGAAATGGGAGCAAACATTATTAATTAGCTATCTAATAAGTCAATTAAGTATTCAGTTTCCAACAGCTCGTCAGAAGTACTGGCACTGTCTGACATAGGTGCTATACTTTTATAAGGCCTTAAATTCAAATTAAAAATCTTTATTTCGAGCGAAGACTCATATAGGGTTAATACCATTGTCCTTATAACTAAGTGTTAGTAAACAACACGATACGATGGCACATGTAACTGACAGCAGCGAATAACATACGGACAGTCCACTCTGTCAGCAATCATTTTCAGAACCCTGTTAGGGCTGGCCATGACTCGAGCCACCATGGATGCTGCGTGCTTGCGCATTATTGTGTAAAAGCTACACGCGCCGCTGCAAACATCCCCGAAGCACTGCAACGCCATGGCAACGTCATCAGTTTTCTGAACGCATTAGCACATCTACTGACACTAAACACGTGATACTTTTGTAACCACGTAAACCTTTTATGCTTCTAATCCGGTATTTATCATTTCACACTATTTTAGTTACTACACAATTAAAATATACGGGCCTGGATACAAGTCATCCAGTTTGGTACTGACTCTAGATGCACTACTCGTAGGGCCTCTCTCTAGAAAAAATCTTCCCTTTTATACATAATTTTAATATGAACACTTTCATACACATGAGCTCGTTTGTACACATGAGCACTTTTGTACACATAAGCACTTTTGTACACATGAGCACTTTTGCGTTATTTATCGAAGTTGCGCTTCATTTTGTCAGTCACTTTTTAAATTCGTTAATTAATGGTGCTATTTTATTTAAATGATTGATGCTATGATTTAATTTAATTATCATTAGGTAAATATTGTTTAATTAAATTATTATTATATATTACTACATTTAATTATTATTACCAATTGCTATTAATTATTACTAACACTAGTTTGTAAGCTCGCAGTTGTACTAACAAATATGGATGTAATCATATTGATGAATCTGAAATAAATGATGATTTATTATTAATATTTATTAATTCACCAAATTATGTCAGGCAAGGAAATTGTCCAAGTTACTGGAGACTGTACTCTTCTAAGTAGCTCGCAAAGCAATGAGAATGGTCCGATTTGTACGTTCAACCTGACCGTTAGCACGTGGACAAGCAATAGCATTTAATGTGTAGGTATCTAACCAGGGTCTCAAGTCTGCTATTACAATAGTGTCAGAATGGTCGATCATTGATTTCATAATTGTTGATTTTGACAAGTTTGGTAATCTACTATTTAATTATAATGGCGTCATTATGACTTTCCAATGGTCGGCGACTGACACTACATTGAAAGAAATTGCATATATTGGTAATCTCGTACATAATGACAAATGAATGACATTTCTACTATGGGTTATATAATAATGGCAATACGACAATGCCATTATAATAACACAATTATATTACGAGAACATTGACCGACCAATGATCGACCATTATGAATTTACCAGATTACGAACTTTTAGCAAAATGACAATGGTATGACAATAGGATCGTGTTGGAATGACTGAATTTATAAAAATAGCAGACTTAGGCCCCTGTTTATCATTGCCGAATCATTTAAACTGTCTAGTTGTGAAAGCCTTAGGTACTATGGTCTGTCACGACTCACGAGTTCACGACACGATTGGCATAAACATTGATTGGTTCAGAAATTCCAGCTACGGACCCATTCGGTCTGGACCCGGCTATTCAACGATCTACTAACAGAAATAAACATAATTTCATAATTTACCGATAACTGTAGGATAACTTAAGCCTTTAGGTATCACTTAGATTGCGATTTGATCGATGACACCGACCGTTCTGAGGGCTTCATCATTGTCAGTTTTGGACAGATTTGCACAAAATCTATCAAAAACTCATTGAGAGACCATTGTAACGTTTGTAAATTAATAGACGCACCTACTAGATACATCAATCGGTCAATCGAATGCGTTTAGGGTTCCGTATCCAAAGGGTGCCAACGGAACTCTATTACTAAGTCTCCGTTGTCCGTCCGTCCATCCGTATGTCACAGGGCTGTATCTTTTGAACCGTAATAGGTAGGCACTAGAAATTGTCACAGAGTGTGTACTACTATGGCCGCTGTAACAAGAAATTATAAAAAAAAAAAAATTATACGTTAAAGGTAACAAATTACTAACCATTTTTATAAACATTTAATAGGTATTAATCTGAACACATTACATAACACACATAACATCACGCCTGTAATCCCCGAAGGGTTAGGCAGAGGTGAACCTACAGTACGCCCACACACACACATAACACAACACAAAACACATAAACAAACACATTAATACCTATTAAACTAGTAGTTATAATTAGTAAGTCATTTAATTTAGTACCTAGTGTAAATAATTAGTTGTGTTAAATATTGTTTAATATAAGCACCTAAATTTATATGAAATAAAATAATTATTAACAACTTAAAAAAATAAAATATCAAGCTTACACATTATAAAGAACAACCGTGCGAAGTAGGTGGGGCGCTAGTGAATCAATACCTGTGGCGGCATCTACACCGCCACATGCGAATACGCATCACACTGACGTCACGCAAAATCCTGCATCGCGCAAGCAGAATTTACCGCGCGACCAACATAATACAGCAGTCGGGCAGTTGCTCACCAGACACAACACCCGTCTGGTTGGAGGATCCTCCCTTTTCTATGGAGGATGAGTGAAGTTTAGACCCTGTTCCTCATACCTCTAAATACATATAGGCGCTCCCACAACGGGGAGCATTCGCCTGTCATCCATGATTCGATTTGGAGCATTGCTATACTACTATTACCTCTTCTCCTCACTAACTGATGTAATGCTCAAACTACCATTACCTCGTTTCTCCTCACTCACTGATGTAATGCTCAAATATGAACGTTTACATTACAGGCGAATACTTCCGGTGAGGGAGTGCCATAATCTATAAACCAATAATAAAACTGAATATTTTATCCGTCGATAAAATTAAGCTTAGTTTCCCTCATTTCGATATGTGCACACTGTATATAGAGCTTTAGCTATTCTGCACACCTTTTTAAAAGTTTTAGAATATTTTGCAACATACTGGTGAAAGCTTGTATTAATATTCATACGTTGCTTTAAATCATAAAGTTCAAAAAGCTTTTCCCAGCTTTTACGAATACTTATACTATATACCTTTTATTTAAAACCTACCTGGAGTCGCCCAATCACTGAATAAGAACTTTAAAGACCTTTAGTCTTTAGTGGAAGAGTGTCATTAAATTGCGAGTTTAAAAGTGAAAAGAACTCGGCATAAAACTCGAAAATGTAGTCACATTGGTGTGCCGCAGACTCATTTGCACCAAAAGTCTGTCGTCTGCACTTCATGCACGATGTTGTGATTTCAAATCCGGGCAAGTCCTAATGTGACTTTTTCAATTCATATGTACTTCCTAAGTTGATCTGGAACATCATTGACATCAGTGACGGAAAACATCGTGAGGAAACCTGTATTTATGATTATTATTTAAGTCTGAAGTCGGAAATCCATCTTGAGCGACTGTGTTGATCAATGCTCACGCCTTTTCTGTATGAAAAGTAACAGTGGGATAAGTACTTACTTATAAGCTGGTCTAATCTCAGAAGGTGTCATCCGATAGGAACGTTAAGGGTTTTGAGCACAGAGGCAGATAGTCTTCGACCTTCAATCAATCAACTCAGCCTATCGCTGTCCACTGCTGGACATAGGCCTCTCCCAGGCTGCGCACAACACCCTGTCCTCCGCCTTCCACATCCAGTCTGACCCAGCCACCTTCTTAAGGTCGTCGGTCCATCTAGCTGGGGGGCGTCCCACACTACGCTTGCCGATACGCGGTCTCCACTTCAGGACTCGTCTTCGACCTTGTATTGATGGAAATTTTAAACCCAATTATATTTGTAACTCACACCTGGTAACTGGTGATATTATGTGGGTCTACTATAGGTACACTTCTGCCTAACCCTTCGGCGGTACAGGCGTAGTGTTACGTTATACTGGGATGAAAAAAAAATCACTCCGCACGAATCAGTTCCTCACATCACCAATAATTCGCGTATTTATGTCGTCTGCGCGACGTCCGTAGGTATGTCACTGCAGGAATCCAGCAGTATATCAACGTCAGGTATATTTTCCTGACACACGCTGAGCTGGACTCCCTTTTGTGTCATCCTTGAGATGCCCAACGCACTTTGTATGTTCGTTATTTTATTTAAAGGGTGCCTGTCTTAGTGTCGACTGATACGTTTTTTTTGTGTACCTTAGTATTTTCTTTGTACTAATATAATATCTTATAATTTTGTTTGTGCTTTTGTGAAACGTCAGGAGCTACATACGATGCTGGCCGAAAACACCATCATGTATTGCATTGTGCTCGGTATTATATTATTTATACAATTTTTAGCTCGATAGAATACCTAAGTAGAATTTGGCGGAAATTCACTTGCAAGATTTCACCCCATGTAAACTACAATGATAATCGTCATTTTCATCATCCGGCCCTTATCCCAATTTATGAGAGGTCAGCGTAGTTTATCTTTTTTTCTTTACATAAATAAATAAATACAAACAAACAGGGCAAGTTTTTGTATGCCATAGAATGGCAAGTAACCCGCCTATTGACATTTACGAGACATTCCAGGGCGAAAGCTGAATGTGTCACGTGTCTTTTACCCTCCAAACACAGTATTGCTGCTTGGCAGCCGAAACAGAGGGGTGATTCCCGTATTTTTAAGATCGTACGCATTCTAATCTCAGTCTCATCATAAAGATAAATTTTAATAATCTATCTCACTGTGGTGTCTGTCTCTTTGTGGAATGCGCTCCCCCAGGAAATCAGGATGCCAACCAACCGATTGTCCTTTAAAGTTCGCGAGCACTTTCGCAAGAAGCTGGAAATATCATCACAACGCTAGGTAATGTTTTCCCGTTGTTTTTCTTATTTGTTTTAGTATAATTATTTATTTGTGCCTAGATTTATATATAATTAGGTGTATATATTATATTTATAGTTTTTAATAGGTATATGTATATCTTTATATTTAAATAATATTTATTGCTCAATAATTCTCGCTATTGCACCTACCGTTTGTCTCTGCATCACCCAAAGGTTGACTGGTAGAAAATGCCTATGGCATTAAGTCTGCCTCTGTACATTTGTGTAAGTATTAAATAAATAAATAAGAATTGGAAATGTTTTTTTTTATACTGAGTCTGTTTTTTGAGAAAATCATCTTATTAGCTACTTATGTAGGGTTGATAGGCAGTCCCTCCTTGTAAAATACTGGTATTCAGCTGCATGCGGTTAGACTGGAAGCCGACTCCAACATAATTGGGAGAAAGCTAACCAGATGATGATGACTTGGGTAGGTGGACTTGAGCCTAAAAACGTTTGTTTAAAATAAGAACTGATGTACACAGATAAGCAATAAATATATCTTTAGCTTACACAGAAGAGCACCGACAGAGCACAGAATCTCCGCGTCGGGTGTCTCTTTGTTATGTGGTCTCAATCTACCAAAAATATTTGGGTATTTCTAATTAGTCATTTGCCTTCATGGTTCACAAGTTTTTGACATTGATCGTCGCTAAGATATATTTATTTATTTATCACAAACACTGACATCAGTACAGGAAAATTCCTAAGATGAGAGAGTTGCGAGGGAGATGAGATTGTGACTACATTTATGAAGCAGCTTGTTTCCAAAGAGCTCTACTACTACTTCCTTACTGTTGAATGCAATATACATACCTATAGTTTACAAAAAAACATGAGTCATTTATCTTTCATTTTGTATAACACTAGCTTTGCCTGCGGCTTCGCCCGCGTAGATGTCGCAAAAATGTTACAGATTATAAACTATGTTACCGATTTTCATCTAAATCCAGTGACGTTCTGACGTCTGAGTCGTGAGTTCGATCCCTGCGAAGCTCCGTATTAAATAATATTTAAAAATACTTATATTACTGTTTTTGACATACTTTAAGTACTAAAGTGTAAAGATAACTGACAAACTATAAGTGACCATATTACCAAGACAAAAAAGTGCATACATATAACTTTATAAACAGTGACCACATAACGAAAATAATCAAATATAACAAAAAGTGAATACAGTTAATATCTACAATATAAACATTACAAACAATAAATAATAACATTAAACAACATTAAAAAGTGAAAGAACTTAAATAAAGTGTTATTTTTACAAAGTGAAGTCAAACAAAGAAACAGTGCAAATATTTCCATTGCATGACTCATAACGGCCACTCGTTAGTTCAAATCGTGTATCTACATTAACCAAAACTATTTCGTTACCAAACTTAACTGTACAAATAGCTCCGCCAGTAAAGTAGCTACCTGTGTGAACGGTGTGGCTCGAGTTCGATCCCCAACATATGAGATTCTTTTTGAAACATCAAAAATGAATTTCTTAGAAAACATTACCTTTCGCCGTACTAGAACAAAATCGGACTCGATCCTAAACAAAAGTGACATTGATCCGACGCATAACTTGAATAGCACAGTCACTAGTGTACCTGAGATGTCCGACGACGAGGATGACGAACTAAAAAAGCTACGTGAACAAGTTATGAATCTTACGCTACAGCTTCAAAGTGCACATTCAGAAATAGAGACATTGTCATTAGAAAACAATGAACTCAAACAATTCAATAATACTTTGAGTAAAAAAAATGATTTATTTAAAAAAGTAACAAATACTCCAGTTAAACTAAAGCCGTCTAGCGCCAAAAAACAGAACAATAAACGAAATACAAGCAATAAGCAAGTCCAAACTGAAACACCCAATAAACAATTTCTAAACGTCACACCTAATAAACCGAATAAACAAGTCCAAACCAAAACATATGACAAAGAAATAAATTGTGAGACAACAGAAATAAAGAAAAATTATTCTAATAAAAACTCTAAGGAAAGATGCAAAATATGTATTTTGAGTACAGATAACAGTAACAAAATCCTGAACATTGCAGAAAACTCTTTCTCTCGTTCTGAAATATGCCACTACATAACACCCCATGGAAATGCAAACTTACTGCTAAAAGGATTGAAGGACAAAGTATCTAACTTTACACTAGAGGACTATTGCATTATCATGTTAGGGACTTCAGAACAACAAGTAGTTATTTTGACATTATCCTATATATCAGACAAGCTCTACAGGACATCAAACATACCAATTTTATTTTATGCGCCCCAACATATAAATGCGACAATTGTACTAATTTATATAATTCAAGAGTTTCAATATAATATACATTCAATAACCTACTTTTTCTGGACATATTGACGCACGAATACGCATATCTAATTGATAGTAACAAAAATCTTACATATGACTACATAGAGTACAACAGATGGACTGGCGCAATAAATAATACTGGACTACAAATAATTTTTAAGGACATAATACATTTGATACATTTGATATAATAACCAAATGATATCGACTGACTTGAACTATAATAAAGATAATTTATTACACGGTGAACTTTTTCGTGACTAAACATCTTAATATAATGCACCAGAACATAGCAGGCTTATTGAACAAGTCAGATGCGCTCACAGTCTGTTTAAATGAACTTAAAGAGAAAAACAAACAACTGGATGTAATATGCGTTACTGAACATTTTATGATGGAAGGCTACGAAAACCAGCTGAGCATTCCAAACTATTGCTTAGCTGCTCACTACAGTAGAAAGGAAGTTAAGAGAGGCGGATCATGTATCCTAATTAGAAATGGGCATGAATGGAACGAGCTATTAAAAATATCAAAAATGTCAATAACAGGAACTTTTGAATGCTGTGCCATTGAGCTTACCAAGTATAACACTGCCTTTGTATGTGTGTACCGAATTCCAAATATGAACAATCTCAATATTTTTTTTAATCAGTTTGAAACAGTTTTACTGGAATTATCTAAGAATTCATATAAAAATATTGTCATAGCTGGCGATTTCAATATAGACATGTTGAAAAGGAATTACCAGTCGGTGGAGTTTGAATGCATCCTACTTAGTTTCAACCTAAAACTAGCAATAAATCAACCTACTCGAATGGAAAGTCGGACATGTATCGATAATTTTGCGCATAATTATAATAAAAAATGTGAATCTGAAGTCTTAGAGTTTGCCCTTTCGGACCACACTGCCCAGCTTTTAAAATGTCCCGTGAATAAAATATGTACTATCGACAAATACTATACTATTAGACGCGACTACAATAAAGAAAATATAACTAAATTTAAAGATTGTATGAGCAAAATTAATTATTCTGAAATATATGAAACAGACGACCCGAACATTGCCTACTACAACTTTCATGAAGTATTTTCGCTTTTCTACAACCTCTGTTTTCCTAAAAATTTGATTAAAATAAATGTAATAAACAAGCAAAGGTGGTTATATAAGGGAATTAAATCATGTAGTAAAAAAAAACGGCAACTTCTGTGGACCTACAGATTAAATCCAAGTAAACTAAATAGAACTCGCTTTAAAAATTACTCTAAGTTATTTAGAAAAATCATCATTCTGACACAGCGTTCACAAAACAACTACAGAATTAAAATATCAGACAATAAATGTAAAACTGCCTGGCAAATAATAAATCGAGGAAAATTTAATGTACCTAAAAATTATATTTCAAAAATTAAAATCAATAACGACAAGATAACGTACGCGAAACAAATTGCAAATGAGTTTAATAACTATTTTATCAATAAAATACAACCAATACAGACTAGTAATCTACAATACCCATCGTTAATAGCAAAAACTCAATGTTTATGGCACCCTGTACACCACAACAGGCACATAAAATCATTATGGGTTTGAAAAACACTAATAGCGTGGGTTACGATGGTATCTCAACTAAAATAATAAAATCAGTAGCATCTGAAATAAGCCACCATTTGTCTCACATCATTAATCTCAGTATTATGGCTGGCAAGTTTCCTGACGCACTAAAGATGGCTATCGTTAAACCATTATTTAAGAAAGAAGACAGAGAGCTGATGGAATACTACAGGCCTATTTCTCTGATACCTATCTTCTCTAAAATATTTGGGAAATTCATTCAAAAGGAATTAAACGGTTATATAGAAAAAAATAATATACTATGTATTGAGCAAAAAGGATTTCGCGAAAATAAGACTATAAGTATGGCCATCTATGACTTTTTATACACCGTATTGACAAAAGTAGATAAAAAAACACATGTATGTGCTATCTTCTGCGATATGACTCTTTAGTCAACGTTCGACTGTAGAAAACATGGACATAAATATAACGAATAAAACAATTGAAAGCGTAAATAGTACGAAATTCCTTGGACTAATGATTGATAAAAGGCTTGACTGGAAATCGCATATAGAGAACCTTTGCAAAAAAAATTGTAGTTCTGCATTTGCATTGCACTCTCTAGCTGCAGTTGTGAATGTAGACACCTTGATTGCAGCTTACTATGGTTTAGCTGCGTCTCACCTAAGATACGGCATTATATTCTGGGGAAATTCTACCGACGTTAACACGGCATTCAAGGCTCAAAAGAGATGTATTAGATCTATGTTTGGGTTAAAAACGGTTGATACATGTAAACCATATTTTAGAAAGTACAAAATATTAACATTTCCCTGTATGTATATTCTCGAAACCGTAATGTTTGTTAAAACTAACCCCAAACTGTTCCCACGTCTAGAGGACGCCGTACCGCGTAACAGAAGAGATGCGACTATTCTTCGCATCTATCCAGCAAAAACGGCACTCATGCGCAAGAGTATCGTCTGCATGGCTCCCACTATATTTAATATACTGCCTAAACGATGGAAAGAGTTAAATAGGAATGCATTCAAGCGTCAATTAAAACTGTTCCTTTTGCATAAAGCATATTACAGTGTCTCCGAATTTCTAGCCGAAAAAGTTTTTTAGTTTGACATAAATCCTGTAATCTGAACATTTAACTCATAATTTTGACATAAATCCTGTAATTTTGACATAAATCCTGTAATTTTGACATTCATCTTGTAATTTGACATGATCTAGACGTTCACATTGTAATTTAGCAATCAACATTGTAAAATCGACATAAATCTGTTAATTTGGACTTCGGTTGTAATTTTGACATGTATCTTTCAAATTTGACATACATTTTTAAACTTTGACATTGTTCTTGTATTTGTGATTTATTTTTTCAATTTGAATGTTGACATTATGTTATAATAATAATTTCGAATTAACAGGTCTCTAAGTTAAAAAAAATTGTATTTGCAATTCTGGGTAACTTTCTTTCTTTTTGTGAAATTTTATAATAATATAACTCATAACTTTCTTTCTTTTTGTGAAATTTTATAATTTTTTAGTTGTCAATAAAAAGAATAATAGTTTTCAATATTATAGAAATATTTGTACGCCGATACTTACGGCTAAACATGACTGGACTTGAACAATTGATTTTAATCTTGCATGCTCTTGTATGTATACCATGTTTAGACAAATAAAGAATACCTTATCTTATCTTATCCGTTCAGCCATTTTTGCGCCAATCCGAAACATAAAATCATCCCCTTTAAAATTGACAACCTATTCCACCTCGTTAGGGGTAGATTTTTTGACAACCCTGATACTCCTTTTCCTTTATTTCCGATCTTAAATATAAATACCGAGTTTCAAGTTAATCGACCGCGCGATATATCTTTCCATACAATTATTTTCCCCCACAAAATACAACACCCCCTTTAAAAGGTTGTTTTCGAAAATGGTTTATGGTGGTTTTATTTATTAAGAAAATATACGGGTCAATTTTTAAGTTTATTGATCAAAGGAAACATAATTTTGATATAAACTGTGTCCCCCTTTTCACCCCAAAAGGAGTTTATTTTTGAAAAATATTCAATCATGTGTTATTCAATTACTTTGGAGTTTTTCAAGACGCACAGTAAAATCCTTCCCTAAAACTTAAAAACCCTCTTTTGCCCCGTAAGGGTTACATTTGAATAAACCCAAAAACATGTATGGCTTTATATTCTGTGAGCATTAGGTATAATTATATAAAATACCGAGTTTCGAGTAAATCGGACCGCGCGTTTAAACTCTTCCTCACAAACTTTAACATCCCCCAATCCCCCTTTAAAAAAACAAAAAATTACTAACTTTATAATTTACTTAGGTTAGTATTCGTGCCAAGTTTCAGATTTATTAACTCAAGGAATAAGATTTTTCATACAAACAAAATCACCCCCTTAAAGGTCGAATTTTCAAAAACCCCTTCTTAGCGGATGCCTACGTCATAATAAGTATCTATGTGCCAAATTTCAACCCAATCCGTTCAGTGGTTTGAGCTGTGTGTTACCAGTCAGTCATGGTTTCCTTTTTGACTGCCCCTTTTCACCCCGTTAGACGGACCCTGATACACGTTATTCTATATTTTTGCTTTTATGTATAAATACTGAGTTGCTAGTTAATCTGACTGCGAGTTTAAATTCTTCTATACAAACTTTGACAACCCCAATCCCCCTTCGGGGGGAACTTTGAAAAAACTAAAAATGGAAAACTTTATTACTTACTTAGGTAAGTATTCGTGCCAAGTTTCAAGTTTATTAACTTTATTATTTTTACTACAAAATTTTGCGAATTAACAACTTCAATACAATACTTTATCCCCCTTTTCACCCTCTTGTGGGTTGAAATTAAAAAAAAAAAAACAAACCAACAGCCGAACTATTAGTGATTTTAACTTAAAAAATAAAGAACTTTAATTAAAAACAAAATTTCATCCCCCTTTTCACCCCTTAAGGGTAGAAATTCTAACAATCCCGTTGCGTTAGCTTCCGACCATAAGCCTAGATAATACATTTAGTGATTTTTACATTCTAAAATGAAGGACTTTCCATACACAACTTCATCCCTCTTTTTAACCCTTCGATGGTGGAATTATCAAAAACACTGAAATACGTATATATTAATTTTCAATCTTCAGCCTAAGCACAAAATTTGAAGATCCTAACTTCAAAACTGACGGACTTTCATATAAATTTCCATCCCCTATTTTACCCCTTTAGGGGTGGAATTCCCAAAAATCTTTTCTTATTCCTTGTCTACATTATAAAGATAACCTCTATACAAAATTTCAGCTTTCTAGGTCCAAGAGTTTAGGCTGGGCGTTGATGAGTCAGTCAATCAGTCAGTCAGGACTTGTCTTTTTATTTATATAGATATCATTTTTAGGGTTCCGTACCCAAAGGGTAAAACGGGAACCCTATTACTAAGGCTCCGCCGTCTGTCTGTCTGTGTGTCTGTCTGTCTGTCTGTCCGTCTGTCACCAAACTGTATCTCATGAACCGTGATAGCTAGACAGTTGAAATTTACACAGATTATGTATTTCTGTTGCCGCTTTAACAACAAATACTAAAAAACAGAATAAAATAAATATTTAAGGGGGCTCCCATACAACAAACGTGATTTTTTTGCTCGTTTTTGCTCGATATTGATAACGGCAACAGGTAGGTGCTTGAAATATTCACAGAATATTTAGTTATATATTCACTTTAAAAATAAATAATTAAATTTAAATAAAACACATAATAATATTTAATTTTATTTATTGGCTCCCATACAACAAACGTGGTTTTTTTTTCCATTTTTATAGATAATGGTACAGAACCCTTCGTGCACGAGTCCGACTCGCACTTGGCCGGTTTTAGTTCCCAATTTGATCCCTGTGATAAAAAGCATTGTGATTTTAGGGATACTTTTATAACACAAACGGATTTGCCGACCAAATTGAAAAAGGTATCGTCGGCAGAAAATAATTATGGCTCTCTCGACTTTTGGAAGCATCTTTAGAACTGGAAGCAGGAAACGGAAGAAACTGTAGAACGCCACCTGCTACCATCCTTACATACTCCTTTTGCTTCGTTTACGTTCATTCATCTGGGGGCCGATCGCGCTAACTTTGAACATTAATACCAAAACTAAACCACAACCAAAATGTTACGTTAGACACATTTCGTATCGCGCTAATCATTTCTACGGAAACGATTTAGCTTTACGTTGGAAGTTACGTTGGAGGAACGATCGATCGAACAATACTCTCACAAAAAAAAGCGCGATACCGTTTCTTACACCAGCTAAACCAAAACTAAACTAAAACCAAAAACGTTCCGTTCGAACGGTACTTACGTTGAGAAATAGCACGATCGGCCCCCTGGTCATACACCCACGCCGGTCCCGGCTTTTGCCCTCACATCTGCCTTGTAAAATACCAAGTTAGGTATATTGTAATAATTGCTTACAAAAGATTTACACTACTAATGTTAGCGTCGTTGATAAAAAGGTCAAAGCATAAAATTTCGCTTGTTGGCAGGAAGAGGGAGCCAGTGTTGCCGTTCGTCAATGGATTATGCTGCATGCCAGGCGTATGTGCCATCATGCATGGCCATACGATAGTGCGTCAACACCTACCCTTCGGCGAATACAAACGCAATAGTTATGTAGCCCATAAAGGCTCTCGCAGGCAGGCGCGACGCGACGGCGTAACTAGCGACACTAGCACAATTCCTATGAAAACTTTATGGAAAGTACTGCGCTGCGTGTCGTGCCCGCGATATCGTCAGTCTGCACGAGCCTTAATACAAGAACATTAGTAACCACCAGAACTACCTATTAGGTATTTGCATAGAGCCCCGACTTACCGAGACGCTGAAATTATGATGATTATCATAATTTCTGGGTCGTTAGCTAATGGCATTCGAGATGTTGTCGCTAGTGGGTTCAAAATGATTATTATGTAAATAGTAACCCTTTTGGTGCGGTGCGGCCTCAGTTTTAGCGGGTTGATAAAGTCGAAATTGGTAAACTGCTTAGGGCGTGGTTGAGTGGTATCTTCTTCGCTACGGGTCGCTTGTTCGAGAACAAATATTTGTATGCCCTACAGTTTGATACAGAAAAAGTTTGTCTTTGTAGAGCGTCGTCTCTGTCACTCATGCCTACACCTGAGTGTGGCTGTCTCTTTCTAAAACTTCACGAACATTTTGAATCATGGTGGTTTACAAGTTTTCGATATTTCTTTTACCTATACCCGTCCAGGGGTAAGGTACAGAGAATATACTTAGCGCAAAATCACACTAAATATGCACTGATTTTCTCAAATTGAAGCGGAAGTTTACGCCAAGTGTCGTCTCTGTTGGGTCTAACAAGAACGCACGGAGTAAACGTGACCCTACATCTGAACGATTTTAAAATGAAAATGTTCGTTTTCACAAACTCGTAATACTTACTTAGTTTTATTCCTTTTTCTTAATACTTAATACTTATATCTATAAAAATATTGGGGTTTTTATTTGGGGGCAATAGGCTCGCCCCCTATTACATGGGACTTAAACATAACCGGCGAAACTTGGGTATACTATGGGTACACCTCTGCCTAATCCTTCGGGGATTACACGCGTGATGCTATGTTTCTATAATATCTATAAAATTTAAACCAAAATGCTATAGGATAGTTGTATTTTGATTTAAAAATCGTTCTTGGCTAGTGTCTTTCCTAAGGACGTCCACGTTTAGCTACCAATATAAAGCTAAAAATACCTGCAATCGCTTCCACAGCCACCCCACCCAACACACTATGGAAAATGTACCGAACACAGTTTTACAAAGTTGAAAATTAACACGTCCTATGTATGTTACATCTTCAAGCATTGACCCTAGGGGCGTGAACACACAAAAACGTGACGTTTTGAGGACAGCGGTCCCTTGTCTGTCCTCGTTTGGGTACGGAAGTAAGAGGGTTGCACACGTATGGAGTTGTCAGTTTTAGTTGATGTTAGATTATTTTGTTTTGGGAAAAGATTTTAACGGAATATTTAGTTATGTAGATAAGGAGTGACAATCTAGACAGTTTGGATTAAAATATCCATGAGGAACCATATCCGTGTGGAGCTCTGTGGGCAGTCTAGCCAGCCATAGTATGCCATAGTATACAACCCATATATTAAGAAAAAAAAAACTAAAAAATAATTTAATAAACTCCGTTCCTGCTGGGTTAAGTAAGCACCTACCTACATAATTATGATTGCTTAGATGTATTAAAAGAGTATCCGTGGAGTTTCTTGCCCGTTCTTCTCCATACTAAAAGTACTACGCTTTGGAATGGCTTCATATTTCTGACTGACCGACCCCTTGACAATTTAAAAGTGCCTGTAATTGGTTTCATCATCATTTCAGCCGAAAGACGTCCACTGTTGGATATAGGCCTCCCCCAAGCACTGCCAATTCGACCGGTTCTGTGCATCACACATCCAGCGGATAGCTGCGGCCTTCACAAGGTCATTGGTCCACCTTGTTGGAAGCTTTCAAACCCTACGTCTTCCGGTACGCGGTCGCCACTCCAGAACCTTTCGGTCCCATTGGCCATCTGCTCTGCGATAAATGTGCCCTGCCCACAGCCACTTAAGTTTGGCAATTCTTCGGGCTAAGTCTACCTTGGTTTGCCTGCGGATCTTCATTTCTGATTCGATCACGTAGGGAAACTCCAAGCATAGCCCTCTCCATTGCTCTTTGGGTGACTTTTAGCCTTCTAATAAGGCTCATTGCGAGCGACCACGTTTCAGTACCATAGGTCATGACTGGTGACACGCACTGGTCAAAGACTTTCGTCTTGAGACACTGCGGTATGTGGGACGAGAAGATATTGCGGAGTTTCTCGGACGCCACCCAGTCGAGTTGGATTCAACGATTGACCTCTTTCTCGAAGTGGACCTACCTAACTGGACAGTTTGTTCTAGGTAAATACACATACTCGTCCACACCTTCGAGTGTAGCGTCTCCGATCTTCATGAGAGTGGGTGTTACATGGGCATTTGACAGGATATTTGTCTTGTCCATATTCATTTAAAGACCCACTCTTTTAGAAGCTCTGCTGAGGTCATTGAGCATTGTACTGAGGTCCTCCTTAGACTTAGTCCTGACAACTATATCAGAAAACCGAAGGTGGGTGATGTACTCGCCATTGATGTTGATGCCTAAACCTTTCCAGTTCAGAACCTTGAAGACATCCTCCAGTGCAGCGGTGAACAGTTTCGAAGAGATAATGTCTCCCTGCCTCACACCTCGCTGCAGAAGGATAGGTTTCGAGGTCTGGTCCTGGAGTCGGCCTGACATAGTGGCATTTTCTTACAAACACTTCAGCACCTCGATCTACCTATCGATAGTGAAATGAAATGAAATGAAATCGTGAAATGAAATGAAATCGTTTATTCTGTAAATAGGATATCGGAATCACTTTTACACGTCATATTAAAAAGTAAAAAATAAGCTAGATGTAGTCGACATTTCCTATCTGACTACCCGTGAGAAGAAATGGCGAAACAAACTCAGGGGTCAAAGTCTCTTTTAAAGTCCAGACATAATCTTGGTCAGATCATGTGAGGACCATGTAGATCTGTGTCTGAAATGGTCTTTTGAGGAAAGAACCACACAATTTTGAGTGGACCTGTCCAATCAGTGCAAGCATTTGTCGTAATCGTGCAGCTCGACTCAAGACTTAAGGAGCTCAACGACTCGACGAACAATACCAAAGAAAGTACATTTGGGTAGGCCTCATAAAGTGCTCAAAATGCCAGACCACCATTAAAACTGAGAAAAAGCATAAAATAATAGGAAAATATTTAAAGAGAAAAAAAAAAAATTACCCACATAGTGCTCACATTCACAATAAATTAAAGCAGTAAATATAATACTTTTCAAAGTAAACATTAATGTAATATTGTATATAATATTCTGCAATGTCAATATTTATATAAAATCATGCATAATAACATTAAATGTCAAGTTTTCCAGTTTGATCACAAGGCTTGCAGAGCGAGCAGCTCAATCCCAAGCTTTTTTGTCTTCTAAATAATCAGAAATTTTATAGTACCCTTTTTTACAAAGTTTGGTTTTAATACAGCTTTTAAATCGTTTAATGGGTAAGTTTCGAATGTCAGTAGGAAGTTTGTTGTAACAGCGTATACATTGACCCATGAACGAGTTGCCTACGCTGTGGAGGCGAGTGCGATGTACAGCAAGATTGTGTTTATTCCTGGTATTTAAACAATGAATATCGGACATTTTCTTAAAATTTGATATATTTTTGTGTACATACAATAGATTTTCAAATATATATTGAGAGGCTACAGTCAGAATATCTATTTCTTTGAATTTTTCACGAAGTGAATCTCTTGGACCTAGATTGTAAATGGCTCTAACAGCCCTTTTCTGTAAAACAAAGATAGTATTAATGTCCGCACAGGTTCCCCAGAGAAGAATCCCATATGACATAAGACTATGAAAATAACTAAAATAAACAATTCTCGCAGTATCTACATCAGTTATCTGTCGAATTTTTTTAACAGCATAGGCGGCTGAACTAAGCCTACCTGACAATGTTTCTACGTGTGGGCCCCATTGTAATTTACCGTCAATAGTTATCCCAAGAAAAACTGTCGACTCAACAGGGTCCAACTCTATTCCATTAAGTTGAACATTGGTAGTTAGCTGCCTGACATTTGGCATTGAAAATTTAATGAGCTTAGTCTTTTTTTCGTTCAAGAGAAGATTATTTACATTAAATCAATGGACAACCTTAGAGAGTGCATCGTTAACATGTTCAAAATTGACTAGCTGACGTTTGATTTTAAAAATGAGGGAAGTATCATCTGCGAATAATACAATCTTGTGATTATCCCTTATGTGATAAGGTAAGTCATTTATATAAATTAGAAACAAGAAAGGACCTAGAATTGAACCCTGCGGAGTAGTTGAAATATAGGGTATTCAGATCTTATCATTCAGATCTGAATACCCTATATTTCACAGTTCAACCATTCGAGTATCCCTATGACTATTCGACATTCAGAATCCTCTATTCGAACGAATGTTAATTGTATTCAGAATCATCTATTCAAAGTGACTGTTGCATTCAGATCGAAATGAGACATCTATTCAGGATCGTTTATACTAATCTTACTATCGTTTATAATACTCCATTCGGAATTAAACTTCTACTATTGGGATTTTATTCTATGATGGTGTATATTTATTACTGAGAGTTACCTATTAGGTATTTATAAGTAACATATAGGTATTTCCTTCCCTTGCAGGGAGACAAAATTTTCATTTAGTAATGTATGATGCAGTGATGTGAATTTATTATGGGTTAATGTGGTCTCTGAGTATAATACAAATACCAACATCGTTTAAAAATCTTATTCATAATCAGTTGCTAAGCACGACTGATTGTTTACATAACAAACACATTCCCATTCCCGTAAAGGAAGCAGATCGTATTCTTTTCTACCCATCGTGTGCCTCATAGCTATAAAGTTATAATTATTAATTTACATCAGAAATCAGCATGTAGTATTTCGATTAAACCAATATACCACATTCCTAATGTATACCTACGACTACGACAAATGAATAGGTTTACATTATGAGTACAGACTCATGTCATGACTTGTTATTGTTCATACAATAACAAGTATGGGTATGTGTATAAAATGTAAGTGTACCCTATCATAAAGAAGTGTTAAGTAATTTTAATTCATGTGTAACTAAGTATTTGTCTATTTGTTTGTTTGTCTGTTTGGTGTGGTGGTGACTTTTATTTTGATATTTTACTAACAGGAGTGATAGAAATAAAACAGCTGAAATATAATTATAATAATCTTTCTTTATTCATGAATATGAGACAACCATACGGAGTTTGAATTGATTGTTTATTCACATTTTTTTATGCAATTTGCTTAAAATATCCTTAACACATTTATAAATATCATCATTAAATACATTCCCCACAACATGTTGGACACATATATTGGCATTACAATCACATGGTGAATTTGTGAATTCTTCCGCGTCAAAAACTTGTATTCGTATTATTTTACTACGATGACCGGTTGATGGTTTCTGTATGTATGAGTAAACAACATCACTTCTTCGTCTTTTATTATTGTTACTGTTGTTACTATTGCTGCAAGGTGGTGTTTCCTCAAATTGAAATGGTTGAAATGGTGTTTCTCTTTCCAAATAGTTGACCACTTTTTGATGTAGGGCTTGTTCACTAGGAATTGGTGAGTATGAAGAATTAGTGGGGAAAATATCGCTGGACATCTGAAACAAAGAAGTAGATATTAATTAAATAATACTTAAATTACAAGTTAACGAAGACAAATGAACTATCCTAGAATAGACCCCTGTGAAAATATTAAAAATTCATTTATAATACACATTTTAATATTTTTATTAATAAGTAATTTAAAATACTTTTTGATATTTTACTTACCGACATCGCAGAGCAGATAAGTCAATTCGAATGATTTTTTTTGGTATCTTGGATTGATTTATATAGGTAGTAATCCATTTTTTTTTTTTGTCATTAAGGTTCATTTTAATTTTGTTTTTATGTATGTAAAGTAATCCGAAACTGACGGCTCCTCTTGCCTCCATATGACTAGGAATTATTGACACGTACACAAAGATGGATTTCAATCTCCAGACGAGCGTTATAATCGCTGCGTTTTAAACGCTGGATTCTGACTCGTCACATCTCCAAACTTTGTTTTTTTTTTTTCTAAGTAAGTATAAAATTTACTCTTGTTGATTTAAGTAAGTACCTACATAAGATTCAAAATCGCTTATCATTCGTCTTATATAAAACGCTGTAAACTTAAAACCGCTACGATTTGTACGCTCGTGTAGGTAATTGACAATTTTTGCAAGTATGCAGTTTTACAAATTTGGATTGAATGATGTGATTTTAGGGCTATAAAAACGCATCGCAAATTAGTCTCCGGCACAATTCCTCTCTGGAACGAATCCTCTCTGCAAGGAATCAACGCTCCGAGCTCCTAATCAAGCTACCTGTCTCCTAAGCAAGCATCAATCAAGAATGTAAGTACCTATTCATAATCATATCTAACTATTGAATAGTCAGAATCATGTATTAATTGATTTATTCAAGTATTAAAATGTTAACCGTCAATAGTTAGCACGCTTAGCTCAGAGGATTCGATTCCTGCACAAAATCAAACGATATTTGTATCTGTTAATTATTTATCTTTGTCACGATCAGTTACTTTTCAAATGTAGGAATTATGAAGGAAATGGATTGATTGCAATGCACTAATATTTAATTATTTGTTTTTTTGTTCACAGGTCGAAACTACTTAACAACGACCTTTTCCTCTCCAGCGATGACTCTGAACAAGAGGCGAAGTCGAAGAGGAAGACTGAAGAAAGAAAAACGAAGCGGGAAAGGTCCAGCAAGTTGAGCGAAGAGTCGACAAGCGCGAAAAAATCGAAGCCGATCATTTCACCAGTATCACCGCCAGCTCGAGTTACAGCTGGTGAATTATTCGGTGAAGACAGTGATATTGAAGAAAGCGTCATCCCAACACAGAGATCCCACAAAACTGGTAATATACCACCACTATACCCATATTTTACTAGAAGGATGGCCAAGGGATATTCTCGACAGATAAGTGAGACTAAAGAAGGAAAATATTATGTTGAAGTGAAAATTTACAATACGGAAGAAATAAAAAAAATAATGCCTATAAATAGATGGCGCTCGGCCATAACTACCATTAAGACGAAATTAGGCGAAAATAAAGAATCTTGGGCCCACATAAAGGAGTTTGTTAAAGCAACTCAAAATGATTTTAAAAACTGTGCTATCACCCACATGGGTGCCTATGATTAACTAGGTGTCAGTCGATATTTGCTTATATACTTACTTTAAATTGTATCTTCTTTTAATTTTTAATTGTATTTACCTACATACATAATATGTCTTATTAATACTATATTTTATAAGTATGATGTTGCAGTATTAATAAATATTGTATAAGTAATCTCGTCATTGGTTTTCTTTTTTACAGTTACACACCTCAACAGCAAACCGAGATCTAGAAAGTCAATAACCTGTCATAAATGTAAAATTGAAATACCAGAAAATCAGTATTCCTATCATATGAGAACGAATATACACAAAGCAAATTGTTTATTGAATACCAAGTTCACAGATATTCATATTATTGCAACAGCATTCAAAAACAGATTAATGACATACAGATTGAATGTCACTCGGGAAGACGAGTACCTCGGTGTAGAGGCGTTCCTGGGTGATCATCTAATAAATATAACAGAATTGATAAATATGTCACTTAATGAACACAATTGCATAAAATTGAGTTTTGAATTGTTTGCCTATTTTATGTTATCAAAATCAGACGAACAACAATTAAAGTCGTTTAATACCAAATATGAAATTTTAAATAAGAACACTGATTTGAATGAATTATTAACCAAAGTAATAAACAAACTAAATAATAAATTAACCGAGTTCCAGCACTGTCAATCTGGTTGGACATTTATTTCTATGAGTCATCTCGAAATTAATATAAACAAGTATTCCCCTATGAGAGGTGGGTCTTATATAGAACTGCCGTCAGCTATTAAGCACACGAAAAGTTGTATAAATATAAAAAATAATGATAATTGTTGTTTACTATGGAGTATAGTTGCTGGATTATACCCAGCTAAAAATAATGTTTGCAGAACAAGTTCATACCCCCATTATACCTCTGTTTTAAATATTGAGGGAATGTCATTTCCTCCTACGATAAATGATATTAAAACGTTAGAAAAAAATAATTCCAACATCAGTTTAAATATATACGGTATACAAAATAATATTGTGACTGGACCTCTTTATATAACACTAAATAGAAGAAAAAATCATTTTAATTTACTTTATATAGAAAAAAAATCTATCGGACACTACTGTCTAATTAAAGATTTAATACGTCTAGTGCGACGTCAAGTGACTCGTTCTAAAGGAAAACTTTATTTATGTGATGCATGTCTACAACTATTTAGTAACGAAAATAGACACAAGACTCATAACTGCTCTAAGATTTTGACTATATTACCTGAACACAATTCTGTACTAAAGTTCAAACATTATGAGAGACAGCAAAAAATTAATTTCATAATTTATGCTGATTTTGAATGTATGTTAATAGACTATAGTGAAAGTAACTCTTTGAATACTCAGAAACTAAAAACACACCAACCTTCATGTTTCGCTTATTATATATGTTGCGCACATAATGATCAATTAAACAAGTATGTTACATATCGAGGTATAGATTGCGTAGAAATATTTGTTAAATATTTAATAAAAGACGTTAAATATATACATAACATTTTAAGTAGTAAAAAGCCAATGACTCCATTATCAGCAGAACAAGAGATGGATTATCGAAATTCGACTACATGTCACATATGCAAACAATTATTACTGAATGATAAAGTCCGAGATCATGATCATATTACATCCGAGTATCGTGGGGCAGCGCACTCGCATTGTAATTTGATGTATAGAGTTTGTTCATTCATTCCTGTTGTCTTTCATAATTTGTCTGGATATGACTCACATTTATTCATTGAAGAATTAGCAAAGTATGAAGGTTCTATTAATATAATACCGAAAACTAAAGAAAAATACCTTTCAATAATAAAACTAATAAATACAGAAAAAAACAATCAACCTATACAAATAAAGTTTATTGATTCCTTTCAATTTCTTAGTTCTAGTCTAGATGCACTAAGTAAAAGTTTATCAGAAAACGATTTTTTAAACTTATCAAGAGAGTTTACTGATAAAAGACAATTTGATTTAATGCGAAAAAAAGGTGTTTATCCATATGACTATATTGATTCTTGGTCTAAATTTGATGAGACGAAACTTCCCTTAAAGTATCATTTTTATAACAGTCTATGCGAAAAACATATAACTAATGAAGAATATTTACACGCTCAAACAGTTTGGAATACATTCGAAATAAAATCTCTTGGTGAATATACAGATTTATACATAAAATGTGATGTGCTTTTACTATGTGATATATTTGAACAATTTAGAAAAACAAGTTTACATTACTATAAGTTGGATCCGGCTTATTATGTAACATCACCGAGCTTAAGTTGGGATGCAATGCTTCTATATACCGACACTGAACTTGAGTTGATAAGTGATTTACAAATGTACGAGTTATTAGAAAAAGGAATTCGTGGTGGGCTAGCACAATGTACTCTACGTCATGCTGTAGCAAACAATAAATATTTACCGTATTTTAATGAGCTCGAACCAAGTAGTTATTTAATATATCTTGATTGTAATAATCTATATGGCTATGCTATGATGAAGAAACTTCCTATAAAAGAATTTAAGTTCTTGAGTCTGAAAGAAATTAGCAAGTTTGATGTAAATGATGTGTCAGATGATAGTGATTATGGTTATATTTTGGAAGTAGACTTAAATTATCCAAATTATTTACATTACAAGCATAAAGACTTACCTTTTGCAGTGGATAAAATAGTACCTCCTTATGGAAAAACATTAAAATTGGTTGCAAATCTCTATGATAAGCAAAAGTATGTAATTCATTATGTTCACTTGAAAGAATGTTTGAAAAAAGGTCTGATTTTAATAAAGATTCATCGTATAATTAGCTTCAGGCAAGAATGCTTTCTCAAAAAATACATTGATCTGAATACTAGGCTTCGTCAAAATTCCAAAACTGCTTTCGAGAAGGACTTTTTCAAATTATTGAATAATGCCATATTCGGAAAAACTATCGAAAATAAACGTAAGCAAGCCGATGTAAAATTAGTAACAAAGTGGACAGATACCAGAAATAAAACAAATAAGCATCTTGGCGCTGAAAAATTGATATGTAAACCAAATTTAAAAAGTGTATCAATTTTTTCAGAAAATTTCGTAGCTGTGGAATTGTACCGGGAAAAGGTTGTTTTAGATAGACCTATTTATATTGGATTTACCGTTTTGGAATATTCGAAGCAACATTTATACCAATTTCATTATGACTTTATTAAAAATAAATACGAAAATAATGCTGAGTTGTGCTATACAGATACTGATAGCCTATTATATTTAATTTATACAGATGATTTTTATCATGATATGCATGATGATCTTACCAAGTTTGATACCAGTAATTTTGGAATGAATAATCCATATCACATACCGCAACTTAATGCTAAAATTCCTGGATTATGGAAACATGAGGTTGGTGACGATTTAATCACAGAATTTACCGGTTTAAGAGCTAAATTATATTTTATAGACAGTGTGAAGACTGAAATTAAAAAAGCTAAAGGTGTTTCTAAGTATGTAACTTGTAACCTAAAATTGAATGATTATAACAATGTACTTCTGACAAATAAAGCGCATAGATGTAAAATGAATATGATAAAATCAATTAAACATGTTTTATACACTCAGCAAGTAGATAAACAAGTTTTAGAAAGAAACGATGACAAAGTTCAAGTATTACAGGATCAAATTCATACATTACCCTGGGGGCATTGTGATTCTATGTTTGTAGATTATTCCAGTGATGTATAATCCGTTAATGTGTATTATTTTTATTACTAGTTTTTAACTTTAAGCTATTATTTTATAGCATTAAGTATGATTTAATTTGTTAATAAAGGTACCTATAATTAGGTATATGTAATTACATCAAACTTTGTTTTATTTATTGATCCCTTTAAATATATATATACGCATGTCATTTACATTTATTTTACATTTTGACAATGAAGTTCATCAAGCAACCACAGACTTTAGAAGTTAATAATATAAAATTAGAAAATCAAACACGTAAAGTGAAACATAGCGCACTCTTACCAGACACTATTAGATGTATAATATGCGGTCCATCTAACTGTGGGAAAACTAACATAATGCTTAATTTAATATTACATGAAAATGGTCTCAAGTTTAAGCATATTTACTTATACTCGAAGACGGCTTTCCAGCCAAAATATTGTTTTTTGAAACAAGTTATGAGTTACATACCAGGTGCTAACTTCTTTGTCTTCAATGATAATAAAGAAGTCATACACCCAAATGATGCTTTAACTAATGCAGTAATGATTTTTGATGATGTAGCATGCGAAAATCAAATCAATATTCGTAATTACTTTGCAATGGGGAGACACAAACAGATAGATTGTTTTTACTTATCACAAACCTATTCCAAAATACCTAAACAACTTATACGAGATAATGTTAATCTTTTAATAATCTTCAAACAAGACGAGATAAACTTAAAACATATATACAATGAGCACGTAAACACAGATATCGAATGGTTTCAATTTAAAAAACTTTGCTCTGCTATTTGGAAAGACAGATTTGACTTTTTGTTAATTAATAAAGATTGTCCTCTAAATGAGGGTAGATACAGACAAGGGTTTGACATATTTATATACTTTTAGAAAGTGCATATAAATACCAACTCACTGCAGAAAATATACCAATCGAAATCTGATATCTGTAAATAACGGATGGGCCGTTATTAAAAAAAGAAAAAACATTATGCAGGTTAATATTAAAGAACAATTGATAAAGTCAGTCGAAAGCATAAAAAATAAAATTAAAACAATGCAAAATGAAGAAGATACAGCTCATTTAAAATTTAAAAAGGTCTTCAAACCAATAACAGATCCACTAGAAACATTAATTAAAGCGAATGATATAATTAAACCAATATTTGACATTTCGAGAGATGACAGTAACTCGCTTGAAAGATTTAGCTCATCAACAGATTACGTTCCAGAGTATGAAAATTTTAAAGAATGCATAAAAATAGATTCAAATGAAGATTCTGAGTGTTATGAAGACGTTCTTCCAAAAAATCCTTTTAAAGATTCTAATGATACACTGATTTCACTAAATAAAGAAGATATGATGGAAATCTATGATAATATGAATGTCCCATTTGGAATACGTAGTGAAAATAAAAAACTGATGATGGGGAATAGCAAGGTTACGTTTTCTCTTGCAAATAAGACCTGTAATTCACCCAAAACAAATATAGTCACTATTGATAAAAGGTCCTATGAATTAACACCAGGTCTAAAGGAACTTTTGGTACGCAGTAAACCTAACCTTAATTTGGTCACTGAACTAGATAAAATTGTCTATAAAGATATGCTTCATAATACACACGCGCATAAACGAGACTTTCATCCTAATGGTCAAATAAAAGGTGATAAAAGTTTAAAATATCGTCAAATTATTAAACCTTTGTTTTTGCAAAATAGTTATGTTCAAGATGATGGACATATAATGAAAACAAAAAGCGGTGGATTTTTACCTAAATTAAAAAAATATAAAAGTAATACCGATTACGTTTACTGGGATGACCCTAATGAACTAATTGAAAGGTTGAAACTTCTAATTGCTTCAAAAAATGCTGGTAATACTAATCATGACAATGAGATTCTATCAATTATAGAAGAGTTAAAAGAAGCTGATATTATAAAAGACTAAAAACCCTTGGAACGTTCTCAGTTATCAAAGTTGAATGCAACATGAATGAACATAAAAATATTAATTCTGTTCGTATAAATCAAACTGATAGTTACATAAGTGTGGAACGAGTTGAGATTAAAAATACTACTGAAGAGCAAATCGAAAAACTTAAAGTTAATATTTGTTTGCAAATAGAAGAACTGAATAAACGGATTTCAATTTTAAACGATAAAGTAAGACATCTTGAAAAAAACATTGTGTTGAAAGAAATTTCAGGAAAATTAAATAAGCATTATGAGCAAAGTAGATGTCATAAATGAAATTCATAAATGTGCTAGAGTTAACTTTCCAAGAAGACAGGTCATACTTAAAGATATCGACGATCTCTGGCAAGCAGATTTAATGGATATGCAAGCAATTTCAAAAGTGAATGGTGGTAACAAATATATACTAGCAATCATAGACACTTTTTCAAAATATGCTTGGACAGTTCCTTTGAAACAAAAAAATAAGCAAGAGGTGTCAAAAGCATTTGAAAGTCTATTGCTTAAAGGACGTGTTCCAAGAAATTTGCAAACTGATCTGGGAAAAGAGTTTTATAATAATAAATTCAAAAATATTGTTATAAAGTACAACATTAATCATTATTCAACGTATTCCACTAAAAAAGCCTCAATTGTTGAAAGATTAATAAGGACATTAAAAAATAAATTATACAAAGAATTTAGTCTTAACGGGAATTATAAATGGATGAATGGAACGCTCATCAAAATTGTATGTGAATACAATAACACTACTCATAGAACTGTGGGACAACCTCCAGCCTCTATAAATCATGAAAATAAAACAGACATACTGAAAAGATATATTCGTATGGCTGAATGTATGAAAAACAGTAAGTGTAGGAAGTTTAGTGTTGGTGATTTTGTAAGAATAAGTAAATACAAAGGATGTTTTGATAAAGGCTATTATCCTAATTGGTCAACAGAAATATTTAAGATAAAAATAATACAAGAAACTAATCCGATAACTTACTTGTTAGAAGATGCAAGATGTCGACCAATACTAGGAGCGTTTTATGCTCAAGAACTTCAAAAAACCAGCCATCCTGATTTGTACTTAGTTGAAAAAGTATTGAAAAGAAAAGGGAATCAAGTATATGTGAAGTGGCTCGGACTTCCTACTAGCGAGAACAGCTGGATAGATAAAACAAATGTATTTTAAGTGGTAAAACAAATGTATTTAAGCAAATACATATATTTTTCTATTCATTACGTATTTGTTCTTAAAACAAAATAGACCTGTATTTGTACTTATTTAATACGTTTCTATTACTTTGGAGAAAAATAAAGTAATAGCAATGAAAACAACACGAGTTATTATAGACAACAAAAAAACAGTTTCATCTGCATTGAACAAAAACATCAATAAAGTAAAAACAGGAGCTGGTTTTAAGAAAACTCTTAAAAAAATTGTTACCCATACTAAAAAGCACATTACAAAATTAAAACCATCATGTAAGAAAGCATTGATGGAATTAGCATACGCAGCAGCTAAAGAATTCGCATATCTGATGCGAATATTTTAACTTGACCTACTTATCAGTTTTATTTCTTAAACACTAGCAATATTTGTTATAACAGTTACCGCCATCAAAAGTTCATACTGAACAGCTTGTTATAATGAGTAGTTCATATTGAACTGCTCTGTTCATTTACACACACGAACAAATGCTGTTGATGAGTATGCTTACACTTCTACTATACAGCATTTTAATTTTAAAAAATGTTATTGAATAAACAAGTCTTAAATATTGTTAGTAGACCATTTTATGACTTTACGAAGAAATAAGTGGCTTTGATTGAAAAACAGAGACATGGTGAACATTTTGAATAATTAAATATATTATGAGGTTACAGAGGAATAAACTGAAATGATTAAGGGGTCACTTGAATAGTCATAGGAATACTCGAATGGTTGAACTGTGAAATATAGGGTATTCAGATCTGAATGATAAGATCTGAATACCCTATATTTCAACTACTCTGCGGAACTCCCATAGTGACCGCAGATCCTGCAGATCTCTTGCCATTAACATCAACCCTCTGAATTCTGTTGTTCAGATAAGAAGTCAGAAGGTCGAGAGCACTGTCCCTCATACCATAGTGGTGCAGTTTTCGGATGAGTGTATCATGATGAACGCAATCGAAGGCCTTAGACAAGTCGCAGAAAATGCCAAGAGCATCCTGCGACTCCTCCCAGGCCTCGAATATGCTCTTCAGTAATTCCACGCCCGCGTCTGTAGTTGAACGACCCTTTGTAAAACCAAACTGTTTCAGATGAAGTAAATTATTTGTATTGAAATGTCCTAACATTTGTTTTAAAATTAACTTTTCAAAGATTTTGCTCAATGTAGGTAATATCGAAATTGTCCGAAAATTCGTGGGATCAGTTGTGCTGCCAGATTTGAACAGTGGAATCACTTTACTAAGTTTCATCAGATCAGGAAATACACCAGATGCAATACAAGAATTAAAAACAATTGCTAAAAACGGTGAAATAACATCGATTATTGAAGACATGGTATGTACTGATAATCCCCAAAGGTCAGCAGTTTTTTTTACATCAAGATCTTTAAAAGATTCTATAATATCCTTAGCGGTAACAACCGTGAATTTAAAGTGTTTATCACATTCTGGTACGCATTCTTTTAGTATGGAGTAAGCAGAAGTGGAGGACGACGATGACAGAGTTTTGGTTGTTAAAATGGGAATATTAGTAAAGAAATTTTCAAACTCAGTTGCCACCTCCACGTCTGTCTTAATATCTACATCATTGATTTTTAGGTGGAAGTCACGATTACGTACTGTTGTTCTACCTGTTTCTGAATTAATAATATTCCAAGTTGTTTTAATTTTATTACCAGAAGATTTTATTTTATTTTTAATATGTATGGCTTTTGCTGAGGAACAGGCTCGTTTAAAAGTTTTAGAATATTTTTTAACGAATTCTTTAAAAGTTTCATCATGGTTATATGTTTTTTCATGATACAATTCGTATAAACTCTGCCTACTTTTGTAAATACCTGGTATTGCCCAATCACTAAATATAACGCGGTCACAAACAGGCAATGTTTTTGAGGTGAATACCTTCCTAAATTCACTATTAATGAGGTTAAATAGTGAAGTATAAGCTTGATCTGGGTCGGTGTGATAAGACAAACCCGGTAGTTTTTCCATTAAATTATTTTTAAATTGTTCTAAGCGACTTATGTTTACAGGAATAAAACTCACAAGTTTTCTTTGAGCTCTGACTATTTTCTGAGGGAAAGTGACTAACTGGCCACAGTGATCAGAGTCCAATTCATTTAGAATTAAATGGCTAGAAGGTCTTAAGTTTGTAAAAATATTGTCAATACAGGTAGCGCTAGTGGCAGTTATTCTAGTCGGCTCAAAGAATGTATTGTACAAATTATATGACTTTAATAAGGTTATAAACTTATTTACTGTAGAAGATTTTTCCAGTATATTAATGTTGAAATCTCCACAGACAACAACTGTTTTATTACTGTTACAAGTCTTTAATAATATTTCTTCCATATATTTCTCAAAAATATCATATGAAGCACATGGGGGCCTGTATACACTCACTACAATGAACTGCTCAAGCTCAATGCAAGCTATTTCAATAACTCGCTCAACAGAGAGGCTCACAATATCCTTACGTTCTTTAAATTTCATATTATTACGAACAATTATTAAAGAGCCACCACGTATCATATTAACTCTGCTGAATGAGCTGGCAACCTGGTGGTTGTTAAAGCTGAACATGAACTGGTGGACTTTTAACCAATGTTCAGTTACACATAGGATATCAATATAACTACAGTTCATGAACAACTCTAATTCTAATTCCTTACCTATCACACCCTGTATATTTTGATGAACAATTTTTAAAGTATTATTATTACATTTATTTTGATTACTACAATTTGATGGGTATCAAAGAAGTTTGTGTAACATTTATTAAGCAAGAGGTTTCCTCTATTGTCCTAATTTCTAATTTAAATGATAATCAATGTCATTAGTTGTTGCCAAATTATTGGCAGAATTATTTAAAAAGTCATTGCATTGCTCAAAAGAAGCAAGTTGTTTAGCCAAATTTTTGGCTGAAATAGAAAAAAAATATGATAGCGACACAGCTATCTGTCTTTTGTTATAGTTAGAAAGATAGTACATATAAATATTATATCTATCTTTTGTCAGATACAAATTATTACTAACATAATTGTTAATATCCACTAGATGGAATAGGTTATTGTTAAATGTCAAATTATGCAATGTCAAATTTATTTCAAATCGTATTTTATTTTCTTCCTGTGGCAAACTGTTACTGTAAGGGAATGTAAACAATACAATTTTTTTTAAACTAAGATTACACAAAGTCCTATAATATTGGAGCAATTCTCCTTTGTTCACATTTCCCCTATTACCCATAAAAATTAATATAGTCGATCTGGCACCGTTGAAGAGACTACAGTACAACCCATGTCTCGATCGAATCGAAGGCTTTCTTGTAGTCCTCAAACTCTGAGCAGAGAGGCAGGTACTCTTCGGTATTCTGTATAACATGCCGCAGCGTTTGTATGTGGTCTATGGTGCTAAAGGCTTTACGGAATCCGGCTTGTTAGGAAGGTTGGAAGTCGTCAAACCTGCGTGTAAGACGGTTCGTAATAACAGCTTGTAGACATGGCTCAGAAGTGAGACGGGCCTATAATTCTCATACATGTAGTATAATGTGTATTTATGTATTATATATTATTGAGAATATGTATATATCAGTGTATCTATTTTAATATATTGTTTAGTTATTATTTGCACCAACGACAGCCCTACTTTATGTCCAAGCAAATCACTGTCCATGTTTTGCCTGGAAGAGATCGCAAAAATCGATAGGGCCGGCCATTGTATATTTGGGTGTTTGGTTAATTTTTTGTTATGTATTTTTGTGGTGTACAATAAAGTTGATTTATAAAAATAAATAAATAAATAAGGAGGGTATCGTCACTCTTCTTAAATAAAAGTATCACCACACCACTGTTCCATGCCTGTGGCGTTTTGCCCTTGAGTATGACGGAATCAAATAGCTTCTGGAGGGCCTTGAGAACGAGTTTTCTCTTGATTGGCCGTAATTAATTTAATTGAAATAAATGTTTTGAGTTTGAGTAGATACCAAAACTTGAATAGGAATCCCAGGTTAAAACTATCGGGAAGCACAGACTCCAGCAAAACTTCCACTCCTTAGCGATACACACAAAGAACGTGTACCTAGCCAAAACGTTTTCTGCGCAAGGTTTTGGTCTAAAAGCGTCCAAAATTCCCGCAGATGTGTCCCAAACTTTAATAAAGTGTTACATCGCGTTACATTTTGTTCTAATTCGATTAGCATAATGTCTCCCTCATAATTATGAATGACATGCGCACCGACTTAATTACCGCGTCTGAATAAGGAGAACACAATGTTTTGGACGACTCATGCGGTAAATGTGGGCTAGTTTAGGCGTGGTTATTGTAAAAGTGTATGCCAGGTTCTTATGGGCTCAAACTGTGCCATTGTGGGCTGGGCTGAAGTATAATGTATAGTAATATTAATTTGTAAAAAGTGATACCTACTTACTTTTAGTTTTCCTGGGCTGTTGTGGTAATTTTGCAAGTGCAGAAAAACATTAGATACATAAATATTGTTCTTGGTAAACAAAAATCTGATGGACAACCTTCAACATGACGCACATGGTACCGGGCAGAATTATCAGAAGTCTTCCTATACATTGTTATTTTTAGTATTTTTTTTGTGTTTCTTGGCAAAACATAAATAAGCAAGTCTGGCCTGTCTATTGTCTAAATCAAAATCAAAGTCATTTATTCAAACTAGGCTGAGAATCAGCACTTTTCGAACGGCTAAAATTACATAAGACAGTCCCCCAAAAACGCCCACCCTTCACCACTTCCTAGTGCTTAAGCTGGGAAGAAGAAGTGGTGCAACAAACTCCCCAGCAGCACAGCTGTCTGTTCAGATATGAAACTTGAATCTATACAATAAAATGTTAAAGAATTTGCATTACGCAACACAACATTAAATTAAATTATTTGCCTTATGTTAGCTAGCACACACCACTATACCAAAAAAAACATAAAAAACGTCGAAAACAATACTCAATGTATGTCCTTTTACTTTCGCTTTTTGGTCAATCATCAACTTGGCCTATCGTAATCCACTGCTGGACCTATGTCCAGCAGTGGATTACGATAGGCCAAGTTGCTTTTGTGCCGCAGCCTGGGTGAGGCCTATGCCTCACCCAGGCTGCGGCACAAAAGCCTGTCCTCCACCATGTGAGGTTTAGGGCCCTAGTCACCATGCTGGGCAAGCGGGTTGATGACCGCAGATCGAATCCATTCGCAACGACGACGTTGCTGCCCGTCATAGCTCTGGAGAAATTAAGTTGGCTTTTTGATGGATGGATGGAAAAAAAAAAAAAAAAAAAATAGTTTATTAGTAAAACAAGTATAGGTATAAACAAATTTTATGATTGGATCCTCCTTTTAGGCAGATAGTGCCTGTATTAGGAGAGTCCGCTCTTCCATAGCAAAACGTGTTATATATAACACGTTTTGCTATGGAAGAGCGGACTCTTCAAAGCAAAGCGTATAATTTTTATGCTAAAACTACATAAATTAAATTAACATTAACTTAAATTAGGTAAATCAAACGTGTGTGTATGAGTGGGTGTAAGTATGTGTGTGAGTGAGATATGTAAGTGAAAGTGTAGCCTGTAGGTGTGAGTGAGTACGTGAGTGTGAGGGTGTGTATGTTTCAAGGTTTCAGAAGTGTTTCGGTTTCATTGTAGGTAAGCGCTTGTATCCATTCCATTATTTTATTTTTACTGTCATAATAGTTTTTTGGGTAAATGTAGATGTATTTATTGATTTTATTATATATCGCAGCAGATCGTTTATTAAATTGCATACTGGCAAGTAAAGTCCTTGTCTTAGGGATATTTAATATCATGTCTTTCCTTCTTTTTGTTAGTAAGCTAGGATCATAGGAAAGAGACTTATGTTTTTTTAATATAATTTGCGTAATGTAAAGTTTCCTGACCGAGAGCAAGTTACTAAGTCGAAATAGGTCTTCAGTAGGGTATCTCTTTTTTTTAAAATACATGCACTTGATAAGAGCGCGTTGTGCCCTTTCCACCGCTAGAAATTTTGTTTTGGCTGCACCATCCCAGACAGGTATACAATAAGAAAGTACTGACTGGACTAGCGCAACATAAATCCTTTTTAGGAAATCTTTTTCATGGCCTAAATGATTTTCGGCAGTCTTGGGAACGACGTATCTAAGAGTCCTGAACATCCAGCTTAATTTCCTGACTCTATTGGCAACCTGCTCAATATGTGGGTACCACGATAACCTCTGGTCCACGATAACACCTAGGTACTTAATATGAGGTACTTTGTTGATTGGTGAGCAGCCACAACTATTGCGATTATCTGTATTGCAAGTATGAATTTTAACATTAAAATCCTCCCCTGGTTGTGTACGTTGGCAGACACTAAAGCAAATGTAATTTGTTTTTGTGACGTTTAATGTAAGCAAATTAATTGTTAACCACTTTGCGATTTTAGCCAAGCCTGTCTCAGTACGAAGTTTAACATTCTGCCATGTATCACCAGTGAAGACTACAGCAGTATCATCCGCGTAAGAGAAGACTTGTGCGTTTGCAATATTTATGTTACAAAGTTCATTAACGTAAATAAGAAACAATGTAGGTCCCAATACGCTTCCTTGAGGGACACCGTATGACGTGTTTGCATCTTCACTAGTGTACTGACCCACTCCCTCGCACCCTCTGCTTCCTGTTTCCGAGATAATCCTTGAAAAGGCTAAGAGGCACTCCACGAACTCCGATACATTCCAGCTTTTTTAGAAGGATTGGAACAGAGACGGTATCAAAGGCTTTTTTTAGATCTAAGAATGCAGTTATACATTTTTTACCTTTGTCAAGCTGTTCGGTTATATGTGTACTTAGTGCAGTAACTGCATCTTCAGTGGAAATCCCTCGACGAAATCCAAATTGTGACTCAGATAGTAAGTTGAAATCTTTTAGATATGTTAATAGCCTTATATTGATAAGTTTTTCTATTATTTTTGAAATAGAGGGTAATACAGATATCGGCCTGAAATTGGAGACATCGTCTCTGTCCCCACCCTTGTACACAGGCGTAATAATAGCCAGCTTTAAGGAAGTCGGGAAGATGCCTTCACCAAAACAAAGATTAGCAAGATGTGTAATTATGGGAACGACCTCCTTTCTTATATATTTTAGAAATGAAGTGGAAACATTATCCCAACCAGACGCACTGTCAGATTTAAGACTCATTAGGATATGGTTCACCTCTTCATCGTCAGTGTCTAACATTACGAAGGAGTTGGGTTGAGTTGGTTGTAAACAGAGGTAATTTTGGTGATAGTTTAAAGTTGGCTGGAATTTTTGAGCAAGGCTCTTACCAATGTTCGCAAAATATTCGTTAATATAGTTAACTGATTCTAAAGGATTTCCGATCGCAAGTTAAAACTCTTGTAAGTGTTCTAGAATTTCTTAATGGCAACATGTAGTACCTAATATTATCAATACATCTTTGACATAATCTGTACATAAAGCAACATATTATTGCTATGATGATAATTTTAATTGACATTTAGTAATTGTTTCGTAATTATGACCATATATTTAATTTTATTCTTAACAAAATTGACATTTACTATTTATTATTTTGTCCTTATATAATTGTAATATTTATCCAATAACTTTTATTAGGTACTGAAATTTAAATATTTGTACGCCACTAAGGCCATTAGAGGAGGTTATTTTTAGAAAAAAGTCCGAAGAAAAACAGATAACGCTAAGTTAGGCTTCCCAATTTTATTCCCACATCCCTGGCCCCCGGAATATTTTTATGGGCTCGTACAACCCGAAATATTTCGCTTACGACTTTAATTCTATTAACACTCCATGTTCCCCATCAAATTAATCTAAAACAAATCTCTAGTGTCTATAGCAGCCCCTATAAAAAGGGAAAAAAGTCTAAAAGTAAACACGAAACAGTGTGCCGGAGTAGAATCAGGCAAATCTCGTTCAAATAACCCTTGCGCCGACCCCTCGTTAGAGATCCCGTCGCCTAAGAATAAGTTTGAAAGGTTGTACAGATGGGACATGGAAATGGGAAAGATGCTTCTTAAACTTTACCTATAGCACTATAAGGTACATTTTCTATGAACCAACCCACGCTACCACCGCACCGCACTTTTTTGTATGAAAAAGCGCTCCCGTATTTTCAAGCTCTGATTTCAATATGATCTATGAATCTGATCTTCTCATCATCTTGTTTTTTTGGATACATTTCAAGTAACAATCAATGTTTACCAACAGCTGTCAACGTCAATTGAGCGCCGAAGTATCCTTGAAGTAGTTTAAGTACCTATATACAGTTGTCCAGAGGGCCTAGACAGGTGGCAATATGCGCTTTTATAATTTCAAAAGTGGCGATATTATCGTGGACGTTTAAGTCCACGTCCTAAACAACAGAATTGACATAAACGTTTCAGTAGTTTTTTAATTATTTAATTCATTCGTTTATTTATTTGAGATTCAAAATGAAAATATTTTATTTCACACCTTCATGGGCACTTATGAAACGTCAGAAGCTAGGTGCACGGTTCCAATTGGTCGTTTCTTATGGAGAAGAGCCGGCAAGAAACTCCGGTTACTCTTTTAATAATAATTGGGTTTTACAATGTTTTCATATTACAGTTTTAATAGTTATGGGAGGACAGTGTAGGCCCGTTAACAAGTACCTACCTGGTACTTATCAAAATAGAAAATGGTCTACAAATCTACAGTCTATTAAGCATACAAACTCTTTATTTGTACTAATTTAAAACAATGTTAGTATTGCATCATTCATAAAATGAATGTGTGTGTCAACACCATATTTTTTTTTACTTTCTATCATCGTTGTCGCTGTGAGAGTGTCGCTTTGTCTCAGCTCTCAATGGATTTGATGTTGCAACGGAGCAATGGGTCGGACCTATGTGCCGGAGAGTGTCATAGACTGTGTATCTCGGAAAATCGAACAGTTCCAGTAGCATAGACGATAGCAGTGGGTAGGAGATTTCATGAATCCGTGGTGCTAAAGTATCATTAGATGACATGGGTGCTGCTCAGTGCCTCAGTCTGTGGCCTGAGGAAACTGGTGAGTGTGTATGAGAGGTACGCCAATGCTCATGGCCTGTTGTATAATGTACGTGAGAAAGAGTGTCGTGATGGTGTTTATGGCATGGTTGAAAATGTCCAGAAATGGTACCTCCAGTTATGATGAATGGTGTACCGTTATCGAGAGTGTACTCATTCACCTTGGGCATATTTTAACTACCAGCCTTAAATAAATAAATAAAATACATTTATTTCAGGTCCTTGACCCATATTAAATACAAAAAACAATACACAAATATATCAATTTTATAAGAGCAAAATAGATTCATTAAATTAATTAAATTTCGTAATTGTCGGACGATGACGACATTGAGAGAGAGAGCGGAGGGCGCTGTCGGTTGGGGCGAATATGATTGCCCGCAGGTATAAGCATGTTTCTACGGAGGTTAAAAACACTTTTTGGAGCCTTTTGTTCCTCATTTTACACCTGTGGCCTGTGGGCACATTTTACGCAGAGATCGTACAGTGCCCTTCGCGTGCAGTACAATAATGCTTTCAGGGTGTTGATGCGGCTGTCTTGCTTCTGTAGCGCATCAATGCTTTTTTTGCATTAATGCGTAAAAGATGTGCATCTTTAGTGCGCAGGGTGCGAGCCAGTTCCAACAGCATCCTGGGAGTTATTGCTGACAGGCTGGACTGCTCTATAGTAAGTCATTGCACCAGTATTTCAGCTAGAATGCTGAAGCAGTGATTATTTTGTCTGAAAATCAATTTTCGATTCAGGGATCTGTTTGCAAAAATATTAAGCTTTAAAGTAATAATTTTTGTTAGTCATGTTGGACCGTGACCGTGCCGGCTAAATGGTTAAAAATCAAAAATCATAATCAAAAAAATATATTTCACATAAACCTACATGGGCACTTTTGAAACTTCCGAAGCTAGGTGCACGGTTCCAATTGGTCGTTTCCTATGGAGAAGAGCCGGCAAGAAACACCACTGTTACTCTTTTAAAAAAAGTGGGCTTTAACAATGTTTCCAAGTTACAGTGTTAATAGGTATGGGAGGACAGTGTAGGCCCGTCAACAAGTACCAAGTACTTAAAAAAAAAAAGATAGTTTACAAAGCTACAGTCTATTAAGCCTACAACGTTCTCACATTCACAAATTAAAAAAAGAATCTATATAAAATATTACTAAAATAATAAAAATAAAAACCTACATATTTAAACCAAATGACAACATTGTCATTACAACTGTAACAAAACTGAATAAATATTCTGTCCACAAGTCACTAATAAATATTTTAAATTAAAATTGTAGGTTATGTCAAAGTATGTAAAAAAAAAAGAGATAAAAATCGTAATTTAGGAGCAGTTAATAGACATTTACATAGTTATGCCATTAATGAGGTACCAGGGAAGCCACGTGCAGAAGGAGTAATTGCCAAACTTCCTTGTCTTCAACGTAGTCCTTAATCTTATAGTATGGTTTTTTGATTAGGACACGTTTGATGTGGGTTTTGAACTTTCCATCGCTAAGTTCTATAATCGACTTTGGCAACTTGTTATTGAAGCGGATACTGTTTATAAGAAATGACTTGCTTGTTTTAGTTAATCTAAATTTGGGTATCACAATTTCATGTTTACTACGTGTATTTATATTATGGAAATCGCTTCTTATTTTGAAAAGTCCTAAGTTTTTGCGAACATATAAAATACTTTCTAAGATATAAAGAGAAGGCAGAGTTAGTACATCAATTTCTTTGAATTTGTTTCTAAGGGAATCACGAGGACCCATTCCATAGATCGCGCGGATTGCCCTCTTTTGTAAAATGAAAATTGAATCTACGTCAGCAGCCGATCCCCACAGCAGAATGCAATATGACATAATACTGTGGAAATAAGCAAAGTACACTAACCTAGCTGTGGCTATGTCAGTTCACTGCCTTATTTTTCTTACTGCATATGCAGCTGAACTTAATCTACTTGAAAGAGCTCTAATGTGGGCACCCCATTGTAATTTTGAATCTAAAGTAATTCCTAGAAATACAGTTTCCGTAATAGCATCTAGTTTCTTGCCGTCAAGTTTTAAATTTAGACTCACTTGGGGTATATTTGGTAATGAGAACTTAAGACATTTTGTTTTGTTCGCATTAAGTAAAAGATTATTAGCTGCGAACCATTTCGAAAGAACAGTCAGACTATTGTTGACATGTAAGACATCCGTATCTTTTCTATCTATTTTAAAAATAAGGGAAGTGTCATCAGTGAATAGAATTATATTCGGAAAGTTAGCCAGTTAGGTTGTTATTGAATATGTATGTAAAAAATCACGGCAGTAGTATACATATATAACGAAATTAAAAGGAGAACTACCACAGCTAAGCCTTACAAGTTAACAAGTAATAATCGTCCAACTAAAAAAAACTGAAAAATGCAGGGAGAACAAGTTTTTCAACTACAATGTTAAGGTTTTTCTTGGGATGAATTCATTCCAACTACAGAACTCTTAAACCCTTTATTTTGCGTGGTCTGTCACGCACTTGGCCTGTTTTTTTTCAGTAAAATACAATAATATGGTTCCCGTGATAGACACAAGTGTGTAAGAATCGGTAAAAATCATGAAAAAAAAAATAGAAATTGAATTATTTAGGTATTAATTAATATAGGAATTGAATATTCACCGCGGTAGGGTCGCGGTGAATAGGTGCGATTTCTATATATATTTTTTTTAAACTTACAAAAACGAGCGAGCTTTACAGCAGTCGCACATGATGTTTAACATCTGACATCTTACCTTGATAATAAGCAACTGAGCACCGAAAGAAATTAACCTCAAAATTTTAAAAAGATTACTAGTGGTCGCTCACTGGTCGAAATTCGATCCCCTCTACTTACAATCTACTTACTAATTCCATGCTATTAAAAAGTACTTAATTATTCTATGCTAAAGCTGTTACTTCATATTACATACTTCCATCCCTTCTAGAGGAAAGCTGTTACACATCAAAAACCAATCTTTATGACTAGGTACCTCATTCCTTCCAGAGCTCATACAAAATTAGGCACAAATCCTTCCTCACCAACCCACATACTTCCAACTACTCTTTGCCCAAGTACTACCTCCTCTGAAACAATAAGTGAAATTATTTTCAGTGCTATTTTTGTGCAAATACCCTCAAGAACCCTCCCTTTCGCTTAGAAATTTGGTGTTGACGAGAACTGGCGGACTCGGGGCCTATTGTTTTACTTTTGCTTCGTAACTTGTTGATTTAGCTGATGGAAAGAAAATTTTAGTTTTTTTTTGTCAAAAAGGGACGGTTGACGTAATTGAAGGAGGGCGTAAATCAGGATAATAAATTAAAAAAAGGTCTTTTGGCGCTGTACAGATTAATTTGGGCTTCTTTCAGGAAAAAAACGTCTAAATCTATATATATATATATAATATAACTATATATATATATATATATACTATATATATATAACTATTAGTTCCTAGGTAGAAAGTGGGCCCATTTTTGCCATGTATTTTTATTGGGGTCCCTATGTTGTTTCGAACGCCGCTGTTGCGACACACGCTGTTGCGAATTATTTTTCCACTGCCTCACAGGTTCGAAAGCTCACGGACTCGAATGAAGTAGTCGCGAAAGACGCTGTTTCGAAAATCATTTTCACTGCCTCATACGCTCGAATGCTTGTGATTTCGATTTATTTAGTCATAAAGTGTACAGAAAAGTATTTAACTACGCCGCGGCAGCGGCCGCCGAGCGCCAGGTCCCCTCTATTGTTGGTAAATTCAGTTACCAAAACAAAAACTCTTCATCAATATCCAATTTAACTAAATTACTATACGTTATATTAAATGATGATGTTGACACCGAATTTGTTGATTTTATTTAATTACTGCTTAAATACTTTTCTGTACACTTTATGACTAAATAAATCGAAATCACAAGCATTCGAGCGTATGAGGCAGTGAAAATGTTTTTCGAAACAGCGTCTTTCGCGACTACTTCATTCGAGTCCATGAGCTTTCGAACCTGTGAGGCAGTGGAAAAATAATTCGCAACAGCGTGTGTCGCAACAGCGGCGTTCGAAACAACATAGGGGACCCATTTTTATTATTTGTGACCCTGGCTTCGCTCACGTGACTAGTGACATTATCTGTAGGTTAATGGAGACGTGAAGTCGTGATAGTATATTCGAAAAGAAATAATCCCCTGACTTTCGATTTTGTTAATTTATACTAATTTGTTGTTCATACAAAGAAATTAAATGATGCAGCTTAAAGAATTACTAAAATAGGTATTTAATCTGTACACTTAATTACACAGGACTCTGTAAACGTCACAACTACTAGGTACAGTCGACCGCATATCTGTAGCAATAGAACCAGTAAAAACTGGCCTCGTATTCTTTCAAAGCGTACTACGCTAGGCCACCTAAAGGTCAATACCGCTGATGAGCGGTCAACTATACATAATCTTATCACTAACCAGATGTGTTATCAGCCCAGTCAACCCACAGGTAGGTAGGTACGCAAACACACTTACCCTCAATTCCTAACACAAATGTTTGATTAGTATAATGTGCGTTTTGCTTAATTGATCAAACGTCGTTAATTTAATAGTACGCAGTGTCTACTGTTCATTAAGAGGGCGTACAACAGTCCACTAGCGCCACTCCTTTTAAAAAATATTATCTCTTGACTGAGAAGGAATTATGAATAACGGCTAGTAGGGACCCTCGGTAAGTGTGTCTAGAATTTTTTTAATACCTTTTATAAAGTTCATATTGAGACACGAAGCAACAAAATACAATCTAGAGGAAAGTGGCCGCTTTTCTTTTTTCCGTTATTCATAATTCCTTCTCAGTCACGAGATTATATTTTTGAAAGAAGTGGCGCTAGTGGACTTTTGTACGCCCCCTTAAGGGGTGCTACACACTTGTTCGGCAAAGATGATTTGGCAAAGCCGCGGTTTAATCGAATTGAAGTAGATGCAACGGTACAATAATCTTTTGGCGCGCGGCTAAAATCAGAACTAACGCTGCCATCTTGTTTTGTCAAAACAATTTTGGTGACAATTTCACAAATGTTTACCAACAATGCACCCTGTCAATGTCATTCAGGCGCCAAAAGATCCTTGTAGCGCTGTATATAATATGTTCGGGAAAAGCCGCGAATTGTATCGAATATGATAAATTAAGTTCGTTCGGCATCTACCCTCACTAAAAAATATAATGATAAATTTTGAATTTTATTGTTGATTTAATTTTATTATATTTTATCTGTAATTAATATTGACTACATTTTGTATTGACTCTGATTGTTTATTGAATTATTGACTATATTTTGCACAAACTTTAATTTTATAAATGAAACGGTCATTAATAATGAATTTAAAATTAAAAACTTAATTATTAAAATGTAAAAACTTTGTACGCCTAGTGAGGCAAAACATGTTGGTCCGGTAAAACTATGTTTCCATCTACATATAAAATTCAGTGCATACACATTCCGCCATGCTTCATTAGTCCCGAGAAATTAGTTCATTAAATGGTGATAAAAGCAACATCTAACCTCCTATAATTCACAAACTGCTCAAAGATTCTATTTAATTTGTACTTGAAAAAAAATCATTACTCTCAGTGAGCCTACATAGAATAAATGTAAAAATGTAAAAAAAGTCAATTTTCTCATAAAAACACAAAATAAATTATAACTCTGCAGGGGTTGACCTTAAGGACCTCCCGTAGAACAACTTTTTGCAGCTGATGACCCCATCTAACCCCTAGTTGCGTTTGATCCACGACTTTTGGGCCACCCTGTATATGTGCGTTTTGTTACACATGTTTGAACAAATAATTATCTTTTTTTTTATTTATCTTTATTTAAAACGAGGGTAGATGCCGATCAGCATGAGCCGAATGAAATCTGAGTATGTGTAGTAATTGCTTCGAGTCGGCTTTGATGTTCAACAAATACTGCTGAATCGAATGTGCCGACCAGAACAAGAGTGTTGAATAATATGGATACAAAATGTACCTACGAAAGTGATGTAGGAGAATGTAGGAGGATTTCCTCACCTCATTCAGTTGCAGTTATGTTTTGACTAAGTATAAAGAGGTTCATGGGCGTTCACGGGTTATTGATATTGATGATAACAGTTAACTTTGGTACATAAAAGTAACAAAGTTTTGTCATAATTAAAATTTGGTGAGTATCCCCTGGCTTTGAGAAACTTCCCTTTCATAATAATGATATCATTTTTATATAGCGTCACAAAAAAACAACGGAGAAGGGTGATTTGACAAAGCAGTATCCTACTTCAAACGGAAAAAATAAAAAAGGACATTAATAAAAATATGCTTCCAAAAGTAGAAACACAGGTACAGGTACGAATATAATTATGTATAGATAGAGATCCCTAATTATTTTCTGCTGACAATTTGTTTTGTCTTTTCAATTTGTTGGGCGTTTGTGATATAAAAGTAGGTAGGTACCTACTTTGTTTAATGTCAGGGAGGTACGCTTGACGACACAAGTCGAACATATATACTTTACATAAACACAAAACTTGTCATAATTATACTATACAGTCGTGGTTAAATAATAACAGCCACACGGGTCGATCATTTCTTTATTTGACATTAGAAACTTTCTTTATTTTTATTTTTTCGGTAGGAACCTTCAAAAGGCACTTGGACTTTGGGGAAAAAGACCAGGGAGTGTGGGATTCTTACCTCACTAAAACCACCCCGGTGATCACCATCAGCACATGAAGGGGATCCCGTTACCTCTTAATATACCAATCCGGAACCCCCTTAGTGCAACGCCTGTTAAGGCACGTCTCTGGGGAAACTATAAAGAGGTCTCCCCTGAGCCTCGCTATGCACGGCAGCACGTGATCACAGTGCCACCGTATTCCCTGAAATCGCTCGATGGGCAATCAGTGTCCGCACTCTGATCGCCCGCGATTCTAAAGTCTCGCCTGCATTAAATGATGCAGGTGGGGTTTCGGCCTGTTAGGCGTCGAGGCGGTTCCCGCCTTCTTCTTCGAGCGGGATCGGCTCTCTCACGATCCCGCTCGGCACCCTCCTTCTGGACCATCAAGGTCTCACAAAAGGAGGCAACTTCCCTCCAGTTTTCTGTCTCCGTCAGCATAGCCCTCACTAGTCCTGGCAGAGACAGATCTTGCCCGATCCTGGTGACCAAAACCTGCCGCTCAGAGGCCCACGCAGGGCACTCCTCGAGCGTGTGCTGTGGAGAATCTAAGTCACTTCCACAATGGTAGCAATTTGCTGTGGCCTCACGCCCCATCCTGTTCAGGTACTCACCGAAGCAACCGTTCCCGGTCAGCACCTGAGTGAGCCTGTAGGAGATGCGCTCTTTTCAGCCAGACTTCGAAGTGCGGCAGGACGGCTTCGACAACGCGCTTGCACGAATACTGCGGCTGCTGTAGCTGCTCGCGCCACCGCTCGAACGCGTGTCGCCGTTCCAGCTGCTTGAGCCTTACAATAGCTATTCCTGGCACGCTATCGCCACTTTTAATTTTATAATTAAATAAATAAACTTTGGCTGACATTATACACCTACAATTTAATTTAAAACAAGGTTTCTACTTTTATTAACCTAATAATATTTTATGTAGATATTTTTTAAATATTTTGTGAATGTGAGATCGTTGTAGGCTTAATAGACTGTAGATCATTTTCTATTTTGTTAAGTACCTGATACTTTTTGACGGGCCAACACTCCTCCCATACCTATTAACACTGTCATTTGAAAACATTGTAAAAGCCAATTGGCTTTTACAATGTTTTCAAATGACAGTTTCAAAAGACAGAATTTTTTTAAAGAGTAATCGTGGAGTTTCCTGCCAGCTCTTCTCCATAGGAAACGACTAATTGGAACCGTGCACCTAGCTCCTGACGTTTCATAAGTGCCTATGTAGGTATAAGTGAAATAAAGTATTTTGATTTAGATCGAAGGTTAATACGTAATCTACGCTTGCGGCAGTCGGTCAGTGAATGACCATCCATTACATCCCCCTCCATGCCTTGGGAAGTACGTTAAACCATTAGTCCCAACTGTCATTCGTAGATCTTTGACAGTCGATAGGGGTCGTCAGAAGCCCAAAAGTCTGAAAATAAGTCTTAGTCTTAGTAACTGGGTTATGGAGGTCAGATGGGCAGTCGCTCCATGTAAAATACTGGTATTCAACTGCATCCGGTTAGACTGGAAGCTAACTCCAACATATTTGGGAAAAACCAAGGCAGATTGATTTGACAGTAAGCACATTATTCTTATCTTAAGTGTACCTACCCATAGCCAGTAACTTAGCAACCGTAAAGGATTATGTAAATTAAATAAATAGTGTCAGGTGGCAATTTTTTTTTCTAGAATAACATTGCTTTTTATAACAGGGATCAAATTAGTATCTAATAAAAATTTAAAAACCCTCGACACAAACAAACACATCTAAAAAGTGAAAAAGTGTTAAAAATGATATAGTAGTCATACATAAAATATGAAAGATACATAACTCATGTTTTTGTGCAAACTATGTAAGGTAAGGTAATAGGGAAGTAGTAGTAGTGCTCTTTGGAAGCAAGCTCCTTATTTAGTCTCCCAGTTAGTAATTAGTAGTAGAGTTCATTAGTTTCGAGGTTCCCTATCAGGGCCAATTAACCGTAATTAAAATCGTTCAGTCTCATTTTCATCTCAGGGAGAAACAATGTCAACAACTTGTCAAAAATGTAGGAAAATTAGATTCCTACAAGGATTTTTTGGTGCTTGAATGACCTTCGCCGTTGCTAATAAGCGCGTCAAAAGAAACTTGTAGCGTTGTAGAAATGTTTTTGGTAGATTGAGACCGCAGAACACAGAGACGCTCTGTGATTAGGATTGTAGAAATGCATCTTGAAATCAGAGCTTTAAAATACGGGAATTACCCCTCTGTTTTGCCGCCAAAGAGCAATGCTATGTTCGCGTTCGGAGGGTACAGCCCAGTGCACATTACAGCCGCAATATGCCGCGCGCAACGCATATTCAAACAAAAAAGTGCGGGGCGTCGTCGGTAGCTTGCGGTGGTTCATAGAAAATATACGAAAGTGAAGGAGGATTTTTGAAATGCGTTGCGTTGTGGCCCGCCCGAACCTGCGTTACCTATAAGAGGCACATGACAAATTTCAGCTTTGTCCCTGAACGACAATGCACTGCGATGGTTCGCAAATGTCGATAGAGGTAATTGCTATGTATATCACTTAAAAAACTTATTAAAAAAAAAACATAAACAAAAACTTTATGCATTGTTTAGAGAGGTATTTATTTATTAATATAAGAAAAAGAGGACAATGCGCTGACCCAAAATTAATTTGCATAAGGGCTAAAGGATGAAAATGACGATAACCATTGTATTATATCCCTTCCCAGTATATACATATTAGAAACATGTAAATTTGTCCGTAAGCATCAAGAATTTAATACAAAATGCGAAGACATACAGTCCCGTTACACACTCCGACTTATATCAAGACTAACATTCCAACTTCTCTGCTAAAAATACACTATACAAGTCCCTATGTGGCTAGGGCTTTAAAATATATAACAAACTACTTGACTTAATAAAAAAGTAGACAAAAATTAATATAATTATTTATAAAAACTAAAACAGTTTTAATTAAGAAAATGCTATTATAGTATAAAGGAATATTTAAATGACAAAAAGTAAGTGATAACCTAATAAGTATTTAGTACTGAGAAAGACTATAAAATATAGAAATCTTAATATAGTCATATTAAATTTAGTTCAGAAGACTGAGAAGCTAAGTCTTTCATTGCTTCCTCTCTCCTACTATATTGGCCGACAGCGTCCATAATGATCACATATAATTTTAAGTTACCACCTCTAAGTACACATTGTGGAATGCAAATATAGTATTGGATATTGACTATTTTTACATCTGGGTGAAATTTGTTATAATGGAGCTAAAACTTGGTATACTCAAAGTCAAAGTCAAAGTCAAACCATTTATTTCAAATAGGCACATAAGAGGCACTTTTGAACGTCAAAATTTACAAAAAAAATAGAATTGATTCTAGTTGCCCCTTCCAAAAGGTAGTTTCGTATGGAGAAGAATGGGCAAGAAACTCCACCGGTACTCTTTTAAAAATGTTTTACAATATTTTGTTTGATTACATTAATTATATGATTATATGTGAAGACGATGCACCTAGAATAAAATTACTATACCATAATAGGTAAAACGAATTAAAAACTAAGCAATGAAAAATAACTTAATTATTAGATAGATACGTGGTGTTCACATATTTACAAACATCATACAAGTATGTTTTTCTAAAAAAATAAGTCAGTGTGTGAGTATAGGTTATCACAGAATGTAAAATGAATATCATAAAAATAACAGATTTTACCATAAAAATAGCAACCAGTTTGATTTTGTCTAGACTCTAGATTGTCCTATGGAGCTGGACCAGCATGTTTCCAAGCATTCCTGTCCTGGATATAATCCTCTAACTTGTAATATGCTTGTTTACAAAGTGTACTTTTAATATGTGTTTTAAATTTTCTCTCATTTAATTTCAATATATCACAAGGTATTTTGTTGTAACATTTAACACAGTACCCCATAAAAGATGTATGTACTTTAGATAATCTGAAAAATGGTTGATCTATTTTATCTTTATTTCTAGTATTAAAATTATGTCTATCGCTTATCTTGTTAAAAATATGTAGATTTTTCCTTACATACATAATATTTTCATAAATGAATTGGCAAGGTACCGTCATAATACTACCTTGGTGATAGTTATTTTGATTTTCAGCCAGCATCATATGTAACCCCTCGACGTTTCACAAAAGACAATTAAATTATAAAAAAATTATACTAATTTAAAGAAAATACCAAGGTGACTCTAAATGAAATAACGAACATACAAAATGTGGTGCGCATCTCAAGATTCAAAACAGAGTTTCAACTCAACATGATTGTGTCAGGAAAGTACTCGTACATACCTGATTCTGATATTCTGCTGGATCCCTCCAGTGACATACGGACGTCGAGCAGACGAGATAAATACGTGCATTATTGGTGATATGAAAAAGTGTTACATGCGGAGTGAGATCATTGATACATCCCAATATCATAGGAACACGAATTTCTCACGGAAAATTCGTAAAACCTTCAATACAATGTCGAAAAATATCTGCCTCTCTGCTCAAACCCTTAACATTGCTATCGAGTGACTCTCTGACCAGCTTGTTGGTATCCCACTCAGGGCAAAGGTTTATTTTTATACAAAGCAGGCATGAGCATTGATCATCACAGTCGCTCAAGGCTTAGAAACAAGGTAAAGAAACCTTGGATGGAAATATGAATTGAAAAAGTCACATTGGTACTTACTTGCCCGGATTTGAACTTACAATCTCGTGCATGGGCCTGGTGCCTTAACCACTTGGCCATCACGACAAACGCTAAATATCACGTGTACAATTTGCTCTGTGAAGGCCTGCGCCCATCGGCGGCACAGCACGGCAAGGAATTTGTAGGCGGCGAATAGGATATCAGAATAAAATGGAAATTGCAATGATAATCACCGTAGGTACAAAAAATAAGCTGCGGTATGCTAAGGCATACCGTGTTGACAACGTTCGGAATACCTCGGCATCCCTCGGGACACTTTGGCAGCCTTTGGAATGCCTCGACAGCCCTTGGTATGCTTCACCAGTCTTCGGGATGCCGAAACAAGATGGAGTGCATACCACGGCCAGGTGTCGACCTCAGAATAGGTGCCAACAATATCCGTTTGCATGTAGTGATGCTGAAGGATGCCGTGACGTGCTGCCAGTGGGCGCAGGCCCTGATGAGATTTTTCATAATTATAGTTTTAGTCAATTAATCAATCAATCAATCAATCTTTATTTGTGAACATAGGTATTACAATAAAGGTCTTATGTATACATTTTAGTTCGGCTCTATGTTCTACCAATGAAATTGGTGTACAAATATATTTAGTCAATTATAACTTATTTTTACATGCATGTCAATGGTAAATTATAGGACTAGTAATGTCATATTTCATCATATTGGTATGTAAATTAAATGTATTATTAAAATTATAACTTATTTTTCATGCGTGTCAATGGTAAATTATATTATATCAAAGGGCTGGTAATGTCATATTTTATCATAAAAAATTCTTGGATAGAGTAATACGTCTATCTATTAGAAATAAATACAATTTACTTTTGAATTTGCGGACATTATCTTCACTCCTTCATTTTGGTAATTTATTATAGACCTTTGGTGCCATTACAAAAATACTGTTTCTATATAGTGCAGTACTAGATCCGACTGTTTGCAACTGATCGCAATGGCGCTGACTAGTTACTCGACCAAATTTATGTAAATTATTTTTGACGAACATAGATGTTTCATAAATGTACAAAGAGTTAATATTTTCGTATTTTTAAAAAACGGTTTGCAGCTGTCTGTTGTCTACAAATTGTATAAAGCTCTTATGCACCTTTTTTGTCACTTAAACACAATATCCTTACCTGTGGCATTGCCCCAAAATATAATTCCATATCTCAACGTTGAGACCATGATACGCCGTTAAGACTGTTGCTCGATTAGCCGTTTTACTTAAATTTAGTCACATTTGTTTCATTAATAATTTTGCCCTTGTATTTAATATTTAAGTCCAGATTGGTAAATTACAATACTTTGTTGAAATTTCATTAATACTGTTTTATCAAGATTTATAACCAAATTATTATTTTGCAGCCAATTAACAACTTATAGTAAAGTAGAATTAATCTCAGCCTCTAATGTGCTTACCTCGTCACTATTAAAAAGAAAAGTGCTGTCATCTGCAAACATTGTCATAGGATATGATGATGCTGTCGGAAAGTCGTTAATATAAACAATAAATAGGGGCGGGCCGAGTAAATACCTTGTGGTACTCCATAATTTACCGTTCTCTGGCTAGATTTATATGTTACTTCGTTATTTTACGAAATTCTACTAATTGTCGTTATCTGTTGCCTGTTACAAAGGTAAGATTCTATTAAATTTGATACATTTCCTCTTATTCCGTATGCGTTAAGTTTACTTATCATTATTTTATGGTCTACGCGATCAAAAGCCTTTGACATGTCCATATATAGCACCAGAGTTGGTAGTCTCTTATCCACTCTGCCGCCAACCATATTTAAGAAATCGTAGATGGCCATGTCAATAGATCTGTTTTTCCTAAAACCATTCTGGTTATCAACGAATAGGCAATTTTTCTCAAAGTATGAAGTAAGTTGATAATATATTGCCTTCTCGAATATTTTTGAAAAAATCGGTACTAACGCTATAGGTCTGTAGCAGGACATATCTTCTCTGTTGTCTTTCTTGAAGATAGGTTTTATAATTGTTATTTTTAATTCATCTCGAAAGTAACCATGGCATATGCACATATTGATAAGATGACTCAATACAGGAGCAATTATTGTGGATACCCGTTTAACAATGCTTGTACTTATATCGTCATACCCAGTGCTAGACGCATTTTTAGCGACATAATAATTCGGTGAATTTCTAGTGGTATTGTAGGGGACATAAACATAGAAGTAATTCTTATTTTATGTTTATTTTACTAATGTCCAAACTAGTGACTGGTTTCACTTGATCTACAAAGTAATCGTTGAAAGCTTGTACTATTTCAAGAGGATTTATTAAGGTTTTGTCATTTGACTTGATTTTTATTATAGTTTCGTCTGGCAAATTATATTTATTCTTATTTTTGTTTATTACTTTCCATGTAGCTTTACATAGTCACTTAGTGCTATAAATGCCGGTTGCGGTTATTATGTCCGGTATTTCCACATATTCATTTTCTGCGCGGACTACGTCATATTCACGTTGTTCCAGCTCTTCAATTTCTTGCTGGCATTCTGTCCGGAATAGCACGTTTACATAAAATGGGTCCTGAAAAAATCGAACAGATTAATTTGTATGTGTATGAACTTGTATGTAAAATAAATAATAACTTTATTCTTCAAGAAAACATTACAATATTCAAATAGCTGCACAAGCCTCCGCATTAGGGTCCCCAGTGTCATGGAGACTAGTCTCCTTCGTGTTACAAGGTGTTTTGGGTATAATATAGTAGGTAGGCACAAACATAGCATTAAGTCCGTCTCTGTACATTTGTGTGCTTAAAGTATTAAATAAATAAATTAATAGCATCGGTCGGTAAAATTTCTGAGGCGACAATAATGGAATGTTCATCCAAATCAACAAATTCATCTAAATATAAAATGTGATATAATTATCTATTAAAATACACATTCAATAAGTAGGTACTATTTTATCATCACAATCCGCCTGCTTACCTAGTTACTCTAATGGTCGCAATACTGACTGCTGAAAGTTGTGTTATTGGGTATTTGGGCTTATCCATTACGAGTTTGTTTATAGAAGCTCGGAGTCTGGATTTGTGCCCGGTAAGCAATAGCAGGGCTCAAGTCCTAGCTGCTAAAATATAGGTCTCTGGCGAAACGAGTATGTGTGCGTGTCACCGTTCACTCGCAATACGACGCAAATGACTTATAGAAACCGACGGCTTTGAATAGCGATCCGTGACAGAACTTGTGCGCTCAACGCTCTTTACAGCTGTACAACCGTCTCTAAACGGTGCTGGCATTTTTGACGATCATTGAGATTCATCCTCAATTGATGTGATCAATGCTGGGCCTGAAATTCAGGGAGTGAAGTCATTAATGTTATTTTCGGCCAGACAAGTTGCAACTGTGATTAAAAATATGAGCAGAGGCAAATCTCCCGGACATGACGGGTTCAGTATTGAGCATTTCAAATTTGCTGGGGTTCATCTGCCAAGGGTTTTGTCGGTGTTTTTTCTCACCATGTGCCTAAGTCACTCTTACTTGCCGGCAGAACTAATGAAAACACTGGTGGTTCCTATAATTAAGAATAGGACGGGCGACATATCAGATAGGTCGAACTATCGACCTATATCTCTCGCAACCACAATGCCAAAAGTACTGGACGGTATGATTGATTCTAGCTTGAAGGAATGTCTATCTGTGCATGACTCACAGCTCGGGTTTCAACCTGGAATGTCAACAGAAAGCGCCATACTAAGTCTCAAACATACGGTCCAATATTACACTGATCGTAAGACGCCAGTATACGCCTGTTTTCTGGATCTCTCCAGAGCCTTCGATCTAGTAAATTATGATCTACTCTGGCGGGAGCTTGAGGATAGGGCTGTACCGACTGGAGTCCTCAGGATCTTACAGTATTGGTATGGCAACCAGGAAAATGTTGTGAGGTGGGCCAATGCACTCTCTGAGACATACAAGTTGGAATGCGGTGTGAGACAGGGTGGTCTGACATCTCCTAGGCTATTTAGCACATATATAGATGGCCTAATCGTGGACCTTGGGAATATGCGGGTCGGATGTAGCATCCATGGTGTGAAAATAAATAGCATCAGCTACGCTGATGACATGGCGTTGCTGTCGCCGACGGCAGGTGCCATCAATGAAATGCTGAGGGTCCGTCAGGGTCTGTTCTTTACAATGTTAAAAAGTGCGAATACATTGTCTTTGTGGCCGGCGGTAAATGCCCAGATACTATACCTGACATTACCCTAAACGGCTTAAACGTCAAAAGAGTGACAAGATTTAAATATCTAGGGCATTTACTCACTGACGACCTTAAGGACAATGTTGATATGGAAAGGGAGCTTAGAGCATTGGCGGTCCGAGGTAACATGTTGGCCCGAAGATTCGCTCGGTGTAGCATTTTAGTTAAAATTACACTTTTAAGGCATATTGCCAGTGCTTTTACACGGGGAATCTTTAGGTCAACTATACCAAAAGAACGCTGGATGACCTACGCGTTCAGTACAATAATATTTTTAGGATGCTGTTGGGACTGCCACGATGGTGCAGCGCTTCTACTATGTTTGCGCAAAACCGAACTGACGGTTTCCACGCCGTCATTCGTAAGAAAACCGCGTCGCTGTTGTCAAGGTTGCGGGCGAGTGGCAACAGTATTCTAAAAACTTTGGCGGAGAGTATCGACTCTCCGATTATTAAAAGTTTTGTGAGAAGAACAATCGCTAAACATTAATTTGGGGATGTCCTTTTCACAATACTATATATACTGTCTTCTTTATTGTATTTTTATAACTATTAACACTAGTAATAAGTTGTAATATTGTTTCCTAACACGCTGGATCATTGTTGTTTGAAAAATAAAGATTATAATATAATAATAATATACCTGTGAGACATTCACGTGTCTATTTTTTATACACGTTCATATGTAATACACATTTAAAAACTATAGATTTCCCATATGAGTTTCAGAGTTGTTGTGGAAAAACATAGCGCGGCATTTGAGCGCGGCTACCGCGCGCGGCCTGCCGCGCTGTGATTAGACGACTGCCGCGCGCGAACGCCTCTGTCAACCTGCCGCGCACGAACATTTGCAGTGAACATTCGTCAGTAGTTGTGTTTGGACGTTTAACTGATGCGTATAAAAATGGACAACAAAACATCGATTCGTTTGATTGAAATGTATGGATCTTTTAATGTGTTATGGGATCCTCGACAAAAAGAATACCATAATAAAAACAAACGTGAAGACATATGGGACGAAACAACCAACCAGTTTAGATCGTAATCTCTCTCTCTCTCTCTGATCTTCTTTAATTATTGGTTGTTTGTGCATTATATTATTCTAATCTATCTTAATAGGTTTTTTCTTATTCCTTCTTCGCAATTTTCGAATAATAAGCAGAGCTACGACACACGCAACCGCTTTCATTTCGGTCTCGGATGTGCCGCGCAGTACTGCCGCGTAAACATTCGTCGGTTTAGTCCTAACTAGAGCGCGGCAGAAATGTGTCCTCAGAACGCAGCGTGTTGCTGCCGCGCTCTTGCCGCTCAATGTGTTGACACACCTTTACAATGATTCCCATAAGGTTATTGTCAATAAATTATATGATGATATGATTAATGTGTTACGAAAGGCTGCGACTACTATCTGTCATAAAGAAAGGCAAACATGGAAAGTTATTAGCAGGGTGGAATAAGCACGTGAGCGAGTCTTACTCGGGTGCCAGGCGGACATTTAATACATGGGTAAGCTACGGTAAGCCAGCTGGCGGGCCATTGTTCAGAGACACGATTGAGGCACGTAAAGTTTTTAAAGGTAAGCTTAAGTGGTGTCAAAACCATCAAGAACAGATAAAAATGCACTTGATGGCGACACACTACACGAATAAGGACTTAAATTTTTTTTGGAAGTGTACAAATAAATTGAATACTAGACCTGGCATCCCAGTGAGTGTCGGCGGTGTTTCTAGCCCTGAAGACATTGCTAATGTTTTTAAGGAACAGTTTGTTGTAAAGTCACCCTTAGGACCAGCATGCGGACGGTTCGATACTGAGACTCAGGGGAAGAATATTTCAATTTTAATAATTGCTAAGGATATTGATCGTGCTATTAGGGGTATGAAGGGAGGAAAATCACCGGGGTATGACGCTCTCAGTGTGGAACATCTCAAGCATGCTGGTTTCCACCTTCCTAGAGTACTTGCAATGTTATGTAATTTGTGCATAAATCACTCACACCTACCCCCTGATCTAATGAAGACTCTGGTGGTACCGATTGTCAAGAGTAAAACGGGGGATGTGTCCGAATCGAACTATAGACCCATTTCGCTAGCCACGATTGTAGCGAAGCTACTTGACAGTGTGCTTAACTCATATTTGAACAAGCATGTTAAGTTACATGACGCTCAGTTCGGCTTTCGTCCTGGCTTGTCGGCTGAGGCTGCTATTCTTAGCCTTAAGCACACTGTGACATATTACACTGACAGACGAACCCCGGTTTATGCTTGTTTTCTAGACCTCTCGAAAGCATTTGACCTAGTGTCTTATGATATGTTATGGCAGAAGCTAAAAGAAACGGTTCTACCGCCAGAGTTGACATCGCTTTTTAGGTATTGGTACCATAATCAGAAAAATAATGTAAAGTGGGCGGGTGAATTGTCGAGTGAATACAGACATGGAATGTCCCTGCCTCACTCCACACCCGCCCCACGCTCACGCTCGCCCTTGCATTTTAACCTGTACGTGAATGCGCTGATCGAGGAACTCAGTCAAATGCCCGTAGAGTGCTACGTAGATGGTGACAGTGCAAACAACCTTAGCTATGCCGATGATGTGGTGCTGCTGGCTCCCTCGATGTGTGCATTGTGGAAGTTGCTTGCCGTGTGTGAAAAGTAAGCGGCCACACACGGTCTCAGTTATAATGTAAAAAAATCACAGTGCATGATCTTCAAGGTGGGTACAAAGTGCCCAGCTGTTGTTCCACCACTGTTACTCAATGGTATTCCTCTTAGTCGAGTATACCAATTCAAGTATCTTGGGCATGTGGTTACAGATCTTGGAGATGATGTAGACATGGAGAGGGAGCGCAGGGCAGTGTCAGTCCGGGCGAACATGCTGGCCCGCAGGTTCGCTCGGTGTACAGACGCGGTGAAAGTAACTTTATTCAAGGCGTATTGCACATCTCTGTACTCGGCGAGCCTGTGGTTCAGATATACCGAAAGGGCTTACAATTCTCTACGAATCCAGTTTAATAATGCATACAGGGCGCTGTTATGGCTGCCACGCTTCTGCAGTGCATCAACAATGTTCGCTGAGTCGCGCACAGACGGCTTTGATGCCACCTGGCGCAAAAAGACAGCCTCACTGCTAAGCAGATTGCGTGGGAGCAGTAACAGCATCCTGAATGTAATGGGCAATAAGCTTGATAGCCCACTGGTGTGGAGCCTGACCCAGAGGACTAAGTCTCTCTTAGTTATTAGGTACTAACATAGTTTTTTTAAGTTCATACTAACAATATTTTATTGGATCAATGTTGTCTGAAATTTGAATAATAAAAATAAAATATATATATATATATATGGCCTGGCCTTATTAGTCTCGGAAACCCGGTGCTCGGTTGACGGCAAGCGAAATGTGGGTGTACCATAGGTACACCTCTGCCTAACCCTTCCGGAAATACAAGCGTGATGTTATGTTTTCAATAGGTTTTTGACACTACATGTAACACATGTAGTGTCGAAACCCTATTGAAAACGCCACGAAAATGAAAATACCTAGATTTATGCTACACTTTCTATTGCTGCCGAAATTGTTTCTGTTTAGATGTTGAGAAGACAATGTGTTGCTCTGATCATATCGTAGACTGATATGTTTGTACTAAATAAAGAAGCAACACTCACTCCTTGTCTGTCTATCGCTCGGCGGAATGATTCAATACGCCTAGCAATATTGCCGTGCCGTGATTGGCTTAGCTCAGCCCAGACCAGAGATACAATATATTACCCACACGGACGTATACTCCACAGCGCGGAACGATCTTACTGCTTCTGCAGCTTGCTTACTCTTTAAGTTGTCAGAGATGCCTTTTTTATTCTAGAAAAAGGCTGCTAGCGTAGCTACAAGTTGTGGAATAAAATAATCACAAACAGTATCAATAACAGTTGAGGACCGATCTTATAACCACAAGCTTGCAGAGCAGTCGTCGATTCGCTAGGCTATTTGCTTTGTTCACAAATTTACTAAATTAGCCGTTCTTATAATAATGTCATGACCATGATTTACTGCTTAAGTAAAGGCGTAAAGGTATAGCGTGATGATAATCATTTAAAAGGTTAAATCTGTAACTATTTGCAATACTGCTAATGCCCCATAGCATAAATAGCATGATAATTTACCTACAGACTGGCCAGACTTATAGAAAATACCTATGCAAAATTTTAAGGGAATCTATCCGCTAGTACGAGTATTTGCGTGATGCTGGAACATGCGTTCAGACAAACAGACAAAAGTTCTATAAATTATATTTTCGGCATTAGAATCATTTCCCAACGTCGTAACAATAACTTTTTTCAAAAAATATTCTAGTATAGTTGTGACTTTGCTACGATTTTTATACGTAAGTAAATGTATGTGGTCAACGAGAAAACTACAACGCGTGAATTGAAACGGGGTTTTCATGCCCACTTAACTAAAGTAGTAGGAATGTTAAGTAGGTAGATACTGTAGGTACCTACTTGCTAAATTGGACACAACGCTCAAAGAAAGAAGAAAACATTCATTTTTAACCGACTTCCAAACAGGAGGAGGTTATATGATCGGCAGGTATGTTTTTAGGGTTCCGTACCCAAAGGGTAAAACGGGAACCCTATTACTAAGGCTCCGACGTCTGTCTGTCTGTCTGTCTGTCCGTCTGTCTGTCTGTCTGTCTGTCTGTCTGTTTGTCTGTCTGTCCGTCTGTCCGTCTGTCATCAGGCTGTATCTCATGAACTGCGATAGTTAGACAGTTGAAATTTTCACAGATGATGTATTTTTGTTGCCGCTATAACTACAAATAGGTACTAAAAACAGAATAAAATAAATATTTAAGGGGGCTCCCATATAACAAACATGATTTTTTTGCTCGTTATTGCTGGATATTGATAACGGCAACAGGTAGACGCTTGAAATATTCACAGAATATTTAGTTATATATTCACTTTAAAAATAAATAATTAAATTAGAATAAAACAAATATTTAAGGGGGGCTCTCATACAACAAACGCGATTTTTTTTGCCGTTTTTATAGATAATGGTCCGGAACCCTTCGTGCGCGAATCCGACTCGCACTTGGCCGGTTTTTGTATACAGGGTGTCCCGTAAATAATGGATCAAACGTAACGGGTAGGTAGCTTACCTCATTTCCAACAACTAATTTGAACAGTAAAAAAAACCGATAAGGTAACCAAGAATTTTTTTTTTTCGATTTTTACTATTTTCTGTACCAGCATTCAGTGTTTTTAATGCTCTTGCTGCAAATGGTATCATATTTAGGTGTGATTTTTGTCAAACATTTCTGAATAGTTTACTAATGTTATAAAATACCATTTTTTTAAATAACATTTTATTTGCCTTAGAAAAAAAATCTTGAATTGAAAAGTTTTGTTTTTACGATGAAAAGACCAGAATTGGAAAAATTCTCCTGTGAAAAAAATGTGTGACACCAAAGTGTACCATTATTTTAAAAACTTGTAAAATTACTAAGGTTTGCAAATTGGTATAAAACTTACGCCTAGTCTCTGTCGTTACAAAGATATTGCTATGAATCTGACAGAGGTGCCAAATTACGAAATAAAATAAAATTTGAAAAAGTGTGCACAATTCAACTATTTTCTTAAAAATGTTTAGGTATCTCAGCGTATGAAAAAAATTAGAAGGGTTAAATTAAAAAAAAAATACAAATAAATCGTTTATTTTGTTTTTACAGTAAATGTTCAAACTGACGTCCCCCTACGAGAATGCAAAGTCTGCACCTCCTAATAAAGGAAGCTCTTATCCGACGGACAAAATGGCTGTTGTTTATTTCTGATACAGCAGATTGGATGCGCTGACGTAATTCTTCTTCCGCGTTATTCGTTGTTTGTAAACTTTGTCTTTTAAACATCCCCAATAAAAAAAATCTAAGGGATTTAAATCCGGAGATCGCGGAGGCCACAAAATTGGTCCTAATCGGCCGATCCATCTGTCAGGGTAAGTTTCATTGAGTTGTGCCCTTACTGCCGTCGCATAGTGAGCGGGGCAACCATCATTTTGTAACCACATTGCTTGCCGCACGTCTTCTGGAATATTTTCTAATAACGTTGGCAACTCATTCCTTAAAAAATGCAGATAGTATTCGGCGTTTAGAGTTGCTGGTAGTTCAAAGGGCCCTATTATTTGCCCATTTATTATTCCTGCCCATAAATTTATTTTAAATTGATGTTGGCTCCTGTCCTCTCGCATCAAATGTGGGTTTACCAGCTGCCAACTGTGCAAATTGAGATATCCATCTCGCCGGCATGAAGACTCGTCACTCCATAAAATTTTATTAAAAAACTGTGGGTCCGCCCGTACCATTCTAAGCATCCTTTGGCAAAATGCTACTCTTTGCGGGTAATCACGTGACGTCAGCGTTTGAACACGTTGCACGTGATATGGGTGCAACCGGTGCCTTTTTAGAACTCGATGTACCGTCGATCTTGGAATACCTGTGCGTTGCGCTATGACGCGAATTGAGACCGACAAATCTTCCTCGATTTCTCGAATAATAATTTCGTCATTGACTTGTGACGGTCGCCCTTCACTGGCACCCCCAACTCCAGTGCCAAGAATTCTTCCCTCAAGAAGCGCGTTATGCACTCTAATGAATACGCGATAGTCGGGATGGCGATCCCGGTTCGGGTATCTTTCACGATACAATCTTGCGGCCGCCCTGGCATTACCTCTTGCTTCTCCGTAGATAAAATGCATTTCGGCATACTCCCGTGGCGTGTACTCGTAACGAGGCATCGTACTACTGCACACACGTACAACCTCACACAAACGATTGTTTTCGAAGTCCGTAGGATTGCCAAGTCATTCGTCCAAAACACAAACAGTTCCAAATCGTTAGGCAAAGCAAAGTCCAAATACACAGCACAAGTTTAATTTTAAGGAACACAACAGTTAGGCACAGCGGGAGCGAAAGTAGTCTGACGTACGTATCAACTCGAAGAGAGATTCGTGTCAACTAAACAAATAAAATCATGCAACAATGAAGCCCTGTATGAGTGAAGGGTGAAGGAAAAAAAATACCTGCACAAAGACACCGATTTACCAAAAATACAAAAGCGGCGCTATCTATCCCTTTCACACTGAGTGAGGTGCAACTCCGCAGGTAGCGGTCCCAAATTCCGAACAGATGACGTCATCGGCTCGGAATTACGCTACACGCTTAACCACATGCTTAGATTACAAGCATAAGCCATTACGAGAAAGAAAAGTTAGATTGTACCATTTTAATTTCTGTTCTGTCTTCTTCATCACATTCATAGCATTATCTTTGTAACCACAAGGACTAGACGTAAGTTTTATACCAATTTGCAAACCTTAGTAATTTTACAAGTTTTTAAAATAATGGTACACTTTGGTGTCATACATTTTTTTCACAGGAGAATTTTTCCAATTCTGGTCTTTTCATCGTAAAAAACAAAACTTTTCAATTCAAGATTTTTTTTCTAAGGCAAATAAAGTGTTATTTAAAAAAATGGTATCTTATAACATTAGTAAACTATTCAGAAATGTTTGACAAAAATCACACCTAAATATGATACCATTTGCAGCAACAGCATTAAAAACACTGAATGCTGGTACAGAAAATAGTAAAAATCTAAAAAAAAAAATCTTGGTTACCTTATCGGTTTTTTTTTACTGTTTAAATTAGTTGTTGGAAATGAGGTAAGCTACCTACCCGTTACGTTTGATCCATTATTTACGGGACACCCTGTATAGGGTAAGTTGTTGCTACTGTCTTCATTAAGTTCTTAAATCGTTCCTTGAGAATAACATTTGGAAGATCTAACAATACGAAATAGGTATCAGCAGAAATGGACGTCAACTTTATATTAGCATTTAATTCATTGTCTCGTTCATTTATAACTTTTACAGAACTAAGATATTTTGAGGAAAATAATCAATATGTACTCCAAAAAGAGAAGAAATCCTTGATCCCCTAAGAAATTATTATTACCTATTTTTAAGATCAACCCCCTTATTCATAATGGTCCGCTAACTTAAAACAGCTGCTACAGAGTGTTATTTTTCATTCTGACTTAGGTCAATAGAAGAAGAGTGAGAATTAGCAATGCTTTAAGTTAGCAGACTATTATGAATAAGGGGGCCTATCTTTAGTTTTTTCATTTCCTTTATATTTAAAAAAGTATTCATTCGCAAAGAGAAAATAAAACATTCAGTGTGATGGATGAACCTGGTGACTATCTACCAATCTAGCTACATCCGGTTCAATATTGGTGAGTTGCAGCCTTAAATCTCCACGTTCGTTGATTTTCAAACGGTTTCTTTGTTTTGTCAAAATGTTTGTTACCACACTGAAGCTTTTTTCAACTAGATATGATGATGGAAAAGCGATAAGGTATTTTTCAGCAATGGTTTACAATGTAGGATACTGTGTTTCAATGTTGCGTTTCAGCCAGAACTTCTGATAGCCTTGGTTGAACTTCTGCTTAAGCTCTTCGTCTGTGCTGATGGTAATCAACTCTTCTTGCATTATCACATTGGCTTCTTCTATGGCTATGGTATTGTACGGATTTATTATCCATTGAGGAATTTGTAAATTTAAAAGATCCTCAAACCTCTCCGTGAAATCCTTGTGTAATGCGTCCAAGTGAGTGACATATAATAAAATGTCATCTTCTTGAAGCATTTCTGGCAATTTTGACAAATGCGGAAACTGTGAATATTCTTTTCTGCCTAAATTTTGTTTATAAAGGATTAGTTTACCTACGAAGGCCGATATTATTGATTTTGTTTTAATCAAGTTAAGATCGTCACCCTGCAGCTGCAAATTAACTTTGTTGAACATTCCAAAGATATCAGTCAAGTAATAAATATCTGGTTAACAATTGTTCAGATTTTCTTTCAAATTCGGATCTTTTTCTTGTAAAAACTCCAACACAGATTCAAAAATGGCTGAAAATCTTTCTAAGCAAGAGCCTCGTGATAGCCAGCGAACTTCAGTGTGCAGAAGTAATCGAGAAAAGACTTCGTCGTTTTCCTCACATAGCTGAGCAAATAACCGCGACTTCAAATAATTGCTACGAATCTTGTTGATAGCATTTATTAAATATTGTAAAGACTTATGCAATCTAGGACTCAGCTTTTTTGCTACTAAATGCTGCCTGTGAATCACGCAGTGAATGACCAGTAGGTACATCAGGCAGTTGTCGCTTTAAGTGAGCTATAAAACCACGATGACGACCAACCATAGACGATGCACCATCAGTCGCAACAGAAACAATGTTCTTCCATGGAATAGCTTTGTCAGTAAAAAAATGTTCCACGGCCTGAAAAATCGATTCTCCTCTGGTATCAAAATACCTACAGGCCGTAAACCAAAAGGACCCCGACGATTTCAGCTACACAAAATACATTATATCTTAGTCCAGTAGATCCTTACGAAGTAAATACCATAATTAAAAATCTAAAACCCAAAAAAAGCCATGGATTTGACGAACTTCCACCTACTCTAATAAGACAATGCGCCGACGAATTAACCTTGCCATTTTACATACTACTTAACCAATCTTTTGTAGAAGGCGTTTTTCCCGATTTATTAAAAAAAGCTCTTATAAAACCGATCCACAAGAAAAATATAAAAACCGATCCAAACAACTACCGTCCCATTGCTCTCTTACCAACAGCCTCAAAAATATTTGAGAAAGCCATGTGCGATCGTGTTTATGCATTTTGTGAAAAATATAATCTATTCAATGATAGTCAAAAACGTTTTCGCAAAAACCGATCTACCATTTTGGCTGTTTAGAAATATATACAAGAAGCACTCAATATAATTAATAATAAAAAATACGCTGTAGGATTGTTATTAGACATGACAAAAGCTTATGACAAGGTGCAATATGACATATTATTAAATAAACTTTATAACATCGGTATCCGCGGAAAAAGTTATGAATGGTTCACATCTTATTTAAAAAAACAGAGAACAAGTTGTAGAAATAGAACATTACAATAATAAATCAAAAGAAATACAATTAATTCGATCCCAAAATATATAAGCCCGTAAACGCTTCTATACCACAAGGAAGTGTGATAGGGTGCCTGCTATTCCTAGTTTACATAAACGATCTCCCTAACCACATCAATGAGTCAAGCGTATTGTTCGCCGATGATATCTCTATCTTAACATCATTTGATAATAATATAAATTTAAACCAAAAATTGAGTTCTATACTTGACACTGCAATGCACTGGATGAACGAACACAACCTTGAAATTAACTACAATAAGACTAAGATAATAACTTTCCACCCCCGACAAAAAATACCTATAAGTATAAGTTTCGAATATAACGGATCACAATTAGTCGAAGTAAATAAATTCACACTTTTAGGCCTAGACATAGATTCACACATAGATTGGAAATCACATATTCGAAAAATAAGAACTAAATTATGCAAGGTTTCATACGCTCTCCGAGAAATCAAGAAAACAACAGACCTCAAAACAGCACTAGTGACGTATTACGCGTACGCATTTGCATGGCTCAAGTATGGAATTATCCTATGGGGAAATAGTACAGACGCGCCTACATTATTAATTATTTCTTATCTCTAATCTCTTAATTATTTTAGAACTGGTGCTAAATACTTATTAAAACTTCGGTAAATATTACTTTAGATTAAATAGGAAAAAACATAACAACAATTGCTAATCATTGATTTTGTCTTTTATTAATAACACTATATCTCTATAAGATCTGTAAACATCATCCATAAACATGTTTTTGACAACATATTGAACACATAATTCGGAATGACACTTGCAATTTAACGATTCTACAGGTAGATTTTCCACATCATATAACTCAATTCGTATCATTTTTAATCCGCTTGATGGTTTTTTTATACAGTTGTAAGTCTCTTTGTCTTGATAAGCTCTCTTTTTTGATTTGTCTTGATTGTTCGGCAAGAAGTTGAATAGATCTTCTCCAGATTCCTGAAACAAACATCGAGTTAATCAACGAGTTCTCAATTCGATCCTACTTTTTTAATTTAATTAATGTATTTAAATAATTTATTCTATTCAAAAAGTGAAATTATGATGAAACTGTTGACCTCAAACCCGTTAAGTATTAATTCAAATATTTTTTACATATAACTAATCCATTATTCGATCAATAAAAAAAAATAAAAAAAAAATGCATGAATATTTTACAATAACTTACCGACACGTTAGGTGTGCAAGCTGCTCCGGTGTCGACAAAAATCGAAGAAATAATGATTGTGGAAATTAATTTAATAATTCTTTATATGTATTTTTTAGTATGTTATTAAGGTTTAAAATCGATCACGTATTGGTTAATATTTGAACACATTCCACGTTTCCTTAAATGGAAATGAGTACACTAAGACTGGCGCCTGGAGACAAATGATCTGTCTATGTTTACCGTGAGAAATATAATAACATCCTAAGCGCCAATGTTGACGCTTAATATTTTATCTCTTAATACGCAGCAATGGCGCCGTATTTTGGTTACGGATTATGTTATGTTACTATATTGCGCCCTTATAAACATATAATAAAAATGAAGAAGTTTGTCTGTTTGTTTTAAGCTAATTCACGCTTAAGGCGTCTACATACAGACGCGATTTGTAGCGCGACGCGACACCGGTATGAACAATTTCCTTGAAATTTTCATAGAAATTGTTCTACCGGTGTCGCACCGCGCGACAAGTCACGGTAGTATGTAAAAGCCTTTATTGTACCTTTATTAAGACTGATTGGTTACCTGAGGAGTAAATTAAAAGGCGAAGTCGGTGGATACAGCTAGTGTCTTTAATTTGCTGACAAACTGTTTTCTCCATAACACTAGGTAATGTAAATGTGTGCATGCACATGCACACATTGATATTTTTCATATTTATTTAAATGACCGTGAAACAATGAGCCACTACAAAATTTTCTTTCTGAGGTGAATCAACAAGTGATAAAAGTGTTTATAATAAGTGTGTGGTGCGTGTCCCGTATGCAGTTAGGAAAGTAGTCTTCTTAACGATACAAAGTGAGTATAAAGCTTATCAAATGTAATAACTTTTCAGAAACCTTAGTTTATCTTGTTCATCAGTTTCTATGAATAATAAATGTTCTTACAATGATATTACTAATATTTTATCTGATGGATTGTAATATTCAAATAATTAAATCTGTTGATCCAATTTGTAACAACAATATAATTGTTTAGAAATTGAGAAGTGAATTGATTTTTTTTTTGTTTTTAAACTGACTTCACAAAAAAGGAAGAAAGTTCCCAATTCAACCCGTATTTTATATACAAGCGACAAAATCGTTTTTAGATTTCGGGTGGAATATTTTTCTGAATGATTCAGTATGAGCTTAATACATAATTGCTTAAGTAGTCTGAAAACATTCCTGAAGACCAGCCGGTAACCTGATGTTAATAGTGTCAATGTAGGTATTCGAATGTGTAGCATGATACGAAAACATTCCTGAAGACCAGCCGGTAACTGATGTTAATAGTGTCAATGTAGGTATTCGAATGTGTAGCATGATACGAAAACTTAAAATAATTAATTATGATTCGATCATTTAAAATAAGCAGTTTTTTCCGTTTTTGTTTTCAGATCCACAACTCAACTTCATCAAATTACTTCTAGAACTCTTCAAAATCTTCATCATCATCATCATCGTCATCTTTCAAAATCTTCAATCAAATTAAACAAAATGTAAGTACATAACATTATAAATTAAAAAATAGTTTTCAACCTTAACTTTTGCAATTGACACGAAAAAGTTGTCTCCTGATATTAATAATGTCAATTTATTTGAATACCCCTATGTGATACAAAAACTTAAAATAATTAAATATGTTATTATAGTTATAGTTTATTCTATTCACTTCAGATGATCTGACCAAGATTATGTCTGGACTTTAAAAGAGACTGTGACCTCTGAGTTTTTTTCGGCCTTTCTTCTCAGAGTAGTCAGATACGAGACGCCGACCTCATCTAGTTTTTTAAATATGATTGACGTGTAAAAGTGTTTGTACAAACCTACTTGCAGAAATAAAAATCATTTAATCATTTTGTTTTCAGATTCACAACTCCACTTAATCAAATTACTTCTAGTGCAGGAGTGAAAATCATCAAAATCATCGTCATCTCTCAAAATCTTCAATCAAATTAAACAAAATGTAAGTAATAATAAAAAAATACCTTTTAACTTTAACCTTTGTAATTGGCATGAATAAGTTGTCTTAATTCGGTAAATCTAATACCTACGAGTATGTATCAACATCTACAAGTTTTATAAAAAGTATTTAATTTTGACTTTTATTTTCTAATACAACAGAGTTATTAGCAGAGAGAGGTGGTAGATAAGTAAAATGAAGAAATGAAATATCTATAATTACTAATGTTTTTTTTTTCAGGTCTAAAGCTGATGAACTTTTTCCTACATCCTCTGAAGAAGAGGTTGAAGAAATTCGTCCTCAAAAGAAAACGAAAAGGTTTAGAGAAGAGTCTCGTTCATCTAGCAGCATGCCAATCGTGGATGAAGAGAGCGAAGAGCTGGAGAGAAAACAAACTAAACGCGTAAAACAATCAACACGTCGAGCTGAGCCAGCAGTGAGCGCTGAACCGGTACGGCCATCATTGAAAAAGTCTAAGATTCGTCCAGTCACAAGACCTACGGCTAGGGAACTTTTCGGTACGGACAGTGAAGATGAAGCACAGGAAGCGGCCTGTGCCTCTTCTTCTAAAAAAATATCAACTTTAGTATCTTCTATCACGAGAAGATTAGCCAACGGTGTCTCTCGACAGGGTCATCCTTCTAAAGAGGGATCGCACTTCATTGAATTAAAAGTCTATAAAGTTTCGGATATTGAAAACGTTTCTGCAATGAATAGATGGCATCAAGCAGTGATCACTTTAAAAAATAAAACTGACGATAATACTCAGGCTTGGGGGTATTTAGCTAAATTTATAACTTCAAGTAGGAAGGAATTTAAGGATATCTCACCGACATTTATTTCAAACTATTATTAAATGCAAATAATATTTTTTTTGTACTTAATCAAGATAATCTTTTCAAAATATGAATTTAGTTATTATTTGCTTTCATATATCATATCATGCCTATATCATATAAAAGCGTAGATCATAAGCATAAATAATCAAAATGTATCCATAGGTTAAGTTGACAAAGTTAAATAAATATAACATTATTTTATCCTAATGATGTCTTGTTTTTTTAATTACAGCTACCGCTTCCGGCGATAACGAATCACATTTTCAAAGTCATGATACTATGGTATGTCATGAATGCAAAGTAATTTTACGAAAACCTGATTATAGATACCATATAAGAAGTAATGTACATAAATCAAATTGTTTATTGAAAACTGAGTTTGAGAATGTTGAAATAATTGCAACTGCATTTAAAGACAGAATCCTTACATACAGATTAAATCCATATGAAGAGTGCTTTGAAACTCCTGAAACTTTCTTGCATGATAGTATGAAATATGTCATAAAACTAATTAAAATGGCCTTAGAAAAAAGTACTTGCTTAAAAATAAATTTTGAGTTATTTGCAAACTTTATATTACCACATTCAGACTCACAAAAGCTAAAGTCTTTTATCACTAAAAATACAATTATTCTTAAAGATACTGATATAAAAGAAAAGTATAAGGAGGCAGTGAACACAATGAATCAAAAAATGAGCGAGTCCCAATTTTGTGAGTCAGGCTGGTCTTTTCTCTCAATAAGTAATTTAGAAATAAATCTTAATAAATACTGTCCTATGAGAGGTGGCTCCTCTATTGATTTACCACCCATAGTGAAAAACACTAAGAGCTGTATTAATATTCAGAATAACGATAGCCACTGCTTGTTATGGTCTATAGTAGCAGCTGTACACCCACGTGAATATAACGTGTGCAGAGTAAACTCGTATCCGCACTTCAGTAATGTATTGAACATTCAGGATATGACTTTTCCCCCTACAATAAGCGATGTAAAGGTTTTAGAAAAAAATAATCCTGACTTAAGTGTAAACATCTACGGATTAGATAACAAATTTTATGTAACTGGACCTCTATATAAGTCAGATTCAAGAAAAACAAATCATGTGAACTTACTTTACATTGAAAAAAATGGTAAGTTTCATTATTGTCTGATAAAAGATCTTCTTATACTAGTACGCAGGCAAGTTTCTGGACATAAAGGTAAAATGTATTTATGTGAAAATTGTCTTCAATTTTTTTCAAGTGTGTCTAAGTATACTGCGCATTCTTGTTCAGAAATATTATTGGTGTTGCCTTCAAAAACAGTGTATTGAAATTTAAAGATTACGAGAGACAGCAGAAAATTAAGTTTGTAATATATGCAGATTTTGAAAGCATTTTAACACATTGTACAGAAAACCAATCAACTGAAAATATTAAACTTATTAAAAAACACGAGCCTTCTTGTTTTGGCTATTATATATGCTGTTCACATGATTCAGGCTTAAATAAATATGCAAGTAATAGAGGTTCAGATTGTGCTAAAGTATTCATTGAGTATTTAATCAGAGATGTCTCAGAAATACATGATATGTTGCAATGTAAGAAGCCAATATTGAAATTGTCTAAACAACAGCAGGACGAATATGAAAGAGAAACTACTTGCCATATTTGTCATAATTTACTTTTTGATGATAAAGTAACGGATCATGACCACGTGACTTCTGAATTTAGAGGAGCAGCGCATAATCAATGTAATCTTTTATATAGAGTTTGCCCTTTTATACCTGTGATATTTCATAACTTATCTGGCTACGATAGTCATCTGTTTATAAAAAAATAATTAGCCATGTATGAGGGTGATTTGAAAATTATACCGCAAACTAAGGAAAAGTACCTAAGCATTACTAAATATTTGCCATCAAACAACTCATCAAAATCAATTCAAATAAATTTTTTAGACTCTTTTCAATTTCTTAGCTCGAGCTTAGATAATTTATGTAAAACTTTAAGTGAGAAAGATTTTATTAATTTATCACATGAGTTCCAAAATCATGAACAGTTTGAGCTTATGCAACATAAGGGCATTTATCCATAAATGATTACGTAGATACATGGTCTAAGTACAGTGATGCCAGAAAAATAACACTTTTTTAATAATTTAAAACAAGAGCATTTATCAGACGAAGAATACTCCAGAGCGCTAAGAGTATGGGATGTTTTTGACATTCAATCACTTGGAGAATACACAGACTGAAAAGTGATGTTTTGATTCTCAGTGATATATTTGAAAAGTTTAGAAATACATGCCTTCAATACTATAAGTTAGATCCGGCTTATTATATCACCTCGCCTGGACTCAGCTGGGATGCAATGTTATTATGTACGAGTGTGCAATTAGAATTAATTAATGATTTAGAGATCTATCAGTTATTAGAAAAAGGTATTCGTGGAGGTTTAGCTCAATGTTTGCTGAGACATGCTAAAGCAAACAATCAATACCTCCCCAATTACGATGATCAGCAGGAAACATCGTTTCTAATATATCTTGACGGTAACGCACTGTACTCTCATGCCATGACAAAACTAATGCCAATTTCCGAATTTAGGTTTTTAAATGGCACAGAAATGTATAATTTCGATATCATAAATACTGATGAAGATGGTGATTACGGTTATATTCTAGAAGTTGATTTGGAATACAGTGATTATTTACATAGTACTCATAGTGATTTACCATTTGCAAGCGAGAAATTAATTCCTCCTGGTGGTAAAAACCCAAAACTTATTGCAAACCTTTACGACAAATATATCATTATGTCATACATTATGTACACTTGAAAGAATGTGTAAAACATGGATTACGTCTTAAAAAAATCCATAAGATTCTGTGTTTTCGCCAAGGTAGCTACCTCAAAAAATATATTGATTTGAATACTCAGTTACGTCAAAAGTCTTCGTCAGCTTTTGAAAAAGATTTTTTTAAATTACTTAATAATGCTATTTTTGGGAAACAATAGAGAATAAAAGGAAACATGTCAATGTTAAATTAGTATCTAAATGGAGCGATACTAAAAATAAAACTAAAAAAGTTTTGGAGGCCAAAAAACTAATTGCAAAACCAAATTTTCATAGTGCTACTATATTTTCTCAAACATTAGTAGCAATCCAGCTAAATCACGAAAAAATCAAGTTGGATCGACCGATATACATAGGGTTCAGCGTGCTAGAATATGCTAAAACTCATCTCTATCAGTTTCACTATGATTTTATTAAAAAGAAGTATAGTGCAAACGTAGAACTATGTTATACTGATACAGACAGCTTACTTTATTTGATATACACTGATGATTTTTACAGAGATATGAAGAAAAATATATCGTTATTTGATACTAGTAATTTTCATTTGAATAATCCGTTTAATATGCAAATAAAAAATGCTTAAGTCCCCGGATTATTCAAGGACGAGTTAGGTGGTGATGTGATTGCCGAATTTGTAGGACTCCGAGCTAAATTGTACTGTATAAAAAGCGTAAAGGTGCAAATTAAAAAAGCAAAAGGCATAACAAAGACTGTCACTAAACAACTAAACTTATTAGACTATTATGAGACTCTCGTAACAAATAAGAAATTGCGGTTCAAAATGAATATGCTAAAATCGATAAAGCATACGATACTCGTATATACCTACTCAGGAAGTCAACAAACTAGTCTTGAATAGAAACGATGATAAAAGACAAATTCTTCCCGATAATTCTCATACATTACCTTGGGGGCATTGTGACACTATATTTTGAATGTACCTATATGATAAATTACAATACTTGTATAATAATTGAAACTAGATTGTAAACTAGATAATAAATGATATATTTACGGATAAGAAGTATCATCGATACGATATTTTAATTTACTTATTCAAAATAAATATATCGGAAATACATTTGGTGTTTTATTTATTTATTTATATATATCGAATCGTCTTCATACGTTAGTAAATACCATACTAACTTATTATTTACAGCAGGTATAAAAATGAAATGGATAAGCACTATAAGTAGGTATACCGAATAATACGTTTGCTTTACATTAAAATTGACATGACAACTTTAAACCAATTTCAATCATTTGTTTTTTATCATACTAAGACTTTATATATCTATGCATGGGTAAAATTAAATTAATAGTCAAAATGAAGTTGATCAAACAACACACATCACTTGATGTTAATCATATAAATCTTGGTGACTCTGATAACCACATTAGGCATAGCATTCTGTTACCAAATACGATTCGTTGTATTATATGTGGACCCTCGAATTGTGGAAAAACAAACGTAGTGCTTAGTTTATTGTTACATGAGAATGGTCTTAAATTTCAAAATCTTTATCTGTACTCGAAAACTAATTTTCAACCAAAATACAGGTTTTTACGAGAAGTTATAAAGAGAGTGCATCAGGTTAAGTTTCATGAATTTAATGATAATAATGAAGTCATAGCTCCGGATGAAGCAATAACCAATTCTGTATTTATTTTCGATGATGAGGCATGTGAAAATCAAATAAACATTCGTAATTACTTCTCTATGGGTAGACATAAATTAATCGATTGCTTTTATTTATGTCAAACATACTCTAAAATTCCGAAACAGTTGCTGCGTGATAATGCAAACTTTCTTATAATATTTAAACAAGACGATGTAAACTTGAAACATATTTATGAAGAGCATGTTAGTTCTGATATGTCCTGGAATCAATTCAAGAATATTTGTAATAGAGTTTGGGGAGAGCCATATAACTTTGTTAGTATTTGCAAAGACTATTCATTAAACAACGGAAGGTACAGACAGAATTTAGATAGTTTTTTCAAATTTTGAGGGAAAATGTGTAATTATATAAATCAATAACATATAAATCTAACTTAGTATTATATCTTCTTTGGCTGAGTACACTTGTTATAATACAACATGGAAAAGAATATTAAAATAGAATTAGTGAAGTCTGTAGACTCTATAAAGAATAAAATAAAACAAATGAAGCACCAGGAACACTCTATGAACTTGTTACTTCATAAAATCCTAAAAACCGTCACAGATCCGCTTAAAGCACTAGTTGATTCGAATATATCAATGGAAACAAAAAACAAACAAAATATAACACTCAAATTCTAACGATATTGAATTAGATGACATTAATACTAGTTCACCTACAAAGTTTGAAGACTGCTACGATCCAAAACCAAATTCTGCACAAGTAGAAATAACGGATGATTTAGAAACTTCACTAGAGGGTCGTGATATCCATGATATTTATGATGGTGTCAATATACCGTTTGGAATAAGAAGTGTAAACAAAACATTGCTAATGGGTAATTCAGTAGTCTCATTTTCTAAAATCGATACTTTGAACGATAGTGCCATTTTAATTAAAGTCGGTGACAAATCGTATAGTTTAACCCCTGGGTTGAAAGAACTTTTACTTCGAAGAAAATCTGATTTAAAATTAATATCGAGCAAAGATAGGTTTGTCTATAAGGACTTGCTGAATTATACAAATGCTCATAAGAGAGATTTTAATCCTGATGGACAAATAAGAGGCGATAAGGGAATAAAATATCGTGAAGTAATCAAACCATTATTTTCCGAATCATTAAATGAAGATTTTCAAACTGGAGGAAGCTTACCAACCTTAAAGAAATAGAAAAATAATACTGACTTGGTATAACTGGTTGAGAGATTGAAACTATTAGTTGCTTCCAGAGATGCTGGCAACATAAACCATGATAATGAAATTTTATCGATAGTTGAAGAACATATATAGATAAACACATAGATAGTTAAACAAATGCATTTTGGCTGCTAGGGCTAGGGTAGGCAAGGCCTAATTGCCTTTATGGGCGGCTCGCCCCTGGACCCCAACATAGTTCAGAAAAGGCTAGGCAGATGATGACTTTATCTAGGATTTTTAAATACAAACAAAACATTAAAAAACAAAATATCGTACATCTGGGAAGCCACTCCTACCCACTCTACATCTGCAACCCTGAGCGCCATTCGTTACCAGCAGGCGGTTCATTCCGGAACCTAGCGCGAATTAGTTCGTCGCCCGACCACACTGGTCACATGCGGAATTAAAGCAGAAGCTGGCATAATTAAAGAATAAATACTTACCATTATAACATTTTCATTCAGTATTATAGACTGATTCAAAACAAATGTACTGAATTGTGAACATGAGCAAAACCGACGTGGTAAAACAAATTCATAAAAATGCGAGGGTGAACTTTCGACGAAGATGTGTTATTATGAAAGATATAGATGACCTGTGGCAAGCAGACTTAATCGATATGCAATCAATTTCAAAGCAAAATAACAATTACAGATTTATTCTGGCTATTATCGACACATTTTCGAAATATGCTTGGAATTTGCCTTTAAAAAGTAAAACCAAAGATGATGTATGTAACTCTTTTAATAAATTATTAGGTAAAGGGCGTGTTCCCAAAATCTGCAAACGGATAATGTAACAGAATTTTATAATAATACATTTCAAAACCTTATGAAATCTTATTATATAAACCATTATTCAACCTTCTCAACAAAAAAGGCATCAATAGTTGAGCGATTTATTAGAACATTGAAATCGAAACTGTACAAGGAATTTAGTTTAAAAGGTACCTAGAATTGGATAGATAATATTCTTAATAATGTTATTTATGCATACAATCACACCTATCATCGCACAATTGATGAAATTCCAGCAAACATGGATAATACTAATAAAAAACGGATACTACAAAGATATTTTAGGTTTGTAAAAACTAATAGCATAAAAAGCAAGTATGAAGAGGGTGATTATGTACGCATTAGTAAGTATAAGGGGACATTTGAAAAGGATATACTCATAACTGGTCAACAGAAATATTTAAAATTCTAAAAATACAAAATACAACTCCTATCACCTACTTAATTGAAGATGCAATCAGAGGGCAGCCTATTTTAGGTGCATTTTATGTACAAGAGCTTCAAAAGACAAAACATCCAAATTTATATCTAGTTTAGTATCTATTTATATCTAGTTAGTATCTAGCGAAAGTTCTTAAAAGTAAAGGAGATCGAGTCTTAGTAAAATGGTTAGGTTTGCCTTCTTCTGAAAACAGTTGGATTGATAAATCGAATATTTATTAAGTGTTCAGTCCAAAATGTATCATCTTATGATGTGTATTGAAGAGAGTAGTCTTCTTAATTGGATTATAAATCATTTACCCTTTGAATTACATTTACCAGGATACAATTATTGTGGGCCTGGCACTAAATTAATCAAAAGGCTTAAACGTGGAGAAAAAGGTGTTAATAAATTAGACGAATATTGCAAACAACACGACATTGCCTATCACAAGTCTTCAAACTTAAAGGCTCGCCATAAGGCAGATTTAGTTTAGTTAAATATGGCTAAGGAGCGAGCACTTGCCATAAATGCAAGTTTATGGGAAAAACTGGCAGCGCGCTTAGTAAGCAGCGCTATGACAACAAAAATTAAAACTGGTTTTGGCATAAAAAAAGATACCGAAAAGTTTCTTCCTAAAATAAAACCTGGAAAAGGATTAAAAAATAAATTTGAAAATGTTATTAGAAAAACAAAGAGACATATCAAAAAATTAAAACCAAACTGCAAGAAAGTGGCAATAAAATTAGCTATGGCTGCTGTAAGAGAATTAGCTGATGATTCATCCATTAAGCTTCCTCGTGTTATACCTATACCAAAAACTGGTGGAGTATTGACATTGATTCCAATTTTTGCGGGATTATCTGCGGCGGGAGCTTTAGCAGGTGGTGCAGCTGGTATTGCTAAAACCATAAATGAATTCAAGATGGCTAGAAAGTTATTGACTGAATCGAAGAGACACAACGAAAAGATGGAAGCTCTCTGCATCGGAAAAGGACTACACCTTAAACCACATAAAGATGGGCTCGGACTTTTTGTATCGAAAGAAAAAAACTGAGTTATCGGCTACCCAAACGAGCCTTGAGTAATTTAGACATTTTGAAGTATGGAAATAATATTCCCTACTTCAGAGGTGTCTTTATGAGAGATAAGCTCCCTAAACATCCTTATAAAAAAGAATGTGGAGTCATAAATTTAGATAGCTCTAAAAATCCTGGTTTTCATTGGGTAGCCTATACAAAATACGATGATTATATTCAGTATTTTGATAGTTACGGAAATCTTAAGCCTCCAAAGGAATTTATAAAATACTTGGGATCCAAAATTCACTATAATTATGATAATATTCAGCGCGGTGATCGCGCTGAATATTATCACCTTTAATTGCGGACATCTTTGTTTAAACTATTTGAAGAATTTTTGGTGTATTGAAGGAATAAAATAAACAGCATCTTCCGAAAGAGGCCAGTATAGAAGCATGTCTACTACGGTTACCATCTCTGGAAATAAATCAGAATTGGTTTCATACTTTCAACCACCACTGCATTTGTCAGATCAATACGAGTGCGGTTTGATATACTTTTCAATATTAAAATCAAGACCAAATATTCCCGATAATAACAGAGGTCTGTCTGTAATCAGAATCGAATGTGATCTTGTTCACGGTTCGTACTGCAACGGATTACCAACTCATTTTATTCATGAATTTGTGTCTGATACTACTCCAGGTCATCAGTGCATGGAAATACCACAAAATGTTATTTACTTTCCAGTAAACAAAAATACCATTTCATCGATATCTGTTAAGATTGTAGATCAATTTGGTCACTGTATTAACTTTGGAGAGGAACAAGTTCAGTTACGTCTTCATTTAAGAAAAACAAAATGATAGTATATTATAAAAACACCCCAGCGAATGAAAACCGTCTTAGTTCTTCTGCGATTGCTAAGGTGCAAAGACATAAGAAAAAAGTTAAGAAATCGACTAAAGCAAATCAAGATTTTCTTAAAGTCCTAGGGTTTAAAGTATGAATATACTACAGATTACTGAATTACCACACTTCGGTCGAAAGTTATGAAGTCCATTCATACAATCCCTACAATAGCAGCTTTAGAGAAAACGATGAAATCAGAATTCCCATCCACCAGCAAGACATATACGTGCTACCATCAGCCAGTTCAATTTACGTCGAAGGACAAGCGAAGCTCTTCGGTAAAGATGGGAATCCGATCAAAAAAACTGTTATGTTCACTAATAACCCTGTTATGTCTTTGTTTCAAGACATCAGATACGAAATGAATGGTATTGAAATAGACCGCATAAAAAATTCTGGAATAACGTCAACAATAAAATCATACATATCATTAAATGAAGCAGAAAATAAAGTTGCTGGCATATGGGGTTGGAGTTTAGAGGGATTTCAAAGTGATGGACATTTTAGTGCTGTGATACCATTAAATAAGGTTTTAGGGTTTGCAGAGGACTACAATAAAATAGTGATCAATTGCAAACATGAACTTATATTAAACAGAAGTAACAGTAACTTAAATAGCGCTATCCTTACTGATGATATTGCTCATTTTCAAATAGACATACAAAGAGTTCAGTGGAGGGTACCACACATAAAAGTATCAGACCGAGAACGGCTGACACTTTTAAAACATTTAGAAAGAGATAAACCTATTCAGATGGCGTCGTTTAGAAATTGGGATTTATATGAGTATCCGTTACTACATAAAGCATTCTTGGTCAGTTAAAACTGCTTCACAGTAGGAAAAACCCAGATATGTAATTTTTTGTTTACAAACTAATCGAAAAAATAATAAAAGTAAAGACAGTTCAGTATTCGATCATTGTGAAGTAACAAACGTTACACTCTTTTTAATTAATCTTTTATTATCATTCTTTTTAATTTTTAATTATTATATTATATTCTCAATATAATATATTATACGAAATGTTTGTGAAATTTCGTCAGTTGTATTACAACTGTCCAGTAGACCCGTTGCTTGACCTAAAGCAGTTCAAAGAAAACGCCCCTCTCTTTATCTTAGACTGCTCAAGACAAAAGGATAGCCTAAAACCGGTCCAGTGGACGTGAGATTGGAAATTGAATGCTCTACAGCAATACCAGATAAGACGACTGCATATTGTTTGATTATAAATGATCGACTTGTGGAATACAAACCTCTCAGCAACATTGTGCGCAGGTTATCATGATTGCTATTGTGGATATTCAAGGCTTTAAAACAGAAAGAAATGAATTTATAATAAAAGAATTATTGCTATATTGTATAATAAAACATTACAAGTGTTTTTAATTAAGCCACCATTTCCATTTTACGATTTGACGAAACTAGAAAAACGGCAAGTCAATTGGATTGAACGTAATAGAAAGATATACTGGAAAGACGGATTTGTGCCTTACTCAAATCATAAGAATTTGATTCTAGATATTTTAAGTGATAAAAGTGTTTACACCAAAGGTTTAGAAAAAATGTTGTGGTTAAAAAATATTTCTAATAATAATAATATAAATAATATAGAAGATGAAGGTTGTCCTAATTTATTAAGCTTGTACAATAAATATGAACATTCTCATGATGTGTATAGCTGTATTTATCATGATACGATATGTGCTTTAAAAAATGTAATATGTTTAAATAAATGGTGTATAGATAATAAAAATTTTAAATAAATATTATCTTGTTTATTTTTTCACTATTGATTAATAGGTAACAGTTCCTATCCCTACCAATCCCGTCCAATGTTATTTCGTTATAATTCGCTGGTAACAGCTGTGCGATGTCAGTATACATTTAGAATTATCTGTATCAAGAACTAGGAACGAGGAAGTGAGTACTAAAAAGAACATCTCTCAAAATAAATATAATCCTCGATATGATATGTATAAGGCATATAATAAAATGCGTGAATTTTCATTTAGTTACTATTGGGCAACGGCTGATTTAAGGAAAAGATTAGTAATGGAAATGGCTGACGCTGGATTTTTTTATTGTGGAAATGGTGTAAATGATAAAGCAGCATGTTTCTCATGTGGAGGTGTTATAGAAGATTGGGAGATTTGCGATGATCCTTGGATGCAACATACTATACAATTTCCTCAATGTTGTTATTTGAACGCTGTGAAAGGAACGGATTATGTTGACAAATCAAAACGTCTATTTTATAAAGAAACAAAAATATAAAACTATTCTTAAGTGGAGGATAGATTGATTGTTTGCTGAATAAGCTACTAAATGCTATTAGCAATGGAGTTTATGTAACTATAATTTACTTACAGTAATTTTAAGCAACATTCGATTCCTACAATTGTAGTTAAAAGGTTGGATCATAAACAGAATTAAACAATTTATAAATAAATAAATTATATTAGCTACAATGCAAGATCCAGTGAAATATACTTCTGACGGCATTTGTAAAATTATTATTCAGAATGCTAATGGTGAGGCACTATTTGTCCGTGATATGCAGCCCGCCCTTATAAAATCGAGTGCAGATTCATCAAAAGCTCAGGTCAGAGATACATCGCAAGAAGATTTATTCTATCAAAACATGCATGATGAATTAAATTTGGGAAACATTCAAGAACTGGTCTTTAAAAGTGGTGACAGAGAGCTAACATTCTCCCGAGTTAACGATATGCAGATTGGTCCTAAAAAATTGAAAGCGGATTCAGTGTCGGAAAACCAGCACATCATTAATGAGCAATGAAATTCCTTTTATTTAAATCAGTTTAAAGAAATTTCAATTCTTATCAGATGAAAAGTGATAATTGAGATCGAATAGATACGGAGCTGGGCAGACACGTTTACAGATCTTTACTATTTGAATAGATTTGTATGATTCAGATGCAAACTTTACTCTCCCCATACTACACGGGACTTATACATAACCATGATGAAGATGCTTGTATGTTTATTCGAGTTATCGACATACAGACTGCTAATAAGAAATCGGATGCAGGATTGTTGTTGTTGTTACATTGCAAGTGTCAGTCCGAATTATGTGCGCAATTTGTTGTCAAAAACATGTTTATGTATGATATTTATAGATCGTATAGAATAGAGATATAGTGTTATTAATAAAAGATATATTAATGATTAGTAATTGTTTTCTTTTTTTTCTATTTTTATCTAAAGTAATATTTACTGAAATTTTAATTAATACTTAGCACCAATTTTAAAATAATTAAGAGACAGATACAAATAATTAAGTTAATAATTAATTAAGTTTTCAAATGTAGCTATATTATTGAGGTTTCTGGATCAACGGATATCAAAAAGTCCCAATACAACAAGTATAGGTATCAAATTAAAAATCTACAGTTTTTGAAAAGTAGATATACCTTCGCAGAAAAGCGAAGGTAAACTTTTCAAAAACTGCAGATTTTTTATGTGATACCTATTACTCTTTTCCATAACTACTGTTTTCATCTATTTGAATAGATGGTGGATGAATGGTATTAGTTCTATATAACTGGACTTTTTGATTTCCGTTGATCCAGAAACCCAAATAATATACTACTGTTACGCTATTAACTCGCGTAGGAAGCTCAGCATTTTGTTTCTTCTTCAGTCAGTCTCTTTTTCAGTCACTTAACTTCACTTAATTTAGCTATGTAATAACTTTGTAATCTCTTGAAATAAATGAGTAATTATATGAGTTATTATCGTTCAAGCTCTAATGAATTTCAAAACGCAAATGAACTTTCAACCTAAGTGCAAGCTCGTTAAATAGTAAAATATCAGGAACATGTTTGGACTTGCAACTTGATCATGAATTCGTTCGTGTTAAATCGCGTAAGCGTCAAATAGAGAGCAAGTCAAAACGCGCCTGAAAGATGTACGCTCGAACTCATTATCTTGCACAAACTTGTCCACACTGACTTGCCGAGTTTTTCATCTTGTACGAACTTGAGACTTTACATTACTACAACAATGCTATTTCCTACAAAAATATGAATTATTCTTAGTACACGTAACACAACATAAACAATACAGTACCTACCTACCTATCTTGAAAGTTTTAAATAAGAACTTGTGTTAAATTTACACAAGTTCTTATTTGGGTTCTTATATAGGGGTTGATTTTTAGACCTCCTCGACCCCCACAATCAGTTTTTGTTTATGTCGACCCCTAGGAAACTGACCACTTTGGGAATCTTTTTTTATTGTTCACTTTTGGTGGGTCAGTTTGTAATTTATTTAATTTACAATTGCCTAATGTCCAATGCTCATCACCTTTTACAAAATATTGCTTTTCCTGATGCAGGGGCGTTAATTGTTGAGGAGTTCTCCTGGTAAGAACCAGGAGAACTGATGGTGACTTCACCATATGCATTTTGACGAGCATAAATTGCTTAGCAACCATATTAAAGTGCCTAATCGTATCGCAACGGTGAAATACTTATTATTAAGTAGTTCCGTTGGCTATCTGTGGTCTTCATCATCAGTTCCACTTCACCAAATAGTACTTTCCAAGAGCAAATGCACGAGTTACTTTATAAAATACTCAAATCGCTATAGGTATGCCTATAAAATTTGAGGATTTCCCTCGATTTCCATGGGATCCCCTCATTTGATTATGATTTGGTGGCAATGGGACCACCTCGGGAGCATACCCTTCCAAACAAAAAAAAAAAATTCAAAATCTGTCCACAATTGACGGAGTAATCGATGAACATACATAAAAAAAAAACAAACAAACATACAGCCGAACATATAACCTCCTCCTTTTTGGAAGTCGATTAAAAACAGTTTTGATTGACAAAACAAGATGGAGGCGTTCGTTCCGATTTTGGCCGCGCGCAAAAAAAACTTGCAGCGCTGTATATCTGTTGTGTTATTATTAGGTGAATATTGTATAAACTTACTGGATTTGTTGGTAAAACGTGTGGTAAGCCCGGTGAATTGTTGATCCAGCAGCGTTGCCTAATTGCAATAATAAGTAGCAGCATCAACGCAACTGCAGCCGATACTGATGTCACGATCATGACAATAAAATTAGTGTTTACTGCGCCTGAAAATAGATCATAATTTTTATTTTATTCTGAAGTTTCAAACTGTCACCTTACCATCCTACTCTTCACTCTTTGTTCATTTTGGCCTTTCGGCATCTATCATTTGAAATGAAACGTCTGAACACAAAATAAATCAAAAGTGAAAAATGAATTCATCAGGGAACCGATGCAACAATGTTGGATTTCGGCACTCGGCATCTTTCACTCGGCTACCGAATGATCGAATTTGAAATGAAAGGAGCTGATGAACGTTCATTCATATATAACTTTGTCGGTGTCATCTGAACATGGAATGAGACAAAAATGAAGCGTCTGACAGTTGTAAATACCGAATGAATAATAGTAACAATGCTGTGCTAGAATACATGTAACACATGAACAAAGTGTTTTTATTAATCACTAGACAAAGTTGCGGGCAGAACGCCCACGACTTTGTCTGCGTAGACTTGTGAATTGGGTCCAGAAATAAATGAAATATGCAGATAGACATTTGCTACAGTTTTATAGATATTTTTAAGAGGGCCCTTCTCGGTCCACCTATCGTCAACGCGAGCGTAGTCGAAAAGCTTTTTTCATCCAGCGCAAGTGGGAACTACTAACGCGCAAGTGAGAACGCGATAATATTGAACGAAAAATAGTGTGCGGAAATTTCATAAAACTTGTTCCAGGAAATACGTGTTTTTGTGTAAGCCTTACAAGTTTGTGAAATAAATGTTTGATAATTAGAATCCCCATTTACATGTGCAAGGTTTCTATGCAGATATTTTTGTTACTTTTACGATTTATGATTACATTATGAACGGCATAAGTTCAGGTAAAATTTGTGCAAAAAATCAGATTTTTGCAGGCTTATACTGAAATTGTATCTGCAAATTTATAATTTTTGCTTTCATAGAAACCTAGTTGCACAAGATACTTATTAGTTAAACATTTCAAAGAAAAATGTGTTACAACGCCATAATCACGTACCAGCGTTTGTATGAATTGTATGAATAAAAGTTTACTTCTCTTCAGAGGAATAATTCCATAATAAATGGTTTTCTTATAACTCTATTTGTAAACGCGGCACACGCCAATCATCATTATATTTCAGCCAATTTACACAAACCCGTAATTAATTATACACCTAAACAATTCTAATGAATCATTCCATCCATTGGTGAATACGGTAGTTTTTGAGTTTATCGCGTTCATACAGACAGACCCGGCGGGGGGACTTTGTTTTGTAATTATGATGATGATAATGTTTTGTGATATGTAGTGATTTTATTCAAGCACTTTCGTGGGTGAAACTACGTGGCACTAGCTGTGCCACGTGGTTTCACCCGCAAAAGTCTCGATCCCGTGGGAATATTGAGTATTCTGTGTCCTTAGCCAAATCATCTTCTCCTCATGAGCCAAATTTCATCTAAATCCGTTCAGCCGTTTAAGCGTGAAAGCGTAACGAACAAAAATGCAAAAAATCTAATCTTTTCTCTAAATGTTTGTTTAGATCAGACCCTAAGAAAGTGCTACGAAATTGTGTAAAAGTGAAAATTGACACATTTCTTAGTTATAACCATAATCTATCACGTGAAATACAAAGTTCAGGGGTCTACTCCGAAGCGATAATCCGAAGTCGCGGCCGAATGTTCGGCTGTTTTATAAATTCCATAGTTTCCTTTTTAGACTTTGAGTCCTTACCCGACTTCAAGTCACATTTTTCACTTTGGCTTATCTCTTTGACTGTCTTTTTTTTTGTTTCGCCATAGCCAGCCATAGTTAGCCCTAGTCAAGAAACGGCCGAACATTCGGCCGATACTTCGTATTTATTATTGTCGTAATAACTAATTTAACCCAAGGTTAAAAAAAAGTTAAAAAAAAGAAAAAAAAAATATCCCACCCAAAAAATAAAAAGGGTGACCCCCTTTTTTTTTGGGTGGGATATTCCTTTTTCTTTTTTTAAAAATCGTTGCTCCATACTAGGAATTTCTCCTGTATTGTGCGTGCGATGACAAACATTTAAACTCACATACACAAACAGCCAGACCCGGAACAACTACTTGTAGGTCATACAAATATTTTTTCCGTGCGGGAATCGAACCCGCGACAAGCAGCGCAGCAGTCAATCGCTTAACCACTGCGCCAACCGTGCCGTCATATTATCAAATAACTTCTCCCGCTCTGGGCGGAGCGGGAGGGCGTGTCAGACTTTTACTGACTAAAACCCACCCGTGTTCCTTCTATTGCCTGTGTGCCAGGGCCACTATATCCTTTTCGGACAAACTCGCAACGGGCCCTGTCAGTTGGTGCTGACATCTCTTTGAGGCGCGCGTGGAATACAACGCACCGTTGACCCGGGCCTGGTCCTTATCGGACGGCGAGCTACCCATCACTCACCGTCCGCAGGCCCGCGCCTACGGTGGCCGGAAATCGGCAGTCCAACAAGGAGGCTCGCCGCCTCACGGGAGACCGTGCGGTAACCCCGTACCAGCCTGATGGCCATGACCCCTTGGGACGCGTTCAATCGCTGGGCTGGTCGCAGCCTTAAGGAACGCGCCCACACCGGTGCCCCGTAAAGGACCATGGACCGCACGATCCCCGCATAGTGCCTCCGGTAGGAGGCGTTTGGACTCCCTAGATTGGGCAGGAGCCGCTTTAAGGCAGCCCCGGCCCGCTCCAGCCTGGGAGCTAAACGTCGAAAATGCTCCACGAAGTTCCACCGGCTGTCGAGGACGAGTCCCAGGTACTTCATCGTCGACTCGACTCCGATGTGAACCCCTCCCGCCGTTATCTGGGAACCCGACAGTGGCGCGTTCCGAGGACCATAAAAACACATGGCCTCGGACTTGTGCAATGCCACCTCGAGTCCCAATTGCCGGATCCTATCGACGATTGTCGCAACCCCACGTGCCGCCAGTTCGGCCACCGCCTGATGCGACCTCCGCTGCGCCAGGACCAGCGTGTCGTCAGCGTAGCAGACTACGCTGACGCCGCTAGGGAGGTCGGCACGCAGCACCCAGTCGTAAACCCAGGGGGTCCTCTGGGTTAAATTACTTATTAGTTATTACGATTAGGCTAGATTGTAATAAATTATTAAGAACTTTAGTTTTTATTACTACAGAAAAAAAGGGCTTAACTGCTAAATGGATTTGGATGAAATTTGGCAGACGGGTAGACATGACCTAGGTGTATTATTGCATTAGTAGGGTTTATGAGTAAAACAAACCTTCTTTTGGTTTGTCTGTTGCGCTTGAAGGAACCGAGTTATTCTTGGTTTCATTTGCAGTTTCCGAACGCTGGTCGTCTGCTGGTGCCCCAAGCTCAACGTAACTTTCATCTTCACATGGCCGGGGCCTGAGCTTTGTGCCTGAGACAGGATTTAAAAAAATTATGAATTGATGATTAATTTTCACCGTCGTGTCGTTTAAAACATAATACCTACCTAATGTACAATGTTAGGGCGAGCGCCCACTACGAATTTTGTGGGCAGTGGGCGCATACACGAGAAAATTGTCACCGCAACATTTTCACTTTTTAGTGGGTTAGTTTGTAATTTATACACGTAACATAACATCACGCCAGTAATCCTCGAAGGGCTAGGCAGAGGTGTACTTATAGTAGGTAACTACACCCACATTTCGCCAGTTATGTTAAAGTCCCATGTAATAGGGGGCGAGCCTATTGCCACCAACTGGGCACAAATCCAGACACCGGGCTACGCAACTGAGAAACTTTTAATGGATAATCCCAATAACACTTTGCCCAACCTGGGAATCGAACCCAGAACTGGGGAGTTTGTAATTTATCTGAGTTATAATAGCCTAATGTCAACGGCTCATCATCTTTTACAAAAAAATATTGCTATTCCCGATGCAGGGGCGTTAATTGATGAGGAATTGTCATGGTCAGAACTAGAGCTTCGCATCACCATATTATTACGCATTGAGAAGAGCACAAATTGCTTAGCAACCATATTTAAGTACGTCATCATATTGCAACCCGTGAAATCCTAACCTTGTGATCTTTATCAGTTGCACTTCACCAAATGGTTCTTTCCGAGAGCAAATGTACAATTACTATAGATGTGCCCAAATTTGAGGATTTCCCTCGATTTCCATGAGATCCCCTCATCAGATTCTAACTTGGGGACAATGGGACTACTTCGAGAGCATACCCTTTCAAACGAAAAAGAATTTTCAAAATCGGTCCACAATTGATGGCGAAATCGGTCAAAACACATAAAAAATAAAAAAATTGGCACCTCACAGCAGTTGAAGTAAGAAATCAACTTCGAGAGACCCGTAGAGCTGACGTAAGCTAGCGGACTGTAAGGCGGCGGCTCCTTGAAGCTAATTGGAGCCGAATAATTATGATCCAAAACTTGAAAGGTAATATCGGGTAGCAAGATTACGTTACACCCGCGAAAACACACAATTGGGAGACGAAGAATGCGCTAGAATAATGTTTTCTGATGAATCCAGATTAATGCTGTATGCACATGATGGGCGGCGACTAGGCTACCGACGGTCAGGGGAACGTCTTATTTCCAGCTTGTTTTGAGAAAAAGTGGCGTTTGGCAGTGGATCTGTTATGGTTTGGGCTGGAATCTCTTCAGAGAGTCGTATGAAGTTAGTGCTGATAGAAAATGGTACGACTAGTGCAAGATATGTGGAAGAAATTCTTAATGAACATGTCGGCCCACATATTGTAATTAGGTTGAAAATTCAATATGCATGCATGACAACGCCAGGCCACATACAACTCAAACTGTAAATGAGTATTTTCAGGATGTTGGCATCAATATAATTGCATGGACTGGCCTGCGAGAAGCCCGGACCTGAATCCAATTGAACACGCAGGAAGGTGTGTAAGAAATCGAAACTCCGCCTGCCAGCTACACTTCGAGACATGCGTTAGTGGAAGAATGGACCAATATTCCGCAACATCGCATAAGAAACTTAATACACAGCATGCCCAATCACCTGCTAGCTGTGAGAAGAGCCCGTGGAGGCAATACAAAGTATTAATATTTTGTTTTAAAGTTCGTTTTTGTGTTGTATGTGAGGTACGAGTACCAAATCATTATTATTTTTGCGTATTTTTTTAAAATAATTTTTTGTTTTATGTTATTTTGACATTTGAACTAATAATGCTTCCAACATTTGGGGTTTTTTTTGACCTGGTAAATTTTCTACAACCTTTTTTTTTTGGGTGGGGATATTATTAAAAAAACTTCTCCCGCTCTGGGCGGAGCGAGAGGGCGTGTCAGACTTTTACTGAAGAAAACCCACCCATGTTCCATCATTTATGTGTAAGGTTATGCACCTAGGGGCGTGAGGGCACGAGCCCGGCTACCTCTCCCTCACGCGTTCCGCCTCCTCCTTCGCGAGCATTAATGCTTCACAGAAGGAGGTGACGGCCTCCTACGCACTCTCGCTCTGAACCATGGCCTGAACGAGGGTCGGACGCGAGGGATCGCCGCCGCTAATCGCCTCCGTGAGGACACTACGGTGCTCCGCCCAAGCCGGGAAAACCTCCACCATATGCTCCACCGTGGTTTCCGGGCGATCTACACAGTGGTGACACCCGAGCGTTTCCTCCCGCTTTATCCTGAACAGGAACCTCTCGAAAAAACCGTGTCTGGTGAGGACCTGCGTCAAGCGGAAGGTGAGGATGCCGTGGCGCCTCTCTAGCCACTCCTCTTATCGCCAAAATTATCTACAACCTTTTTTTTTACAGTTTCATTCATGCCGCTTGCTATATTGTTTTAAGAGTAATTTTAGTTTTTCCTACTGACCTCTTTGTCCGCGGACTTCTGTGTCCGCGAGTGTAATAAACCAAAGTTCGATGAAAATGGCTTTTATTAACTTGGACATTTTAAAGACAACTATAGTTTTTTTTGGGAAAGACATCCTCGATGAAGCGTTCCATCAATTGACTATTAAAATGATGCAAAACAAATCGATGAATTGATTTTCGAAGAAAAGTCTGTTCGAGCAAAGTGAGAACGAATTTCGAACAATCATTTACTAAAAAACATCGGAAATAATTGTTATTGGAAACAAAAATCGATGATATGAAATATTTATGTGTAATCCGTAATTTTATCGAAAATAGCTGTAAAATATACCTAAGTGACGAATTACATAAAAATATTTTATAATTATTATGTACTACATTACCTACACAGTAGAGTAAAGAGTGTCTCTTTAGGTAAATGTTTACCTACCTTCACATTCTCTAACCGGGTCCACCAAAACCGTGCAATGTTTTTCCTTTAAACAAATATCTGAAAGAAAAAAGTATACATTTTACAGTTTTCCTTCTACATTTACTACTTTATACTTAAATAAATTCGTTACTTAGACTGGAATAGACATTTTAAATCCGGCTATACAATATTATACATATGGATAGATAGATAGATAAAACATTTATTCAGGACTCACAAAAGACACAGCACAAAACACAAAAGCACAATAGATAAAAAATACAAAAATATAATTTAGACATAAATTTCATAGAATTTTGTTTCGTAGAAAATGTTTCATATAATATTTGGTCCTTGTATTTTTATTTCAAATAATATTGTTTCAACGACTATTTAGTTGAATGAAACATATTTCACAGAAACACAATTCAATGAAATTGAACAAACTTATCAAACTATAGAATTATTTTTTGACGAATATTGTTTGTTTGGTGTATTTTTTCATAATGCGTCAGATACCATCTACTGTTATTGAATCATTTGGGTTAGGTTAGGTTAGAACAGCGAGGAGTCCTGGGACGCGGTGGTGTCCTTCTGCGAAACAGTCGTGTCGCAGAAGGAGGCTGCGGAAAGGGAGCGGGAGATCTCGTCCGCTCACCCGGCCCGCAGCAGGCGCACTGGGCGTCGGCAGAGGACAAACAATGCCCTCTTCCAGCCCCCCTAAATGGGTCCAGGCACGGCGGACTCGGGGACGTCTGCCGCCCCCTATCACACTGGACCCGAGGTGGCGGCGCGTAGTGTTCCACGCGCGCCCCTTTCAGACGTCGCGGGGGGGTCTAACACCTCACCCCCCCAGACTTCAGGTGGCCGCAGAGGCGGGCTGGCACTAGCCGGGGATCACGGAAGTAATACTAGCTCCCAAGATCCCCGGTGCAAGTGTGGGAAGGGAATACTGCGGTGGTTTTTAGTCAGTAAGAGTCTGACAGACCCCTCCGCCCACCCCAGGGCGGAGGACATCCATGAGGATTTTCCACCCCGTGAGAAAAAAACAGTTAGAACAGTGACCATTAACGCGGCAGTGGCCGCCGAGCTCCAGATTCCCTCTATTTTTGGTGAATCATTTTGAATGTTTCAAGTAACTAAGAGCTGTAAGACATTTCATTTCAAGATTGAATATTAAATTCTTCGCATATTTTTTGCAAGTTTTTTAGCTTGAGTTCTTCTGTAAAATAAAATAAAATCAAATTATAATTTGAAGTATAAGATAAAAATAATGAATAACAAGATTGTTTTCCTGCAACCCGCATTGTTTTTGTGAACGCAGTGTTGTAATTTTATATGAGATATGCATTTTGTCAAAGATACGAATTGAAACGTTTAGAAACTGTCACTCGATAATATGTTTTTCTTGGTAATAAGTTTGATATTAACTAAGCAATATGAGGATAGAGAATATTTGATTTGTTATTCTATGATATGAATATTAAAACATAAAATTTTATTTGTAACAAAAATCATTGATTTAAACTTCTTCAAAGTATTCTGCGTATTGATTATTCTATGAAATGATAATATTAAATTTTTTATGTGAAACAAAATTATATGAAACTAGTTTCTATAAAACAACGTAAAACCCCAGCTCAGTATTTGTCTGGCAAATGTACCTGGCGCTGATATTCTGTTAGATCCCTGCAGTGACATACGGACGTCGAGCAGACGAGATAAATGGTGTTGTGATAAAGTGATAAGCGCGGGGTGAAATTATGTAAGTATACCCGACGACCATCAGGTCCATTCACGTTCCAATAGCATTGTCATCTTCTCCAACAAGCTGTTGCAATTTCGAAAAGAATAGTTACTGTTTATTTGTCATTTACTGTATTATTCTTTAGAACAACAAAATAGATTTAGTTATTTCTTTTAATATTTTAGTTTAATTATATTTCATGTAGTTTTGTTTTTTTAGGCTGTATGTACTCTTTGTAATATTATTATAACTTGAATTATGTAAGTGCTGTGCACACCTGTAATTGACTAATTCACTCTAGATTTTAAGTTTAATTGTTACAGTACCCCAAAAAAATGTATTAGTGAATAAGTAAGTCGTTGGAGTGCCGTAATTAAGTAAATAAATACCCGCGACTTAAATTATGTGAAATAGATATAGGTTATTTACCTATATCTATTTATTACGACTATTATCCAACGAAAGATTCGCAAACTTTGTCTGCATTGGCAGCCGGCAAGATGCTCACCTGAACCTTGTCTGCATTGGCAGCTGGCGAGACGCTCACCTGAACTTTGTCTGCATTGGTAGTTGGCGAGACGCTCACCTGAACTTTGTCTGCATTGGCAGTTGGCGTGAAGCTCACCTGAACCTTGTCTGCATTGGCAGCTGGCGAGACGCTCACCTGAACCTTGTCTGCATTGGCAGTTGGCGAGACGCTCGTCTGAACTTTGTCTGAATTGGCAGTTGGCGAGACGCTCACCTGAACTTTGTCTGCATTGGCAGTTGGCGAGACGCTCACCTGAACCTTGTCTGCATTGGCAGCTGGCGAGACGCTCACCTGAACTTTGTCTGCATTGGCAGTTAGCGAGACGCTCACCTGAACCTTGTCTGCATTGGCAGCTGGCGAGACGCTCACCTGAACTTTGTCTGCATTGACAGTTGGCGAGACGCTCTCCTGAACCTTGTCTGCATTGGCAGCTGGCGAGACGCTCACCTGAACCTTGTCTGCATTGGCAGTTGGCGAGACGCTCACCTGAACCTTGTCTGCATTGGTAGCTGGCGAGACGCTCACCTGAACTTTGTCTGCATTGGCAGTTGGCGAGACGCTCACCTGAACCTTGTCTGCATTGGCAGCTGGCGAGAGGCTCACCTGAACTTTGTCTGAATTGGCAGCTGGCGAGACGCTCACCTGAACTTTGTCTGCATTGGCAGTTGGCGAGACGCTCACCTAAACCTTGTCTGCATTGGCAGCTGGCGAGACGCTCACCTGAACTTTGTCTGCATTGGCAGTTGGCGAGACGCTCACCTAAACCTTGTCTGCATTGGCAGTTGGCGAGGCGCTCGCCTGAACCTTGTGTGCATTGGCAGTTGGCGAGGCGCTCGCCTGAACCTTGTGTGCATTGGCAGTTGGCGAGACGCTCGCCTGAACCTTGTTTGCATTGGCAGCAGGCGTTGGTTACTTTCGAGCACTTCCAATATCTAGGCAGTAGCACTTGCCTTCTATCGACTTGCCTATGCTCGCGATGTCTAAGACTTGACCAACATGTATAGCCAGATTACATTCTCTTACCTTGAAATTTTGTGTAATAATATGTCCCTGTTGTTGACACCTTTCTCCCTTCCAAAATTCTATGTTTTACACACGTATTATTCACCGACAGTTCCACGTCAATTGTTATTTTATCGGATTTCCCATAAAAATGCACCCTTTCCCCTGCTCGCCCAAACTCTTGCCTTAAATAGATACCTAAGAATATATAAAATAATATTTTAATTTCAATAGTTTCTTTATTAGGTATTTTCATTACGGTGTCTTTTTTCACAAGGTTACCTGGTCCATTTTTTACAATGACAACAGCTTTGGTAACATCTAATGAATTATTCATTAATTGAAAATACATTGTAAATCCGTCACCTCTTTGATATATAAACTCCTGTCGACGACAAACTAGTACTGGTTCCCAATCATCTAGAAAACAAAATGATTTCAGCTGGATTAAACATGACTGATCTAGAACCAAACAACGAAAGTAATTGTTCACACATGTGTTAAATTAACGGGTCGAGTTCGAAACACTACAGGTACCTACTGCCCTCCAAACCAATAAAGCGGATGTGGCTCAAAAGGCTGCCCAGTTTAAATGGGACTGGGCAGGACATGTCTGCCGCATGCGAACTATGGGCCCGAATAACACAGAAGTGGGTCCCAAAGATAGATTCGTGGAGTCGCGACGCGGCAGACCGCGAAGGAGATGGCTGACTGGACGAAATGAATGGATTCCGTCAAACCTAGAAGGAAAAAGCGCGGGATCGCAAAGGATGGAACAGTCGAACATAAAAAAATAGCAAAAAAAAATACAATAGTAAATATACTCACAAAATAATTTCGAAATATCTATTGAGTGGAAAGTCACTTCAAATGCAAGACTTGAAGATAAACTAAGAATAGCACAAAATATTAATAAATTCATCTTAATAATAATATGATAAAATTGAGTTTCGATGTAGACTACTTCAATATTAATGTTTATTTAAGTATCAACATGTACACATCTTTAAACGTACTAGTTATAAGTACAACTGAGTCATTACTCATGTTTGTGGTGCTTTGATCGGATGTAAGAGGAAAACCACAAAGTTTGCTAGTTGGTTAATTATTTCATAATAATTGGTGAGGTCTTTGATTCATTATTAATAGCACAAGTCAAAAACAATTTAGCTACTTCCACAGCATTATATCGTATGGCATTTTACTGTGGGGTCGGGTTGTTGACATTGAGTCTATCTTTATTTTGCAAAAGAGAGCTGTCAGAGCAATTTATAATCTACGTCGCCGCGAATCTCTTAGGGAACTATTTAAAAGGATTAATATTATGACGGTACCTTGCCAATTCATTTATGAAAATATTATGTATGTAAGGAAAAATCTACATATTTTTAATAAATGATAAAATAGATCAAACATTTTTCAGATTATCTAAAGTACATACATCTCTTATGGCTGTTACAACAAAATACCTTGTGATATATTGCAATTAAATGAGAGAAAATTTAAAACACATATTAAAAGTAGACTTTGTAAATAAGCATATTAGAAGTTAGAGGATTATATCCAGGACAGGAATGCTTGGAAACATGCTGGTCCAGCTCCATAGGACAATCTAGAGTCTAGACAAAATCAAAGTGGTTGCTATTTTTATTGTAAAATTTGTTATTTTTATGATATTGATTTTACATTCTGTGATTACCTATACTCTCACACTGACTTATTTTTTATTTTATTTTAGAAAAACATATACCTTTACGATGTTTGTAAAAATGTGAGCACCATGTATCTATCTCATAATTAAGTTATTTTTCATTGCTTATTTTTTAATTCTTTTTACCTATTATGGTATAGTAATTTTATTCTAGGTGCATCGTCTTCACATATAATCAAATAATTAATGTACTCAAACAAAATATTGTAAAACAGTGAAAGAGTAACGGTGGAGTTTCTTGCCCATTCTTCTCCATATGAAACTACCTGGGGCAACTCGAATCAATTCTATTTTTTTGCAAATTTTGACGTTCAGAAGTGCCTCTTATGTGCCTATTTGAAATAAATAATTTGACTTTGACTTTATATAAGTATAACCCAATTATAGGTAAGTATGTAAGTATAACCAAAACCCTCCAAAAAATGAAAAAAACCTCACAAAAAACGCTATACATTCCGACATATAACGTTAAAACAATTTCATCATATGATCGTTTGTTAGAGCTAATTGAAGCGCTCAAAGAAATCAAATACGAATATTAGGATTAGCTGAAACGCATTGGAAACAAAATTGAAGAGCATGATAACTTCATTTTCTGCTATACAGGCCACACACCTGGAAGACATGGCATAGGTTTTCAAGAGCAACATGCCAATCAAACTGAAGACTAAGGTTATGAGTTCTTGCCTTATACCATGCCTGACCTATGCTTGTCAGACATGGAAGTTTAACAAAAATATTAAAAATAAAATTATAACGTGCCAGCGAGGAATGGAGCGGAGTATGCTAAACATAAAAAGAATACATAAAATTAGGCATACCAAAATACGCAACATCACAAAAGCAACAGACGGCCTAGCACATGCTCTTGCATTCAAATTGAAGTGGGCCGGACACATAGCACGCCTGCAAGATCAAAGGGGGACAATAAACGTAACAGAATGGAGGGGGCCAGTGGGCAAAAGAAAGAAAGTGAGACCTTCCATCAGATGGGAGGACGAAATGAAACGCACAGCAGGTCCAAACTGGACAAAACAGCACAATCCAGAGAAAACTGGTTCAATTTGGAGGTAGGCCTTTACCTGGAGAGGGGTTCTTACAGAATAATTATATTAATTTTATTTAAAAATAGGTAAATACTATCACTATAACTACGAAATAACATATCCAAATTAATAACATATCCAATTCTATATAAAAACTCTATATAAAACTGAACTACTATCCATAAAATAATAAAATGATACTAACGAAACTTGTAAACTAGCATTTTATGGAAGAAATACTTAAAAGGCTGTTTTAGTTTTTTTTTTTTTTATGTACGTATAACCCATTGACGTAGCGTCAATGTTACCATTACTTGTTAAATGCGCACTGTAGGTTCATACGCTGGCCCCCACTGCGCGTGCTTCACTGGATCCTAGAAGGTACAGGGAGACGCAAGTTCGTACGCGGATGACAACAAAAGTTATAATATTTTTAAGTGTGTGCCTACTTCTTTAATGCTACGGCTACATTGTCGCGATAACGCGAACTACACTTCGCGCGCTCTCTCTGACACACCGCTCGACGTCTCGCTGTGCAACAGAGGGTGAAGACTCCTAGAGGATAGGATGTGGGAAGCTGAACTAGAAAGGACCCCAACGGATCAAAACTGGTCCAGAGCCCCCAATATACTAACAGAAAATCGGATAAGATAAGATAAGGATATATGTACATAGGGGATAGGAGAAAGTGGGCTATTAACACCTTTCAGCCATACAAATCCGCAGGGCTAGATGGCATTTTCCCAGCCCTTCTGCAGTGGGGGGTCAATCATCTGACACCGTGGCTGGTGGAGATTTACTGAGCCTGCATAGCTCTCAGATACATACCCCTTGCATGACGCGAGCTGAAAGTCATATTCATACCCAAACCTGTCAAAACCGGTTATATACAAACCAAGGCTTGTAGGCCTTTTAAACTCACATCATTTCTACTGATAAACCTCAAGAGACTCTGCAGGCACATCCAAGACGGACCTCTTTGGGTTAAACCCCTTCACAAACAGCAGCATGCGACAGATCAACCGAATCCGCGCTACACAGCGTGGTTTCCAAAATTCAATGCGCAGTGAACCACAAGTGCTCAGCACTGGATGCCTTCATTGAAACCCAGGGCGCCTTTGAAACCATGTTCAATAGCATTAACATGGCCCTAGACAGACACAGCATAGACTCGACCATAATAGCTGGAGAGGCTTGATCACCATTAAGCTTAAACTGAGAGCTGCTACACTACCAGGGCGATAGTGGCAAAGGGCTGCCCGCAAGGGGGCGTCCTATCACCGTTTTTATGGAACCTGGTTGTTGACAGCCTAATCAAAACACTCAACGATAAACGTAACTTCACCGTAGGCTACGCTGACGACATAACCATAATAATAAATGAGACCCACGAAAATACCCCATGCAATCTCATGCGCCAAGCACTATGCGTGTCAACTGAAACTAAATACCTGGGCATATTTTTGGACAAACAGCTGTATTTGGCAAAACATATCAACTACCTATATAACTACAAAAGTCAGCATATCCCTGTGGCAAAGCAAGCGACTGCTCGGCAGGAATTGTGGAATTAACCCCATGATCACGTACTGACTATAAACCATGGACATCCGACTAATTATCACATATGGCTCACTAGTCTGGTGGCCAAGAACAGACCTGAGCACAGCCCAAAGAAACTTGAAAAACTGCAGCGGTTTTCTTGTGTAGAAATCACTAGCTGTATGAGAACTACGTTCACTGCCGCCCTACAGGCAATGCTTGGACTACCGCCTCTACACATCGTACGAGAGGAGGTGGCCCTGGCCAACTTTAGGCTCAATATAGCAGGAACCCTGAGCAAAGACCCTGGAGTTAAGCACTTACGCATAAAGGAGAAAGCGATCAAACAACGACCAATGATGGCATCACCCTGCGAAAAAATCCCGAAATTACACTAATTTCAAAAGTATTTTATCATAACACTCACAGAGGAACGGTGTGACCAGTACTCAGGCCCTAATGAGATGAGAGTATACACCGATGGATCAAAAACCGACTCCGGAAGCGGAGTCGGACTTTTCCGACCTTAACATAAACATATCTAGTCCGCTTGGAAGGTCCAACACCGTCAACGAGGCACGTGTGTGGGCATTATACAAGCGGTTTACACCATAGAAGGCAGGAGAGTTACGGACGCCCATATAAATATACTCTCCGACAGCGCCTGAGTTCTCCGATCCTTAGGGGAAAAATACATTACCTCGAGAATATCACTAGAATGTCACGAAGCACTAGAACGTATAACGGTATCTAACCACAACACAGTGACACTGCAATGGATAAAAGAACACAGCGGACTAACGACGCAGCTAATGAATTAGCTAGGAGAGCATCTGGTACACCAGTATGCAGACCCGTACCAATCGTACCTTTAACAGCTATGCAGGTGAGGACACTACAGAAGTTCACCCACACATAAGCGGAGAGCTGGTGGTCTTTGACACCGGGTTTCAGGCAATCCAAGGAGGCTATGCTATCCCTAGATAGTAAGCTAACCAGGCGTTTATTACGCCTGGATAGGACCGGCCTGCGCCTGTTAACAGGGACCATCACGAGACACTGCTCGCTTAACAAACACTTCCAAACAATAAGCATAACGGACAGCCCTCTGTGCAGGGCTTGCATGGAAATGGAGACCGTTGCGAATGTGCTCTTTGAATGCACAGGTGAGTACAGAAACCCTCGGGGCACCCAGATTCTTCAGACATTCTAAATAGGCCAGGAGACGCCACTTCTGGAACTTCTGGAGGGAGGAGATAATAAACTGGTGTAATGACGTCGGTCATACAGGAAAATAAACAAAGATTTATATATGGAGCAATAATAAAACTATTAAATATGTTTTTGGAACGAAATTCCTTATTGCACGTTATACCTACAAATCAAATCAAATCAAAAATGTTTATTAACCGACTTCTAAAAAAGAAGGAGGTTCTCAATTCGGATTTTTGTATTTTTTTTAATGTGTGTTTGCGCATAACTCCGTCACTTGCCAACCGATTTGAAAAACATTTTTTTGTTGAAAAGGGTATACTTTTTTAAATAAGGGTATACTTGGTTAAATGGTCCCATGAAAGTTTTATCGAAATCGGACAATCGGTTTTTAGAAAATCAACAAACATCTAAAAATTTATCAACATTGTCTACATTAACGATATTTTCGTTTACTCTGCATTGCGTTTTATGTTCGCGCATAACTCCGTCATTTACGAACCGATTTGGAAAATTCTTTTTCGGCACTAAAAAGTGAAAAATAAAAACTTTTTACAAAAACAAAATAACCGACTTCCAAAAAAACACTACAAAGTGAAAAATAACTTTAATTTCGGAAGTCGGTGGCATAAAACTAAAATACCGATCCAAAGACACCGACTTCCGAAATTAAAGTTATTTTTCACTTTGTAGGGTTTTTTTGGAAGTCGTTTTTTTTTTTTTGTCAAAAGTTTTTATTTGTTAGGATAAATGGTACAATAGATGTTACAATTATAGTGGTTCCAGCATACCCTGCCATAGTACGGCGTACAAATATTTATTTATATGTATACAAAACAAAGCCCATATTACTAACCTATGTATAATTATGAATAATAATGGATTAGAGAAAAAAATATGAATAATAATTAATTAATACCGATTTAGATTGTATTGTAGTAATAATAATAATAATAAGCTGGCAACACCAACGTCAACAGACGTCACGAATTTTCATTACATCATTTTCATATATTTTAACAGTTTTAAATCATTTTCGACGCAGTTTTGAATGTGCTTTTATAAATCCCACAAGAAACCTGAAACTCTAATATACCAAAAAAGAAGAATATACACATAATTTTAGAATTAATCAAAAACTGCCGATTAAAGTATGACAACTGTCATGCTCATGACATCTGAAAACAGGAAAATATTATAGAATGGAAATTACTATGAGATGTTGACGAGATCAGCAGCTTGCCGTGCACCTCCGGACTCGTCGCTCAGCTCCGCCTCACCGCCGCCGGTACCCAGCCCCATTGTGAGCGCTGTGACAACACCAGCCGCGGTAGTTGCGTCGAGCTCGAGCGACGAGTATTTCTCTCCGCCCACGACGCCACCACCTACTCGTCGACGGGGAGGACGCCGGCCGTCGGACGGCTTAGGACCTCGATGCCCAGCGGCCTCTGATAGGGTCCCAGCTCCCGGCGGAAGTGTGCAGCGCATGAGATGGACACAATCCATCAATGAGAATGTCATGCGCTCATACTATGGGGCTACAGATGGGGGAAACAATCTGACCGCGTACCGTGTTTGGATGCTCTCTGCCTATGCCTTTTTCAGGTGCTTGAGCCAGCTGTCAACGTTTCGGCACAAAGACTATCGGATCAGGTGCGGGTCATCCAGCGTAATCATATGTTGGATGACACTATACTTGATCGCCTGCGAAATGAAATGCAGAGTAGCTATGTCATCGCCCCCCTATCGCAGACTTCTGTATTACCACCACAGCCCAACACAAGCCAAGCTGACGAGGGGAGTGATGACAGAGCTACAAATGTAAGTACCCAGTACAATGATAAATTGAGGAGTGCTTTGGAGGATGCGATTCGGGAATATCAGTTTATGTCCCCCGAACTTAGACCACGCTTACCTCGTTTGCCCATGCATAACAAAAATAGGGCGCTGGTGGCAGCTCTGGATTCGCAGTTGTCAAACTATTTTGATGACTGCAAAGACCTCACTGATACTCATTCAATTCTGTACTGCGCGGCTGTAGCGGCATGTCGTGTAGCTCACTTAAAATTTCCAAATGTCTCTATAGCTACACGACCGAAACCAGTCGTACCAGCCTGGCAGTGCAGAATTGAACGTCGTATTGGTGGGGCCAGAGCACTCATCGGCAAACTATTCTGCTTCAGGGAGGGCAATACTCGCCCAAGAGTGATGCGCTTTGTGAGGCGGGCGTTCTCAGGGACTGATACCAGCCCTGAGGACTATTTCTCTCGTGTCACAGAGCGCATAGACTTCCTGAAGCAGAAAGTGTATGCTTGGGCGCACCGTATTCGTAGGTATAAGCGGCGGGTGGACCGATACACTCAGAATCGCACCTTCCAGAGCGATGAAAGGTGGGTTTATAGGGCTTGGGCGCGACCAAACCAAGATGTGACTGACACGCGCCTGCCGGATAATGATGCCATGTCTTCTTTCTGGCGCAGTATCTAGTCGGTGCATTCGGTCACACTGAATTGGACTCGGAAAGTCGAGCGAGCCTGCGATCCAATACCAGAAAGGGGGGCTATTACCATCTACCCCCAAGATGTAGTTCGGTCCGGTAGTAGTCGTGCGGTCTGTCCGTTGCCTAACTGGAAGTCTCCAGGACCGGACGGACTGCACAACTTCTGGATCAAATGGTTTATTGGGTCGCACGCTCGCTTGGCGGCTCAGTACCGGACTGCTTTGGAGTCTGGTTCGCTACCCCAGTTCCTAACGACAGGAATAACCCACCTGCTCCATAAATCAGGTAGCACCGCGGAACCCAAAAATTATAGACCGATCACGTGTTTACCGACGGTCTATAAAGTTCTTACATCCATTTTGAGAGCTAAAATTAACAAACATATAGACACCAACTCCATCATGTCTGCCTCTCAAAATGGACGTAGGAACGGGTCTCGTGGTACTAAGGAGTTACTCCTCATTGATATAGCCATTAGCCAACAGGTTGTGTTGTTTTGTGATGAATTAGGTTCAGGCTTTGGAAAAATTTTACTCAATTACCTAAGCCATAGTTTTACCAATCAGAGTTATCTTAACATAAGTTATAAACAAATGATTAAAAGAATTGCAGACACAAACCTAAATAGTTATTCTACAATGGTTTTGCTATTAGGAAATAGCACTGGTATTACCAGAAAGGACATAGTGGATGGTGTGAACACCTTATTAAAGTTAAATGTAGGAAAGCTGATATTGGTTGCTTTTCCTTATTCTGACACTTTATCAGATGATGATAATAATTATATTTTTAAGTTGAATAATACTATTCATAGGCTGACATGTTGTCATAGTGACAAATTATTGTATTTTGACACTAATAAGTTTGTTAGTGGTTTTAAGTTGACTCAGAGAACTTTATCTCTGTCTGGGAAATGTAGACATAAGATTGCTATGTTGATAGCATATAATATTAATGAGGTTATAGCTAATATAACCAATTGTAGTATTAGTGACGATTCTATGTTGTCTAGTTATACTAACAACATAGTGATTAATTATGATTCATCATGTTGTACAAAGGAGGATCCACCTATAATACCAACATCCTTGGAGGCCACTACCAGTCAGATAGGGTATTCTCTTCCTGCTGGAACTCATACAGGCATTCTAGACTCTTCAGCTGTAGTTGTGGATGTCACTGCGGATAATTATTTAAACTAGACAGTAAGACAACAGAAGTTACCCCTTCCAATAACCAATTATTATTGTTAGAGAATAATAAAATGGTATCTTCCGGCAATTTAACTCATAAAAAAAAACCAAAGGGAGTGCAACATACTTTAAAATTATTTAATCAAAATATCCAAGGTTGCTCTTCCAAATTACTGGAAATAGAATTGTTTTTAGAAAAAACCAAGTACCTATGATGTCATTTGTTTAACAGAACATTGGTTAAAAGATCATCAAATGATGTCAATTAATTATGAAAATTATTGTGTAGTTAGCCATTTTAGCCGAAAACGTATGATACATGGCGGATCATTAATATTAATTAAAAATTCTATTAAATCAAAAGAAAGGAAAGACATCATTGGACTGTCTGTTGAACACTCCATTGAATTGTCCTGTGTTGAGCTTGATAAGCATGTTATAGTATGCGTATACAGACCTCCAAGTTACCAGAATTTATCTGTGTTTGATTCTGTAATGGAAGATGTATTAAAAAAACTTAGTACTAATAGTAAGTCAATAATTATATGTGGTGATTTTAATATTAACTTATTAGAAAATAACTCGAATACTCTCAGATTTTTAAGTCTTTTTAGGTCATTCGATTTGTCAAATGTTTTTATTGAACCAACCCGAGTGACAGCTTCTTCTGCCACTTGTATAGATAATATTTTTTGTAACTGTGATTACTTACACAAACAAATTGTAAATAAGTTGCCATCTGATCACAGTGGACAAACAATAACATTTTGCTCCTATATGCCTTTACAAAAAATTCATATAAGGTTTAGGCCAATTACAAGTAAAAATTTAGAGAAATTAAATAATTCTTTAGCCAGTAAATTATGTGTTCAGAGTTTTAATAATATTTGTGACCCAAATGAGTTCTACGCAGAGTTCTTTTCACTATTAAACACGCAATTTAATGACACTTTTCCACTGAAGACTAAAAGTATTTACTCAAAGTTCGTATTTAGTGATTGGGCGACTCCAGGTATTCGTAAAAGCAGGGAAAATCTTTTTGAACTATATGGCCTAAAGCAAATGAATAATACAGGCTTTCAGCAATATGTTGCAAAATATTCTAAAACTTTTAAAAGTGTGTGCAAAATAGCTAAAGCTCTTTATATTAGCAATAAAATAAAATCAGCTGATGATAAAATTAAAACTACCTGGCAAATAATAAATAATGAAACAGGTAGGAAAAAACAGCGTAATACTGAATTTAATTTAGAGACTGCACATGGGCCCATCACTTCAGAGGTAGAAATAGCTCAGGAATTTGAAAACTTTTTTGCTAATATTCCCCTTAAAACTACTGACACTTTAAGTTCCTCACCCGTGCTTTCTGCTGCCTTACTTAGAAAGAATGTAAAGGTATACGCTTTGGAGTTTAGGTTCCAGCATACAAACCCCCAGGCTGTTATAAAAACTTTTAAAGATCTTAAAATTAAATCAACAGAAGATCTCTGGGGCATGTCTGTAAAAGTTTGTAGATCTATCATCGAAACCATTGCGCCCTATTTAGCTTTCATATTTAACACCAGTGTGGACCAAGGAGTCTTTCCGGATCTCATGAAGCACAGTAAAGTAGTTCCTTTGTTCAAATCCGGAGATAGTAAAGCACCCAACAATTATAGGCCCGTGTCAATTCTGCCAGTTCTTAGTAAGGTGTTTGAAAAGTTGATGCTCAATCAAATGTTACGTCACTTCAATAAAAATTCCATCTTTCATGAACAACAGTACGGTTTCACTAAAGGTCGTTGTACCACTGACGCCGGTGTCACCCTAATAAAGAATATTTTTAACGCCTGGGAGGAAGCACAAGTTGCCATTGGAATCTTTTGTGACCTCTCTAAGGCTTTCGATTGCGTTAACCATGAGACACTTCTGCTGTAACTAGATCACTATGGGATTAGGAATACAGCTCTTGATTTACTTAGATCATACCTAAAAGATAGAAAGGTTAAAGTTCAAGTTAACGGCGTGAACTCATTGGGGTCTGAAATAGCAATGGGCGTTCCTCAAGGTTCGATATTGGGTCCATTCCTCTTTTTAGTTTACATTAACGATTTACCCCAATTACTTCAAAATCAACCAAAGATGGTTTTATTTGCAGATGACACGTCATTGATCTTTAAAATAGACCGACGGTCTCAAAACCTTGACGACGTGAATAATTCTATTCTTCAGGTCCAAGATTGGTTTACGGTAAATAATTTAGTTCTAAATGAAAAAAAAACCAAATGCATTAGATTTAAACTACCTAATGTTAGAAGTAGCGAATGTGATATCATATTGAATGGAGAAAAACTGGAATGTATTAATCAAACGGTTTTCCTAGGAATCACTCTAGATATAGAAACTACAATGGGGACCACATATAACATCTCTTGCGGGGCGGTTAAGCTCGGCCGCTTATGCTGTTAGGAAGATAAGACAGTTAACAGATGTAGAAACCGCGCGTTTGGTCTATTTTAGCTACTTTCACAGCATTATGTCGTACGGTATTTTATTGTGGGGTCGGGCTGCTGACATTGAATCCATCTTTATTTTGCAAAAGAGAGCTGTCAGAGCCATTTATAATCTACGTCGCCGAGAATCTCTTAGGGAACTCTTTAAAAGGATTAATATTATGACGGTACCTTGCCAATTCATTTATGAAAATATTATGTATGTAAGAAAAAACCTACATCTTTTCAAAAAAATAAGTGATAGACATAATTTCAATACTAGAAATAAAGATAAAATAGATCAGCCATGTTTCAGATTATCTAAAGTACGTACATCTTTTATGGGGTACTGTGTTAAATGTTACAACAAAACACCTTGTGATATATTGCAATTAAATGAAAGAAAATTTAAAACTCATATAAAAAGTACACTTTGTAAACAAGCTTATTACAAATTAGAGGATTATATCCAGGATAAGAACGCTTGGAAACATGCTGGTCCAGCTCCATAGGACAATCTAGTCTAGACAAAATCTAACTGATTGCTATTTTAATTGTATATTTTATTATTTTTATGACATTTATTTTACACTCTGTGATTACCTTAACTCACACACTGATTATTTTAGGATTTTTTTTTTTTTTTTACAATGTTTGTAAATATGTGAGCACCATCTATCTATCACATAATTAATTTATCTCATTGCTTCATTATTAATTATTTTTACCTATTGTGGTATAGTAATTTTATTCTAGGTGCATCGTCTTCACATATAATTATATAATTGATGTACCAATACCAAATATTGTAAAACATTTTAAAAGAGTAACGGTGGAGTTTCTTGCCCATTCTTCTGATGACTGCATATCGAATGCATATCGAATGACTGCATATCGAATGCATCACCCACGGTCCTCGGTAATGAGACTGTATATCCCGCGAAAGTGTGGAGGTCGCGGCTTTTTAAACGCTAAGACCCTCCACAATCGCGACATATGCAGTCTCAGGGAGTATTTCCTAGAAGCCGACGTCGGGATGCATCGAGATGTGGTCGTGGTGGACATGGGCCTCACCCCGCTCTCCTTGGCTACAGAGAACTGGCGCAAACCTGTAGTGCTTGACACCAACGATCGCAGGGAGGTATGGCAAAGTAAAGAGCTTCACGGACGCTTTTTCCGGGCCCTACATGAACCCGATCTAGACTTTTTAGCGTCCGTAGCCTGGCTGCGTTTCGGTGACCTCTTTGGGGAAACCGAAGGTTTTGTCTGTGCAATTATGGGCGAAGTTATCATGACGAAGAATTACCGGAGATTTATTGTGAAGGATGGCACGGTTGACGTGTGTCGGGCATGCCACCGTCCGGGAGAATCAATTCGACACATTATCTCCGGGTGTTCTCGTCTAGCTAACGAAGAGTACCTGCATAGACACAACCTTGTAGCCAGGATTATCCATCAGCAACTTGCTCTGAAATACAGCCTTGTGGAATCGGAGGTGCCGTACTACAGATATGTGCCCGACCCAGTTCTCGAGAATGGAGATATCACATTGTACTGGGACCGATCCATCATCACTGACAGGTCTATTGTTGCCAATAAGCCTGATATAGTGGTGGTGGATCGAATAGAGCGGCGCACAATGATTATTGACATAACGGTTCCTCATGACGGGAACCTCGTGAAAGCCGAGAAAGATAAACAAATCAAGTATCTTGACTTGGCTCGCGAGGTTGTCGACATGTGGGATGTGGACTCAGCAATCATTGTGCCGATAGTTGTATCAGCCAATGGCTTAATTGCCAAGAGCCTCCACCAACACCTAAGGAGGCTCTCGTTGGGCAGCTGGATTAAGGGCCTGATTCAGAGAGCGGTACTTCTGGACACGGCTCGCATTGTTAGGAGGTTCCTCTCTCTGGAGCCCTGACCTTGCTCCTTGGACCTTGTTCCGGATACCGGTGGGCTACTATTTTTTATATTTTTAAATGTTTTTTTTTTTTTTTAATATTATTATATTTAAAAATATAATTTATAAGTATATTTAATTAAATAAAAGATAATAATAATAATTGCCATGCAGTAAGTATTTTTTTAAATAGCATTAGTTTTATTTGGGGTAATTTAAATTTGTCTTTGTGCCGTGTTCTACTATTTATTTTGTAACTGCTGTTTTGGAATAAATTATAATTACTATTCTGCGCACTTGGCGAATGAGACCGAAAAAAGAGTAACATTTTGACCGTCACGACACTTTTGTTACGTAACTGTCAAAACTTCGGCGTTTTTGGTCTGGCTCGCCAAGTGTGCATAAGCGAAAGTACCTTCGTTCCAACTGAGTGTCCCACGACGTTAGGGTTCCGTACCTCAAAAGGATAAAAAAAACGGAAGCCTTATAGGATCACTCGTGTGTGTAAGGTTAATTAGCCAAGATGTGGGTATTTTGATAATATTCTATTTAGTAACCATGAATACAATGTGAAGTGCATAAATGTACTTAGCAGTAAGCAACATTGTTAAGTAAGTAACCATAAGTTAGTCGGTAATAAACGCTTGTCTTGAACAGACGTGTTTCGATTCACCTCCATACTTCATGGCGACCCTGCCATACGCGTTCCGGGAACTGAGCTTGCGAGCTATCGGATAGCGGGCGCAAAGTGCAAACAAGGCGGATTCCTGTGTGCCTTGGTGCACAGAGTTATGACAGTTATAATTATAATGTTTTACAACGTGAATAATACAGACACGATTGTGATTGACTGTGTGATACAAGACGCTGAAATAAAACAAAATGGGAAAAAGTTACTCTAAAACGGAAGAAAAGGAGATTGTCATCGCCCAAAACGCTTCGGGAGGCAATAATAGCGCGAGCGATTCAGAACAGGAGTACCATATCAAGTTTAACAATATCATAATTACAACATTCCTGGTGCTGATGGCTATTGTGGTACTTGCATTAATTTACCAGAAACTGACAAAAAGGACATAAGACATGGATAGACCAGCAAGTGGATTCTGCATTTATACGTAGGATGCGGCAGCGTTTATCTGGAAGGAGAGACCAAGGTCGTGGTGAAGAAGATGTTTGAGTGCAGCAAGGTTAATTCGAGAGAAAAATCGTGAGTACGTACGTAAGTGTTAAAAAAAGTGAGTTAAAAAAAAAAGTGAAAGTGTTTTTAACATCGATTTAAATCGACATTAATGGTTTTTACGCGTAAGATAATTGACAATCATAGTTTTAAAAGTGTGTAGTTTAGTTCTAAAAATACATTGCGAATCGCAGTACTGCAGTACCTACGTAGAATTCCGACTCGGCATTTTTTTATCGGTGCATTGAATGACAGTGCTTCGAGTTAGAATAATTAAAATTGTTATAAATGAAATAGGATATGAGGCTACGATTTATTCTTTTAGTCATAATGTTTTGTTACTTCTATTATGCCTGACGATTTAATAGAATTGTGTGAAGATTTATTAGAGATTCGGAAATATCTTATAAAAAAAGGCCAAAGTAGATATAAAGGTTCAGTTTCATCAGATAAGTTGCAAGAGGCCGAGATATTATTAAATAAAAGTAAGACAATATTTTCTACATTGGGTAATATAACAAAGGATTCGGAAATTGAGTTAATTAATACCACGTACAAAAAGATTTGTGCTTTATTTTCTGAAATATCTAAATTGTGTTCTTTGTCTAGCGTAGAATTAAAATCAGTAACGATGGAATTTGATATGAAAACGGCTTGTATGTTAATACCTATTTTAGATGATAAGGAAAATACAACGAAAAGATTGATTGATGCGGTAGAAATGTATGCGGATATGATTAATGATGTAGGTCAACAGTTATTAATTAAGTTTATACTAAAGGGAAGGTTATCTGAAAATGCCAAGCTACGAGTAGCAGATACTTACTCGACAATTGGTGACATGATTAAGGATTTTAGGAATAAACTGTTAGTGAAAAAATCATTCACAGCAGTTCAAAATCAAATTCAATCTTTGAACCAAGGTTATAGGAGTATTGAAGAATACGGATCGGAACTTGAAAGATTATTAACAGATTTGAATATTTCTCAGGCTGAGGGCGACACTGCCAAGTGTGCGATTCTGAAGCCAATAAATGAAAAAATGGCCTTGAAAAAATTTACAGATGGTCTTAAGAGTGAAAGGTTGGGCACAATCATCGCCGCACGCGACTACACGTCTTTGAAGGACGCAATCCAAGCAGCCAAGGACGAGTCCCCGCCATCTTCGTCTTCTTCCAGGCCTGCTGAGGTTATGAAGATGACCTCAAGCTTTCGAGGTAGGCACAATTATCGTTTTCCAAAGTCTCGAGGGCAAAACAGGGGACGTGGTCGTTCAAATTTCCACAATAATAACAAAGGTAATTTTCAAAATAATTTTAATAATTATGGTAATCATTCAAATAGATATCAAGGTTACTCCAGCCCTTTTAGGTACGCCCCCCGCGGCAGGGGCCAGTATAACAAACAAGGTTATTACTATAATAGGCGTGGTGGTCAAGGTTTTTACAAAGTAGCGGTCACAGCCCAAAGTGACAATACTCAAGCGCATACTAAAAATAGTTTGGAACAGAAGCCTGATAAGACAGGCAATCAGTTTTTTCGTGATTAATAATTTTGTATATAACACTAGTAGTGGTAAATTTAAATTTATCAATTACTATACTAACGGTAAAAAGCTTATACTATTATTAGATACAGGCGCATCCATTTCGATTCTTAAGGAAGAAGTACTTCCAAGGACAACACGAGTATTTCAAGATACATTAGCGGTCAACGGAATCGGAGGTAAGGTTTACTCCTCTGATTATGTATTACTCGATTTAGACGTTTCTGAAACTGAAATGTTTCAAAGTAAGTTTCATATTTTTAAAAGTTTACCTATCGTTGTTGACGGAATATTAGGATTAGACTTCATGAGTAGGTATAAGGCAAACATTGATTTAGATAAAAATTTACTAATGCTACAGATAGGAGAAACATATTATAATCTACCAATTTATGACAAACCGGATTACAGTAATTCACTGTTGATCCCACCTCGGAGTGAAACCATTCACTACATTTAATTAAACACGGAAGTGGAAGGTGATTGTTTTGTTAGCGCTAGAGAGTTAGAAAAGGATGTTTTCTTAGCAGGTACTATAGTTAGACCTAAAAATAAAAGAGTCCCTATAAAAATTTTAAATATTTGAGATGAAGAAGTAAGTTTAAAAAATTTAGTATTAAACGTAGAGGCTTTAGAGGACTACCATATTTTAGAATTTAGCAAACATGAAAGTAGTTAAAAAGAGGCAATATATTATTATCTTTGATAGAGTCACAACATTTAAACAGAGAAGAAAACGATACCATTGAGAAGATTTGTACTAAATATTCAGATATTTTCTTTTTACCCGGTGATAAGTTAGAAACTACAAACATTTGCGAACAGTCTATAACATTGAAGAGTAACATTAATCCTATTTATACAAAACCATATAGGTTACTACAAGCTTTAAAGCCGGAAGTAAATAAACAAATAGATAATATGCTTAAAGACGATATTATAGATGAATCATCCAGTGAATGGTCTAGTCCAATCCTGCTAGTTCCAAAAAAATCTAAGGGTTTTCAGAAGTGGCGTTTAGTAATAGATTTTCGGAAATTAAATGAAAATATTGTAAATGACAAATTTCCATTGCCTAACATTACTGATATTTTAGATTCATTGTCTGGCTCAATCTATTTTACTCATTTAGACCTTCAACAAGGATATTATCAAGTGAAACTGGCACCTGAAAGCCGAAAATATACTGCATTTTCGACTAGTTCAGGACATTACCAATTAAAACGATTACCAATGGGTCTTAAGACTTCTTGTAGTGCTTTCAGTAGAGTCATGTCAATTGCGATGTCAGGATTAGCTTTTGAAAAGTGTTTTATTTATTTAGATGACTTAATCGTTTTTGGAAGATCTTTAACTATTCATAACCAAAATCTCATTGCTGTTTTTGAAAGACTGAGGAAGGTTAATTTAAAGTTGAATCCCACTAAGTGCCAATTCTTAAAGAAAGAAATTTTATATCTGGGTCATTTAGTTTCTGCTGACGGTGTTTCGCCTGACCCTGAAAAAACTAAGGTTTTAGAAAACTTTCCTGTACCTAAAAACGCGGACGAAGTAAGACGGTTTGTTGCCTTCTGCAACTACTACAGAAAATTCGTGCCTTCCTTTGCAACAATTACTATGCCTTTAAATCGCTTGCTAAAGAAAGATGAACCTTTTGTTTGGAGCTCGGAGTGCCAAAATGCATTTAATTTTCTAAAAACCTCATTGATGACGCCTCCTATACTACAGTATCCAGATTTTTCGGAAACAAATGAATTTGTATTACAGACCGACGCGTCTGATTTTGCTGTAGGAGCTGTATTGTGTAATAAGGACATGAAACCTGTTGCCTATGCCAGCAAACCATTAAATAAGGCAGAGAAAAAATATCCCGTAATACAGAAAGAATTAACAGCAATAGTATGGGCAGTAAAGTATTTCAGACCTTACTTATTTGGCAGAACTTTTACAATTATGACAGACCACAAACCTTTAATTTATTTATTCGGTATGAAAGATCCATCTAGTAGGTTAATTAAATTCCGGTTAATACTTGAAGAATATGATTTTAAGATAGTATATGTGAAAGGTAAGGACAATGTTATTGCGGATGCATTGTCTAGGGTGTGCATAACATCGAGTGAATTGAAGGATATGAAAGAACAAATTTTAGCTTTAACAACTAGAGGACAAAAGAGAAGGTTAGAAGAGAGTTGTAAGAAAAAGCAAACTGTGCCTAGTAAAACCACCGACAACTGGCCTGATTAACCAAGAGTCGTGGAATTACTAAGACAGCCGTGTGATTCTATTGAAATAAAGTTAGTAGAAGAAAAAACTATAAGGAAGTTTAAAAGAGAAAATATGATAAAGGAGCAAAAGGATTGTTTTGTTTATATACCAAGCAAAATGTTACCTTAACTTTAGATTGCATTTCTCGCGAGCCGAATTTGCGACTAAGTTAACGGAATTTTGTGAAAGAATAAAAGTAAAGGAACTATGCATAGTGAAAAATGATAGCAATAATGAATTTATAAAGGGATTATGTAGTGAGATTAAATCGTTACAAGAATGGACCGAACCCCGAATATGTAATTTAAGAGGAATTGAAAGAATATATGACGAGAAGGAAAAATAATTTATTTTGAATAACTATCATTTATTACCCACCAGTGGTCATGCAGGTATGAATAGAATGGCGAATAATATTAAAAGAAAATATTACTGGCCAGGGTTAGATATGGATATTCGAAAGTTTATAAGTAAATGTGAGATGTGTCAGAAAATGAAACAAAGTAAATATACGAGACAACCGATGACTATGACTACTACAGCATTAGCTGCCTTTGATAAAATTTTCCTCGACTTAGTTGGACCTTTGGACAGGGAGGAGTCAGGAAATTGTTATATTTTAACCCTACAATGCGAATTGACTAAATACATAGAGGCATATCCGTTACCCAATAAGGAAACGATTACTGTAGCTAAAGCATTCGTGAATAATTTTATTTTACGATTCGGTATCCCGAAATCTATAGCTACGGATAGGGGAACAGAAATCATTTCTCAAGTTATAGAACAGGTATGTAGGCTATTAGAAATAGAAAAGTTAACATCCACTGCATACCACCATCAATCAATCGGTTCCCTAGAGATAGCCCATAAACATTTAGGAGCATTTTTAAGGACTTATTGTAAAAATGTGTATCATTCATGGTCAGATTGGTTACCTTTCTGGTGTTTTAGTTTTAATACTAGTGTAAACACGCAAACTAAATACACTCCTTATGAACTGGTGTTTGGAAGACAATGTCGTTTGCCAAACAGTTTAGAACATGATGTAGAGCCACTTTATAATACTGATGATTATTGTTTAGATTTAAAATATAAGTTGCAAGTAGCTTTAAGAGATGCAAGAAACAATTTAGTAGCTTGTAAGGAAAAAAGAAAAGACAAATATAATAAATCATGTAATCCTGTATTTTATAAGAAAAATTATCTTATTTTAGTTAAGAATGAATGTGCTCGTAAATTAGACTGTGTTTTTGATGGACCTTTTGAAGTGTTGGAAGATTTAGGCATTAATGTAAAGATAATTAAAAAGGGTAAGGTAGATGTAATACATAAAGATAGGACAACAAAATTTAGTAAGTAAGTATGTTTTTAAAGAAAAGGTACATTTGCTTTGCTTTGCTTTGTTTATCTTAATTTTTTTTTCTTTCACCCCCGGAGGTGAAGTGCATAAATGTACTTAGCAGTAAGCAACATTGTTAAGTAAGTAACCATAAGTTAGTCGGTAATAAACGCTTGTCTTGAACATACGTGTTTCGATTCACCTCCATACTTCAAATGTATTTGTATTACATTTAGAAGCAAATTAAAATAGAAGTTATTAATATAAATATTATAAGCCGAACTTATTGTTGGTAGTGGGGGTACTTGCCGATTCTTATAAAAGCGAGCGCTCGATCGAGGTCGAGTGCGGGCCCTCATCCAATCCGCGCAGGCGTCCCTCAGGGGTCTGTGCTGGCTCCGCTCATTTTTACGCTGTTCACCAGTGACATCCCGAAATGTAGAAAGGCGCAGTTAGCTCTGTTCGCAGACGACACGGCCATCTACTACACCGGCCGCAGTCAAAACCAGATCTCCCGCATCCTACAGACCGAAGTCAACAAGACTCGGTGACTGGTTCAGGAAGTGGAGGATCGAGGTCAATCCTGATAAGAGCCAAGCGGTCCTCTTTTCTAGGCCCCGGCGTAGACCGGACCTACCCCGACAGATCAAAATGTTCGGCAAGCCTATCCCTTGGGAGAAGCGAGCCAAATATATCGGTGTGATCTTAGATCATCACATTTCGTTCACTGAGCACATAAAGCAATTCACGTGTTGCCACGTGTTTTTGTTGTGTACGCAAGTCACTGGTTATTATCTGAGTAACAATGAAAATAACTAGAGCTAATCGCAAGAGCAATGAGTGTAAACGTCGCCGTGACCGGAGCAGAGAAACAAGAACAAGCACTACGCAGAAACGGAAGCAACGAAGGCAGCGATCGAGCAATCGCGTTTCTTCGTCGGAACCTCTTCGTAGTGGAGGCCGCAGTTCCCGTGAGCAGCATATGAGGCGCCGTCACCAACCAAGCCGGAGTTGCACCCGTGACGGATATCGCAGTCGGAGCAGCATCGGCGATATTGTCGCAGCCGGGGCTTGAATGGGAGACGCAGTAGGCGAGGCTGCAGCAGGCGCTCAGAATCTAGCATCGAGCGACACACTTCCCCACCAATTTGCTGTCGGTGAGCAAGGAAAATCAGTAAGGTAAAAATGTGTAATTTTCAATACGACAACCTTTATAATGGTTGTGAATTGCGTTTCGTTCACTGAATTTACCGAGCATTTTTATGATCAGTTAGCATTGCACGCTGCGTGCAATTGATGGCCACCAGGCAGTAGATTGTATAACTTATGGAATCGATTATATTTTTTTAGAAACGTTGCGGAGGCAGACAATGAAAAAAAAAACCGGGTCATTTGTTAAATTATTTAGCTACCTGGCACATCAAAAGAGATTTCCAAAATACAGAATCAAAATAGAGCTTCAACTAAGTAACCTTAATAGGAATTATGATCCATCTTATTGTAACTGCCACGAGCGAGGACACAATTGGAATAATTGTTCTAAGCCGATCATTAAATGCGTTAAGTGCGTTAGAGTTGGTTATAATTTGGATAACTGCAATAGACAACCCTTACTATCCCTCAAAATTAAAAGCTAAGACAATCAGTTGATAAAGAGTTATTGAAAGTAAATTCAAAACACATTATCAATAATGAGGCAGTTAATGTCGATAGAAATCAATCTCGTTTTTAAGAATATTTGTATCAATGGAACTATGACCGATGCATATGTAGATTTCGGTAGCATCTGTACCTTGATTAAATGCTCTAAAGCAGAATAACACTGTCGTGAAGAGATTTATCAAGATTTGCCATTCATAAAACGTTTTGGAAGTTCTATTAACCTAGGGTCGATGATATTGAACCCGAATTTGTTGTCGAGTTTTAACCGGCATCAGCATTAATCTAATAAATCTAAATTTTATCTGACTACCTTTTGTTACTATTACGAAGGATAATGAGAAATTGTTCTTCAAATAAAGTGACCAATATATCAATTGAAACTTTACGTGTATATGTTGAGGAGGACACACTATAGTCAGGGGTGATTTGGTAGTCTATACCAAAGAGCATTACTCGGGCAATATCTTTGTTGACGGAAGTATATGAATTAATCCAATTATAGAATATCACTTACATCAAGGGTCAGATTAAATATAATGTAGGTGATTTAGTCAGGGTAGAGAGGTCAGTAATAGACAAAGATCATGTAGGAAAATCACATAAGCTCATCCCCAAATTCTAAGGCCTCTATCGAATCCTCAAAATATTACCTAATGACAAATTTCTCGTCGAAGATACCCCATTAACAATAGGTATAACAATGTTGTTGCACTAGATAAAATCCATCCCTGGGTGAACTTTTAAGGTTACACCAGTGAGCGCACTGACAGTGAACAGAGTGAAGGTACAGAAATAGCGGTAGAGAGAGAGTGATCTATTACTGTACATAGTAGGTGGGAAAAATATAATTATTTAATTTTGGCGATGATAATGATATGCTAATTTACATAGGTTAATCAACTTCCCTGATGAAAATGAGTAGGAATTGCGTGTCGTTGTTAAGGTTATATATCTATACATGAGCAATCAGTGCAGATAATGAATGGCATTGAGAAATCGATGTCGCACGTATTATGATTGCAAGATAGTGAGTAAGATTATACAATGTGAGCACAATTTGTCATAAGAGGTCAGTGCAGATTATGAATGGTACCAAGATACCGGTGCCGCACAGTTGACCAGAGATCGTGACAGATTGTGCAAGAAACAAAGAATGAGAATGCATATCCAGCTGCATGAATTTGTATTTTGATAAAGATTTGTGACCTAGATAAAAACGATAAGCTAAATTGTGATAAACTTAGATGTAACATGAATATAAAGACACTTCGAAATTTTGATTGTGATGAGAATTTATTACAGACATAGATTGTGAAAAGAATATAGTACATTAGTTGAACTATAAAGTAAAGAATTAACATTGTGATATGAATTATTATTAAAGAATGAAATTAGTTCTAGAAGTATGTATGTATTCATAATCAAGTTATTACCTATATTTTGTTTATATTTTATTATGTATTAGCAAATAAGTTATTATTAAAGTTTACACCGAACAAGTGAGAGGACTCACTTACACAGGATGGCCAAGTTGTAAGGTTAATTAGCCAAGATGTGGGTATTTTGATAATATTCTATTTAGTAACCATGAATACAATGTATTTGTATTACATTTAGAAGCAAATTAAAATATAAGTTATTATTATAAATATTATTTTATATTATTTAGATTTAATATTTTAGTTAAATATTAAATCGATTATTTATTGTATCGAATCCAGAGTTAAGTATGATAACACTTTGTGTGACATTTTTGACGTTTTATAGTGAGGTAAAATAGATTCATTCATGATTTGACTGTCGAACCGAACACTTGTCAGAAATAAATCCGTTTATATCCTTACAATCATCGTTTAATTTGAGAGATAAAAGAATAGATCTTTTATGTGTCTCTCTGTCTGTCTGTCTGACTGGCTGGCTGTCTGTCCGTCTGTCACAGCTCACAGCCAATTTGCACCGAATCTACTGGACCGATTAAGTTGAGGTATACATATGAATTTCTATGACCCAAACACGTGTAACGTAAATAAATGAATTTTGAATATTAGGGTCACTTTTGGGGACAAATAAAATTTAAAAAATAGTTTTTCAAACTGCACGCACAGCATCAGCATTTGCTAATCCCTCAAGTTTCGAGGGATTTTCACATTGAATTCGTTTCGAATAATATAAAGAATACTTCTAAAAGAGTTCATTGTTTCGACTTGAATTCAAACCATCGCTAATGCGCCGCATATGAGCATAACGATGTTCGGTAATCCGAACATCGTTATGCTCATATGCGGCAGTTTGACGAACTAGCCAGCGAGCCTATACGAATGGCGATGAAATTGTAATTTAATATCGTCCGAACCACTTTATCTTTAGTTCTCTGTCTGATCGATTGTTATAGATAGTTACCATTAATTTTACTTACAACGTTTTCTTTAAAAAAAATATCCATACCCTCAAGTTATAACTACAACGATTGATGTATACCGTCACTTAAAATGACGAAGAGTAAACGACTACGATTTACCCATTATTATTTAAAATGATTTCTAATTTTATGAGAACAAAAATAGTTGTTCTGTATGAACAAAATGTGAGCATAAAAAATATGTATATTATGATAACTGTAAATTATCAAATCAAATTGTAAAATATAAATCTTAGTAGTAAAATAAGATCAAGTTAAATAATAGCACTAATAAATGTTATTAAATGATTATTAAAATATTTTATTTTACTTAATTTTTATATTCTTTATATATGTATATTACTAAAACAAAATAGAAAAATACTTTATATTAAAAAATATCTTGACATATAGCTCAATTCATGCCTAGAATTTGAACCTCTAATCTTATGCACGGCAAGCGGTCTTTAAAATCAAAATCAAAATATTTTATTTCACATAAACCTACATGGGCACTTATGAAACGTCAGAAGCTAGGTGCACGGTTCTAATTGGTCGTTTCCTATTGAGAAGAGCCAGCAAGAAGAGCAAGCTAAAATTTTTAGTCACAGTATCACAGTTATCAGTGAAATGAAATGAAGTGATGAAATGATTTTTATTTCTGTTAGTAGATCTTATAAGAGAGTCGTCACGAACCGTCTCGCCAGGAGACTTGACGAGTTCCAGCCACCAGAACAAGCCGGTTTTCGAAAAGGCTTCAGTACCGTAGACTACCTCCATACTGTTCGGCAGATTGTGCAGAAAACCGAAGAGTACAATCAGCCGATGTGTATGGCATTTGTGGACTACGAGAAAGCCTTCGACTCCATCGAAATTTTGGCAGTTCTGGCCTCTCTGCAACGCTGTCGAATTGACTGGCGCTACATCGAAGTTTTGAGGTGTTTGTATGACCCTGCAACGATGACTGTCTAGATCCAGGATAAGGAAACCAGCCCCATCCAACTACTCAGGGGGGTGAGACAGGGGGATGTGATATCCCCGAAACTGTTCACCAATGCGTTGGAGGACGTCTTTAAGACGCTGGACTGGACTGGACAGGGTATCAACGTAAACGGCGAGTACTTCTCACACCTTCGTTTTGCCGATGACGTCGGCATAATGGCAGAGACGCTGGCACAGTTAGACCAGATGCTGCACAGCCTAAATGGAGCCTCTCGGCGAGTTGGCCTCGGCATGAATTTGGACAAGATGAAAGTCATGTACAATTCGCACGTGTTGCCTAGTCCAATCCACATTGAAGGGTCGCTTCTCGAAGTTGTGAAGGAGTATGTCTACTTAGGGCAAATTTTCCAGCTTGGTAGGCACAACTTTGAGAAGGAAGCCGACAGAAGGATCCGGTTGTGTTGGGCAGCGTTTGGAAAACTTCGTCAAGTCTTCTCATCGTCAATCCCGCAGTGTTTGAAGACTAGGGTCTTCAACCAATGCGTCCTGCCCGTTATCCATGAAACGTGGACACTAACCGTCGGGCTGGTCCACAAATTCAAGGTCATTCAGCGTGCTATGGAGCGGGCTATGCTGAAGTTATTCGGAAGAGAACCGGAGTTACCGACATAGCCTGCAGAGTAAGCAAGCTGAAGTGGCAGTGGGCTGGCCATGTTTGTCAATGGAGCGATGGCCGGTGGAGCAGACGAGTTAGTGTGGGGCGCCCCCCAGCTAGATGGACCGACGACCTTAAAAAGGTGGCTGGGACAGACTGGATGCGGAACACGGAGGACAGGGTGTTGTGGCGCAGCCTGGGAGAGGCATATGTCCAGCAGTGGACTGCTATAGGCTGAGTTGAGATCTTATTATACACTTTTTACAAGTTAATTTATTGGGCAATATTTTTATAGTAGATGGCACCGGCATTTCCTACCTGGCTGATCCCTGGGAAGAAATACCAAAACAAACTCAGAGGTATTGGTGTCTTTTATACTCCAAACATTATTTGTTATTAAGATAATAATGTAACAATGCAGGGCCATTTCTGTAAGGGCATTTTGTAAGAGCCATCACAGCTTTAAGTTGACCTGTCCCGTAAGACGGTAAGCATGCATCAGTTATCGTGTAACTCAACCCTATTTTAGAGAGCCCGTGTATGACAAGAAAATAAACAATCTGCTAACTAATGATCTTCCGCGACTTTACATAGGCATACCTCTCAACGTACAGACACTAGGCTCAAGCGTGGTTATTGAAGTATGTGTAAAGATCTCCCTCTTGATCGTCCCCATTAACACTGCAGTTACCTGCAGTGACACACGGGTTGAGTAGATAGTAACCTGTTGAGACACTTTATAGCCCAATGGAGAAATAAAGAAAATATGCTGTATGTATGTTGTTGTTGATGATGTTGTTTGTTGTTGTTGTATTGTGTAATAAACTACGTTCGGGACGGTTACCGCAGCAGCCGAACATTTTTAGCGACCTATGCAATAACAACATCCTCCCGACCGCATTTCGGTCACGGTAGCCAATTTCAACAGAGATTAGCCAAGTACGGAGGAGATATTATAGTGCACTTTCTGTTCCTTTGGTCTTATAGCCATAGATCCTGTGCCTGATCCCTGTCTCCCCGGTCGTGTATAACCCAAGATTATTATTTTTTCTTTAAAAACATTTTGTTCTCTCATACCGGTACAAATTATGAGTAAGATGATGGAGTGGTAAATATATTAGATTAGATATTCAGAAAGGTGGAAGCGGGGCTGACAAATTATTTATAAAAATCAAAGCAGTCTCCACAACATTTTATGGTGTACTAGCTTTTGCCGGCGTGGAGGTTGGAAATTATCGCACGGAAACGTATTACCGGGATAAAAAGTATCCTATGTCCGAATCCAGGGTGCCAAATATTCAATTCCTTTCAGCCTTTAATTCGTGAAAAGGCAACAGACAGAGAGGCAGACAGACAGTAACTATTCAAGATATTAACATGTTCCTCTTTTCTGGAAACTGCCTAAAATAATGATAAAATAAATAGAGGTGTTTTTCTTTTGTAGTTTCCGCTGTCCCAATTTAAGGTAAAGTCTCATTCAACTATTGACATTTCCAAGATTTAATAGCGACCCACAAAACCGTTATTGGCTCTCCTTCCTGGCAGTATGTCACGTCTAATTGACAGGTGCAAGCGACCACACTGCCAGCCAGCCAATCACACGCGGGCAGCAACATCAAAGCGATTAACTGCCGCTTGTGTTACTTTGATAAATGCCGAGTGCTTTTTTTATTAAAGATGGTGACATTATTCTTGTTTTATGGAGAGGTGTTTTTGTTTTGGTATTTATTTATTTATTATTGCTCTTCGATAATGAGTACCTATTCCTTAATAAATGATTAAAAGTTAAATTGATGACAAAAAATTAAATAAATTAAATTAAATTAAAATAGATTAGGTTCGATTATATATTTTTTTAATTTAAGATATAGTTTGATTTTAGACTCGATTTAATGAGACAGTGGACCGTTGGTATGAACTCATGGCATGCAGAAAAGCCTCCTATTAGAATTTCTTGGCAGATTACGTGGCACATGGAATAACACCCTACTAAACAAATCGGGACAGTTCAGAGAGCCTGTTACTAACTGCTTAAGGAAAACCAAATGTAGCATATTTCTGCATTTCTCCAGCGACACCAACTTAAAACACTTCAGTCTTTCTTGGTACTAGTTGAGCTTGTTACCCATATTATTATGCCAGGTGGGGGAGGTTCCAGGCGGTGCCATAAGAAACGTTTTTGCAGTCGTTGGATGTGCTTGACGTTGACCTTATACTTAGATGGCTTCCAAGCGAGTTGTAAATATTTTTTTTAATGTTAGGGTTTTTTACACTCTCATTATAACGAAGCCATCTTTGATGTTTTTAATTTTGTCACTATATTCGACAAAACTTAGTTTTTGTTATCAAACTGAACGCCTGGGTCTCTTATAGTTTCGACTTACTCAAGCCGCTCACCATTCAATTTATAAGCTAACAGGATTATAGTTTTTTTTTGTGTACTTGTAATGATGGCATTTTTTACATTCAAAGACCTGTTGATGTGCGCACACTACTTAGTCAGCCGGCCCACAGGTCTTATAATCTTTATGGCTTTGAGGTCATCAGCGAATAAGAAGATATTCGAGTTCGGGAAGCATTTGAAAATATTATCATTTATGAAAAGAATTAATACCTACATGCGGACCCAATAGAGATCCCAGAGGGATTCCCGACTTTGCAATGTACGAATCTAAAAATAAGTATCTTCTCTATAAGGAGAGAAATTTGGCTTGGCTTACAGTTGGACACATTACGAAAGTGAATAAAAAAACATTTAAAGATTACTACAGTCAACCGCACGTCAGTGGTAACACTTGCATTACAAAAATCACCCCTACTGCTACGACATAAAAGGGCTAGTGTCAATGTATAATTGTTACCACTGATGTTTGGTTGACTGTACCTACGCGGCCGTTTTAGAAACAATTTGTGTTATACTTTCAAAAAAGAATACGTTACTCCAATGGTTACGTCGCGATTGACCTTCGCGACGTAACTAGTGAAGTAACCATACGACTCGGTACTCGATACTCACGATAAATCGATTCAAGTTAAATGTCAAAACGGGCCTATTCTTTTTTGACAACTTTACTAGAGCGGCGCTCATTACATAATTATGTGAAAGTATCTTTCTAAATCTCGATGTGCCACATTAGTGGCCACGTATTATTTATCATAGTCTTTAGTTATTCCTTAATATAACAATCTCAGAATTAATATTTGATTCAACACATGCAGAAAAAATAATTAAACATTTTAAGAATCATAAGTTAATGATGAGTTAATAGAATGTGTACTCATACATGGATTATTATTATTATTTATTATACTTTTGGTAAAATACATACAATGTAGATACAACAATAATTTAAACTTCGTTTATCTAATGCCGTTCCCAGTCTGCATTCAACAATTCAATTATATATATCCAATAGTTTTGTCACTCTATCTACTCAAAGATTGGCCCATCACTACTATTTAGTTTGTTTGAAAAAATCAAACCAATCAATCTAAAATAATATTTATTTGGTAATTTCAAAATGCTCATACGCGCTTTATTGTCGTAGAGTTGTCTCCACAAGTCCACATTGCGTATAGAAAAGAAAGTGCCACGACTTTGTTAAACCTGTAAATTCATACACATAGTTGTAGAGTACATCTACAGGAAAGGTAAACAAACGGCCATCGAAACAAATAAAATACTTGAAATAATTCCCTCAGTTATCTCCACAAGTTTGCGCAATTATTAAACTTTGTCGGTTCTGTTATCGACAGAGTGTTCCGCGCGTTCTCATTGTCACACGAGAAAACGTATACAACATACATACACGCGCAAGCGTCGCGTCGTGCGGTAGGGAATGTTGCTATTAGATATTATTATATTATAATTGTTACCAGTTGACGGCGATGCGGAGGAGTTTTTCGACGCCATATTTTAGTTTGATAATAGTCTTAGATGATGTTCTTTGAGAGGATGTAATATGTTAGTTTATTTAATTAGAGAATTAGGAGTTACTTGCTATTATGTACATTTTCATTTTGATTCTTACTTAACCAAACAACTCTATGTATAAAGATTTAGAATTTGTATTGTGTATTTATTTTTAACTGACTTCGTTTATATTGTTTTAAGGTATCACGTCATCGCGTCTGTCGCTGAAAACTATCGTTAACCATAATCAGAATCATAAAGTTTATTTGTGAAATAAAGGTCATACATATAAAATAGCACGCTATGTTTTGTCTTAGGACATACAAATATTGTAACATGCAAATTAAATATGGTAAAATAAAAAATAAAATAAATGTCAATAATAAAAACAAACTTTCCAATAGTCATCTTCGTCGTTGTTGCTTTGTCTCGCATAGTGGGTATCACACAGCATTATGCTGAGCGATGGCCGTTTTGCGAGGTTGTGACACATATTTTTCCCAAACTTGTATAATTATTAGTTTGTATGTTTTACTTTGCGTACTTCTTCTTCCCAGCTAAAGCACTAGGGAGTGGTGAAGGGTGGGCGTTTTTGGGGGACTGTCTAATTTTTGACGTTCGAAAAGTGCTGATTCTCAGCCTAGTTTGAATAAATGACTTTTGATTTTGATTTCGTCATGTTTAGCGCAAATAAATGTATTTTCTTTCTCTAAAGAAGAGCATTTCTGAATATTCCTCGAAGGCGGGCAGCAGAGGTGTATAGTAGGCTCACTCACTTATTTTGCCAGTTATGTTGAAGTTCTATGTAATAGGAGGTGACTTTATTGGGCTACAGATTACTTATTACGAGTACGTGAAAAAATAACTTAATTTTAAAGACGACAATTACTCGTAAAAATGCAGTATCGAAAACTACTTATTATTTTCTTCCACAAAATGGAGAATAAGACGCTAGGTAATGTATATTACTCAAGGTTTACTTGAAATAAAAATATTGTATTGCTATTTCAAATAAGAAATAGAAAAAGTTAATATCTATAATCGCCCCCGTCTTCATTTCACCGTTCAGCTGCTCCAGTAAGCTCGTCTCATCTCCTCGGTGGCAACAGACGTTATCATCAAATTCAGTCAAGAGTTCAACCGAAAATGGTTTTTTATTTCGGTCGAACACTAAATTCAGCCTGGTTTTTCTTTTGTTAAAGTAAAAGAAATGCCGTTTCTGCAGTATGTATTAATCTTTTAATAATTATATTTAACCGTGCAAACTTAAATCACATTAAACTTTGCAAAAATGTAACTTTGCTTGAAGACATAATTATTATTAATCAACAATCTGATATTTTATGTGAGAAATAGGTATATATTTTTTCAGCATTATATCAGGTATAGTGGCTATGGATATTTTCTGAATAAATGTTTTAAAACACACAAATCTTTCGGTCACAAAACGAAAATGAAAATTGCCGAAAATTAACTTTTCGGCCGAATTTTGCCGAAAACCGATATCGAATTTTGGTTGGACTCCAATTTAGTCCAACCAGATTTTTACAGTGTAAAAATCTCACCGTGACTTCGGAGTGAGCTGTCAGTGTCATTCCACTGATGCTAGGGATTGACCAAGGATTACATTTACAATCATAATCGACATTTTAATAATATTTTAATGCTTATTCTATTGATCATTTTATATTATTTCAAAGATTACTATTTAGGGGTATTTTAAATACAATAGCAAAACAGAAATTTTGTCAAACTCAATTTAATATAAAAAAACAAAATTGAGTTTCTGTTCAAAATCTCTATTATGATTGTTAATGTAATCTTTGGTCCATCCCTAACATCAAGTGGGATAACACTGACAGTTCACTCCACGCTCACTTCATCTAAGTTTTCACGGTGAGATGTTACAGAATAGCACTGCTGTTCCGTTTTATTTTAAACCATAGCTAATCTGACATGTGACAAACATGCCTGGTTTATTCGTTGGACTGGAACTGATATGTCTGTCATTTAGCTTGTCAATACATATTTGTATTTGACCTTGTATAACTCAATATGAACGAACGTTTCATCCGTTTTTCAATGAAACGTCCCAATTTTGTCTCATTTCAAAGCCGGGAAGCTTATTCTCCAGATCTTTATCTGGGGCATTCTTCGATCTTTTTAGATAATAACTTTTTAATTAAGGAGTTAGCCAGGAAAGATTATTATGTCTTGCGAAGCTGACTACTAAATCACTGAGTGCCGAAAGTACAGTCACGAGCATAAATTAATTACGTAATATTCAAAAGCCATTTTATCATAAAGTCGTAAAATCAATCTGTGTAGGCTTTTTCCAACTAAGTTGGGGTTGGCTTCCAGTCTAACCGGATGCAGCTGAAAACTAATATTTTCATGGAGTGACTACCTATCTAACCACAACTCAATTACTGGGTACTTCACACGATACCGTTTGGTAAGACTGGTTGTTAGACTTTTGGGCTTCTGACTACCCGTAACGACTGTCAAATATTTACGTATGACAGCCAGGACCAACGGTACGTGATTTTCTCCTAAAGTATTGATAAGAATTTGATGATGTTACGAAACCATATTCTTTACAAAACCATACTATTATGAAATAGGTCTTTTTAAAGTCACAATCAGTGTTTCACAAGAAAATCGTTTTTGAATTGAATTGAATTTATTTACTCGTGACTGTACTTAAGATTCCTCACTTGAAGTTAAGTTTAATCTTTGAAATATATGCTGATGGCCCAGAGGAGAGACACCTGCAGTTCTGAACATGAGGTACGGTTTCTCAATCAATAAAATGCAAAATCAAAAAAGAAAAATGCTATAAAAGTGTATTTTCTAATGCATAAGTATGTGCTTTCTAAGTTTGTATCCATTGGACATCAATAACTTTACCAGTGAAAGAAAATATCGTGATCATAATAAATGTAAGTCTAAAATCGTAGACCTGACTTGAGCAGGCGTGGTGATCAATGCTCCTGCCTTCTCTGTATGAGAAGAGGCCCTTTTCCCACATTCAAGTCTCACGTGACACGACAGGTAAGTCAGAAATTCAGTCCCAACAATATCAAAAAATCGTACCGCATAGTACAATGGAAACACCGAAAAATTTACATATTATCATAGTTTTTAGACATTTTGTCCCTCCTTATCCTCTTTATAGCACTGTCGAACAAACGCCGGTTATCTACCGTAACACGATAGCCCTCCCGCCCTCCCCCACAGAGGGGATGGTGCGATTTACTGCCTCTTCATGCAGGGAGGAAATTGATTCGCGACTTATTTGCTGAATTCATATCATAGCGGGAAAGATGTAGGTATGGTGTATAGTATTTTTTTTTGTTTTTCTTTGTTTTGCGGTCAGATTTTGGGTTCGGGGAATTCGGGTGTTGTTGATTTGTGATTGTTGTAGTTTATTATTTAGATTTGTTTTTTGAAATACCTAAGCATTTCTTGAGTGTTTATCTACTTACAAATGACCTTGACCTTTGAAGAAGGTATTCGTAACTTTTTTTACATAATTATTTGAAAGAATTATAGAAACAGGAAACGGGGTGCATTTTCTGAAAAAATAAATAAATATAAAAGGTTCCGTACATACGAATGAAATAACGGAACCATTATAGGATCACTCGTCTGTCTGTATGTCTGTCCGTCTGTTACAGCCAATTTGCTCTGAATCTACTGCACCGATTAAGTTAAAATTTGGGACACATAAGAACTTCTGTGACCCAATACGGACCTGTGACGTAAAAAATGAATTTTGAATAACTAAGTATATGGGTTCACTTTTGAAGGGCAAATTTATAATTTATAAAAAAAAAGTTTTGTACACTGGACCGTGTGACAAATGAAAGAACTTGTGAGGGTCTAAAATATTTTGTTTTAGAATTTAAAAATAAATAGTTATAAAGTTATTCCTGCATCCGGTTAGACTGGAAGCCGACCCCAACATAGTTGGGAAAAGGCTAGGCAGATGATGAAAGTTATTCAAGAAATCTGAATCTTATAGATGAAACCTGACTATTAACCCAACTCCGAAACTACTGAGCCTAAAATTTCGGAAAAAATACAAAAATAGTTCTTTATTTATAGATTACAGGAACACCTATAAGAAGTCGTAGCAGTCAACATGGTGAATCGTTCAATATTTAGCATACAAACTTACATTTGCAGTTGGAATGTAAACTTAATTCTCAGCAACAAAAAAACAGCTTCAACCATCATCTATTTATTACTACAAATAATATATTTAAATTTGTACTACTTTTCGTCACAGCGACAGCTAACGAGATTATAAAAGAGGTGTGAATAATTTGAGCACTAATATATCCTTGTAAACATTCGTTGTAAGCTTAGTAATAACATACACAATATGCAATTGATAGGTGTGAAGAAATAATAAAGTGTTAAAAATAATATGATTTGTTTTTGCCGCGTGAATGTACCGTAACCAAAGAAAATCTTAACGAACATTATTTTGAATGAGCGGGACTGCATCGCACATTACGGGGCTTGGGTGGGAAATTATCAAATAACTGCTCCCGCTCTGGGCGGAGTGGGAGGGCGTGTCAGACTTTTACTGACTAAAACCCACCCGTGTTCCTTCCGTTGCCTGTGTGCCGGGGCCACGATATCCCTTTCGGACAAACTCGCAACCCTGGCAGGCATTGATCCTAACGGACCCCGTCAGTTGGTGCTGACATCTCTTTGAGGCGCGCGTGGAACACAACGCGCCGTCGACCCGGGTCTGGTCCTTATCGGACGGCAAGCTACCCGTCACTCACCGTCCACAGGCCCGCGCCTACGGTGGCCGGAAATCGGCTTGCGACTCCCGACGCCCGGGGCGTCTCCTGCAGCGACTAGGGGCGCGAGGGCGCGAACCTTGCCTCTCCCTCACGCGTTCCGCCTCCTCCTTCGCGAGCATTACTGCTTCGCAGAAAGAGGTGACGGCCTCCCATGCACTCTCGCTCCGAACCATGGCCTGAACCAGGGCCGGACGCGAGAGATCGCCGCCGCCAATCGCCTCCGTGAGGACACGGCGGTGCTCTGCACAAGCCGGGCAGATCTCCACCGTATGCTCCACCGTGTCCTCCGGGCGATCCACACAGTGGTGACACCCGGGCGTTTCCTCCCGCTTTATCCTAAACAGGAACCTCCCGAAACATCCGTGTCCGGTGAGGACCAGCGTCAGGCGGAAGGTGAGGACGCCGTGGCGCCTCTCTAGCCACTCCTCAAAGAGGGGACTTATCGCCACGATTGTGGTGTGCCCAGCACATTACGGGGCTGAAACAGTATACTGTTACTACGATGCTGCATTAACATAGGAGGTATAACAGTATGCGAATGCAAATACTAGTTAAAAAGTACATACAAAATTTAGTACATAGGTTTTATGATCATCAGGTTCAGAGAGTCTCGCTGATGGTGGCTCATGTCTTAGGTTATTCGGTTCCCTTCAAAATGTTTGAGTTGAATGGGCTGATTCAAGCAACATGTTCATGAACGAGCGCCGTCAGTTGGGACTGGTCATCTAAAAAGAATAAAAAAAGAAAAGAGGTGTTTTTTTATACTTATAAAGTTCGAAAACAACCCAATTTTAACCTCAGATTATAGGGTCAAAATTGTTGCAAATTAGCTCTAGTATACTTACTCCTTTTCAAGGAATACACCCAATTACCAATCATCCTGTAGATGCTACTTTAAGGCACGAAAACACTTGAAAGTGATAATTCGCCTGGCGATTCTCGGCTACGACTCTCACAAGAATAGTCTCTCGAAGATTGGGGTTCGAGTAAATCAAGTCCTATTAGTTACGGTAACGCGAAGACCAATGTGGTAGCACCCTGACCGCGACGAAACAGTGACGTTCAGCAGACGTAACGTGCGGCGATTGATGCCACGGACATTATTTTTAATACATAGAAATGATTACAATAAGTCGATATTGCATATGATACGTTAGACACGCTTTCTTGATTTTTCATTAAAATTAATGGATTTTTCAGGGTAGAGTCAGTAGTGATCATTTAGAAGGTTGAGGGTTATAACTACTTTTCTGGAATGATTGATCTAAAAACTTGAGCATGTTATGCTTCTAGACCCAGCGGCTGTGTGCTGTGTGTGTCAATGAATGAATTCAGGATTTTTATTAAAGATCTTCTTGACCGAGCTTCCAACCACAATGGACTCTAGCCGACTACGCAGGAGATATTCTTTATGGACAGTGTGCGCAAACGGGGACTTGTTTGCGCACACTGTCCATAAAAAATACCTTTAAAAAACACCTATTTTATCAGATAATTTCTCTATTCGAAACCACATTACTAGTAAAATATTAAAACAATTCAGTAGTAGGCACAAACTAACCCATTCGATTTAGGAAAATGTGTTAATGTGCAAAGCACATTGATTAATTTCAATGTATGTATGTACTTACATTAAGAGCATGAACTAATTAATTAATCACTAGCTAGTTTTAAACCGTGTCAATTCAAGAAAGTTGCAATCACGATGGAGATTATTTCTCCAGTCTTTTAAGGTGCATTAAAATAAATATACTACACGATACTTGAAACGCGTCTTCGCATACGGGGCAAGCAGCCCTGCTTCCAGTTTTCTGACTGACTAATAATGTTACCACGGTTTAAGGCGCAGATATATGATTTAGTGACTTTTAAATCTGTTATTACGCCTTCATATAATGCAAGTAAGTTATGCAAAATATGCATGTTAAACTAGAACGCATACTCATCAATTCTATATGTGAATATTTAATAATTGTAGTAAAATATTTTATGAAATATATTGAGGAAGTAATGTCTACCCAAAGCATAAAAAACGATATTACTTTCAAACTTCGTAAGATATTTCCATCCTTTTTTTTGTATGAATATACTGTTTTATTATCTATGATTTTTTTTCAAATATTCATATTTTCGTTACTTAAAATAAATATTCCCTATGAAAGTTAATGGTGACGCGGCGTGAGCGCGACGCGCATTTGTATGGCCAAGGTCACGGCGACTATCTGACCCTTAAGAGCCTGTACTACCTCAAATGGCTTAGCGGTCGTCCGTTATGTCGAAAATACTGCAGCTTTATTTTTGAAATAAATATATGATAAAGTTGAGGATATATATTAAGTACTTTGTTTGATGAAAACACGACTCGATAAAATTTTCTTGTCAGAAAAAAAATCCAAAGTTACCTCCAAACCGTACAAAAAAGCGCTGGTATTCAAAAAATACTTCAAATTATATAATTAAACTTTGCTTATTAATAGGTTTTTTTGATAGTTTAGAAGGGCCTACAATGGATAGGTTTATCAAGCTACATGTCAGACATGGGGCTTGATTAACCTTCCTGGCTTTGCTTTGTTATGTTTTTTTTTTTTTTTTGCCGTTTAAACGTTCTATGTATTGTGTGCGTAATTTGTTACTACTAACATAGTTTTTAAGTTACTTGTAAACTAACACGCTATGGGCCTACGATGCCTGCTAATAAAAGATTTTTATATTTTTTATTTATTTATTATTATTAACTGAACTAACTAAAAAACAGGTCTTATGATATATATTTTTTTAATTACCTTTATTTTCACAGTAAAAAGAAATAAACTAAAATATCGGTGCCTTGTAGTCTTCTCGCCTGCCACCCTGTCTCGCTTGCTCGCGTGAGTGCGGGAATACTGCGAGTGCTAAGGACTGTTCAAACTGATTCAAATCCCGCGCGGGACGTGACTATTCTCGCCAGTTTAAATACCTTAACGCAAGATAGTTGACAGTGACTAATCGGCGCTATAGACTTTCATCTCGCATCTTGCGCGACATTTGCCAGTTTGGTTTGACCGGAGTTTAAGCGGAAGGGAAGTGATAGGGAACCAAAGGAACAATAGGTGGACTGTCTGAAATATGATATGGCTAGAAGGGGGTGACAGCTGTGATGACGGCTCATAGAGATGTATGGAAGAAGACAAATACTGCACTGACCCCAAATAAATTGGGATACAGGCAAGAAAATGATGTCGATGAGCTATGTAAACGACAGAAACCTTGAATATTTACAATATAAATAACGTTATTTACACCGTATGACGTCACATTAGCCCAGTTTTATCACACGTTTTCAATCACGAAAGTAAAATTTAAAAACCGTGAACTAATCATCGGTCACAGTGGTCTAACAAGACGTTTTAACTTCACTATTTTAGTTATAACCTTTGACAGAGCCAGCCATGTTTCATTTAGGAAATATTTTTTAATTTAAATTTTTTTATTTATTTATTTAAAATGTGTGATATTAGTCGTGTATTTTGTGTTGTATGTGTGTGTTTGGTGTTTAGACTTGTTAGCTGCGGGAATGGTGGGTAGTTATGTTTTTTATATTATTTTTAATCATAGTAACTGTCAATGACTTAATTGGCATAAGAAAAAAGAACAATAACATAACATTACGCATGTATTTCCTAAAGGGTTAGGCAGAGATGTCATTAATATCTACAATTCACGAACATTTTGGTTTCTAGTTAAGTACTAGACTACTACAGAACTAGTACTAGAGTACTATACTAGAGAATCCTAAAAAATGGCAAAATAACACTTTGTCCGACGTAGGAATCGAACCCAGGACACTCCATGCGCTCATAATCAAGAGTTGACAATATTTATTAATAATAACTAACTATTAATAATGATATAGACGCTTAAAAACAAAACCATATAAAAATAAGAACTATTTCTTTTAATTCAGTTTAAAATAGTGCTAGTTAATTTTCCCTATTCATTCGTTTTGTCAAAGAACTTAGGAAAATAAGGATTGCGAAGAACGCCTAAGGGTAAGCGTGGATTGAGTTCTTTGCAAACACCACAATGAGGGAATTGTACAAAGAGATGCCGCGGGTTATAACTATTATTGTGAGAATAGTTCTTACTGGATTTCTTAGATTTTATTTGAACTTTAGTTTTTATATTTTGTGCTGAAGATTTTCGGAGATAAATAATTCTCTTAGGTAAACTGCCTTTTAAATTAGTGAAGTTTATCACAAAAAAAATAAGTAGGTAGGTATGTAAGACGTATGATTCTGAGAAATTACAGGACAAATTGAATTTTTCTTTCAAAATGAGAAATTTTATTCTCATAATCCGTTTGTGGCTGATTAGGTATTGATAAAACTATCAGTGGTATATAGACATGTTACAAATGTTAATTTGCTAAAAACAGTGCTTTACATTTCCTTATATTCAACAATAATAGCAAGGTTTACATTTTAGAAAATAAGACGCAAATGAAGCATTTTGCTTATTAACTCCACTAGATCGAGCCTGTCTCGTGGGGTCGTTGAGTGGTATTAATATATTTTAAAACCGGCCAAGTGCTTGTCGGACCACGCGCAATGAAGGGTTCCGTAGTAAAATTGGGATGAATTTATCCCAAAAACAAACTTAACATTGTAGTTACAAAATATGGTCTCCCACACATAGATATATGCCACGGTCAATTCTCCAACTGCAAATGTAAGTTGGTCGACTATTACTCGTAAAACTTGTGAAGCCTGCAAGCTGTGATAGTTTTCCTTTTAATTTCGTTCCACTGTCATGATTTTTTTCATATATCCTAAAACAACCATTTAGTTGGTAGGGGGGACAATTGATACGAACTATAATTGTCACTAAAAAGATTAATATTACGCAAACGGATCCCTGAATTGAAACATGATTTTCACAACCCTGCAATATTTTTGAACGGCCTATCCAGAGATACCCCACTATGAGATAGATGAGAAAAAAGATATCATCCATATTTTACGTACAAGGGAGGTACCCAACAATTTTTTTTTCAAGATTTTATGTTACCACTTTGTCGGCATGATTAATATGTAAACCCATACCAAATTACAGGATTCTAGTACTAAGAGTCTCTGAGCTAAGCCGCGGACAGACAGACAGACGGACATGGCGAAACTATAAGGGTTCCTTGTAGACTACGGAACCCTAAAAATGTGTATTTCATTAATACTTACGGATTGTTATTGTTACAATCGAGAAGCACTTGAAAAAGTGTTCAATTTACAGTAATTAAAACATTGTCTAGATTTTATCTGCAATGAAGTAAATCTCTCTCTTCTTTGCATACGGTTCTTCAAAATAAAGATTATATCGAAAAAAAAAACACGTGAACAAAGCATGTTGCAAAAGCTGGTTGAATCATGAGGACACTGTATTTTTTAAAATAAATATTACCTAGTCATTATTAATTAAAAGTTAATTAATTAAGCTCGACGGTATATAACAGTAATTAACGATCATCACAATGATCCCCATTGTGATGAATGTAAATGAAAGATAAACACAGCATTAATTATTTTAGTATTTAAATAAAACTAATTGTAAAATTGTAATAGACTCGTCAAATTGGATTCGTACAGAGAACCACACACCAGTTATATAGTAACACTATAAATTACTTGATTTTCGTTCCAGGCAGAAAATCTTTTGCGACCGTTAAGCAGTCAGTCAGAAAAAAACATAACTTTTCTTTGCAGTCGGGTAGAATCACAAACAATTTATTTATTAAAAACTTTGTTGTACACCACATAAAACGAAAAGGACAAACATATTTAAAACTAGTGTACAACTGTACAGTGGGCGGTTTTCCCGCACAAGGCGATCTCTTACAGACAACCTTTGGATGGACTAAAATAAAGAACAGACATTTTGGGCTGTCAGTGTGAAAAATAGCGTACATAATACTATTTAGACAACTTTTTTTACTGTGGGCAAAAAATGGGGAAAACGACCGCAAGCCCGAAGTAATTAAAACGTATCTCATAAGTTCATATAACACTAACTACCCTCCTATCGCTGCTTACCGTAAGCTTTACCTCTAACTTATTGCGTAGCCGCAACTTTAAATTATACCTACGTGCTTCCACTGAAAACACATATATCCAAGTAAGTATTAAAGACATACTCCATATATATATGTAAGCTAAGCTATATGTTTAGTACTGGAACTTTACTAGAAAATTACATTTTATATTCTGTGATTACCTTAACTCACACACTGACCTATTACTTAAATTTCTAGGAAAACGTATATTTTTACAATATTTGTAAATACGTGAGCACCATGTATCTATCACATAATTAATTTATCTGTCATTGCTTCATTTTTAATTCTTTTTACATTATTATGAAATAAAATTACTATACAATTTTATTCTAGGTGCATTGTCTTCACTTATATTTAATACACACACACACACATAAACTCACGCCTTCTTCCCGTGGGGGTAGGCAGAAACTTTAGAACGCCACCTGCTACGCTCCTTACATACTCCTTTTGCTTCGCCTACGTCCATACATCTGGTCATACACGCACGCCGACTGCGAGTACTATGCACCTGACCTTTCTGAAGAACATCACCAATTAGGTCACTATATGTCCTCCTAGGGCGTTTCGACTTATATTTAATATACCTATACAAAATATTGTAAAACATTTTAATAAAGGAACGGTGGATTTTCTTGCCAATTCTTCTCCACACGAAACTACATTTTGGAAGGGGCGACTAGAATCAATTCTATTTTTGACGTGACAACGTCTTATAATTCGATGGAGCCGGCTGCACGCACGAAAAAACATGACTCATGCGGCGTTACCTCTCATGCGGCGTTACCTCGCTCTGAGGCGTTCCTTTTAAGGCTTATGACGTTGTCACGTTCAACTATATATATATATTGTAATTGCCTTAAAGTGCCTATTTGAAATAAATAATTTGACTTTGACTTTACAATATTATGAGTAGGTTATTAATAAATAAATAAACAACAAGCGAAGTGGAAGCGAGTTACAGAGTAACAGCGTGTGTCCACCGCCACCATTAGTATTAGTAAATATATGTACCGCTACTTCGGCGCCCTTATCTTGTTCTCGTTGACGTGACATTGACGTGGCGATGGAAAAACGGCCTAATGCGGAAATTGCATTGAATTTTTGTTAAAATGCTTTCAATTACATTGAACTCGTAAATTCAGTCACGTAAATTAGTTATTTGAAAAGAAGGAAAGTAAAAAGGAAGTCAAAAAACCTTGTTTGAAAACTGCAGTCCTAACGCACCGATGCTTTTAGTGCACCGTGTGTTCATTTGCCCGTTGATAATTTGGATTAATTTATTCAATGCAATTTATCAAGTTTTTTGCGATTCAAATCTATGATGATTTGAATAAAAAAAGTTTAGCTTTCACAACGCTTTCGCGTTGCCTACAGTATGCTCGTACTTTATCTTTGGCATTTTCCACAAGTTTACCGCGCACTGCGTAAGGAATGAAAATGAAAGTGTTTTCGTGATGTAAGATTAATCTCAGTCTTCTCCATAGTAGTAACCTATTTGTTGTTCGAATACGCTGCGATGTACCATAGAAAAACTAGAAAATGTTAAAAATTACTCACAATTTTAATCCTTTTTTGATGTTATCAACCTCTACCTGGTTGATAACATCAAAAAAGGATTAAAATTGTGAGTAATTTTTACGTGTGTGTACAATTATTTTCCTTGGTCTGGCCGCTGATAGGACATTCAAAGACGTATGAAATACTAGACTACAAAAAAAATCTGCAGACGATTCAGATCTAATTGATCTGACCGAACGCGTCAGACACATACTAACCGCTGTATCTCTACGTTGACGTCGTGGTGGGGCTTGCGCGCTCCGAACTCTAGGTTTGTGCCGGTAGGGTTTACTTTACCGGAACAGATCTAGGGTCTAGCCAGATCATGAGAGATATAGGAACCCGCAGGGTAGCATCTGGCTTGCCTTTATTGGATGGCTGGAGTGAACACTGACGAGAAACAGAGCCCCCACCTCATTCTTGCCTTTACTGGCCGGCTCGAGTGGAGATTTGCAAGTGCAAACGTGCTCGGAGGAAGGAAGTATTCCAGTAAATGCTGATACGGATCTTGATCATCTTCCGGACTCTGGGATTGTTCTGATAGCCGTGAAATACCTCTCCAATCCTCAATCACCTCAGGAATTATGTTTCCCCCTTGTTGTTACGTCACTAAGTGCTAGTGACAGTTTCCAGGGGCCCATTATTGAGTGTGCAAATCACCCCCTGCCATTTGCCGTGTATGTAATAAAACATTGATCAGGCAGGGGTTATTAGTCCTTCCGAGGTTCTGGTAACCAGTCCATTTTAGCCATCTAAACACTTTTTTTTACATAAGTACTCCAATAAATTAGTTTCCATATCCTGCAATAGTCCTGCACCAACTGGGGGTTGTTTTTGGGTGCACTTGCATAATGCGTACAGGGATAATGGTCCTTTGCTGCCTCATTTCATTAAAAGCGTCATATCGAGTTGCGAGTTGTCTTCGGCCCACCGTACGCAGGCTCCAAAAATCCAAGACCCTAGGGTCGGAGACACTATAATAATATTTTAAATGTTTTATTAACATAAAAAAACCGGCCAAGTGCGAGTCGAACTCTCGCACAACGGGTTCCTTAGGCCCGTTTCCACCAAAGCGGAGAGGAGAGGAGATGTTTGTAAACGACCAATAAGATACCGTTACCGTACCATTGCATCGAATTAACGATATCTTATTGGTGTTACGATTATTTATAAAAACAGCAAAACAATCATGTCTCTTGTATGGGAGCCCCTCTTAAATATTTTTTTTTTCTTTATTTATTTTAACGTGAATATATATCTAAATATTCTGTGAATATATCAAGCGTCTACCTGTTGCCTTTATCAATATCGAGCAAAAAAATCACGTTTGTTGTATGGGAGCCCCCTTAAATACTTATTTTATTCTGGTTTTTAGTTTTTTGTTGTTGTAGCGGTAACAAAAATACATCATCTGTAAAAATTTCAACTGTCTAACTATCACGGTTCATGAGATACAGCCTGGTGACAGATGGACAGACAGACAGACGGACGGACAGCGGAGTCTTAGTAATAGGGTCCCGTTTTAGCCTCTGGGTACGGAACCCTAAAAAGAAGCTAGGTGGTACCTGAGTTACAGAAGTCAGTATTTTTACCCGTATTTAGCACAATAAAAAATATTTGTGCAATACAATTGAAATATCGTAAAATTAAAGAAATTTAGTGCATGCATGCTCTTGAGTGGTTTGTGTGCGAGTTTACAAAAAAAATTAACAATAAGTCGTTCCTGCCGTTGTTGCATAGATTTTGAAGCCATACAAACGGATCTGATGGTAAAACTGACCATGTTTGCCTTACACTATCCTTCATAATTTCCAGGAACATACTTCGGCCGCCTAACATCAGACTGCGTAACTCATTACTGGAGGATCTTCGTCACCCGAAGAGTTCCACCTCGAACCTACCTGTACTTCCATGAGGCCATGGCTCCTGAGCAGGTGGACAGAGATGAGGAGGCTCCAGACGAGAATGGGCCTGTCGATGTAAGGGTCAGGCTAATGATGACGGCCAAACAGTCAGGCCGAGAACATCCGATAATGGACGTAGGCATCCCCAACTTTCATTGAGAACATCCGATAATGGACGTAGGCATCCCCAACTTTTATTGAGAACATCCGATAATGGACGTAGGCATCCCCAACTTTCATTGAGAAAAAAGCTTGGTTGCTTATATACAGGGTGGAAACTTTCAGCGGGGCAGTAAGGGGAAGTAACTTATCCGTTGCAGCTACGCGAAAATGGTCTTAAGAGACTATCCATAATTTTTTATGGAATTTTGATCCCGATTCACAGATTTTGAAAAAATGTACAGTCAGCAGGAAAATGGGCATTTTCACAAAAACTTTTTTTATGCCAATCGATCCTCTTCCTTATAAGGATCAAAAACCTCTATTGGATCAATTGAGGTTTGAGTACTAGAAAAGTCATAAAACGCAAAAAACTTTTCCCATACATTTCGTAAGAAATGATAGTCCAACTTAGTTTTTTATGATTGATAGATGGACCGCTACAACGAAAACTGACCAAAAATAAATAAACTTCGTATTTCGAAATCGAATTCCGGCAATTCGCAAGGCAGTGGGTACAAACATAATGATGGTCCTATAACGTGACCACCTCGCAGTCCTGATCTCACGCCTCTACACTTTTTTTATGTGGCGCTATTTAAAAATTGAACTTTATAAAAAGAAATACAAGTGTTCAGGAACTCAAAGATTTACTAGGATATTATAGAATGTTTTAAAGATCTTGATGTAAAAAAAACTGCTGACCTTTGGGGATTATTAGTACATAATCTTCTTCAGTCTTCAATAATCGATGTTATTTCACCGTTTTTAGCAATTGTTTTTAATTATTGTATTGCATCTGGTGTATCTCCTGATCTGATGAAGTAAAGTGATTCCACTATTCAAATCTGGCAGCACAACTGATCCCACGAACTTTCGGCCAATTTCGATATTACCTACATTGAGAAAAATCTTTGAAAAATTAATTTTAAAACAAATGTTAGGACATTTCAATACAAATAATTTACTTCATCTGAAACAGTTTGGTTTCACAAAAGGTCGTTCAACTACAGACGCGGGCGTGGAATTACTGCAAAGCATATTCGAGGCCTAGGAGGAGTCGCAGGATGGTCTTGGCATTTTCTGCGACTTGTCTAAGGCCTTTGATTGCGTTCATCATGATACACTCATCCGAAAACTGCACCACTATGTTATGGTCAGGGGACAGTGCTCGCGACCTTCTGACTTCTTATCTGAACAACAGAATTCAGAGGGTTGATGTTAATGGCAAGAGATCTGCAGGATCTGCGGCCACTATGGGAGTTCCGCAGGGTTCAATTCTAGGTCCTTTCTTGTTTCTAATTTATATAAATGACTTACCTTATCACATAAGAGATAATCACAAGATTGTATTATTCGCAGATGATACTTCCCTCATTTTTAAAATCAAACGTCAGCTAGTCAATTTTGAACATGTTAACGATGCACTCTCTAAGGTTGTCCATTGGTTTAATGTAAATAATCTTCTCCTGAACGAAAAAAAGACTAAGCTCATTAAATTTTCAATGCCAAATGTCAGGCAGCTAACTACCAATGTTCAACTTAATGGAATAGAGTTGGATCCTGTTGAGTCGACAATTTTTCTTGGGATAACTATTGACGGTAAATTACAATGGGGCCCACACGTAGAAAAATTGTCAGGAAGGCTTAGTTCAGCCGCCTATGCTGTTAAAAAAATTCGACAGATAACTGACGTAGATACTGCCAGAATTGTTTATTTTAGTTATTTTCATAGTCTTATGTCATATGGGATTCTTCTCTGGGGAACCAGTGCGGACATTAATACTATCTTTGTTTTACAGAAAAGGGCTGTTCGAGCCATTTACAATCTAGCTTCAAGAGATTCACTTCGTGAAAAATGCAAAGAAATAGATATTCTGACTGTAGCCTCTCAATATATATTTGAAAATCTATTGTATGTACACAAAAATATATAAAATTTTAAGAAAATGTCCGATATTCATTGTTTAAATACCAGGAATAAACACAATCTTGCTGTACATCGCACTCGCCTCCACAGAGTAGGCAACTCGTTCATGGGTCAATGTATACGCTTTTAGAACAAACTTCCTACTGACATTCGAAACTTAAAAAGCTGCTTTATTTAAAAGCTGTATTAAAACCAAACTTTGTAAAAAAGGGTTCTATAAAATTTCTGATTATTTAGAAGACAAAAAGCTTGGGATTGAGCTGCTCGCTCTGCAAGCCTTGTGATCAAACTGGAAAACTTGACATTTAATGTTATTATGCATGATTTTATATAAGTATTGACATTGCAGAATATTATATACAATATTATATTAATGTTTACTTTGAAAAGTATTATATTTACTGCTTTAATTTATTGTGAATATTATTTTATGCTTTTTCTCAGTTTTAATGGTGGTCTGGCATTTTGAGCACTTTATGAGGCCTGCCTAAATGTACTTTCTTTGGTATTGTTCGTCGAGTCGTTGAGCTCCTTAAGTCTTGAGTCGAGCTGCACGATTACGACAAATGCTTGCACTGATTGGACAGGTCCACTCAAAATTGTGTGGTTCTTTCCTCAAAAGACCATTTCAGACACAGATCTACATGGTCCTCACATGATCTGACCAAGATTATGTCTGGACTTTAAAAGAGACTTTGACCCCTGAGTTTGTTTCGCCATTTCTTCTCAGGGGTAGTCAGATAGGAAATTTCGACTACATCTAGCTTATTTTTTACTTTTTAATATGACGTGTAAAAGTATTTCCGATATCCTATTTACAGAATAAACGATTTCATTTCATTTCACTTACCACGAGTCTTTATGGAATTAATCCTAGCACATTATCAGCTGCTACCCAGTCTCTAGTAAAGAGAATAAACCTATGCCTACGTCAAAACTGCTACCATTCTGAACACCTCATAACTTAGAGCACAAAAGTAAACTTTCTAGGTGAGTCCAAATGTAAAGTTTCAAGTTTTTAATTTTAAGGTGAAATAATACCCAAAGTAGAAGTTATGGTTTTTTATTTGTTTTTCGATCAGTCTTTTTTGTAGCGGCTAGTTTGTCGATGGTAAAAAATGTAAGTTGGAACTTCTCATTTCCTACGAAATGTATGGGAAAAGTTTTTTGCGATTTATGACTTTTCTAGTACTCAAACCTCAATTAGTCCAATAGAGGTTTTTGATCCTTATAAGAAAGAGGATCGATTGGCATAAAAAAAAGTTTTTGTGAAAATTGCCCATTTTCCTGCTGACTGTACATTTTTTTCAAAATCTGTGAATGGGGATCAAAATTCCATAAAATTATGGATAGTCTCTTAAGACCATTTTCGCGTAGCTGCAACGGATAAGGTACTTCCTCTTACTGCCCCGCTGAAAGTTTCCACCCTGTATAAGTGAGAGATAGTTAAAAGGTAGGCCGATGACCTTGTGAATGTCGCAGAAATGCACTAGATGCGGGAAGCACAGGACCGATCAACGTGGCGACGTTTGGAGGAGGCCTATCTCCAACTGTATACGTCTTTCGGCTGAAATTATTGTGACGATGATGAATACAATGGTTATAAGAGCAGGGGAAGACCAAATAAACGATGGATAGATTGTGTGAAAGATTGTATGGATACAAAGGAAGAGGCATAGAAAGATAGGTGGAAGAAACACAAACTGTGCTGCCCCCAAATAACTTTGGATAAAGGTAGAAGGAAGACTATACATGTACATTTTTTTATTACTTCTAACAACTGGGTTTTCTATCTCCAGGTTCAATGGAGGATAGTCGGAGGCAACCAGGTGTCTATTAAGGAGGTTCCCTATCAAGTCCTCTACGGCATGTACTGTGGAGGGACCATGATAGCACCCGAGTGGGTCATCACAGCCGCGCATTGTAAGTGAGTATTCTTTACTTTTTGATCAGTTTATTATCCTTAATTGGCTGCTTCTTTTTTATGTTTTTTGATAGAAAACAAGCCAACAGCCTACTTTAACACCATCGATGGGGATATTTACCTATCATAGCATCTGCGATGATCAATACAATGCAGGCAATGCATCTGCATTGCCGTCCCTAAGACAAAACCAAGATTGTCTTATGTCCCTGTAATTATATCGGCATTCTCAGAACCGGAGCATCATTAACACTGTTTAGCGGCAGAAACATCACCATACTATCACCATAATTATAGTGATAGTGATTCAATGGAGAAGTTCTTCAAAAATGTTTATGAAATAATTCCTCTATCACTATGCCTAAGTAAAATAGTAAATGTTTGCAAATTGATCCCTTTTCTCTTTTTAAACTACCTTATCAAAGAAAAGGGATTTCGTCAACTTTGAAACAATAATTCGGATAACCCTGGCAAACGAGGTGTATGATAATAATCCTGCTAATCTCTTTGAGGCGTCGAGCTGCTTCGACTAATCTGATTAACAAAGAGTAGCTTTACAGAAGTCTCGAATTAAAATCAAAAACATTTCAATTTATACATGACATAGGTAGGCGGAGGAAATCATGATTTTTTACAAAGGAAAACAATCTTGCAAACTAATAATCTTGAAATGCTGATGCTGGTTACAAATTGACCTTAATATAAAAAAAAATGGAACACATGATAGACGATATTTATTCATGTAAATTGGGTTAAACAAACACTACCCCAACACCCGACCCCAACATAACATAACATTGGGAAAAGGCTGGGCATATGATGGGTTTTACAAACACTTTTACACGGTAAGAATATAATCTGAATATCGAGCTTTTACATAAAATGCAGAGCTATAATAAAATGTTTTGTGGATAATATGTAAAAGAAACAGTGTTAACCAAATTTCATTGCTGACTGTACCTGAATCATTGTGGGTAAAATAAGGCTCGTAAACGTTACACCAAAAGCCTACCTTTTACGCTTGCTTCCTGGGTTGTGGAGGTCAGATAGGCATTCGCTCTTAATGTAAATCCTAGTATTCAACTGAAAGCTGACCCCAACTCAGTTAGGAAGAGGATAGTCTCCTGCTTCCTAAAATCTACTAACAACTCCTTGTTTTCAGGGAAAAAGAATCCTTCGTCCTAGCAGGCTCGACGCAGCGCTCTCTCGCCACGAAGTACAACATCTGCGCTCACTTCATCCACCCCCTATGGAATACCACCAACCTGCACACCCATGACTACGACTATCAGCTGGTCCTGCTGGAGAAGCCTGTCCCAGTCACTCCCAGTTCCAGACCCATCGCTATAGGGAACATTGAGGATATTAAGCAAGGGGAGCTGGTTTCTGTCAGTGGATGGGGGCATACGAAGTATAAGGTATGTCTTTTCTTTTTATTCTATTTTTATTTATAGGGGCTTTTACGCATAGCGTATGTCAGTCCCATCGTATCCAAAACAATAGTACTTTCACAACAAGTGGGCCATGAATTTGAACAAACCTTTCGTATCGTCTCCATTTGGTTGGGATAGAATTGTATGGAACATAGGCACATCAGTTCTGTTCAAATTCAGGGACCTTACAAAATCATTTCTACTGGACTCATATTGGCCACATTCCATCAATAAATGTTGTTGGTCCTCGACAACTCCACATTCCTCACAATTGGGTGAAGCGACTTTCTTCATCATGAAGGCAAATTTTTTGCATGGAATGTGTCCATATCCGAGTCTAAGAGCAGTAACAATCAGTTTTTTTACTAACATCAATATTCATGAACCAGGGCACGCGAAGAGGTTCATACTGTATAGTTTTAGACCATAAACCATTCTTAAGGCTTCTAGCTTCATTTTTGTGTTGATGAGGATATAAGGCCTTAAGATAAGGTTTGGTTAGGTTGTAACCGTTTAGTTTTAATCGATATTTGCTTTATAAGACCTCACTTTGACCACTTACGCATCCCTTGCAAGAACACATATTCGTTATCATACTCTGCAATGGTTTTTTCTACATTGAACAAGTTAAGATCAGAGAAAACACTACTGGTTATCAAAATTCATAATTTTCGGGGACGGAATGTATTACGTGCCAAAAGTTTGATTTTGTGTAGAGGTACGTATAACCGGACTACCGTTTAAAAGATAGATTCGACTTATTCTTGTTTACAAGCTTTCTAAAAGAAATGACCTGAAGACTCCCTTTTTCATCACAGCAACGCGTAATGCAAGACATAGTGCGCCGCGTCCGAGTCCCGGTGATGTCTCCTGAGGTATGCAAGTCCCTCCCTCTCACCAACTACAAGACCATCACGCCGAGGATGTTCTGCGCTGGCTTGCTCAACGGCACCAAGGATTCTTGTCAGGTAACTCCACATCATGTTAAAGCCCCGTATTCATTGGAACTTGGGAAACTGTTGAGCAGTGTGAAAATAATGTTACTGGCAACATTGTTGTAAAACTTTTGTTTACATGAATTCACTATTTGATTTGGATTTGCTGAAGCTTTGCACACATGTAAACGATCACCTGGGTTAGGTTATAGGTTATTTTTTATCCCGGTGGTACGTTTCCAGCGGGATAATTTCCGACCCCCACGCGGAGAAACCGCGGGCAATATCTAGTACGAAATAATTATCATGTTGTTGAAACAATGTTGCGCAACTTTGTTTCCTACTTAATACGAGACACTCGTTGTGTGACATAATTATGTGGGTGACTGCACTAGAAAAGGGTTTTAGGCGAGAGTTTTTTTATGTCATTAAATGACATGCAAGCAGACATCCCCTCTGCTGGTCACAGATGCTATGTGCTTGTCGAAAGATCAACACTTTATACCTGTTATAAGATAGTATTGATAATAGCTGTAAGACTTCTGGCAATATCAGAAACATTGCAGGTTGCTTGATAAAAGCGGAAATGTTACTTATTATCTGGCCCTTTCTTTGACAAAATGGTTCATTCCCTGGGTACTGCCTTGGTCCACAAAATACTGTTGGTACAACTATATATATATACCTATTTTGTTTTTCTTTAAGGGTGACTCCGGGGGTCCAGCTATCATCAACGGCAAGCTCCTGGGCCTGGTTTCCTTCGGGGTCGGATGTGCCATGAAAGACCAGCCAGGAGTCTACAGCAACATCCCCCTGGTCCGCGGCTGGATACGACACGTCACGGGGTTACCACTTTGAGTCAATAAACTGGTCATGTTATGGTGTTGCTCTTTCTTTACTTTATAAAATTAAGTGACTTTCTAACCAAATTTTTATTTTTTTGTATGGTATCAATTATTATGGTAAGCGTACGAGACGATGGATTACACCTACATTGATTATTGAATTACCTGATCAATCGTATCGAAAGTAAAAACCACCTAAAAGTGTCCTAAGGAAACATTATCTGTCGATCTGTCCATAGTTGCTGCGGTCGATCGGCGCCTCAGTTAGCTGGTGTCGTGGGTCCTAAACCTAAGTTTGCTTACCTTATACTGAATAGGTACTACGGGATGGTCTCATGGCATTTGTTGGCTGATGCCGCGAGTGTAGTAGCTGTGGTTGTAGAATCCATGGTTTTATGGGTAACAATTCTGTATTCACATACGGATTCTTTGCCTACAGAGCCATGGTCTTAGTCTTGGTTTTAACATTGTTTTAATTTTAATGTTCAGTCAACTAAAGATTCGTGCAAAATCCTCGAGAACCTACTGCCGATAAATTGCTTTGCAGTTTGGCAGGTGTTATGTGAAACTAAAACTGTAAAATTATGGATTAAATAAATAAAAATAAAAATATTTATTAAGAATTCAATATTAATATTTGTTAAGGATTGTAACAAATAAATCCTTGACTTTAAAAATTCATATCAATCATGAATTTCCCTTACAAGTTATTTTTTTTTTTTCATGAAGATTCAGCATACTCCGTTTATTAAAAAAAATATTTATGGTTCATAATTTAATACCATGTCAATTTATTCCTTTCATGAAGATTCAGCATACTCCGTTTATTAAAAAAATATTTATGGTTCATAATTTAATACCATGTCAATTTATTCCCTAAGTTATGAAGTGCATCGATAATCTAGCTTTTAAAATTCTTAGTATCTGTCAGTGTTCCGCAAATTATATGAATTTAAATGAAATTATTTGACGAATGGAAATGAAAAATTCTTCTTGTAAAAATGAAAAGCCAATTGTGTGCCTTTATAATATTATATTACTATGACAAATTGTCCGTTTATTTTTTTTTGCCCTAAGCATACGGGTGCCCAACTATAAATTCAATAGTTAGGGGAAACACAACCTTTCTCCTATGAAACATGATTACCCATAACCCAAAAAAGAAAAAAAAAACACTCGAATTATTTATATCTGTTTGTGCGTCAGATTGACGTCAAGATGCCTCCTTGTTTGGGGACGGCAAAAAAAACATGGTGAGGGTCATCAATCTTCTGGGAGTCGTAAGAGTTAACTGCGCGAAATGGAACGCTAGGTTACGGATCGTAAATGTACGTTAAGGTTGGAAGTATTATTGTCGGGGAAATGTGACTTATGCCAGCCTGAAATGACCGGGTATGATTTATTTTGAAGGATTTTGAATGATAGAAGTATAGGGTGCCCCATGTGCTGTATAATGTTACATCTTTCATTCAAGACCTTAATAAGTTTCTAATAGTTAATAATTATATGTGATGGGTATTGGCGAACGTAGTCTTATCCGGGGTACAGTACTAAATAGAAAATATAAACCCACTTAATTAAACCGGCCAAGTACGTGTCGGATCACGCACAATGAAGGGTTCCGTAATTGGGATGAATTTATCCCAGGCACAAGCTTAACATTGTAGTTGAAAAACACGTTCCCTTATACATTCCAACTGTTAATGTAAGTTTGTACGCACAATATTGAGTGATTTACCATGTTATTTTAAGAACATAGACTTCTTATGGGTTTTCCTGTAATCTATTATGTAAAAAACTATTTTCTGTACTTTTTTCAAAATTTTAGGCTCATTAATTTCAGAGACCAGGGGGTGGTCAATTTTCATATTTTGTCTTAAATATCTTTAAAAAGTAAGTAGTAAGTATTTAATTTAAAATTATAAAAAAAATATCAGAAATTTTGAAATTTGAATTTTCAATTTTGATTTTCAAACTACAATTTAGTTTATTTTCATAGAAATAAATAATTAAGTGTACCAAATTTCAAATTAATCGGTCAAGTAGATTCGGAGCATATTGGCTGTGACAGACGGACAGAATACCGACACACGAGTGCTCCGATAAGGGTTCCGTTTTATTATTTTGAGGTACGAAGCCCTAAAAATCTTAAATTCACAGACAACGCACAGCCTAAACCACTGGGCTAGAAGCATGAAGATTAGTACAAAAGTTCCAATAAGTATAACGAAAGAAAAGAGAGAAAAATTTGTATGCAATTGTGGTATTATTCACGATGAGAAAACTCGTCGGGCGGGCGCACGGCTTGTTAGAGAATAAATTAAGTATGTAGGTGCCATTTTTTTTTTTTTTTTGGGTGTGAAATCATCAAATAACTTCTCCCGCTCTGGGCGGAGCGGGAGGGCGTGTCAGACTTTTACTGACTAAAACCCACCCGTGTTCCTTCCGTTGCCTGTGTGCCAGGGCCACGATATCCCTTTCGGACAAACTCGCAACCCTGGCAGGCATTGGTCCTAATGGACCCCGTCAGTTTGTGCTGACATCTCTTTGAGGCGCGCGTGGAACACAACGCGCCGTCGACCCGGGCCTGGTCCTTATCGGACGGCGAGCTACCCATCGCTCACCGTCCGCAGGCCCGCGCCTACGGTGGCCGGAAATCGGCTTGCGACTCCCGACGCCCGGGGCGTCTCCTGCGGCGACTAGGGGCATGAGGGCGCAAACCTTGTCTCACCCTCACGCGTTCCGCCTCCTCCTTCGCTAGCATAACTGCTTCGCAGAAGGAGGTAACGGCCTCCCATGCACTCTCGCTCCGAACCATGGCCTGAACCAGGCCCGGATGCGAGAGATCGCCGCCGCCGATCGCCTCCGTGAGGACACGGCGGTGCTCCGCCCAAGCTGGGCAGACCTCCACCGTATGCTCCACCGTGTCCTCCGGGCGATCCACACAGTGGTGACACCCGGGCGTTTCCTCCCGCTTAATCCTAAACAGGAACCTCCCGAAACATTCATGTCCGGTGAGGACCTGCGTCAGGCGGAAGGTGAGGACGCCGTGGCGCCTCTCCAGCCACTCCTCAAAGAGGGGACTTATCGCCACAATTGTGGCGTGCCCAGCGCTGGGTTGCGACAATCGCACTCTCCATGTCGCCATGAGATCCCTCCGGAGCTCCGTCCGCTGTGCCGCAATTTCTTGCGGCAGCGGAGTTATGCCCCGGAGTTTCGCCTCTTCGCGCCACACCCAAATGTGCGCGAGGATTTTCGCCTCCAGATGTAGGTGTCATAAAGGCCTATTAGGCAGACACTTTTAGTCCGTCGATCGTATTATGATAGTGTACATTTTTATTTGTGACGCGACTGCACCCTCTATAAGTTAGCTCTAGCATTTAACTTTACAGTCAAAAAGTCAATTAAAAAATTCTATAGTCCCTACTGCCTAAAAAGTGAACTGTAGAAAAGTTTTTTTTTTTTTTAATAAACTGCCTTTAACTTCAAAACGTTGATCTCATGCAGTCACAGGCAATTAATACTTCTTTATTGTTTATAAGAAGATGTCTCCGACTTTAAATTAACTTTTTTATTTTACGCTTTTTAGTTAGGTATTATTATTTATTTATTCTTAATTAGGTTATTTTTCTCTCACCGTATTAGGTAACGCTTTTGGGTAACGGTCGTTAAAATTGTCTTCAAAGCAGTAAAATTCTGGATTTGTCACTCGATTTTAGAACTTAAGTATATTTTATTCATTGTTTTTCACGTTAATAAAACCTTAATATTAAACGATTATTTGTGAACTTTACCATAGCTTTATATTATAAGTTTATGAATTAAGTCGGCACGGTTGCTAACCAACTCTAAATTGTTATAGATCCTGAATGGTAATTCAAAATGAAAAATGATTACAAAAACCTAAGGAGATTTTCTAATTTTTTTTAATTTTTATTTTTTTTTAATTTTTATTTTTTTTATTTTATAAAGTATTACTGCTGGTGATTCTTTATTCACATTACTATCTAGCCTATTCGCTAATAAGTAATTTAAATATAACCCAAACTGCTAAGTAAATATAAAATTAAGAAATCGTCCAATAACGTCTTTCTTATTCACTTTATGTTAAGGGGAAGACACTTAGTTCTCGTGTTCTTTAGTCAGCACTTGCACTACAGTTTAAATTCACTCACACTGCACTAAACTAACTCAAAAGGTTTTACCCTTTTTAGTCTTCGCACTAATTCAGTGATGTCAAGGAGCTGGATCGCCTCGACATTCACGTGATGATGAAGTCTGTGTTCGTGAGCTTCTGCATATTTTTTTATTACTATGTTTACGACATCCATCTTGAGGTCCCGGTGGAGGTCGCTGTTTCTAATGTACCAGGGCGCGTTGACTATATCCCTGAGTACTTTGTTTTGGAATCGTTGTATAATTTGACGATTGCTTTGGCTGGTGCAACCCCACAGCTGAATACCGTAGGTCCATACAGGCTTTAAAACTTGTTTGTATAACAACAATTTGTTAGATATGGCGACTGTCTACCAAGTAGCCAATACATTTTTTTGTATCTAATATCTAGTTCGGCTCTTTTCTTTTTTACATGCTCGTTCCAGCGCAGTTTTGCATCCAGAGTCATGCCAAGATATTTAGCAGTATTCGCGTATGGTATTGGTTGATTATTCATGAATACCGGAAAGTATTGTGGCTTTTTATTGGTGAAGTCAATGTGGATAGATTTGCTTTCATTGAGTTTGATACGCCATTTTGCAGTCCACTCATAGACACGGTTTATGGACTCTTGAACTTTTTCTACGGCTTCCTCGTGACTATTTCCAACAGCCATGATAGCTGTGTCGTCAGCAAAGGTTGCAATGAAATTATTTTCTAGCTCAGGAATATCGCAGGTGTATAGTAGATACAGGACAGGACCAAGTACACTCCCTTGTGGTACTCTAGCTTTTATCTGCCTAAGGTCTGAATAAGCGTTTCTTTGTCTAATCCTAAACAATCTGTTTGATATATAGGACTCTAAGATGTCTGAAAATTGTTGAGGCAGCATTGTTTTTAGTTTATAAATGAGGCCATCATGCCATACTTTATCGAAAGCCTGTGCAACATCAAGGAAAACCGTGGAGCACACCTTCTTCTCCTCTAGTGTTCTTTCAATAATATTAGTAATTCTGTGTACTTGGTCGAGCGTAGAGTGTTGTTCTCTAAATCCGAACTGGTAATCGGGGATTCGATTTTCCGTTTCAATAAGAGGCTTCAATCTCTTTAGAAATAATTTCTCAAGTAGTTTTGACATCACAGGCAACAGTGAGATTGGTCTGTAAGATTTGTTTCATGAGGTGGCTTCCCAGGCTTGGCTATCATAATGACTTAAACTGAAATACAGCATTAATGAGCGTGGTAAGCTTGACTATGGCTTTGCGTGGTAGATTTTGTAAAACTTCCCCTGTAATTAGGTCGTAACCAGGAGATTTTCTCCGATTAAAATTACACTTAATTTCTCTGGATACTTCTTTTGGGGTTACCAACCTTATGTCTGAACTAATTTGTACACCCTGAATTATTTTCGTATTGTGAGTCTGGGCTTCATTTGGTTGGAATATTTGTTCTAAATGCTCAGCGAACCTTAAGGCTTTTTGCTCGTCCGTCACTGCCCATTTTCCATTTTCTTCCTTAATAGGAGGAATTTGTATGATCGGTCGTTTCATGTGATTGGTAGCCTTCCATAGCGAGTAGCCTGTTTTAGTATGACTCGTTAATTGGCTAAGGTAGCTGTTTGTTGAGGAGTCGTTGTAGTGCTGAATTTCTTTTGTAAGACGCTTATTAAGGTTGTTCAGCAGTTTTTTATCTTGTGGACATCTGGTCTGATGCCATATATTTCTTTGTTTCCGCTTTTCGGTTATAAGACACCTAATTCCTGCAGGGTAGGCGGTTACCTTGACCCGGTGTGTTTTTTCCGGAGTGTTTTTCCAGGCAGCTTGCTGTATACTAGTTTTAAATTTACTTAGTTCCAAATCCAGCTGTTCCGGAGTTTTTAATGGAGCTCTTAATTCTATTGTATTATCTAAGTCTATTCTAAAACTTTCCCAGTCTGTATGAGTATTTATAAGGGTAGGATTGTTCTCTATGCGTAGGTTCCGATGCCATACTGATAAAATTATTGGTGAATGGTCTGAATTCATGTCAAAACATTCATCGATGCTCAAATAATTACTAGATATATTTTTAGTTATAAAGAAATCTATTAGGTCTGGGACTTTGCGTGGATCGCATGGCCAATAAGTTGGTTTTCCGGTAGAAATAGCTTCACACTTTAGCTCTTTCATGGCACTCATAAGTTCCTTTCCTTTAGTGGTAGTTAGTCGTAAACCCCAATGCGTATTTTTAGCGTTGAAGTCGCCACCTAAGATGAATCTTTCTCCGAGTTGACGTAAGAACCTCACATATTGGTATTTTTTATATTGTATCTCGGAGGTGAGTAGATGGCCGCTACGGTGATTGGATACAGTTGAGATTGAATACAAATCGCCACGACTTGAATTTCATGACATTCATACTTAAGTTTTTCATAATGAGAGAGATTATCTTTGACTACAACGGCGCTACCACCTCGGGCAGAATTGTCAGGGTGTAGTGCATGGTACACTTTGTAACCTCGAAACTTTATGTATGATTGATTAGTAAAGTGAGTTTCAGATATAAGGCATACATCGATATTTTCTGTGATCAGGACTACTTCTAATTCTTGTTGATGTTTAAGTAGTCCGTTTGAGTTCCATGCCATTATTTTTAATGGATTCATTTTTTCTGCCTGGAAACAGCATTAGTAGCGCTATTTTCTAATATATTCAAACGAGCGTTAAATGAGGACATCAATTTAATAATTTCGTCCAACTTTCCTTCCATACCTTTATCGGCATTAGCATTCTCACGAAAATTCGCAAGGTTAACAGTTTTTGCTGTAATATGCGCGTATGTTTTCTTGTGAGGGTTTTGTGTCACGTAATGGGTTTGCGTTTGTGAGCTAGTTTGCACTTTTTCATTGATTTTGTGCTGGCTTTTTGTTGCCGGCTTCTTAATAGTTTTGTTTTTTATGCCTTGCATTTCCCGGGCTACTATACATCCTCTATAATTAGCAGGATGTGGTTCCCCACAGTGGACACATTTTGGCTTCTCGTCTGCCAGTTTTTTGCATTCAGCAGTGTGATGTTTGCCTGTACATTTGACACATCTAGGTTCCTTTGAACAGTATTTGTGTGTATGTCCGTATGCCTGGCATATTTTGCACTGAGGTACTAGCCTCGAAGTATGAAGAGGATGTACTTCTACTTTACATCCTAATATTGACTTAATGCTATAGATTTTATTTATGTCTTCCTCGTTTTTGAAAGTCAGCATAAACATGTTCAGGGGCTCCTTATTTTTCCACCTCAATTTGTTTGCTGCATCTTCGATCTGGAAACCTTTATTTTGCAAGTCCTCAATAATTCTGTTAGGCTTACATGTGAAATGAAGGTTTTTTACCATAACTCTTATTGGCCTTTCCTGCTTGTTTTCGTACGAGTGCCAGAGAAAGTTATTTTCATTCAATAACTTTGTAATAGACTTATAAGTGTCTTCGTTCACTGCATTTATTTTAACGCACTTTCCATTCAACATTTTAGTCGTGAATTTATCACCAGACTTAGAGTTTGACAATAAGTCAAACAAGGCTTGGTAGTTCTCGACGCCGTCTACTACAACAGGCGGGGGTGGCGGAATCTTTTTGATGTTCCCTTTCTCAGATTGAATAGTCTCTACGTGTTCAATGTTGGCAGTGTGAGTGGGCGATGTGTTTAATTTTCTCTTTTTCTGCTCTTTTGCCTGATCCACTGAGTTTCCTTGGCTAGCTCCTCCTCGTCCGTACAGTATTCAGGACACTGTGTTGGACTTTTCATTGGCTCAGCTGGCTTACTGGTTGATGCTGTACTTTGGTCTGCTTTATGCTGTAAATACCTTACTTGTTGTTGGAGGCTTTCTATTTGTTTTTCCATATCAGAAATAACATTTCGCAGTTGCTCATTATCTGCTCTTTCTGCGCTGTAGTATTTGTACAGCAGTTGTTCATTGTCGGTTTTCACCTTAATTTTGGTGGTCCCAGCCATTTTAGTGGCGAGTTAATAAATACCAATTGTAATTAAAATGTACGTTAGTTTTTACGTAATTGTGTGTGACATCGCGGCGAGCGCGGTCCGGCCGGTGCGGTTGGTTTGCTGCGTCTGCACTTTGCACTTAAGTAGAGCACGCGATCGACGCGACTAGTCTCAACGAATATCAAAACACTGATACCCGACTTGACATAAATATAGTTCATCGACTTATTTTTTTTTTAATATGGTGTCTGGTTGTCGCCATATTGAATTTTGATTACTGTCATAATTTTAGGGACACTCACAAGATTAAAGAAAATCGATTGATTTAAATCATCATAATCGGCCCACGCGTTTGGTTTCTAGAGCGAGCGCCACAAAGGAATAAACAAATATACGTGCTGATAAACACATTACCCTCGTTTGCGTCATGCAGTAGGGCAAAAATACACCATGAGCAGGGCTACATCCAACACGTCTTAGCATTTCACATCGAAGACCACAGTACCACGCTTTTGGGTTTCGACCATAAAACTTAAATCAAAAGTGCGTGCATTTTCCTCGTCATTCTTTCATAAGAGACTAGCTGTCAGAGGCGGCTTCGCTCACGTGACTGTGTATTCGTTTGGCAAAAGTCATGTAGGTATATTGATATGAAAATAATTCTTATATGCAGACTGTAACATTTCACTTCACAGACTTGCTCTACTATGATTTTAGTTATTACAAAGAACATTATCATTCAAATATTCTAAACCAAACGTTGTGTAAACACGGTCGGCAGGCCGCAGTCAACTCCGCGAATACTCGGTACACACACAGTGATCACGAGTTGATTTTTCGCATTACATCACACATTCACATATTCAGGAGTGGCTTCCTCGCGGGGGGCGCGGGAATAGTTTTGAGGGGGGATAAGGGAAGGATAGAACGGACGGGGACGTTAACGTTTTTTGTGTACTTATAGATACGTATTCATAGAATTATTTACTCATAAGTAAGAACACATAAACACCTATTCATAGAAACTAAGGATTTAAAAAGTTTCAGTAAGTCATAATTTTATATAAATAACTAGCTGCTGCCCGCGGCTTTGCCCATGTGTGTTTTTCTAAAGTAAAAGTAGTATAAGTTACTCGTTATAACATCAGCTATCTTCTCTTCTAGTGAAAGTCCCGACAAAATCAGTGCAGCCGTTTCAGAGATTAGCCGGAACAAACAGACAAACACACAATCAATCTACCTAGCCCTTTGCTTCCAGTCTAACCGGATGCAGCTGAATACCAGTATTTTACAAAGAGAGCGACTGCCTATCTGACCTCCACAACCCAGTAACTGGGTAATATGATAACCCTTGGAGAGACTTAAGACTGGTTGTCAGACTTTCGGGCTTCTGACAACCCATAACGACTATCTAAGATCCACGAATGACAGCTGGGACCAACAGCTTAACGTGCTTTCCGAGGCACGGAGGAGTCTCGGTATGTAAAGATGGTCACCCATCCTTGACCAACCCCAGCAAGCGTAGCTTAGGTAACCTGATGGATCGACACGTGCAGCTGTTATAGCCACGAGCTCCTTTGTTATTTTGAGATTATAAATAGTCACTTCAATTTTATTTATTTGTATACATAGTTTTTAAGTGCTTTTAAAAATTTTAGATTTTGAAGAATATAATAGTATGTCGTTATTTTGCGCTATGGTACATAACAGGTCTCAAACATGAAAATGGTTCCATATTTATTTTGCTTTGAATTACTCTTTATGAGCGGCCAACCCCGAAATACTTTTCATACAAACGCTCGTACGTGATTATGGCGCTGTAACACATATTTCTTTAAAACTTTTGAACTAATAGGTATCTTGTGCACTGTATCTAGGTTTCGATGCAAGCAAATAATTAAAATTTGGAGAAACAAATTCAGTATAAGCCTGCAAAAATCTTCTTTTTTGCACTTATTTTAACTGCACTTTGGTTGTTCATAATGTACTCATAAATTGTAAAAGTAAAGAAAACATCGTGATAGAAACCTCGCGCATGTAATGATACACATTTATTTCACAAACTTGAAAGGCTTACTCAAATATACTACTCGTTTTCACTTGCTTGTTAGTAGTTATCGCTTGCGCTGGATGAAACAACAAACTTTTCGACCATGCTCGCGTTGACGATAGACAGACCGGGAACCATAAGCACGCTTGTCGTAATAAAACAGTTGTCGAGCTACTTCTACTTGAACCGATGTTAGTAATGTCCAAGATAAACTCAGAAAGTACGTAATTATGAATTGAAAAAGTTACTTGGTACCTACAAGTTAGGTGGTAGTTGCATGAGGGGCGAGGCCTTAACTAAGGTGATCAAGGAAAAGTACTTTTTTATTTGTATACCAATGTTATAAGAAAATTTCACATTCATTATAAAAGACTGCCCAATCCTTTTCACCAGCGTTTCCTTTCCAACTGTCCCCCTGTACATTCCGTTCCCTATCTGCATTCAGGCGGCGTGCTCGCGAGTGTTTTCCGACCGTTTTCGCGGCGCTTCTCAGAGGATGTGACCATGATTTATTTACACAGGGATGCTGCACGCGTGACATCTCTCTCTGGTCTTATTTATGTGCGTCGTACGTTGTGATTTGACAACGTACTGTCTTGAGTTATTGCTGGATTGTGTTCTTTGGGTAGGTACTTGAAGATTTTGTTTGGTAATGTGGAATTCAATTGTTTTTGAAGGTTAAGTCTATTGCGTAACAGCGTTTGAAGGATGTTCTTTTGTTTTTTCCTAAGAGATTAAAGATACTACAGAGAGGCTATCAAAAAGAAATGTCATTACAAAAGTTGTGATACTATGTTTCAGTGAAGTCCAAGGACCTTACTTATATATTTTCATGGTGACGCCATCTAGCATAATATAGCAAAATTATATTGACACGACACCAACATCAATCTTTGATTACCAACCGTCGAGAGTTAGGCATACTATTATCTAAGAAAATTATTTCATTAATCTAATTTCTTGGTTTTATAATACTTACGGTAATAAATAGTAGTAGTTTGCAATACCACAATCAACACTTCGGCAGATTTACTTCGAAAATATATTTGTTTTGCACACAATGCACCCTATCATGTGAGGTGTATGACACAATACATAGAACTAACCGACGTGTGGTGCGACCTGTAGGTGATACCAAGTAGATTTTGATTTTGTTTGATTTGTCCCGTCTAACGTAACATTACATTTAAATGTCTTTGTTTTTTTCTTAAAACAACAAACACTGCCTCGATTTATTTACAACACTAAAATAGCCCCTATAACGTGGATATTTTACAGTTTATTTTGTACTAATGCCCAGTAGCCCTGCAACATGTTGGTAGTACTACTAATACATCTGATCTAATCTTCCTCTCATTCAAATTGTGTAGCAAAATTTCTTGCTATTCTATTCCACTCTGAAATCTTTGAACAAAAAGTTAGTAAAACAGAAGTATGTGGCCGGGAACATTTGTCACATAAACACATATTTCTTCCTCAATCCAATATGAAATATGAACACACGCTCCACCCATTCAATAATAAGAAATCGCAGAAAAACAAAATACTTATCGTCCGTCCGGTGGACATTAAACCATCCAATACTGTTACTAGGGATATTTCCCCTGGGACTGTGCCTCTTCCCTGTCTAAATTAAAAACTTTTCCATAATAATGATGATCACCTCGTTCCCCTGCCGCTTCTTTTTCATTAATGTGTTCTTATTGGTTTTGTAATTCTGTGTTGTTGAGGATTCCGGGGTAATGAGTTTGTGAGCAGGTATTTCCGTATAAGGTTTTAATATGTAGGAAAGAAGTTTATTTCATTTTTTATTCACTTACTAGTTAATTTGAAAACATAATTTTGTGGAACCCTGACGTAAATAGGACGGGTAACTAGGACGTCAACATTTAGTCGTGTCTATTGTCTTGCATTATTTTGAGGATAATATTTTCTTTTCTGAAAACATGGTCTCAGGTTCAGCCAAACAAAAAAATTAAAACGGAGATCAAAACGTGCACCCTTAAAAAGATAGTTTTCCTCGTGCTTTCTTATTATTTGAAACACAAACTTGGTGCATGAGAGGCGAGACCTTTACCGCGGCAATCATGACATTGGCACGTCATAAAACAATACTCGTCTATGTGACAGTTCGATAGTTTCTACCTCAGTGAGGTTTAAAGGAGATTGACCAGACCTGGTATCGCTATTTCTTCTGTGGTGACTTAAGTTTATAATGTTGATAATTCTTGTTTTTAAATATAATAATTTTATCTAGTAATTCGAATCCTTAAATTCTCCGCATAAAAAACATCATAAATGTATTAGTTTTTATTTGGATATCTTATTTTACCCATACATGGTTTTTTTTACGCAAGAAATGTCACATGTCAGTGGTATGGCATTTAAAGAATATTGAAGCAATAAAACCTTCTTGACTCACGCAAAATAATTAAATTACGCTTCCAATCATTGAAATTATAATGAAATACTTAATAACAACAGATATTGATACTAACAAATTATTATTATTACATTGTAATATCAATCTGTTAAGGTGTTAAAAGTACCGAAGCTAAACTTTTGGTTATACGAAAGGCAGAATGTTTTTGAGACCTTTGCCTGTTTGATTCATCATATTATAAACTTTTTGAAAGTAGAACAAACGCGCGCCTTATGATACTTTGCGCGCGCATCCCGAGCATAATATTACTCTATAATGTGCTGGCAACCGAGCCTTTTCTAGCATCTTAGCTCGTCCCATTCATTTCGTATTAAGTACAGTCGACCGGTGTTTACTTTTATTATTTGTCTATTATTATTGTATAGTTAATTGAATCAATCAATTGAATGATTTTATATAAATGTTTTGTTTTAATGTCAACTAAGTACTAGGCCATTAATATTTTTAAATTTGGATTTAATTGAATACAAAAATAACATCAAATCGCGCCTGTGCTATACATTTCCCCAAAGGGTTAGTCAGAGATGTGTAGCACCTGCAACCACATTTCGCCAGTTACGTTTAGTCCCATGTAATAGGCGGCGAGCCTATTGCCATCAACCGGGCACAAATCCAAACACCGGGCTACTACTGAAAAATTCCAATTGCAATAGCCCAATAGCACTGTCTGGCCTGGGAATTGAACCAAGGCCCCACGCTCAGCAGACATGCTTGCGACTACTATACCAACGAGATCGGCGAAAGAGTAATGTTATTACTGTTATTAAGTACATTTATCTTCTGCCGGTATATTGTTTATATTTTATATTAACTAAGTCATCGGTGTTTCCTCGTTGAAATCCGTAGTATCAATGCAATCATAAATAATACGGATTTCGGCGAGGAACCTTCACGGTTAGATAGTTACTCACTTCAATGAGGGTGGAACTATATACCTAGATGGTATGTACAGCGTTCAGGAATGTGTGAAGACTCATATTATGCGATATGTACTATATTAGACGCAGAACCTGTTTGTAAGGTATCTACCAGAACCTAATTAAATTTTTTGGTTAAATAGATTTCAGGTGATGACATAGTTTGTACTGAGTGCTTTGCTTGCCTAAATGATGCTCTCTAAGCTGGGCCTGCATCAGCTCCTTCATTTGTTCAACGAAGTGTATGTATGCTTTGCGTGTGGAAAATCTATACTACGCGTACGTGCAATAAGAGTGCCTTCAAATGGTGAAGAAAGGAGTATGATTCTTAGTTGGATATATCCTCACTTGGTAGGATGCATCTTATTTTACTAGTGTTGAAATTAAGTTGAAAACAATATCGAACAAATGTTCCGTCCAATATGTACAAATTGCTAAATGTGTGATGTTCTGTTACATGTGAATTCTCGAGTTTGTACTTACCTCTAAAGCCTCTACATCAACCTTTATCTGTCGAAATTGACGAGTAATATGAAAAATTCTCAAACGTCATTTTGACTAATTCGTATTTTGAATTTACCAGCATCCATTGTGACAAGGAGTTACTAAGAGATTCAATTCTAAATCTTGATTTTGAAACCTAATTACCGTGTAATGCTGAGAATTACGATTAAATGATAAAGGACATTTGATAGCTCTAAAATCAGCCTTTTTATTAAAGCATAAATCTTTGAGTCACCGCATGTTTCATACCGATACTAAGTTTCATAGTCATTCGGTCAATCTCCTTTACTGACAACTGTTGTCAAAAATGAGGAATTTATTATGAGGACGACTATACGTACTCGTACAAAGATCTTCAAAATTCCAATCATTTTAGTCCAAAACAAATGAGTTTTGACTTCATTTAGAAGTAAACCCTTTCAAATGGTAGGCGTGACGAATGTTTATCAAAGTTATGTTACAATGCGTGACGGGTGAGAGTGTGAGTGACGTCACGTGCAGGCGTCACGCATCGTTGTGGCGTGACGGCGTGGCCACGAGAACAGCGGAGTGATTTGAAATAATTTTTAAATAGACTTAGAATCAACAGTTTTTGAACGTCAATAAATAAACTGCTTACAAAGTTCATTCATCGAAATGGGATTTAAAAATGGCCTAGATACCTATCATCTGAGTAAACATCTCACACATCTCACACCCCTACATCATCATTATTTAATCTGTCATCTCTCTCTCTCTCCCATATCTCTCTCTGTAGTTCAGGTCCAGTTGAACACTGGGAACTGGGCCTTTTTGGCGCAGCCATAAGGCACACTTTCCTGCTAATTTCTTACATCGCACTTTACACTTTTACTTGTTTTTTTATTATTGCTGTATAATTGGTGTGTACCTTTTAGTCTGTGGTAAAAAAATGTATTTTCTTTCTTTTTGTTGTACCAATATATTTTAAACATTTGTTCTGCTTTAAGTGTGCACAAACTTACTTGAAAGTGGATAAGTATTAATTTTTACCAGACTGCAAAGATGGGTTATATTTTTAACTCACTCAGCTCGCAAATATAAGCTGTCTAATTCTTTCCCTTTTAATAGGTACAAAGCAATAGTCTTTCTCTATAGTTTGTGATAATTATTTAACCCAAGACTATCCTAATCATTTTCACACCGAATACCTAATGCACAGCCACTGTTGTACAGACATATATGTTGTAATCATATACCCCGCTATCGCCTATAACTTACACCACCCTACATTTTCATAGCCCCACATACAAGTTATTAATCGTCCCGCGTGAGTGATTATTTTTTGAGCGGCTCTGTCCGGTGTCCGGCCGGACTCTCCCGTGTCCGAAACTGTCCGGCTGTCTGGAGTCACGCACAGGTGCAGACTAACTTCATATTTAAAATTGATTGTCACGCATTTTTCGGTACAGAGTTTAATTTTGAGAGGAATGTTAAAAGGATTCAGGAGAAAAAAGCTGTTTTTGTCTCGTTTGTAAAAATGGAGGTAAAAAGTGGACTAACAACTTAAATTGTCCGTATATTCAAATCATAATGGATAATTGTATGAAATGGCTTATAACACGGCAAATTGATCTAAGGTGTCATTTGCTGAACTACTAATTACCTCACTGCACATAATGTTTAAGCAAAGATTTATAAGAGGTTTTTCCCCGTTTCGCCGGAATTTTATGAGATACCGACTATTGTTGGTTAAACTTTTGTGATTTTTCCCGTAGTTTTCACAGCATAGTGATTTTGTAAGCTTTGCAATTCGCATTGCTTTGTTTGACCCGATTGCATAAAAGCTTACCGTCAGCTCCAACTACTTTACGATTTACCAACTTTAAATAAAATAATATACCTACAGCTTATGTAACGATTGGAAGCAAGTGTAGAACCGATATTTGATTTCAGAGCAGTAAAGCCCATGTTTCCTCACTATGATTTCCTTCACGGTAAATCAGTGGTGTAGCATCTTTTATTAACTAAGAAGGTAGCAAGTTCTAACATTAGGAAAAATAAAATCACATAGGAATTGGGAAAAGGCTAGGCAGATGGAGAATTGGCCAGAATCAGCCACGGCTAAAATCTAGCTTTTTTGGATCCTACATAGTTTCACTAAGATTATTTTCATTTAATTATGTCAATATAGTACCTACATTACTGCAGCGGCCTGCAATAGGGGCATTGGTACATCAATGCCTGGTTGCGGCCAAGGCTTGTATATTGCTTTTCCCAAACAATGCGCGGAAATTCAAACAATAGTACATTATTGCAAAGGCCTATTTCAATCAGCCTGTCTAGTATTAGTGAAGTCCTCGCCTGCGGCTCGGCCTTCAAACTCATACTCGACCTGCAATTGCTATTTCCGCCAAGGCATATATAGTGCTTATCTCAAAAGAATGCAGGGAAATAAAACATACTTTTTATATTATACATTTAATTTAATTAATATTAAAGTTACATTAGTCATATTGGGGCAATTACTAAAAGAAAATGTTATGGATTTCCCCATGCCCGATACATTTATGTTTGTTTGTTGAACTTCTGATGACTATTTATCATCTGTGCCGAAAGGCAAACGCATTTATGGCTATACAGCCACGTGAACGCAATTTGTACTAAGCAAAGAGAATTACTTTGGTATGCCAAGAATGGTTAAAGAGATCCAATCAAAGAGTATTTAATAACGCCAGCACGCCGTGCCGTTTCATACAACATTGTTGGAGCGTTGTAATGTACCAAAATCAAAAACGCTCCTGCAATGGATTTGATTTTCTTTGATCGTAAATTCGATACTTTGCGTGTTTTTTTTTTTCGAAAATAATGACAATATTTCCACGCATGTTTGAGAAAAGTAAATTATATATAAATTTCAGATTCAATGACGAACAACGATCATTTTTTACGCGCCAATGTGTTCATTTGTTTATTTGCAAGCTAGTTCGAAATTTAAAAATCAAACTTTTGATAAGTGACCTCATTGGTTTCCATGTTACGGAGTAAAAGATCGTTCCATTTTTAAATTACACGATAGATATGAGTTTACTATGTAATTTATTTGACCACTAAACCATGACACATGGATTTTCATACAACTTTTGGTGGCCGCTGCTCGCATGTATTTTGCCAGTACAACAATTTCTAATATATCTCGAAGAAGATTGTCAAAATAATGCTCCAATTTCCAAGCATGTTTGAGAAAACGTTATATAAATGTCCACCCACCATGAATACCCCGTGCAATACGTCCAACACCACAGAATAGATAGGTTTATAAACTTATCCATTCTGTGGTGTTGGACATATTGTTGGACATAATTAGTTGGCTCTATACACAAGCGAATACAGGCGCACGCACACATGTCTCTATGTGCGTGTGCCTGTTTTCGCTTACGTGCGGCGATCTCAAACGAATGCCAGTCGCGAGTAGTCACGAATGCGCTTGTACTCGTATGTACAATGAGTTTTGTGTGTACGTGTTTGCTCGTTAAATGGAGCCCACCTTCGATTCTATGACCATTTATTATGCTAGTTTTATCCCTTCCTTATGACTTGTATCCTTTCGTAAAGTCATAACTTTGGGTAACGCAACTGACTGTTGCGCGCTGTTGTATTTTGTAGTCTCATCTGAGCTTCGACGGTTCTTTTTGAAATTCGAATGATAAATCGAATTACTGCAGTTTATTTATTTAAGCTTGATGCAGCATGTTAAGATCTTTTAAAAGTAATTGTAAATTTTGCGCATCTGTCGAACGACAACGAAGACATAATAATACATTCCTTTGGTTTCTATGTAGAGAAAGAAACAGAGCTGTCTCTGTGCGTGCTTTCTCGCTCGTTGTATGGAGTCGGCCTTCTGTACCCTATATCTATTCTATGTTGACAGTTGTTTGTCCATCGGTGCGGGCGCGTTTGATTCGATGCGTTGCGACGCTGCGCGCTGGTCACCGCACCCGATTTATTGTGTGCTAGTGCAGCGGGTTTTTCGACAGGTTTGGTTAGTGAACGAAATAAAAAGCTCACTGTGGCGTGGTGCAAATGTTTTGTGAATTCCTGTAAATTAAATATGAAGGTATTTTGGTGTTTATTCGGGGAAGTCTGAATCAAGCAGCTAAGCTGTGTTGCGATTTTTTGCTCATGCGGATTATTTCAAACTTTAAGATAACATCGATAATCTTTTATTTGCCCAACACATGAGTTTACACGGCAACATATCAAGCTATACATGTTCAGTATAAGCTGATCTCGCATTGAATAGAATTTCCGTCCAATGAGAGATCAGCTTAAACTGGAAATGTATAGCTTGAAATGTAGCCGTGTGTACAATACATACAACACAAATTGTCAGCATGCAAGAAATATTAAATATTAATATTGGTATAGGTTAGGTTGGTTAGGTATGGAAATATTAATAAAATTATGTAAGTATAATGTCACTCCGAGTCTAATTATCACAAAAATGTCATGATAATATAGCTCACATGATATATTATGTATATATATATAATATAGGTATGTATTCATCATCATTACAGCCGAAAGACGTCCACTGCTGGACAAAGGATCCAGCGGATTCGTGCGGCCTTCACATGGTCATCGGAATAATTTGATATCATCATGATAATATAGATCATTAAAAATAATAAATGAGTAAAACATAACCAAAATATCTCAAATTTCTTTTTCTCTCTTTCTATATTTTTGTCTCAGTTATGGGTGCAAACTGCAAATCAATAAAATTGCTGAGATCTCCAATTCTTCATTGCATTCCATAATGTTAGTAAAACAGGTGGTAGGCTTACAATTAAAGACACAATTATGGCCCCTGTCGGGCACAGCATAGTAGGAGAGAGGAGGAAGAGCGCTTATTTGTGTTTATATTATTAGGTATTCTAGTAATTGTATTTTTATTTTATGATATTTTTAGGGTTCCGTACCCAAAGGATAAAACGGGAACCCTATTACTAAGGCTCCGCCGTCTGTCTGTCTGTCTGTCTGCCTGTCCGTCTGTCACCAGTCTGTATCTCATGAACCGTGATAGTTAGACAGTTGATATTTTCACAGATGGTGTATTTATGTTGCCGCTATAACAACAAATACTAAAAAATATAATAAAATTAATATAAAATTTAAGGGGGCTCCCATACAACAAACGTGATTTTTTTTCTCCTTTTTGCTCTATATTGATAACGGCAACAGGTAGACGCTTGAAATATTCACAGAATATTTAGTTATATATTCACTTTAAAAATAAATAATTAAAATAAAACAAATATTTAAGGGGGGCTCCCATACAAAAACGTGATTTTTGTGCCGTTTTTATAGATAATGGTACGGAACCCTTCGAGCGCGACTCCGACTCGCACTTGGCCGGTTTTTTTATGTTATACCTTTAGTTAGTTATTCCTGTTGCTGTCAGTATTTGTTTAAACTATAATATTTGGATATTATACCTAAATTATTGCACGATTATTTATTAATTATTGACTAGGATTTATTATTGATTGAAAATAAGTTATTGCATTGTTTATTTATTAAATAATTACAATCTTGTTATTGAAGTATTTATATTAATTGACTTATTTGTTTAAATATGTATTTAACGTGTAGTTTTAAATGTAAATGTTTATTGTCTTTATTGTAAATTATATTTTATCGTCTACATATTCTTTTATTCTATAATAGCTTTTGCCCAATAGAAAGAGTTTTAATTTATTAATAAAATTTCGCAGTCTGCATCTCCACAGTAACGTGACATTTGAGGAGGTGCACATGTGAACTCCCCGAAACTTCACTGAAAATAATGAAATAGTGAACTCATAAATTAACATGAAATGGAATGAATGGTCAAATTTATTGTAGGTCAGTTCCTACGTCTGCGCTATGGTCACGCCATCTACAATTAGCTTTGACCGACCTTCCTCTTTCTTTCTTTTCCCCCGGAAATCTTTGGAGGCCATATTAATATTTCCACCAACCAGATGACAGCTATATTTCACCGCCACGTGCGACCCGACGCAGATAAATGCTGCTCTGATGGATGCCGGCTGCTGGGAACGACGAAGGTTATTTATTGGAGAATCCTGCCCACCCCTTGTTTTAAATGCTGGTGTCGTGGTGGAAAGATAGCTTTGTGATCCAGGTCACCATGACCTGGACTGGTTATAGATTAGATCTGAATTTGTGCTTCAGGTGAAAATAACATATGGTAACTTGTGTCGAGTAAGTTGTAATGGAGGTTCAATAGTTTCAAGGTCGTACCTGCCTACGTAAGTTGTGAAAGAAAGCCCTTTATACCGTTAAAGATTATATTGAGGACAAAAAGGCTTGGGATTGAGCTGCTCCATTTTATACTTATTGAAGTGGTTTATTTTTATTGTTTGATGTTTTTTTTTGCTAACTTTTGTTATTTTATATACAGTGATATTTAATGATTGTGTCAAACGTAATGACATGAATATTTACTTGTAAAGTATTATATTATTTTAATTATTGTGAATGTGAAGACTATGTGGGTTAATGATTTTCTTATTTTCTTTTCCCTTTGTCTTTTATTCTCAGTGTTAATCATGGTCTGGCGGTTTGAGTGCGGCCTACCCAAATGTCCTTTCTTTGGTATTTATCGTCGCATCGTTGAGCTCCTTAAGTTCTGAGTAGAGCTGCACGATTACTGACAAATGCGTGCACTGACTGGTCAGGTCCACTCAATCTGTGGGGTTCTTTCCTCAAAAGACCATTTCAGACACCAATCTACATGGCCTTCACATGATCTGACCAAGATTATGTCTGGACTTTAAAACAGACTGTGACCTCTGAGTTTGTTTCGGCCTTTCTTCTCAGAGTAGTCAGATAGGAAACGCCGACCTCATCTAGTTTTAAAAATATGATTGATGTGTAAAAGTGTTTGTACAAAACTACTTACAGAAATAAAAATAATTTATCATTTACCAAGACTTTTTTGCAGCGTAATATTTTTAATATTTACTTTACTTTTTAACATTTCGAGACCCACTGACTTTCAAGATACCTACAAAAGATAATGAATTGTGTCTCATTATTTCAGACACGATAAATTTATCGCCAGTTGCACGCAAGTCCATTAAATTTAATTCCCCATTAAAAGTAATGCTGTCACTTTCTGATACGCTCTGTTAGATAGAGACAGCATTCCTTTTAATGGAGAATTAAATTTAAAAGTAACTAACGGTGATGTTAAACACCCTAATGAAACCTAGACAAAAAATTAAACATGTTTATTAATGCTCGTTCCTCCTCTGCGTGAGAAGAAACCTTTGCCCTTCAGTATTGACGAAGATATCAGGTCCTGTCTTGCTAATAGCTATGCGTGTTGGGGTTGGTAGCACAGGTTGGTAGTGAGGCCTATGCCAAGTGCGCACTAGACGTAAAAAGGTACCCACAGAAATTATTTTTCTTCTGGTTTTTGGTACGAAATTATGGTACAATACAGTCTATCGTACCATAATTTAATTTAAAAACAATATTTTCAATTTTTCTAGTCACAAATGCTATCTTCCAATACAATTCTCAAAAGCAATGAATCCCCGTCTCCTCGTAAATCCTGACCATCATAAAAAGCTACGATGACCATAATAGATCACTCTTCCTAAGATTAAAACTTCTTACGATAAAACTTGCAATAACTTGCAGTCCCAGTGTCTTGTGCAAGTTTCAAACTTGCGCTTGGATTAAAAACTAATTTCTTTGTGTAGTTAGTTCGCTTTACACTTAGATTCTTTATGTGGTTAACAGAAGTAGAAGATTTAACGAGTTCTTGCTTTGAATTTTCATCTATGTAAGTTTTGAGTAAGAATGTGGATGGATGTAAGAGTAGAGGAAGACCAAATAAACGTTAGATGGACCGAGATGACGACTAATAGAATAGAATAGAATACTCTTTATAACTAATTAACTAACTAAATTATTATTATATATTGTTTAATTAAATTATTATTACCAACGCTATTAATTATTACTAACACTAGTTTGTAAGCTCGCAATTGTACTAACAAATATGGATGTAATCATAACGATGAATCTGAAATAAATGATGATTTATTTATTATTTATAACACTCACATACTCACTCACCATATTTTTTTGTTCTTTAATAGAGAAGTATAGAAGAGAAAAAAAGATTTGGTGACGACTCCAAATAAATTTGGATAAAGGCAGGATAATGATGATAATGATCATAGTCAACCTCATAATTCCTCTTTCAATTTTACTAATAACTGCCAGAAACTTTTAAATTTACTAAGGTTGAAACTAACTGTCACATAGACAGAAAGATCTTATCATTTTATGACGTGCAAGTGACATCCAAACTAAGGGTGATAAACCAAATAAGAGTCGACTTAAAAAAAAATCGTGCTTTCATTAGTATCAAATCGCTGTTTAACCCTTTTTATACGTTTCAAAAGATTTTCACTACAATTACTTCTCACCTAAATTATTAAAAAAAAAACCTCTTTTTCTTAATAATTTAGGAGTTAAGTAATTGAGTTAAAAAATTACATCCTAAAATGCCTGACCTTTTGCTACTACTGTAAAATTCTTAAACTTGTTGATAAATTCCTAATACTTTACTTATCACCCAAGAAAAAAAGACCTGAAAATCACAGCCCAAATCTTAACACATTCCACTACGCTGATTACATAATTTATCTAGATTTATCACCACGACTCATATATTAAAAACTTTTGCTAACTTATTACGACTTCCAGTTAACACATATTTTTCCTCAACGCGATATATTTTGCTCGACATCCATAGCTAGTATGGTAACGACAGTACTTTTTAAACCTTCAATAAATCAGGAAAATAAGCAATCGAAAGTGGCTCTACTTCAAAGTGTAACGTAAACTAGGGACTTACTCAAATAATTATATGATATTTTACCCAAAAACGCAACGAAAATAATGAATTCAAAAAGCGCACACCTCCATCTGTAAAAACACATAACATAATATTACGCCTGTTATCCCCGAAGTGTTAGGCACCTGTAGTAATTACACCCGCATTTCGCCAATTAGGTTTAAGTCAAGTAAGTAAGTCCATAATTACCATAATCTAGTAGTAAACAGTAAGGAAACTAAAATAATTACATTCCAAACCTTACAAAAAGCAAAAATGTCCTTTAAAACCATAAGCTATACTTAATATCAAAATTGAAGAAGTCGAAGAACTTAATATATTAGGTATTACCGTGGACAATCATAATTAAATTGGAAAAAATACGTAGACAAAATTAAAACTTAAATATCACATTATTTTCTTACGGTCTTAGTGTACTCAAATCAAACACAAAAAAGACTGTTCTTACTGCATACTTTGCGTAATTATGCATTTTAATACCGCATAGGCTACGCTACAGAGTCATCCTGTGGGAAAACAGTGTAGATGCTAAAGCACAGAACACTATTTGTGCTAAAGACTTAATTATTGTCCAAAAGAAATGTCTACGAATAATATATCACATGAACAGCGATAACTGCAAACCCTACTTTATCAAGGAAAAAATTCTAACGTTACCCTGAATTTATACTCTAGAAAAATCCATATTTGTTAAAAAGAATATTCAACTCTTTTTTTGATAAGAATGAGCGACGTAAAACTAAATTAATTCTACCAGTACCTAGACTAGAGATGTATAAAAATAGTTCAGAATACCGAAGCATCAAAATATACAATAAGTCACCTGAACGTATAAGATCCACAAAAATATTATGCATATTTAAATATAATATACTTCATATTATATTATATACAGTATGTAACAAAAACCCTGTTGTTCCTTTTAGGGACTTATACATTTACCTACAAACACAACATTGGTGGAATTATAATTAAAAAAAATTAAGCATTGGCTAGTCGAGAAGTCAACATCAAAGAGTCAAAGAGGTAAGAAATCAGTTAAACATTACAAATATTAATAATTAAATATAGATTTTAATTATTTTTGTTGAACAGTTTTTTATAAATGACTTGCTTTATTACGTATGTATACCGATTCCTAAAACGTAGGTAGAAGGAACAACAGGGTTTTTGTTACATATTGTATGTCTAGTAGGTACGTCAAGTCATTTCTTTTTAGAAAAGAGTTAATGTAGTATTAAAGAGTTTATGGCAGAAGCATAAATAAAGGAAAATTAATGTTATGTATCTATGTAAATATTTTTTTTATTGTTATATAAATCTTTAAATTTCAAATGACTTTAATTATTATAAATTAAATATATGTTACAAAGAGTATTAAGTATTGTAATAATGAATGTTGTGGTATTAATATACGTATGCATGTTCTCACATTTGTTCATTAATATGCTGATCAAGTTGGACGGCACGGTTGGCGCAGTGGTTAAGCGATTGACTGCTGCGCTGCGTGTCGCGGGTTCGATTCCCGCACGGAACAAATATTTGTATGACCTACAAGTAGTTGTTCCGGGTCTGGCTGTTTGTGTATGTGAGTTTAAATGTTTGTAAACGCACCCACGATACAGGAGAAATTTCTAGTGTGGGGCAACGTTTAAAAAAAAAAAGTTCACAAAGAAGTGAAAGAAAATACAATTAAGATTTTTTTTAAATTATTTCGGGACGAAAGATAATAGGTATGATGTTATACTTTCATCTTCATCATAATACACACACAGCTAGTATTTAATAAAACGACTAGATATTAAATCCTATTTTTGCATTTTGGAAAAATAATACAACGACGGGTATTCACCAGTATTCCTTCAGTATTCATGGTTGTACCAGTCATCTGTTTTTTTATTAGAAGTAGAGCCCACTTCCACTCACACCGCGTTGTTGGTATGGCATAGAAATGCGGCTGAAGTCTGCATTCATAGTTGAATAGGGTGAATAGGGTGCTTAGGGGTTATCAGTGCAATTATTTCGCGTTTTATATCATGAGAGTGCTTTTAACCGTGAAAGCATGTCGGTTTACGCATAATTTAGCTAAGTATGTTTTTGGTTTTGTTCGGCTGAGGTGGAATTATTTTAATGGAGGGCTAATCAGTTGATGAATTCAAGATTTTCAGTAATAACTTTAGGCTTATTATTTTATTATTATTATATAATACTTTTTATTATTTTAACTATATTATTCTAAAATAATAATGTAAAGAGGTAAAAGTGAGTTGGTGTGTGGAGGGAATTCTTCGGAAATACTGTTTCGATTCCGAAAATTCTTTCATTAATGGGAAGCTACAGTATTGCCGAGTGTCATCAAGAAATTTCACGTGGACGAATTAATGGGTAGTTAGTTACAGATATAAACGTAGAAACTGCCCATCTAGGATTTATTTCAACAACCCTCCTGTTTAAAAATATTTTTACCCGTTTTTATGCTGGCAACCAGGTTCTTCAAATTGGTACACGGCAATACTGGTTACCTGCGTAAAAAGGATGATAGAAGACATAATTTCCATGGACGGATTAATTTATTATAAGTGTTGCTACCATTTTGTGGGAGAAACCAAAAAAAACCCACACTGATTTTATGGGCTTCACACTGTATAATTTATTACGAAAACTCACTCAAAAGCCCTTATCATCAAAACAGCACACCATTTTCCTGACTAACGTTCATCCTACATCGACCGGAACAATCTACCGTTTAGCGACACCTTTTACTAATTATAATCAATCGAATTTGTTCCACGGCAGCACCACCCTGCCTTAATGAATTCTGAACTCATCAATTCTGCAAATTTCCAATTTCAAGACGCTGTTGATTGGAAACCCACCTTCTATCCCCTTGGGGGCTGAGTATGGAGGCTGTGGAGCGCACCGAATGGATAAACTGCTGCAGTTTTAATGGTGAAACTGTTCCACTGTTACAACATCGGTAAAAAAAGACGGGGTTATTTTAAACGGCATGAATTCTTTGCTTGAAATGTTTTTTTTTTAATGTTATAAAATAAAGGCTCCCGCAGATAGGTGCAACACGATACTAGTTGCACAATTACTATGAAAACTTCATGGAAAGTGCCCCGCTGCCTGTCGCGCCTGCGATATCGCGCCAGTCTGCAAGAGCCTTAATGTATAGTCAAGTAAATTAATTGTGACGAATATACTACAAATTTAAATTGTCCGTTATTCAAATTACAACTGGTATGAAAAGGATAATTTAACTAGACAAATTGGCGTAGTGTGGCAATTTGATAAACAATTAAATTCCCTAACAGTACCTTACTCTCTTGGATTCTAGGTTAATCTAAAGACACCACAAATTTTTATCGAGAGAAAATAATTCCTGTACCTATTTATATTTAAAAAAACCTGAATATATTTTCTGAAATACTCAAAATGAAGTGAGCTAGCGTTAGCGTTTACCTTCTCTTTTATCACTTGTGTTCCTTACCGTGCAGAGAATTAACAGGTTGATATTAACCCAAGGACTTACAATCTCTAGCTTGTCTCATAATACTCAAAGCCAACTCCGTGTTACACCCTTTCTCAGGGTGATCGCTAATTAATTGAGTCAGAAACTGTCTTAGTTCGTGCTTTTTGTGTCAGCAATTACATAAGGAACGTCTGAACGTCTGACACAACTGTACTGACTGTGTCAGACGATTTGTGGTATGTTCACTGGGAGACTGAATACAGTTAGTACGCAAATTGAGGGTTTTAGTGTCAAGTTCAGTTGAATAATGGTTGTAGGTATTTAGGAAAATGCTGTACTCGTATGACTTCGTACCAGTCAAATGAATACCTACTTAATTAAAAACCGAATATTGCATTTTTATGCCCATGTCAAGTCGGCAAAATTTATGCGACATGCTACGATCATACTAAATGATAAATGTATTTCTGTAAGTAGGTTTGTTCAAACACTTTTTACACGTCAATCATATTTTAAAAACTAGATGAGGTCGGCGTTTCCTATCTGACTACTCTGAGCAGAAAGGCCGAAACATTAAGTATATATATATACACACAATATTGAGTGATTTACCATGTTATTTTAAGACTATAAACTTCTTATAGGTTTTCTTGTAATCTATAATATTGAACTATTATGTTTATTTTTCAATATTTATGGCTCAACAGTTTCGGAGATGGGGGGTCAATTTTCATCTCTTTTACTTGTCTGTCTCTTTTAGAATATTAATCTATATTCTTAACACAGCGACCTTCATAGCACCGTGAAAGTGCCAAAGTATATGTTTTTAAAACAAACTCCCAAGCCATGTTAAAGAACTGAGCCTCAATAAATTTAAATAATTTATTAAACAGAAACTCTGTCTAAAAGGTTTCTATAAAGTTAAAGATTACTTGAACGACAAAAAGGCTTGGGATTAATTAAGCTACTCCAATGTACCCTCAAGCAACAAACTATGTGTCTTGCAATTGATACTGACATTTTTATTTATTTACGTGACATTTAATATGTGAGGACTATGTGGATCATAAATTTTTAAATTGTTGTTTTTCTTATTTCGTTCTAATTATAATCTGGCAGTATGAGTGCTTTATACGGCCTACCCAAATGTCCTTTCTTTGGTTTTGTTCGTTGAGTCATTGGGCTCCATAAGTTCAGAGTTGAGCTACACGATTACTGACAAATGCATGCACTGGATGGACAGGTCCACTCAAATCTGTATGGTTCTTTCTTCAAAATACTATTTCAGACACCAATCTACATGGTCCTCAAATGATCTGACCAAGACTATTTCTGGATTTTTATACACTCATTGACATTGATGAATTTTTATATATACAATGACAAGAATTTTTACTTTGTAAAGTATTATATTTATATATTTTTTTTAATTTATTGTGAATGTGAAGACTATGTGGGTCATTGTTTTATTTTTTTAGATTTTCTCTCAATTAGTTATAATCATGGTCTGGCAGTTTGAGTGGTTTATGCGGCCTACCCAAATGTCCTTTCTTTGGTATTGTTCGTCGAATCGTTGAGGTAGAAACATAATATTAAGGTATAGTGTCAATATTAATATTTCTGGTGAACGTACAATCTATGGTGGTATTGCCCAGTGTTGTCGGTGTTGTGTGCACGTAGTTGAGGCGTATTTGCTGCAGCTCGTGGACCTTTGTAGGTTATTGTAGATTGCAGAACCTCCGGCTACAGAAACTCGCACCAGAGCGGCGGTTTAGACGAGATAAACGGACGATCCATATATGATATTCAAGTGCGGTGTTATTGCTTGCTTTTAGTTCGAAGCAATTAAGCTTCATGCCAGTAGCACACCTCCGCCGCGAAACCATCACAGCGAAACCGCAGTAGTTCAATTCAACTGGCTCACGTCATGTTTCGCTACTCGAATCAGATGCGACTAGCGGAACATGACGCGAACCAGTTGAATTGGACTGCCGCGGTTTCACTGCTATGGTTTCACGGCGGAGATGTGCTACCGGCGTCACAGTGTTCGCGCATACCATCCAAGTCTCGCTAATTGCCATATTATCGGAATTTTTCAATATATTATCGTTCTCAATATCTCACACCAAACTTTGTGCATTGAAAACAAAGACGATCAAAACTACTTAGTTGTAGGCATCGATGTAGGTCACCGTCCCTGTCTTCATCGATGTAGGTCACCGTCCCTGTCTTCGTCGATGTAGGTCACCGTCCCTGTCTTCATCGATGTAGGTCACCGTCCCTGTCTTCGTCGATGTAGGTCACCGTCCCTGTCTTCATCGATGTAGGTCACCGTCCCTGTCTTCATCGATGTAGGTCACCGTCCCTGTCTTCATCGATGTAGGTCACCGTCCCTGTCTTCATCGATGTAGGTCACCGTCCCTGTCTTCGTCGATGTAGGTCACCGTCCCTGTCTTCATCGATGTAGGTCACCGTCCCTGTCTTCATCGATGTAGGTCACCGTCCCTGTCTTCATCGATGTAGGTCACCGTCCCTGTCTTCGTCGATGTAGGTCACCGTCCCTGTCTTCATCGATGTAGGTCACCGTCCCTGTCTTCATCAATGTAGGTCACCGTCCCTGTCTTCATCGATGTAGGTCACCGTCCCTGTCTTCATCAATGTAGGTCACCGTCCCTGTCTTCATCAATGTAGGTCACCGTCCCTGTCTTCATCGATGTAGGTCACCGTCCCTGTCTTCGTCGATGTAGTTCACCGCCCCTGTCTTCATCGATGTAGGTCACCGCCCCTGTCTTCATCGATGTAGGTCACCGTCCCTGTCTTCATCGATGTAGGTCACCGTCCCTGTCTTCATCGATGTAGGTCACCGTCCCTGTCTTCATCGATGTAGGTCACCGTCCCTGTCTTCATCGATGTAGGTCACCGTCCCTGTCTTCGTCGATGTAGTTCACCGCCCCTGTCTTCATCGATGTAGGTCACCGTCCCTGTCTTCGTCGATGTAGGTCACCGTCCCTGTCTTCATCGATGTAGGTCACCGTCCCTGTCTTCGTCGATGTAGTTCACCGCCCCTGTCTTCATCGATGTAGGTCACCGTCCCTGTCTTCGTCGATGTAGGTCACCGTCCCTGTCTTCATCGATGTAGGTCACCGTCCCTGTCTTCGTCGATGTAGTTCACCGCCCCTGTCTTCATCGATGTAGGTCACCGCCCCTGTCTTCGTCGATGTAGTTCACCGCCCCTGTCTTCATCGATGTAGGTCACCGTCCCTGTCTTCGTCGATGTAGGTCACCGTCCCTGTCTTCATCGATGTAGGTCACCGTCCCTGTCTTCGTCGATGTAGTTCACCGCCCCTGTCTTCATCGATGTAGGTCACCGCCCCTGTCTTCATCGATGTAGGTCACCGTCCCTGTCTTCATCGATGTAGGTCACCGTCCCTGTCTTCGTCGATGTAGGTCACCGTCCCTGTCTTCATCGATGTAGGTCACCGTCCCTGTCTTCGTCGATGTAGTTCACCGCCCCTGTCTTCATCGATGTAGGTCACCGCCCCTGTCTTCATCGATGTAGGTCACCGTCCCTGTCTTCATCGATGTAGGTCACCGTCCCTGTCTTCATCGATGTAGGTCACCGTCCCTGTCTTCGTCGATGTAGGTCACCGTCCCTGTCTTCATCGATGTAGGTCACCGTCCCTGTCTTCATCGATGTAGGTCACCGTCCCTGTCTTCATCGATGTAGGTCACCGTCCCTGTCTTCGTCGATGTAGGTCACCGTCCCTGTCTTCATCGATGTAGGTCACCGTCCCTGTCTTCGTCGATGTAGTTCACCGCCCCTGTCTTCATCGATGTAGGTCACCGTCCCTGTCTTCATCGATGTAGGTCACCGTCCCTGTCTTCATCGATGTAGGTCACCGTCCCTGTCTTCATCGATGTAGGTCACCGTCCCTGTCTTCATCGATGTAGGTCACCGCCCCTGTCTTCATCGATGTAGGTCACCGCCCCTGTCTTCATCGATGTAGGTCACCGCCCCTGTCTTCATCGCCTTCGGCTAGGACGTCTCGCATGCAGAAGTCTCTTGCTTGCATTGACAGCGTGGCAAGCTGATGTTTGGCCATCCAATCGTACTCGTCGCGTATATATTTTACCGTTGGCGCCATGCTGCCTTACTCGAGATAAAATTAAATTTATCACGAGTAAGGGATTATTGTTGGTGAGATACAGACCATCAATCGATGTGACTCTGTTCAGCGCAACGTACACAAGAATAGAATAGGTCTTTATTTGCTTAGAATGTAGGTACATAAAAACTTGCCTTTAATTATAGAATGTGACTTTGACATAATTAGAAAAAATTTGCTGTTGACAATTGGATTTGTAATTATATTATTTAGGGAGAAAGATCTAAGGACGAAACTATAAAATATTTTGACATTTGTAATAGTAAATTAAAAGACATTAATTTCCCTGTTGAACTTGGTGCCTGTGCAGATAAGATGTGTGATAACTTAAAACACAGACTTATTATTGACCAACTATATAATGACGCTAATGACGTTATGCTTCTGTACAAAGCAAACCTGTTAAAAAACATAGAAAAGGTAAGAGTGTGGTAGGGTGGAACAAGCATGTAAGGGCGGCCCACAATGAGGCTAGGCAGGCGTATAGTAGATATGTTTCATGTGACAAACCAGAAAATGGGCCGTTGTATGACGACATGTATACAACACTTAAAGTATTTAAGTCCAGGCTAAAGTTTTGTCAAAATCACTAAAAATAGCTCGAGACGGACAGCAGAACATGTTTCCGGGAAAAACTTCCGGGCATTCTGGAAGGGTACCAAGAAAATGAAGGGTAAGTTTAGCATACCTGCTTGTGTTGGGGGATGTAGCGATGCTCAGGGTATAGCCAACTTGTTCAAGGATCACTTTAGAGTTGTCTCACCCGGGCCTGCGGACGGTGAGCGATGGGTAGCTCGCCGTCCGATAAGGACCAGGCCCGGGTCGACGGCGCGTTGTGTTCCACGCGCGCCTCAAAGAGATGTCAGCACAAACTGACGGGGTCCGTTAGGACCAATGCCTGCCGGGGTTGCGAGTTTGTCCGAAAGGGATATCGTGGCCCTGACACACAGGCAACGGAAGGAACACGGGTGGGTTTTAGTCAGTAAAAGTCTGACACGCCCTCCCGCTCCGCCCAGAGCGGGAGAAGTTATTTGATGATTTCCCACCCAAAAAAAAAAAAAAAAAAGAGTTGTCTCACCGCTGTCCTCTGGTGCTGCAGCGCCCGTTGCGAATGTCTCCCAGTCGGAAAATTTGATAGGCTTTTCCAGCAAAGACGTGGAAAAGGTTATCAAAAATATGGTACGAGGCAAGTCCCCAGGCAATGATGGGCTCAGCATCTGCAGTATGCAGGCAAGCATCTTTTTAGGGTCCTAGCCATGCTGTTTACCTTTTGTATGCGACACTCTTACCTACCAACAAAGCTGACAGAAACTATTGTAGTACCGATAGCGAAAAATATAACTGGTGACGTCACGGATAAAAGCAACTACAGGCCGATATCTCTTGCGACTGTGATTGCAAAGGTCTTTGACAGTCTATTGGATGCACAACTCGGCAAGCATATTCGACTTCACGATGCGCAGTTTGGCTTTCGTGAGAACCTGTCGATCGAATGTGCTATCTTGACCCTGAAACATACTGTCAACTACTATGTTAATAGAAAAACACCTGTCTATGCTTGTTTCCTGGACTTGTCAAAGGTCTTCGACCTGGTGGATTACAACAGGCTCTGGACCAAACTTGGAGAGGTAGGGGCTCCCACTGAACTTATTAACATCTTGTCCTTCTGGTGCAACCATCAGAAAAACTATGTAAAGTGGGGGAATGTGTTTTCGGATGAGTATGCACTTGAATGTGGTGTCAGACAGGGAGGCCTGTCCTCTCCAAGACTATTTAACTTGTATGTTAATCAGCTGATTGAGGGGCTCAGTAACAGCCACGTTGGTTGTCATATAGATGACGTCTGCGTTAACAACATCAGTTACGCTGACGACATGGTTTTGCTGAGTCCATCGCTCAGTGGATTGAGAAAACTGCTTGGTATCTGTGAGTCATATGCGGAAGCTCATGGTCTGAAGTACAATGAGAAGAAAAGTGAGTTTATGGTAATTAGAGGTAAGAATAAGTCACCGGAGCATGTACCCCCAGTCTGTTTAAACGGAGGACCTCTAGAACGTTTCTCTCAGTTTAAGTACCTAGGACACATAGTGACTGAGACTCTTAATGATGACACAGATATCGAGCGGGAGCGAAGGGCGTTGTCGGTGCGTACAAATATGTTGGTGCATAGATTTGCAAGGCGTACAGTAGACGTAAAAGTGACACTGTTCAGGGCCTACTGCCAAAGCTTTTACACCAGCGCTCTATGGACCAGCTACACGCAGTGGGCCTACAATGCTCTTCGCGTACAATATAACAACGCCTTCAGAGTCTGGTGGGGCTCCCACGATTCTGCAGCGCTTCAGGCATGTTTGCTGACGCAAGGGTTGACGATTTTTATGCCATAATGCGTAAAAAAGAAGCATCTCTGATGTGTAGGATCCGGCGGAGCGCCAACGGAATTCTGAAGATGATATCAGAAAGGCCGGAGTCTGCAGTGCTGAGGAGGCTTATTAGGCTTCACGTGACGAGATTACGCAATGTTTTTTTTTTTTTGTTTAATGTGGCAGACAACGTGTGTATCTCGAGAATGCTAAATACTAACATAGTTTTTTAAGACCTCTGTTACGAACATTATATGGTCAATTTATTATGTCTGAAATAAATGTATTTTATTTATTTTTTATAAAAATAAGTTGTTAAATTATATAATAGGATCCACGTAAGACATTCTGCCTTAATAAAGCATGCAAATGTAATACAAATTATGGGATACTAAAGACATTACAAAAAATCATCATTTAAGAAATCCTGCACAGAATAATAACATTTATCTACAAGTAATTCTGTGAAAGGTTTTTACTTTTTTGCAACGGTAAGTTTTAAATTTGTTCAGGTATTTTATTAAAGACTAGCTGCGCCCGCGGTTTCACCCGCGTAAGTCTCTATCCCGTGGGAATATCGGGATAAAAAGTAGCCTATGTCTTATTCCAGGGTGTCAGCTGCCTCCATACCAAATTTTATCAAAATTGGTCCAGCCGTTTGAGCGTGAAGAAGTAACAAACATACACACACACTCACAAACTTTCGCCTTTATATTATTAGTGTGATGATTACAGGAGCCATACAAATCAAATTTCTTTTTAGTAAGCTAGTTTTAAATACGCCCGCGTGCATAATTAATTCTGGTATTGAGATCTCACAGCTGTATTTCGTTTTCTAGTTTCTATGAATGTTGAAAATAGACATCGATTTGTTATTACAAATATTGCTAATTCAAGTAGATATTTATAGGCTTGGGAAGGTTAACAATTGATGAGACAAACATAGGTACGCAACTGTCTGGTACTCCAAGACCAAATATAGCTCGCAGGCAGCGCTTTTGAGCTTTGAAAATGCTTTCTCGTTCACTACAGTGATCCCAAAATATTATACCAAATCTTATGATGGAGATTACTAGACCATGGTAAGCCACTAATAGTGTCGGTAAATTTACTTTTTTTGATAGCTGTGTCTGTTGTGACTTAGCGTAGTTACAGACGACTTTGTCGAATGTGGCACCTTGCTATTTGTGAATGGTGATCGCCCTTGGTGACGCAACCGGGAACTGGTTATGTGGGTTGCCAGATGGCGAACTTTTTTTCTCGTACCAGGGCCAAATATCTCGTACTTTCAATACATAATCTCGTAAATGTATAAATTTTAAAATCCTTAATTAAGTACACTATGTACTATTACTAGCTACCCTTGGGTAAGTACATTTTAGTTTGGGGCAACCAAATGACAACACCATTATGTGATTCATATTTTTTTAATCATAATTATGGTGCGGTAAACCACGAAATTCAAAATTTCTTACGTTTTTTTCAATTTTCTGGTGTCACCAAAATTTATTTCTTAAGGCGAAAGCATCAGGGTAACCCTGACGCTTTCGCCTTAAGAAATAAATTTTGTACTTACTACTAGTACATGATGGTAATAATATTTGTTACCTAATTATATGTAATGTCAGGGGTATTGGTAAAATCATCTACGTTTTTATTATAACGTTTTTCAGCTGTCATTCTGGAATACATTTCCTTAGAGGGTTCGAAATTTATACAATTTCCTTTGCGATTTGGGCCTTTAGCACTTTCTGCAGCTAAAAGTGTACCATTTACAGTATCTGTAATAAGACGATTTCTAAGGTCTGTTTTTATTAAATTAGTTTTGCTGAAAAGTCGCTCACAGTCTGCATTTGCATGAGGCAAAGACAGAACTGTGAGAGCAAAACTGGCCCATTTAGAGAAATCTTCTGTTTTATATAACATTGCCCAGAACTCATCAGGTTCTTTAGCATCATGAAGCTGTTCAGGGTAGCGAGCTTTTGCAATAGGCAATCTTCTCCATTGATCGTCTATCTCTTGTTTTTGACTATCATTATAAGACTCACTTATGCGTGGCAAGACTTCCATGAGGGTCATCAATGTTGGGACGTGATCTTTGAAATTGTTGGAGAGAGCTGATACTGGTCCTAGAGCTTGGAGTTTAGACAGCACAGGATCTTCCTTGTCGTAACGTTTTTTTATTTCTAAGGCACCAGTCCTGAGGAAATTTCTGCAGCTTGTGAAAAACAGTGCTTTTTTTGCGGGGTGCCTGACTACATCCGGATGTTTAAGCATTTCGTATACTTTGATGCCAAGATACATTACAGCATCATCCAATTGAAATTGCTCATTATTTGGATCTACTTCACTAAGATTCGGCTGCATAACATATTGCCGTTGTAAGTAACGCAGAAGAATTTCTTGATATAAATCTCGAATTTTATCATGCAACTTGTGAATAACGACTCTTTCATTCTGGAATTCCAAATTGAATTTGGTGAACAAAGCCAGTGACCAGTCGAGAAAACAAAAGTATAGCTTATGAAAAGGATCACATAGGTTTTCTAATATGGATATTGCTCGATTTTTCACCTCTGCTTTCACTTTGTGTATTGGGTTCGTGGTGAAATCAATAAAGAATAAGCACAGTGCTTCCCATTGCTCCAAGATTCGTGCGACCACTGCTGTTAGGGAAAGCCATCTTGTTTGAGATGGTTTCAATATTTTATGTGACTCAACTTCAAAAAATGATTAAAAATTGCGGAAATCAAACTGGCGTTTGTCACTGTTTTAAAAAAAGTTATATATGTCACGAGCATGTTGTTCTACAGATTCCGGTATTTCTTTACAAGCCTGGCTTGCACATATATGGGCTGAATGGCAAAAACATTTTGAAATAACGATCCCTGGTAAGTCTCGCAACAAACGAGTTTTGACAGAATCATTGTCACCCATCATGACGTTACATCCGTCCGACCCGAAGCCAATCATGTTTGTAATTGGTACATTACGGCTGGTAAAAGAATTCACAAGCACTCTGTATATATTTTCAGCGTTCGCCGTAGGAACATCATTGGTGTCTGTGTCCTTAAAAACCTTGTACAGTTCCCAGAATACGCTGCAGATTTTCTGTGCATCATTGTCAAAATAACGTACAACAACACAAGCCGTTTTGACTGTATATACATCTGTAGTCTCATCAGTAAGTGCAGAAAACTTAGTTGATTTAAATTTATTCGCCAAATCAACTTTGTGCCCTTCCCCAATAACATTTTTTACAACTGCTGTGATTTTACTACGCTTTAGTTGAATTTCTTGCACTAATTTGGAATCGGGAATAATTTCTTTTAACAGATCAGTCCATTGGTCAACCACAGAAAAAGCAATATTGTGTTCTGCAAAAAATGCAGCTAGTTTAATTTCAGCTCGATCCTTTTGTCTATTTTTTGGAGTTGTGCCTGTCTTGAAACCAAATGAAGTCAACTTTTGGGATTGTAGACCCGATGAACCAGGTTTGTTACTCAAATGTTTTTTTGATTCGGCATGGGATTTTAGATTTGTGATTTCAGCAACCAGAGAGCTTGATGGACAATATTCACACTTCGCTTTCTTGGGATTTTTAAGATCTGGTTGCAGCCAGTCTCGAAATATCGGATTCCTTAACCACTCATTGCGAAAGGTTTGCGAATGATGTTCAAAAATCATATTACCTGCTTTCTTTGCAGTCCATCTTCCCTTTTTCGTTATTTTTCTAGGTGGAGTGGATGAAGATTCACTGTCACTACTCATAATGTTATAAAAACCACTGAATAATTAGGGTGAAATTCTAATGTCCTGCAACTTCAACTACTATACACGTACTGTACTAGCATCGAATACTCACAACACAAACACCCTTTACTAGCTCACTCGTCTTACCTACTTCAACTTATTAATATAAGATTACCATGAATGAACTTGATCATAGGATAAACAATACTTACGACGTGCTCATTTTTGTTTATACCGCTCCTTTGAAAATCGAGTAGCACCGGCGCACAGACTATGTAGTGTTCCCCGGCAGTAAACAAGCGGCTAGTATAGGTACTGTTAGGCCCTTTGTATGGCACGATTTGTTTACGGTACGACGTATAAACCGCGCCGTAGAAAAAGCATTGACAAAATCTCGTAAAAAAGTGTACGAGATTTTATTTTTCTCGTATCTCGTACAAAGACTGCTAAATCTCGAAAAGTTACGAGATTTCTCGTACATCTGGCAACACTGTGTCTACACTGTACAGTCCCGCCAAGCGGGATATTGCTGGCTTTGATCACGATAGGCGTCCATTCTAATTCTGACACGTCAGTCACGCTTGCACATAACGTGCGGCTTCGCTCTACATAGCTGGTCAATGCTTAGATTTGGAAACTCCAGCCACAGACGGACTCTCTTCCAAATTCCTGTTAATGTTGATAGTTGAAGTTTTTTCGATGCACGCCAATGATTTTGCATTGCTTACTTTGACAGATGTTCATGTCCCTCAGTTTGGTGATGGATTCAACATAATATATGCGGTTTGTATCTTCATTCGTTATGTCCATTGGTATAGGTACAGCAGCTGTAGAGGAGCTCGTGGGGTCATGCCGTGTCAGCTTAGAGACGCTCCCGAAACCGCGTCACTCGCTCGGCGCCGAACATTGAGATATCTATGCGTAGCCCATAACCCCTCTTTCTGACGATAACCATGATTTATATTTTCGGCTGGCTCTAGCACGGGCTGAGGCTGACATATTGTTTTTTTTTTAATTTTCGTAAACTTCCTGGTTATTTTTAGCTATAGATGTAGTCCAAATTACGCTTATTTTTATTTGAATCGATTGGTCTAAATACATTGTATAAACTCGCGAAAGAATGACTGCGCTATCACGTGTGAGTCGTGAGTTAAACTGAATAGAATGGAGTGTGTTCGCCGATTTCAGTCATTCTGCGCAGTGCCCTTCCCCCGCCGCCCCGCCCGTTCCCGACTAAAACTCAAGATCATCACAGTGAGTTGACTACGTACGCTAAAGAATGACACTAGATTTATAACTTATCGTTTTAAGTATAGGCTCGTACAGACTGGTGCGATATCGCGGGCGCGACGCGAAACTAGTAGCACAATTTCTTTGTCGGTGCCTGTCACGCCCGCGATATCGCACGAGTCTGTACGAGCCTTACAACAATATAAACCTCTTCTTTACGATCCAATTGTCTGACCTCGTACCCTACGTTTCGGTGTGATTTTAAAAACGTTTCAAGTCAATAATCTTATACTTCACTAAACGCGAATCCGTTTAAGTATGGTCCGTATTGTATACTTCCTATTTATAATAATATCATTTATTATAATTTATAACATACATATTTATCATATTTGCGTCTTGTTCTATATCCGTCTCTGACCATAGAATCAAGGAGGATGTGCCAAGATATTTTTGTAAGGATGTGTGCACATTACTATCACGCGGCACCGGATGATAAACGTATCAATTGAGGCTCGATTGTTACCTTCAACGGACCTTATCATCATCATCAACACCCCTTTACCCACTACTGAGCATAGGATAGGTTGCTGAAGGCCAAGTTCTGTAATTTATAACGTTCAAATCTAGTGGCTATCTCATCTCAGCGACAATCAATGTCAAAAACTTGTCTAAAATTAAGGTTATTTAGGGTCAGCTCACACCAAGACGCAACGCGACGTGATGATACTGGAAGAGGCCAGTGATTTCACGCTGCTCCGCGCGCCACCGCGAGACGCATCGCAACGTCGCGAGGCGCATAGTAAAATCGTTGGCAACACGACGCCTCACTGCACAGCGAGACGCCGCGCGGTGCTGCGGTACGTGTCTATATTCGCCACGTGTTCCGCCCCGCCCCGCGTCCACCCGCAGTCTACCATTTGCAAGCGCATGAGAACGACGTATATTTGGCGGGTGCATTATGGAGATCGAGGAGAAGTTATTTTTTTTTGTGCAGCGCTACGAATGTTTGTATAATGTATCATCAAAACACTATAGTGACAGAAATAAGTCGCCACGGCAGTCTCGGCTGCGTCTCGGGACGCCTCGGGGCGTCGCGCGGCTTCGTGAGGCGCAGCGCCGCTCTCGCACGCCGCGCGTACCGGTGATTCACCGCTGCGTCGCGATGCGTCGCTCTACGCCGCGAGGCATCACGAGGCGTAGTGCTGCGTGGTGTAACATATTTGTACGGGTAAGGTACATTTAAATGATAAACTGATTATGAGTTAAAGTTGTGTATTGATTAGTTAAATAAATGATCGACCCGCGGCGAATGAGTCTTTTGCTGTTACCCAAAACAATGCTATGCGACTACTCGTACTGATCGTTTACTAAAAATATGTATATTTTATTCATTCGCGTCGATGTCAGCATAAAATTGATACAATTGATATGTACGGGTTTGCTCGTACATGCTTCCCGAGGAAAAAGATATGAAGACACAACTGAGTTATTGAGAAACAAAATAATTATGTATAATAAATGATTTGATGTTATGCTAATTTCCTAGTGTCTCTATCGTTAACACACTGTTCACAAATTAGATATGCTTGTATAAGAACCTAACATAGGGGAGGTGGCTTTATCTAACACTCGCGCACTTTTTACCACCTTCGCCTTTTCATTGTTACACTGATACACTACACTATCCCCAACACACGCACGTTGCGAGGCCGGGCACGCGCCCCCGCCGGGCGCGCCGCATGCTGCGGGAGTCGCCGGCGCGAGCGCGGGTGCGCAGCGCGACCGCACGCGCCTAAAGGCGAACACTCCGATACACGCTGCTACCACGCCGATCATACAGTAGATCGCGGTGTAATGATGAATGTCATGGGATGACAGACTGTCAAATAACAATCCATTTTCTTTCATGATCTTGATTTGGTCCTCAATCGTTTTAAGTTCTCGATCACTCTCTATGCTGAAGTCGTTCAAGATATCTTGAGGAATAGACATTGGATGCAATGACTGGTGAGTATAGGTTAGCCCTAATACTAACATCGCTCGTTCTTTGTTGATGCGCAATTACTTCAAAATTATCTGATTTGATTATGCAGCCGTAATCTATAGTTATAAGTCCGGAGTGAGTCAGCTGATGCGCGGTAACTTGATCTCCACATACTGTTCGTATGTTACATTGACCGCAACAAAAATAAATATAATTGTTGATAGAATGGCTTTCTATCCAAAGATTTTTACAGGGATCGACGTTGACTTCACACGTTGATGCCTTTGATTGGCAGAAGTCCTTGTCGCTGCTTAATTTGTAAATAGGAGAATGAATGTAACACAAGTGCACGTTTATCACTAGGCAGGAATCTATGATATTTTCTGTCAAGATAATGTATGCATCCTTTTTCAGGTTTACAGCTATGAAATCTGACACTGGTTTAATTGATAACATTGTGTTGTTGAGTTTCTCCGCAGGAATTGGTATAAGCTTGAATATTTCATAGGTGTCCCTGCTTATCAAAGGTATTTGTACTTCAAATATTGAATAATTCTTAAGCATTCTTGCTTTGACGCGTAGAAGCTTAAAAAGTTGTGCAAGGTCCGTATGAATGTTTTCTACAGGTAAGGTGACGTCATTAGACAAATGACTAGCTATAGTGCTCAGCTGATCCTGTAGTTGTTCGGCTGTTATTAAATGTGGATTAAATCGACCGTGATAGATGTCTGTTATTGTGTCCACTAAGGTGTTCTGTAAATCTTTCAGGTCGCGTAATAGATTGCTCGCGACTATAGCTCCCATCGAAACTTCACTTGCCCTCGAATTGTTTTGAGTTTCAGCCTTTAATACTTCTAATGTATTTTCGATGTTCGCAAACTGCTGATGAATCATTTTATGTTGTTTATGCATTGTAGCCTCAGTTCTCTTTAGGAGACTGAATTCCGCTTCTATGATCGAAGTTTGATTTTGCCAAAATGAGACAATATGCTTTGATTTTTGCGAAGAAGAGTGATATCTTTCTCATATTGTTCCGCGAATCGAGGGTCCAATACGCCGAAGAGGCCGTTTGCTATGTAACCGACACCGTCGATAAGACCTCGCCGCCACCTGTTCGCTTGCTTTGCAAAATGCTGACTGAGTAACATATGATTATTGTAATCGATTCATTGTACCCGTGACGTAATTGCAATAATATTATGTCACAATATGATTAGAAGAAAGAAAGAAAGAAAGAAAATACGTTTATTTGCGGTAAACATAACGCAAAGAAAAAAAAACACAAACACGAAAGAACAGAACTTTTTTCTCCTGTGGCAACACTACAGCTAACAGCTGATTTGAATTTGTCCCTGTAATTTTAATTTTAAATAATAGATTTCCTTCTTAAATAAGGCCTATTTCCAATTGATTAACTAGTTTAAAGCGTAATTAAGTGTTTTCTGTGTTAAATTTATGCATTCAGTGCAAATTATATGTAAAAATCTCATTGTGATTCGTTGACAGTTACTTTACCGGCTCAAGGTTGCATTTTCATCTTGAATATCAGGTACAATACTATATTATTTACTTGGTAGTAGATTGTTTACGTTCTAATATTTTGCCTACAATTAATTAGACCACTTTTTCTTACGGCTACAGGTTTATGCCAATGACCTTAAACACGTAAACATAACCTTAATTCGTTTGGTGACAGAGCTTCTTTCTTTACAATCTAAACTTCATATTCCGTTCAACTAATCATCTGTTACTGTAATCACTACTTACTCTTTTCTCTTTTCCTTTTTTATTTTCTCTTTACTCTTTAATCATGATTATGACTCGTAGCGCGCGGGCTCGCCTTGAAGAGTCCAAACTCACTCAGGCTTTGAGCGAATTAAAGGCGTCTAAAGAGCACTGTGACCAACTGATTAAGGAAAGGGATGAAAATGAAATAGAGTTCCTCGGTGTCCTTGAAGGGAATAGCAAGTTAAAAACAGAAATGGCTCAGTTATATATTCAACACACTGATGCCATAGCAGCCCGGGATAGGCTCCAAGTTGTTGTGGACGGGTTCAGCCAGTGTAGCAACGAGTATGAACAAGCTCTGAGTCACAAATATTTACTACAACAGCAGCTACATGAGGCTCAAAGTCAGATTGAACAACTTGAGACTACAAATCTTAACATCACAGCCTCGTTGAACCAAAGTCTATTCAATGAATTGGTACCTATAGCCCCATCTATGGTTTCTGCAATAAACCCCTCATATACAATAGATTTAACAGGTCAGGATGATTCAAAATCAAGTAAATCATTGAGGGTAGTTACAAGTAAAAATAAACTTAAAAAATACATAAAAATTAATAAATACATTGTTAAAACTAAGAAAATGGTCAAAAAACAAAAGTTCTTCATCAAAAATGTAAAACTCAATAGAGAAAGGTTACATCTACTGAAACAATTGGATATGTATTCAATAAGCTTAGAAAAAAGTACTAGGAAATACCAAATTGATACAGAAGACTTGCGGTATGAACTTGACCAACTACAGGAGAAACTTACTTCTATGACCATTAAATATACAGCCTCTGAAAACCAAATGACGGAATATGTATTGGCAATGAATGAGCTGGTAAGCTCACAAACAAACAAATGTGAACTTTGTCAACCACCATCTATTGAACCCACACCAGACCATTCATTGATTATATGTGATACCACCATACCGCAGTCTTGTGCTAGTTTGCCAGTATCAATTACTAACTGTTTCCCTAAACAGAGTTTAAATAAAGAAATAGTATTATTTTGTGATGAAATTGGAAAGGATCTAGGCCACTTGTTGACAAATAAATATCCAGGTCACTCTATAATGAACTACTGTATGCCTGGTTGTTCTTTATTTGACATAATGAAAAATGTTATAAAATGCAATTTTAACCAGGATACTATAATATTAATATTTGTTGGTAATAGGGGTAATGTGAACAAAGGAGAATTACTCCAATATTATAGATCATTGTGCAACCTAAGTTTAAGAAAAATTGTGTTGTTCACATTCCCATATAGCCAAAGTTTGCCACAGGAAGAAAACAAACTTAGATCAGAAATTAATATGACATTGCATAATTTGACTTATAATAATAATTTATTTCAATTAATTGACACTAACAATTATGTTGGTAATCATTTTTATTTGACAAAGGATAGATTTTTTATGGATAGGTACTATCTTTCTAAATACTGTAAAAGACAGATAGCTGTGTCGCTATCTTATTATTTTTCTATTACAGCCAAGAATTTGGCTAAACAATTTGCTTCTATTGAGCAATGCGATGACATGTTAAATAATTCAGCCAATAATTTGGTAACAAAAATTGACATTAAAAATAATTTAAATTAGAAATTAGGACAATAGAGTCAACCTCTAGCAATAATGTACAGAATTGCAAAAATAAATCAAATAAAAGTTTAAAATCAGTCAATAGTATCAACCTGGTGCATCAAAATATTCAAGGATTTCTGAACAAAGATTTAGAAGTAGAATTATTTATGAATTTTAACAGTATTGATATTCTTTGTATAACAGAACATTCTGCCCTACATTGTTTAAAATACGGTTAAACCCATAAAGTAGTTTCAGAGATATCGGACAAAAACCTGCGAAATGATGTCTCTTCCAAACGAATAAAGATATAAAAATCTTTCTAAGAGACAAATGTCACTGGTTTATCAACGATTTTTTTTTGGGGTATGAAAACTGAAAACATCTTTCAGTCTTACAATAAAACAGATATTTGTAATTAAGCTTAGCATTTCTTCCCAGTTTAGTAATTAAATACTGCATAATAATAGGGCTAACCCTACTCTAACGGTATTATAACGTAGTAATTGCTTTAGAATTGTACTACTAAAAATTTTATTTAAAGTTATCAAAAAATACGTCATTACAATACGGCTAAGCTGCATAACTATGATATAATCAAGTAATGACTGTAAAATTAAGGTTTAGCCCCTTGGTTTATAAACAAGTTAAGGCACTTAGTGATCATTATAATCAAGTAATTGTGTAATAATATATTAAGCGGCGTCAAGTTAAACGGTATTGCTTACTTAAAACAAGGCTACTCATACTTCGCTCGCGGTTAGCCGTTTTATAGATAAGCAATGACTTACAATTATTCGAGAAAAAAAAAGAAAACAAGCAAGCAAATTAAACAAATTATTTATTAATCATTTATTTCAAACAATTTTAAATGGTTATCAATAACATAAATAATTATTTTTGACATTTGGGCTTAGTAATATTCATAATTAAATCACAATATTATCTTAATATCAAAACATTCTCTAACTTAAAACCCTGGAGTGAAAAGTGTCTTAAGATAATAAAAAAATATAACCATCTATCTCACTAGCTGCAGTTGTCATAAAACAACCTGCTATAACAATTTTCTTCAGTCTTAAGACTATTATATAGCTTTCTAAATTTTACAATATAATCAGTCTTTAACTAAAAAATTATCACAATCATGTAATCAACTGAGTCCTCTATATAGAATTAAATCTAATAGGGGTCCCTATTAGGTTTAATATGTAATATAATTAATAATTAGTAATAAATATATAATTATTAATAATAAAGACTAAATAATTTAATATATAATATAATTATTTAGTCTTATGGCACTAAGTAATATATACATTTAAGTAGTTATATTAAAATAAAAAAAGAATTGTAGGTACTTGGGTATTTAAAATGGCTTTCTTAGGTTTAGGTAGTCCTCCTTGAATTTTTGGTCGTTTCTGTGTTATTGTTTGTAGGCAATCCATTCCAAAATACCATTTTATGTTTTGGAATGATAGGCGACAATTTAGTTATTAAGTTAGATTTACGTTCCTCATCAATGCCTTTCGGCTGTGTCCGGAAGCTTATGTTGGTACGTGGATTTCTTAAGTACTTGTCATTTAAAAATTTAAAACTTGAGTATTCATCACTAAAATCATTTTTATACAACATGTCATAACTTGACCTCTTAAACGAGACTTGTGTTATATTTTTCAGATAGACTCTAGGGCATGCTTGCTGAATTCGCCGCTCAGAGACATTATTGGGTAAATTGAGAAATTCATTTGCTTGTAGCGCTTTGACAGTTACTCTGCCATTGTTTGCAGAGGCTACAGCTTCCTCAAAATCTGAAAAGTCATATATTTTACCCTTCTTTTTCATTGCAAGTTCCACTTGATGGTGGAACTGGTCGCAGCTCATGAAGGTGTGGCCGGGTTCGAAGTAGTGTAAAGTTATTGTTTCTGTACTTATAACGTCACTGTTTACTAGGTCGACTAACATGGAATAAAACAGCCAATTCTTGTTCTGTGATGTACAATTATCTAACCAGATATTAACATTCTGAACGTCTCGATGACGAAGGAAAAAACTGTAGTACGCGCTCATAATATCCTCTTGTTTTCTACCGGCTATTCCGTCGTGCCAAATTGCAGCAAGAGGTTTCGATTCCTTTGATATTTTTCCAACCGGTGCAAAGGATTGGTTAAAGAGCGTCAAACGGGGACAAAATATAACCGCTTTGAACATCTCCATTCTAGGCAGCATGATAACTTTTTCTAGATCGCCGCTGAAATAAATACTATTTTCGTTTTGCTTTATAGCTTTGTGAGCATCATAAAGGGCTCTAGCTTTTTTGTATCGATCATGATGCTTAGCCCAAGCCAAGCAAGTGTCACAATCAGGAAAACATTGCTTACGAACATCATGGCTTGTTTCTTTAGTGTGATGTTTGTATGATTCGCACTGTTCGCACTCCTCATTCCCGAGCCGAGTGAAAGATATATTCATTGATTTTAAGTGAGATCGATATAAGTCATAACTGAGTTTTGACTCGGGATTTTTTGAACAAAAGTCTTTATACATAAAATTTATATTAATGTCATTGGGCAAATAACGCCGATTTGGTGCGTGCTCTCTACGGTAATGAGGAGCGCTGGGATTGAATGATTCAACATGTTGGTTGAGTAAATCACGATTAAACGCCGGTTTCTTGGTATGTTTACCACGTTTATCTGTATCTTTTTCAGTATCGAGACAGGTGGTAAGTATAAGATCATTGTTTCTATTGAAACCTAAAGTTGTTAAAAAAAAAATTTTACATACTTGTCTTACGGTTCCGTCATTTTTCTGCAGCGTAAAAGTTCTTTTGGGGTTTCTTTTAGGGTCAGATGTGTACTTACGCTTGGGAATGGCTACAATATAGTTTGACCTTATAAACATTCTCATTTCCCCGCGTTGCAGACTCCAATATGTTTTATTTATATTCTCACGTTCAGATTCATCAAATACAGAACTACATTTTTTTATACATTTCTCGTCACATCCAGGTTTTACAGTATATTTCAAAAGTTTTTGTTTTTTTCTTTGGATTTCTCGCTGTTTCACACTGCTATTGTACTTTTTTCGTTTCCGCGCTGTTGAACCTTCTTCACCTTCATTATCACTGGTGGCTGGGTTGTCAAATGGTGGCATTGATATAATAACAGCAGCATCAGTCGACGCTCGTCTCTTTTTGAAAACAGGATCGTGAACAGCAGCTCTTTCGCCATTGTTAAATGAGTGACGTCGAGATATAACTTTATTGGGAAAGGAAGGCACACATTTTTCTTTCTCTGCTTTAGAGCTTCTCTTACCTTTTCTTTGAGATATGCATTTTATTTGGGACTTATGAGCAAGTGTTTTTTTAATATTCCTGTCCGTATCACTCTCTTCACTTGAATCGACGTAATTAGATGTAACCTCGTAGTCCTTGTCCTTAACCGAATCATCCGAATCAAAGTCACAGAAGATTGGAGACAGAGAATGTAAAGACGGCGGTATAGTTTCATCGCAGTACAGGAAACTGGAATCCGAAACTTTTGATGTACCAGGTTGAGGATTTGCATATAAATCGATGCCATTATTAGCTGAAGGACTAGAAGGATCACTTTCATTTAATGAATTTGGCATGCTTGTTAAGCCAATGATTTGTTCTTGAATACGTAATTTGGGTGGTTCGACAGGTACGACCTCTCTATTCACAATGCTCATCATGTTCTGAATTCTTTGTGGAACCCCGGAGCGTCTACAATAATGACAGACACAATTAGTTAAATACCTAATTTAAAAAAAAAAATAATTTAAAAAAAACTTATAGGTAGGTACTTTATTATTCTATATCCTCGTCGTCAACGCAATAATGCGTAAGAATAGGAAAGAAGGTAAAAAGCAAAAAAGCGCGCGAAAGCCCATGTCCGATAGGTATTCGTTTCAAACATACCGCCCCAACGCGCTGCACCTACTCATCGTTGACCCTGACTCGAGATGCGTGTGATTTCATAGCGGCTTCAGAACGATAAGAAAAAGGATTATTTCGTTCCAATCAAATATTTATAAGCTAAAGGTTATATACCTGTCACCTACCACTACGTAATTATTGAATGAATGTAATACTTATTTTAAGAAAATATTATAAATATCGATTATCTACATGCTAATTACATAGGTTATTAAATTCACTGATGCATCTATTCTATTTAGTGAAATTATAAAAACCTTACCTTGAGTACGTATGACGCGACATGGTAAAACATTTATGGCGCGCCGCCGCTCCGCTCCACACACACACGAGCGCTCCCCGTCGTCGCTGGTAGCGAAATAATGGCCGAGGAAACCGGGAACGCGGGGGACCGCGGTTCAAAAATGTTTCTGGGTTTAACTAGATTTTAATCTAGCATATCTGTATAGTCGTATTTTAGTAAAGAATTTTACACTTTAATCCATCGATAAACTTTATTGAAAAAAGGCTAAATGCCTATAACTATAATGTAATGTATTATTCTATAGTAACTTTATTATAACATAGTTTTTGTTCTCAGACACACCTGTAAGTACTTGATTATAACACGGTTATGGTCGTATAGCTTAATTTAAGTGCAGCATTGTGTGATAACTGTATTATAATAAATTAATATCGCTTGGAACGATCCGTGATAATAACGTTACCATCCTTTTGCCGTGTTATAACATAAATTTGAGGAATAGCTGTTAAATAATAAAGTAAACTGTAAAAAATATGTTACTTAACGGTTCACACCCGCTCTATATCTCGGAAAGTAAAAGTCGTACAGTAATGGGACCCAGCACAAAAGATAGAGAATTTTTCAAAACGTAATGTGTGATTCAAAACTAAAAAATGGCAGTTTGAGGCTTAACCGTGTTTTAAGTAACGTACGGCAGCATTGGCTTAAAAGCCACCAGTTCTTGTTAAATTTTAATAATCACCAGGTTGGTAGTTCGTTCAGCAGAGTAAATGCTATACACGGTGGCTCATTAATTTTAGTAAGTAACCAGCTTAAGTTTAAAGACCGTAAGGATATTGTGAGCCTATCTGTTGAGCGGACTGTTGAAATAGCCTGTATAGAATTGGAGCAGTTTATTGTATTAAGTGTGTACAGACCCCCTTCAGGATTGTACGACTGCTTTGAAAAGGTAATGGATGAAGTGTTGCACAAGATTTGTAACTCAAACAAGTCCATTATCACTTGTGGTGATTTTAATGTTAATTTGTTAGAGAACTCAGGTTCTTGTAGTAAAATAATAAGTCTGTTTCAGTCATACAATCTTGTAAACTTGTTTTTGGAGCCCACAAGAATAACCTCTACTAGTGCCACATGTCTAGATAATATTTATACAGATATTATACCAAGCCACAAAGAAATTATAAATTTACTTGATTCTGATCATTGTGGGCAAAGGATTACTATCCAAAACCGAAACAACAAAGTGGCTAAAAAGGATATCACTGTTAACCCCAAAACAGCACGTCGCTTGGAAGCTTTTAAAGGTAAACTCATTGATAAATTACCAGTTCCATCTATTAATGATGATCTTAATCATCTTTATAATGTTTTTTTTAATATTTACTGTCAACAATTTAATTCCACATTTATTCCCAAGACTATCTCGGTTAATAGTAACGCATCTTTCAGTGATTGGGCTACCATTGGCATTCATAAAAGTAGAACACGGCTTTATGAGCTGTACAATGAAAGGTATTATGTAAACACTGATGAATTTAATTTGTATGTTAGAAATTATTCAAAATTATTCAAAAAAGTTTGTTGTATGGCCAAGTCGCGTTATTTGAGTTCGAAGATTAAAAACAGTAGTAATGTAATTAAAGCGACTTGGAATATTATTAATAGTGAAACGGGAAGGTCTAGGAACCGAAATACTGACTATAGCCTGTCAATTAATGACAACATAATAAAATCAGACTCACAAGTCGCCGTGGCCTTTGAAAATTTCTTTTCGGATATTCCCGTTTCAACTACTAAATCCCTAAACTCATCACCTTCTGTTGCTGAGTCTTTGCTTAAGGAAAATGTAAATGTTTGGCTATTCGGAATTTCACTTTGAACATATTACCTGTAGAGATATAATTAAAACCTTTAACACTTTAAATGTAAAAAAGACTGCAGATCTGTGGGGTAATTCTGTAGAAGTTGCTAAGTCTATTATAGACATCGTAGCACCTACTTTAGCTCTTATCTTTAATAATTGTATTGACTGTGGGGTGTTTCCTGACCTCATGAAGAATAGTAAAATAATACCGTTGCTTAAATCAGGTAGTACATCAGACCCCACAAATTATAGACCTATTTCAGTACTACCTACCTTTAGTAAAATTTTTGAGAAATTAATTTTGGACCAATTGCAAAGATTTTTTAATAAACATAAATTACTACATAGCAAACAGTTTGGTTTTACAAGGGGTCGTTCGACTACTGATGCCGGTGTTGAACTGTTAGGACATATTTATAATGCATGGGAAGATAAATGCGATGCCTTGGGCATTTTTTGTGATTTGTCCAAGGCTTTCGATTGCGTTTTTCATGAAACGTTAATCAGGAAACTCCGCCACTACGGGATCCGGAACACCGCTCTGGATCTTCTTACTTCATACTTGAGTAATAGGATTCAGAGCGTTGACGTCAATGGAAAAAGATCTCCCGGATCTATAGTAACAATGGGAGTTCCACAGGGCTCAATTCTTGGTCCTTTCTTGTTTCTTATTTATATTAATGACTTGCCTTACCTCATAAAGGATAATCATGATATAGTGTTGTTTGCAGATGACACTTCACTTTTGTTTAAACTTAAACGTCAGCAGCTGGTTACTGACGATGTAAATAGCGCGATCTCAAAAGTAGTTCACTGGTTCAATGTTAATAATTTACTTCTAAATGAAAAAAAAACCAAATGCATTAAGTTTACGCTACCTCACGTTAGGCAGGTGAAAACTGATGTGTTGATAAAGGGCGAAGAATTGAATCCTGAAGAAAGCACAGTATTCTTGGGCTTAACTTTGGATGCTAAGCTTCAGTGGGGCCCACATATAGATAAACTGTCTAAAAAGCTAAGCTCCGCAGCATATGCTGTTAGAAAAATTCGTAATTTAACTGACATAGAGACAGCCCGTTTAGTGTACTTTGCCTATTTTCATAGTGTAATGTCGTACGGTATTCTGTTGTGGGGAAATGCCGCTGACATTCAGAATATCTTTGTTTTGCAGAAAAGAGCTGTACGATCAGTTTATAAATTAAGTCCAAGACACTCTCTCCGAGAGAAATTTAAGGAGATTAATGTAATGACTGTACCTTCTCAGTATATTTTTGAAAATCTTTTATATGCCCATAAAAATATAAAATTGTTTAAAAAATACAGTGATATCCATAATATAAATACTAGAAACAAATATAAATTTGTTGTACCTACAACAAGGCTCAAGAAAATAGGTGGCTCGTTCCGATGTCAATGTATACGCTTTTATAATAAACTTCCAAGCCACGTTCAAGATCTAAGCCTTAATAAATTCAAATCATTCATTAAACGTAAGTTGTGTCAGAAAGCTTTTTATACCGTTAAAGATTATATTGAGGACAAAAAGGCTTGGGATTGAGATGCTCCAATTTTTAATTATTGAAGTGGTTTATTTTTATTGTTTGATGTTTTTTTTGCTAACTTTTATTATTTTATATACGTAACGTAATATATACGTAATGACATGATTATTTACTTGTAAAGTATTATATTATTTTAATTATTGTGAATGTGAAGACTATGTGGGTTATTGCTCTTTTATTTTTATTTTCACTTTGTCTTTTATTCTCAGTAAGTGTTAATCATGATCTGGCAGTTTGAGTCATTTAAGCGGCCTACCCAAATGTCCTTTCTTTGGTATTGATCGTCGCATCGTTGAGCTCCTTAAGTTCTGAGTAGAGCTGCACGATTACTGACAAATGCGTGCACTGACTGGTCAGGTCCACTCAATCTGCGTGGTTCTTTCCTCAAAAGACCATTTCAGACACCAATCTACATGGCCTTCACATGATCTGACCAAGATTATGTCTGGACTTTAAAAGAGACTGTGACCTCTGAGTTTGTTTCGGCCTTTCTTCTCAGAGTAGTCAGATAGGAAACGCCGACCTCATCTAGTTTTAAAAATATGACTGACGTGTAAAAGTGTTTGTACAAACCTACTTACAGAAATAAAAATCATTTATCATTTATCATTTAACAAGTTGAGGGAAAATATGCGTCACATTCACGCAAAACGGCCATCGCTCAGCATAATGCTGCGACCCTATGCTAGACAGAGCCCTAGCGCTGGTTTTCAGCGACAGCCGGCGTTGACGTGATGACGTCAACCGGTGCAGCATAATGAGATAAAAATAAACAAAATAAAATAAATGCAATACTTCGTTATCTATGTATATATAAATATAATATCTAGAATGGCAACATTCAGTAACGTCGGCAATGACTCAACCGCCGAGCGCATGTAACGCAATCTGTGTGTGCAGCTGTCAGCTGTCATAAAGAATTTGGCGTTTTACGTAATGGTTACATCTCAGTCAGAGAGGGTTACATAATTAAATAACATGGCGCATTATGTAAAGAATGCTAGGATGTTATCTAAAGGACGCATTGGGTGACTGGGTATTAAATAAGTATGGTATTTGTACAGTGTTCGTGAAATTTGTATGGTGTTGATGACAAAATCGGTGACTTCAACCACAGACCAGGACAAAATGGTAAGTGCAAAATAAATTGTTATATTTATGATCATGAATAATAAAGAATTTTAATACTATTAAATAAAAGAAATTAGATTGGATTGGATAATAAATTAGGATAAATTTGATATCAAGGAAGTTATACCTGACAAGCCATAGTTTGTCAGTTGATTAAATTAGGTTTAACCGTAAATTGCAGAAACAAGGTAGCTTATGGGTGCCGAAACACAGAGATTAATACAACCCCACTAACAGAAGAGCGAATCCCAAGCAGCCCACGCCCCAGGAGATCCCAAGCCAGTGCCTGCATGCCATGACCGCTGAGGTACAGTGAATCAATACTAGAGTATATGGCTAAGATTGAAGGGAAATTTGTTCACGTATGAGTAACTTTTTATGTTGGAATTTAAAGGATTGTATTGTTTTCAGGCGTCGCATTGGTGGTGAGAGATCATTCCAACAGCGCGTGGCTGCAAACTTGAAACACCCCCTGAAAGCTGTAGTTCTGTGCATTGGCACCAACAGTGGGCTTACCATGGAGCGAAGACTATACTTAACATGGTTTTGTTTCCAAGTTAGCTTTTCATAGAGATAGTGTGGTTTATGAGTTGTAATGATACCAAACAACAAATTGGCTAAATGAAGCTTCCTCCTGGCATTCATCTTTAATAAATTTAATTGGTTAATATATGGAGTAACGTGACTTCTCCGCGGAATGTTAACACAAAAACGAACACATGCATTCTGGATACGTTGGATCACATGGTCTGTTCTTGAAAGCAGGCATGGCCCATACACTGTGTCACAGTAATTTAACTTGGATAGGATGAGACTTTCAACAAGTTGTTTCCGAATTGGCACGCTCAGGAATTTCCGTATTCCATATAAGTCCTTTAACCTATAAAAACAATTTCGGAGAACATTGGTCACATGGGCCTCAAAGCGCAACTCTGGATCAATAATTAGCCCTAGATTGCATGCCTGTTCCACTCTCTCAATTTTCTCTCCCGTGATAACTATCTCAGGGTTGGCAGACAGTATTGCACTAACTTGTTTCCTGGAACCCAGCACCATAAATTTAGATTTGAGAGGGTTCAGAACCAGAGAGTTTTCCTCCGACCATACAACCACTCTATGCAAGTCTTCATTCATTTTCTGCACTGCCAAAGATGTTTCATTCCCCTTGAAGGATATGTACAACTGGATATCGTCAGCATACATATGAAATTTGCAGTTAACAAAGGACTTTAAGATATCGGCACTGTACAGAATGTACAACAAAGGCCCCAAAATCGATCCCTGAGGGAGACCCCTTGATTGTCTTTTAATTGTGCTGCATGTTTGTTCCAGCGACATTATACTTTTGTTAAGTGCGGTAATTCCTTCCCAATAAGGATCTAAATAGTAGTATATGATTAGTTTCCAGTCATCCCTTATGCTCTGCATGTTTGATAGTTTGTCGAAGAAAATAAATGTTGACTCTTTCTGAACTGTGTGACGTTAAGTGCGCATTGGGAAGTTGTTATGATACTAAAAAATAACATGATTGCTGTACGAGTAAACACTGACGCTATATTATAACGAGTGCCCGCTTTTCTTGTTTCAAACTGCTTATCTGTGATAGAATCTCCCGAACTCGCAGTATTGGATTGCTTGATTTGCAAGGATTCATTGTTAACTGGGAGTTTTGATAACTTTGTGATAGGACGTTTCAGTGTTCCGTTTTTGGTGTTTACTGTAACCACGCGAACATGACCGTCGGAACCAGGATGTAGTTCGATGACTCTGCCCATCACCCATTTTCCCGGCGGAAGATTGTCATCATGAATCATGACAATATCATAAATATTAAGGTTTCGTTTAGCTTGTTTCCACTTACTTCTTTCTGTAATTTGTACTCATTCCTCCATCTTTTCCAGAGATCCTGTACAATTTTTTGTGTCAATTGCCATCGAGTTCTTAAATCTGTTTCAGTCTCGTGTATGGTAACCTTTGATCCACCTGTTAGGAAGTGAGCAGGCGTTAAAAAATCCACATCGTCTGGATCTTCTGATATTGCACATAGTGGTCTCGTGTTGAGACAAGCCTCAATCTGTGTAAGCACCGTATATAGTTCTTCAAATGTAAGAATCTGGTTACGAATAACTCTCTTGAAATGATATTTGAAGCTTTTAACTGTCGCCTCCCATAGGCCTCCCGTGGTTGGCCATGAGGGCGCATTAAAACTCCACTCGATTTTCATACCTAATACTTCTGCTTTTAGTTCTGTGTCTTGCATGATATTCATTATTGCTTGATATTTCTGCTGTAGTACCTTGTTAGCACCGACAAAATTGCGACCATTATCGCTATGAATGTGACTAGGCGTCCCTTTGCGAGCTGCCATTCTTCTTAATGCTGCGATGAATGAAGTTGTGCTTAAATCACCAACTAGTTCTAAGTGTACTGCCTTCGTAACCATACACACAAAGACAGCCACATATCCTTTTGTGCTCTTAGTACCTCGTCCCTTGCTTGCTTTGACGTAAATATGTCCAGTAAAATCTACACCTGTGTGTGTAAACGGCCTTGATGGATTACTTCTGGCCTCCGGCAAGGGCCCCATAATTTGCGGTTGGCAATCTGGATTTTGTTTTTTACATGTTACGCAACGACGAAGCTGTCTCTTCGTAGCGACATTCACTCCTAGAATCCAATATTTTTGTCTAATAAAGCCCAATGTCAACCGAGCTCCGGCATGTAACATGGTTTGTCATTAATTCTATCATTCTATCATTAATTCTGTCAGACGTCCACTGTGCGGCAGAATAATAGGATGCTGCATGTCATGGCTGATATGTGCCTTTTTTAGTCTCCCTCCGACTCTTAAGATATCATTTTCATCCAGGTATGGGTTTAATTTTAACAATTTATTTTTTGAATTTAGTTTTCCTTCTTGCTTTAAATCTCTTATTTCTTTTGCGAACTGTTCTTGTTGTACTTGCTTGATAATTTTTTGCTTTGCTTGACTAATTTCTGATAATGATAAATAATGCTTTTTTGCTTTTCTTTTTTAGGTCGTAATCTTCATCACTAATGCTAGAATACGTGCAATTTTTCTGATTGATTGATACTTGCTTAACAGGTCTATAATGATGCTTGATTCATGCTTTGTAACAACATGAACGTCTTCTTGCTTCTTTATTTCCTCGTTTGTTTTATAGATAGCTCCATTTTTCTTTCGATGTTTCAAAAGATTCTAACCATGTTGGTCCTTGCCACCACAAACGATAATCATTCAATTGAGCTACTCTGAGTCCTCTGCTTCCACAATCAGCGGGATTTTCACTTGATTTTACATATCGCCAAGATTGTGGTTGAATGCTATCAGTTATTTGTATTGTTCTATTTGCTACGAACGTTTTCCATCGACTTGGGTTTCCTTGAAGTCATCCCAATACGGCAGTGGAGTCACTCCAACCAAATATATGTAAGTCATGACCTGCTAGACACTGCTTGACTTTGGTCATAAGTTTGGCCAGCAACAGTGGTCCACAAAGTTCTAATCGCGGTAGTGATATTTGTTTTTTCGTTGGAACTAATTTTGATTTAGCTGCTACTAATATTATTGATTGTTTGCTATTTAAAGCTCTGCAGTAAATGACGCATGCATATGCTTTTGCTGATGCGTCACAAAAACCGTGTAACTCTACACTGCTTACTGTTTCCGTACCGTACCATCTTGGTATTTTAAATTGATTGATACTTTCTAATTCTTCCTTGATTTTGATCCATTCCTTGCTGATTTTATCTGGTACTTGTTCATCCCATTGTAGATTAGATAACCATGTTTCTTGAAATAAAATCTTCAATTTTGTTGTTACAGGCACGATCCATCCTAATGGATCGAATATTTTAGACATGTCTGATAGTATGATTCTTTTAGTGATATTTGCGCTTGATTGTTCAATTTTTGATGCAAATGTGAAGTTATCATGTGTAGGGTTCCAGCGCGGTCCTAATGTCTTAGTTAATCCTGCTTGATTAAAACGCTTGCTTTCTTTTTTATAATTGTCCTGATCTTCTATTTGCAGCAGCCGACTATCGTTTGATGTCCACTTTCTCAAGTTGAAGCCCCCTAATTTCAGTAGATTCATCAAATCTTGCTGTAATTGTTGTGCTGATGATAGGGAACAGGTTCCATGGACCAGATCATCCATATAGAACGATTCTTCGACGACCTTGGCTGCTTCCGGAAATTTATCCCGTTCATCAGTCGCTAACTGTCTTAGTGTCATCATTGCAAGAAATAGAGCTGTTTTTGTGTGAAGTAAGTATGCGTTCTGGCATATTCGATGCTCACTCATATTCGATGTATCTTACATGATTCGATTGATACTCTTGCCAGCATGCATCCAAATTGAAACCTTCGGCGTATGTAGTCCGAGGTTTTGCGATCGGAGCCATCTTTTTTGAAGTTTGTGTAAACTTGTTCTAGCTGATTGAGTAGTTGCTGTTGTTGGGCGAGAACGTCCTCCATTGAAGACATGTTGTTGATAGAAATGATAATAAATGGAACGATCTTACTTGATTGTCGAAGCGGGAGCTTGTTGCTCACCAAATGCGGATCCCTGTTGATCCCTGCTGATTGCTGCTGCTGCTGCTATGTACTGCACTATTGCTGGCAATACAAACACCTTCACTGCTAGTTCGCTTGACGTCACTAGTGAAACGGTTTACAGTACTTGATTGTTACACTGTAATTTACACACGCGACATCCGGCTCGAAGGACCATAATGTACGGGTAAGGTACATTTAAATGATAAACTGATTATGAGTTAAAGTTGTGTATTGATTAGTTAAATAAATGATCGACCCGGGGCGAATGAGTCTTTTGCTGTTACCCAAAACAATGCTATGCGACTACTGATCGTTTACTAAAATTATGTATATTTTATTCATTCGCTGCGCGTCGATGTCAGCATAAAATTGATTCAATTGATATGTACGGGTTTGCTCGTACAATATTCTAAATTCTCACAATGAAATGTGTATCTTTTCGTGTAGAAAATAAAGTTATATTTTGAGTCGCTCTTTTAAAGTGTGCGCGTCGCGTCGAGTTTCGGTCGGACGCGACGCAATGCAACGTGATGATACTGGAAGAGGCCAGTGACTTTGCGCTGCACCGCGCGTCGCCACGAGACGCAACGCAACGTCGCGAGGCGCATAGTAAAATCGTTGGCAACACGACGCCTCACTGCACAGCGAGACGCCGCGCGGCGCTGCGGTACGTGTCTATATTCGCCACGTGTTCCGCCCCGCCCCGCGTCCACCCGCAGTCTACCATTTGCAAGCGCATGAGAACGACGTATATTTGGCGGGTGCATTATGGACATCGAGGAGAAGTTATTTTTTTTGTGCAGCGCTACGAATGTTTGTATAATGTATCATCAAAACACTATAGTGACAGAAATAAGTCGCCACGGCAGCCTCGGCTGCGCCTCGGGGCGCCTCGGGGCGTCGCGCAGCTTCGTGAGGCGCAGCGCTGCTCTTGCACGCCGCGCGTACCGGTGATTCACCGCTGCGTCGAGATGTTTTTTTTGGGATGTATACGATCGCTGTTTGTGTTGTTACTTGAAGCATGACATAATAATAACTGTTTTCTTATGTATATTATTGACACCAGATATTGACACCCATCACGTCAGAGAAGTATATACAAAACAAAATTGCCAGTCATGGGGATGGCCGACAGTAGTGAAAACTTAAAACTATGAAAAAATGCTTTCACTGCTGGCCAAACGCAACACTTAATACTCATACATACAGATATACTGTTAAGGGTCTATACTACCTCAGCGCCACTTCATTCTTTATCTCGCTCGCGCACTATGCCCGCGGTCACGCGAGCAAGCGAGACAGGGTGGCAGGGAGAAGACTCCAAGACACCGATATTTTAGTTTATTTCTTTTTACTGTGAAACTAATGGTAATTAAAAAAAAAATAACATAAGACCTGCTTTATAGTTAGTTCAGTTAATATGCAAAGTTTAATTATCTAATTTGTAGTATTTTTTGAATACCAGCGGTTTATTGTTCGGTTTGGAGGTAACTTTGGATTTTTTTTTCTAACAAGAAAATTTTATGGAATCGTGTTTGCGTCAAACATAGTACTTAATATTAATCCTCAACTTTACCATATATTATATTTATTTAAAAATGAAAGCTGCAGTATTTTCGACATAACGGAGGATCATGCTAAGCCAGCATGATCCTCCATTTGAGGTAGTATAGGGTCTTAACATTAGCATGTCGGTGACGCAAACCCGTAAGATTTCCCCTACCTAAAATCGCTCAACAGGCAAAAGTTTTCACTTATAAAGAACAGATTCTTAAACTGATATTTCAAATGACTACAATAACTGCGGTCGATGACCCCACAAAAATCATCAAATTATTTCGTTTTTTTGTTGTATCATGTTTACATATTGCTACCCAGCGCGTCTAGAGAGTCTAGCTAGCCAATTTAAAATAACCCTGTATAAATGTGCAACCCCATTGTTCGTAATGTTTTAAACAAGATCTTTATTCAACTCATCCCTTATTTCGAGCCTCATGTCTTGGCATCACGCCAACCAAGTTAGAGGGGCAGCAGAGTTAATAAATTTTGTTTTTCCGACCAGATTTTATCAGGATTTCCACTTGGATCTCAACAATTATGGATACGACAATTTGCTATGCATGGACAATTTACATGATATAACGAATATTATTTTTTAAGACTTCCTTAGATATAAAAAAAAGGGTTTTGTTAAATAGTTATGTGAGACTCAGTTGAACAAAAGTGACCTTTTTCAAATAGATGTCCACTTTTAAGCTATTTAAGTGGGTAGGTATAACATGCCTCGAGCAATGTATGATTAATGATTTTACCACTTTTGCAAAATCATGAACCTTCATATCGTCAACAATGTTTTATTCAGAAAAGTGAGCATGCGTCCCATCTCTGAATCATCTGCTGAAATAAATTATGTTTTTGTTAACTATTTTCGGTCTGATAAATTGAGAGACATAAATTTTTGATATACATCGGCTCAGTTTTTTAGTTTCTAACCTTCTCACTTTTATTTTCATTAATTTAATTCTATGACAGTGAAAACATTTTATTACCAATCCATATACAATTTCTGAATTTGAAGTGTGTTTTTGCCTAATATAAAATAATGCCTCTAAATTACTCCTATACAACTAAAGCGTCTGACATTTTTATCCCCACTATAAATAAAAATGCAGCACATAAATGTATAATGTAAACATGTATGTATGAATTCTTCAGTAAGAAATGTTGTAAAATATCTGCTCGAGGTATGACCGCGAGTCGGCGTCGGATTAGACAAATAGACACCCTCGTCCACCCGCTGCATCACGCGAAATCAAATCTTGCCCTTACTACTGGTTTTTAAAGGCATGTATTTAACACGGCGACAAATTAATCTGAATTTGGGATTAAAAAATAATTAAAGCCGGTAGCAAAAATAATAGGTTGGCAGCAAAAATAATAGGTTGGCAGCTACAGCGAAGTATTATTTTAAGTAGAAAGTAGCAGCTCAATAATCAGTTTTTAGCTTTATTTTAATTTAAACTGGCATCGAATTTTTGTTTTGGTAACTGAATTTACCAACAATAGAGGGGATCTGGCGCTCGGCGGCCGCTGCCGCGGCACGCTCGCTTCGCTCGCTCGCCTTCGCTTGTTAATGGTTACTGTTCTAACCTAACCTAACCCAAATGATTCAATAACAGTAGATGACTAATAATCGCTGCCAAGTTATTATTTTAGTAGCAAATAGTTAGTCGCCCTTTAAGTTATTAGTCGCCGAGTTATTATTTTAGTAGCAAATAGTTAGTCGCCCTTTAAGTTATTAGTCGCCTGGAAAATTATTATCCCTTTTTAAATGGCGATGATTTTTTTAAAACGCCACCTGCTACGCTCCACATCTTTTGCTTCGTATACGTTCATGAATCTGGTCACACACGCACGCCGGTTGTGAGTACTACGCACCTGACCCTTCTGAAAAACATCACCAATTATGTCACTATTATGTCCTCCTAGAGCGTCCCCTCCCGGCGTTTTCACTCACCTCTTCTTTGTAAATACCTTTTGTTAGTCGCCTTTCATCTTCCTCTCAACATGACCAAACCGTCTAAACAGACTCTTTTATTTTTTTTCTTTTAAAATGCACCATTGGCTTATCGAATCATTCCTCAGTCTATCATTCATAGTCACACCAGACATGCTTCGCAAGGAACGCATTTTACAGTTTAAATTCTTTTTTCATGCTTCATGTGCCACACCCAACATTCACTTCCATACATATAAGCGTAGGCACCAGCGCACCATTGTGAACAGCCATTCGAGCCTTTTTGGGCATCGACTGGTTGGTCACAATCGCGTGTATATCACTATTCACTTTATTTTCCGCATTTACTCTCGTTTCCACATCTTCATCACTCTTTCCATCCATTGTAAACTGACTCCCCAAATATACAAACTCACTTACTAGCTCCACACTCTTATCATTTATTTAAACACCGATACCTCCTCTTCTCTATCAAACACCATGATCTTCGTCTTATTCACATTTATTTTCATCCCTTTTCTCTTATATGCTTCATCCATCACAGTTACCATGTTTTGCATTATGAATCATGTACTCTCCGAACTGGTTAGGCAGAAGTTGAAATAATTATGCCCCCAGTTGACCCACATTTCGCTACCAATGTTTAGGTCCATTTTAATAAAACCAGTGCAAGTCTTTTGCCATAAATCGGTCACAAATCCGTCTGGATTTATATGGCAGGTTTTACTTGTGAAAATTGTCTTGGAAAACCCAATAGCAGTCGAACTTGCGACCCTTTACTAATGAAGCAGTTATTTATACTTGCAAACTTTAAATTCGAGAACCACCCGCTATACTCTCGAAAGCAACTCATCCCACCAATCGTAGGGCCGCCCCCCAAGAAGGGGGCGAGTCTTCGAACTGGCAATGTCCCAATATCCTCACGCTGGATTGGAGTGGCGAGATGAGAAGCGTTCCAGCTCAACTGGACGGAATTAAGATATTACCTATGAGAGAAATATTATAGAAGATTGAGATTCTTGGAGACAGATACTTGTATCAAAATATGTACCTAAGTTTCGAAATTCCTTGGTGGTTTTGGAGAAAAAGGAAATAGGTAACTGAAGGCCAATTACCGTATCTTCCAATTACGTCTCCGACCGTATCTAAAAATGTTGCAAATCTAGTAACAATCTCGTCTCAGTGACAATCAATGTCACAAATGTAGGAAAATTAGAGATATTTTTGACAGATTGAGACGGAGATTAGAAAGCGAAAGATGCGAATGTTCTTAAAAATACGGAAATTGCCCTTCTGATGGTTGACAATAATTATCACTCAACAGTGACAATTCCCGTATTTTTAACATTACCACCCAACATTTAGGGCGAGTTTGAAACTGAACGCGATGTCCAGACTCCGCCTGGCTGCTACTGAGAAATTCCAGTTAATTAAATTTTTTTAAATTTAATTTTAAATTGGCTGGCGCTTTATATTATGTAAATCATAGTAAAAAGTCATGTTGGCTACTAAAAAACTAAAAATCAAATACCAAGCTTTGACATCAGATTTCCAGACCAGTGATTTGAAAAAGCTCCTAAAAGCCATTCTAGAATGTTTACTGTATCGAAATCGCATTGTTTACAATAGAATTCGCAAATACAATAACAAAAAGATTCTTTGAGCAATTACTTCTTTTAACGTCTTCTCATCAAAACGAATCTCGAAATAAAAGTTACAACATTAAAGTCACAACACACAATTTTTTGAAATATTTTTAAAATTAAATTCCGCTCGGCTGCAATGTGGCGTTCTAAGAACTAAGAAGTGCACATGTTTCTGAATTTACATTAGAAAATATTTTTCTATATGAAAAAATGCAATTTACATATCAAATCACAGTTTTTAAATCTGCTGCTACAGACTATTACCAACTTTCTTTAAGGGACAATAGTAATTTTATCATAAACCTGTGTTATACTTCTGCTGGGCAAATGTCTCCCTTCCCTTTCCACTTTTCATGGTCTACTGCAGTTGCGGGCGAATCCCTTAGGAAGGAATCCAGCTAATCTCGTTATCTCTTTTTGGGCCTACCACGTAGTCGTTTCCTGCTATTTGCTTCGCATCTGTTGGACATTAGATATTGAATAAACTCAGAACACTTTTTTATGTTATTATATGACAAACAATCTTACCCACCTATGGACATAACTCTGTATGTAATACCATGTGCTTAGCAGATACGCTGCTGTCAAAATTAAAGTCTAATTATTTATTTCAAATAGGCGCTAAGGCACTTTTGAACATCAAAATTTACAAAAAAAATAATTGATTCTAGTCGCCCCTTCCAAAATGTAGTTTTGTATGGAGATGAATGAGCAAGAAACTCCACCATTACTCTTTTAAAATGTTTTACAATAAATAAATAATCTTTATTTCCAGTTTTACAATATTTTGTTTAAATACGTGATATGTGAAGACGATGCACCTCGAATTTAATTGTGTAGTCATTCTAAACACAATAAAAATAATTAAAATAAAGCAATGACAGATATTTTAATTATGTGATAGATACATGGTGCTCACATACTTACTAGTATTGAAAAATATACGTTAAAAAAAAAAAGTAATAATATGTCAGTGTGTGAGTTAAGGTAATCAGTATCATAAACAAAACTTAAATGTTTTATGTATCTGTAATTACACAGGCTCCCATATCCTCTAAATCAGAAGACAGCAAGCTGCTGGGCGGCAGAAATTTCTATGGAGGTAGTACCCGGATGCTTCACAAAAAACTTTACCTACTTACTACTGCTGCAGACTATCGCTACGAGTATATTTCCTCATCATCATCATCCTCCTCCTCCTGCCCAAATTCCAATTTATTTGGGGCAGGCGCAGTATGTCGTCTACTTTTTCCGTACTTCCTTTCTTCTATTAGCCGTCATCTTAGAAGTCATCCCCTTTATAGCCATTATCATCATTCACACAGTCTATCCGTTGTTTCTGTGATCTTTCGAACAAATTCTATTAACAGGACCAAATTAACATTTCTACCGTCCAGGAATCAAACCCAAAGCTACACTTTTCAACCCCTAAACCAAACACCGGTTATGTTTATCAACTCAACGCAAAACAAAACAAAAGGTGTTTTCCACTAGGGATGAACGAGGATAGTTTGTACATAATTCATAAGGGCACTTGATTGGCCCCCTCGACTACAGAGCGCCGATACACTGCGTGGATATTGAAACTTAAAACCCTTTGGAATAAGGAAAATTTTGCTGGGTAACTTGAGTAGATTCTGATGCTGATTCGTAGGTCTTCTTAAGTTTGTTACAATTATTTACGCACCATAAATTGTTTATTGATTTAAATAACATACCATCTCGCCTATAAGCCACTGAACGGATAGGCAGAGGTGTATTTTATTGTAGGTACCCATATATTTTTATCCAGCTGGTTCAAGTTATGGGAGGCGAGTGTATTGCCACTAACTGGCCAAAAATCAAAATTACGGGTTACTACTAAGAAATTCCTGATGGTCTGACCTGGGAATTTACCCCAGGACCCTACTGGATCAATAGGTCAGTATTCGTTTATTTATTAATCATTGCATAATACTTCTATCCTTCCCTGAAATATCTTCTAAATTATACATATCGGTTTTATGGAATCAAATACGAGAGTCCATAAAATAATTGTTTTCCAGAATGTCTTATTTCAGAAGGGCTATTAATATTTTATCTCTTTTCATTTTAGCTCGCTTTCCATTTCATTCTCGAATGAGAAGTAATCAACAAAACTTGCGTTAAGTTATTCAGACACCTTCAAAAGACGCTCAACTTTGAGAATCGGTCAATTAAAAGTTTGACTTTAACCCGATAGTTACTCTACTCCAGTCAAGTTATAGGTACGTCTAATTACTTTTTACTTTTCGTGCGTAAACTTCAAATACTTTAAGTACTTATTTTGGTTTGTGAAGTTTAGTTCAGAGCAATTTGATGCTTGAGAAACTATTACGGTTTAGTTAATGGTTTGAGATGCATTTAGATAGCCTTATGTAACGTATACAATGTTGAGACGACAATACAACAATAAATGCAAACACTGGCAGTACTAATGTATTTTGACGGTGGAGTTTCTTGCCCATTCTTCTCCATACGAAGCTACCTTTTGGAAGGGGCGACTAGAACCAATTCTATTTTATTTGTAAATTTTGACGTTCAAAAGTGCCATTTATGTGCCTATTTGAAATAAATAATTTGACTTTGACTTTGAAGTAGTAGTATTTTGAAACTAGACTAAAGTCAAAATTACACAATAGCAACCAGTTTGATTTTGTCTATAGACTCTAGATTGTCCTATGGAGCTGGACCAGCATGTTTCCTGTTGACTATCAAATAAATCCTACATCGGAGATTTTTCAAACTCAATACTAGTGAGGGGCCGACTATGGCTATTGCCAAATCTTTGACTGGCTTAGTGACTAAACAATTGGATATATTATTTAGTTGAATTTTTATTATGCAGACTGAGAACGTAATTATATACGAAGTTAAGTTTTACTGTGTACTACCTTGTGTACTTTATGCGATTACTAAGCGATTTTTTACTACAATGAGAAATAGGTTGAAAACCGGGCAAATGCGAATTGAACTCGCGTGGCGCGAGTTTCGTACAATGAATATGTGTCTGCGCTATAAAGGTCTCGACCTTCGGTCTCGGCCTTTATTCCAGCTTGCCCAGACAGGGCTGCAATGCTGACCGCGCTGTGTTGGCCTGGAGCTGCGCCACGCTACGCTTTCGGCCATCATCAGCGCTGTAAGTGTAGTAATGTACTATTACGTGTACCAGAAATAAAGTAAAATATATAAGGTTAGAATTTTCTCCATTACGTCTTCGAAAAATCCTCTCAAAAGATACTCGAGACATCTAAACACGAGAGCTAAAAGGTACCTAAATAAAATAAAATTGTATTTTGCCGTGTGGAACAGCTCAGCGGCGTTGTAAACTTGTATTTAAGTCCGTTCAGACAGTAACGAGGACACTATGAGAGGTTCAGGACAGTGGGGGTCGAAGGGGGGAGGGACACATTGACAGCTGCAAGCAGGAGGAGTGTGGATGGGATGTGGGAAGAATTGGATGTGGTGTTTGAAGATTCTGCATTTTTAGGTTAAAAAGAAAAATATGTTTTTTGATTATTGGATTTGTTTTGACTGTCTGTTATCAAAATCGATTGATTGGTTACTGGCTGGTGTTTAGTGATAAAAATTGAAGTCAGATATTTACTTTTTATAGTTTGGCAAATAGAAAGATCGTCATAATGGCTACTGCCATACTACATTGGACTGCCACACACCATGGTGAGATGAATAAAGTAAATAAGTACCAAAACCGTTGGTACGCAGCTAGGTAAGAGCGTATCTGTATATTATATAATAATTATGTTAAAGTTAACTCAGTTTGTTTTTCTACTTTCCAAACCAAACATCATACCTTTTAGTACCCAAATTACGAACTACAAAGCCAGCCTACAAAGTTCAACCAACAAATCCCTAGGGTTCCTTAGCAAGGCAGTACAAATCGAGTTTTTCTCTGTATTAATGTCAGGTTTTGTGCCAAGCTTGGCTCCATAGCATAAAATATTCACACTACACGTAGAACATAAATCTGTGTCTGATTTGAAAAGTAATCTGGCCGAGGAACTCTTCTTTGAAAGGAATTTCAATGCTGTGGGCAAAGATTCTGGTTAAGGAGCTTTTTTGTAATTTGCATGTGTGGTCCGCCTAGCATAATAAGTAATGTCAGTCTGTTCAAGTCTTGAGTTGTTAAACCTACCGCCATCCATTCCCAAAACCCCAATAATTACGTTCATAGACCCCTCTCAAAACTATTTAACACCACATCAACCAGGTTTCCTTCCTTTAAGGTCACCAGCAATCTGACAAACAGGTACAGTGAACCAAAGAGTTAGGTAAACATACAGATTTTTTTTTTTTTACTACACTGCCAATTAGATTCATTTTGATTGTGTGCATAATAACGATTATTTTTAGATTAAAAGACACTTGAAAAGTGATTTATACGTTTATAATACTCAGCACACTCACAATATTGTTTACCTTTAGAAATATAATTTATTCACTTGCCTATTATTTTTGTATTTTAAGTGATAGCCTATGTTTCCATACAAATTAATAATTTATCACGGGTGACGTTTGATTAATGAGTAGATTCAAAGCATTGAGATTTAAATTATGGTCTGTAGGCTGTCAATAGGTTTAATATTTTAAATAATCTTTTTTTTTTTCATTCAATTTTATCATCACTGTTGATATCATTGAAGTTATCATCACTGGGAGTTTCTACCAAAGTGTCTTACGTCATCGTTCGTACCCGTGCAAAAAGTTGCAAAGTAGGTGGCAGATATTTATCTCTTTGTTTCACTATACAGTATGAGATTCCTTTTGCGCAGCGTCGCGAACAGCCTCAGTTCATTGCTGGCTATGATTGGATGGGACTGGCCCATCATGGTCTGTATTTGGTCTTATGAGCCTTCATAAGTAGGCGCTGGGGAATTTAGAGTAGAGTAGAATAGTATGTTATAGGATGGGATGAGACGTAGGATGTTATAGGATGGGATGAGACGTAGGATGTTATAGGATGGGATGAGACGTAGGATGTTATAGGATGGGATGAGACGTAGGATGTTATAGGATGGGATGAGACGTAGGATGTTATAGGATGGGATGAGACGTAGGATGTTATAGGATGGGATGAGACGTAGGATGTTATAGGATGGGATGAGACGTAGGATGTTATAGGATGGGATGAGACGTAGGATGTTATAGGATGGGATGAGACGTAGGATGTTATAGGATGGGATGAGACGTAGGATGTTATAGGATGGGATGAGACGTAGGATGTTATAGGATGGGATGAGACGTAGGATGAGGTTTTGGTATTTTTATTTGAAGATAGTGTATACTTGGTTTACTATCATTTGCTAATTCCAGTACTTAAAGTTCCATTAAGTTACTAGCCGTTTTTAGTAGCTATATAACTATTTGAGATTAATTCTGCTTGTAGAATTCAAACAACTGAGTATTCTTTAATGAGAAATACTCTCAAATGAAAGTGATTTACTGATTCTGACCTAAAATTATAGTTGTCTCCAATACAAACAAATCCTATGACCAACTAGCAACACCAGAGTCATTCCAAAAACAATTACTTTACGCAAATCGACCCCACTCCAATAAAGTAATCAATTCTATTCTAATCCGCTCCTCAAACAACTCGGAAATATTTACCGAATCCAAATAACGGGGGCATATTCGCCATAACATTCCCCATAACGCAGCTAAAGATTCGAGAAAACAACATTTATGTAGGTTCGCGACATATATCGTAAGAAAGTGGAGCGCTTTGAGTCCCCAGTAACAAGATAGGGTGGGGGGTGAGGGGAACACCATAGTTAGGCATGTCGCCAGTCCAATATTCGAGATTTATGGACAATTTCATTAGAGCAACTCTAGGGGTTGTGTTACACCGAAGTGTGTATTATGTATCTTCTTGTGTACCTCGCGGAATGAAGACACTTCGTAGAGATATTATGAAGTATTCAGAAGTACTTAGGTGGTCGAGTAAGGGTTCTTTGGTTAAATAAACTTGCTAACATTATTCTTTAGAGACTGAGTAAATCACTAAATAAAAGACAGAATCAATATGTTTTTCCTTAAAATCTCCAATCAATAATCAATTTTAATAATTGTGCTCGGAACTGACCGTGTCTTTACAATAATGAAGCAATCATCTACAACTTCATGGACGTTACGTCAAACCTTCCAATGTGGTGTTGCTAATTATTTGAATTTCACATGTGTATTAGTCCATCTTCAGAAATGTAATAATCCAGTAGATAATTGCTAAAAGATTTGTCAGCTAGTCAGGTTGATAGCGACGACTGCCTTGATACATCATAATTATTATAATTGACGGATTAAACTAATTCATATTGTTAGCAAAGAAGGGACGCTAACGGTACCCAGATAAATAAAATACCTGTTTATAGTATAACCCGTAATTATTGGAATTTTTAAATTCATGTATAGTATTTTAAAATTTTATATCATGACATAATATTATGCACTGTCAGCCCTTAGCCTACCGCCACTGTTTTCCTTCTATTCGTAATACAACATAATGTTTGTCTCATAATTATCCCATCAACTTATAACAGACTCGTGGAGGTTGCATGCCAACAACATGTTAGATTACCTCCCCACTAGCCTCACAGCACGGCCTCACGGCACACTAGCCTCTACACTATCATCATTATGACAAATGTAACAAATAAACAATTTGTATAGCTGTACATGATCTTTTAGCGCGTGGCCAAAATCGGAACTAACCAGCCACCATCTTGTTTTTTCAACACATTACACAAATGCTTACTAAAAGCGCCCCCTGTCAACGTCATACGAGCGCCAAAAGATCCTTGTATCTACCTATCAACATTATGACAGTAAAATAGTCGTAGTCGAGATTCTCCTCCGGTGTGACAGCCAGCCGCGTTTAGCCGACGCACCGCAGTGAATGCATAATGCATGACGCTACATTTTTACTGTTCGAATACCACCACTGTTCCACAGTCCCGAGCATTCGGAGCTCCGACTTAATGCCAGAATCGCTTAGTTTGTGCTGATGCAAGCTTTTTCAATAGAGGTAGTTTGAGAGTTTAATTTGAAGATGCTGTAATGATTTGTGTAAGAAGATGATTGTATGCGGATGTTTTTGAATTTGAAACTAGCGGTTGAATGTGTATTCGTGCCACGGATTATGGATTTAATTATTGTAATTATGCGAATGTGATAAGAGGAGTAGAAGCAGTTTCTTATACTCTTCCGCCAACAAGGACATACTGCAATCATCAACATCATCTTTCTGCCTATATCTCGAATTATTTGAAGTTGATGCAGCACGTCTTTGTCATGTATTATTCATGTCTAAGAATATGCTGAGATAACCAACGTTTTAGAAAAACGTGGTGATTATGTGATTTTGAGTCATGCTTCTTCCTTATTTGCAAAGAATAGCATTTTATAAGTGAGGCGATTATTATTATTTATAAGTTGTTCAATAGCTCTCAATTCAGCAATGGTGTGATGATAATTATAAAGTAGTGTGCCATTTGAAATAGTAAAACTTATCTTGATAAACGTAGTTTACTGCCCCCTTTATATAGTACTGCACTTTATATAGATACAATAACTTTTTATTGTTATATTCAACTATCTTTCAGTGTGCACGACCCGTGAGGTTTATATTATATTATTACGACCATTGTTAACTTTTTTTACAGATCTGGGTCGATGGATCAATCAACAGAAGTAGTCGATTCGGTTTATGATTTGGCTTCAATTATTCCTTAGATTGACAGAATTAGGGTTTTTTTTGAAGTGAAAACTTCTGTAGGCGCCCCGCATGTATTTTTTTTTTGGGTGGTAAATTATCAAATAACTTCTCCCGCTCTGGGCGGAGCGGGAGAAGTTAGTCGTGTCAGACTTTTACTGACTAAAACCTACCAATGGTTCTTCAGATGCCTGTGTGTCAGGGCCACGATATCTCTTTCGGACCAACTCTGGCAGGCATTGGCTCTATCGGACCTCGTCAGTTAGTGCTGACATCTGTTTGGGGAGCGCGTGGAACCCGCATTATCCTGAACAGGAACCTCCCGAAACAACAGTGTCCGGTGAGGACCTGCGTCAGGCCGAAGGTGAGGATGCTGTGGCGCCTCTCTAGCCACTCCTCAAAGAGGGGACTTATCGCCACAATTGTGGCGTGCCCAGCGCTGAGTTGCGACAATCGCACTCTCCATGTCGCCATGAGACCCCGCCGGAGGTCCGTCCGCTGTGCCATGATTTTTCGCGGCAGCGGAGTGACGCCCCGGCGTTTCGCCTCCTCGCGCCACTCCTACATGTGCGCGAGGACTTTTGCCTCCCAATGACGGAATTAGGCTAAAATGCATGTTGATTGGCATTGTTTACGTGTGTGTAACAGTTCACTTTTATTTCTAAATTAGGTATTCTTGTTACTAACAATCTTGCCTTGCCTATGGACTTTTTAGTCTGAAATAAATGTTTATTTTTTTATTTTAGGTCGGTCCCACAGCAAAACATGTCATTTCATGTGTAGTACTTTACCACACTGTTTTTGTTGCTAGAGAGCAGTAGAGGCCCAGTAGTAACAGCCGCGACTTAGGAGTTGTGGGTCATGGGTTCGAACCCAAGCAGGCCCATTACTTAGTGTAAATTATTTCATCACCACTGCTCTCAAAACGGTGAAGGAAAACATCGTGAAGCACAAATGCGAAGACATGTGACATCCCGTGCCCGCATCCTGGGCCCGCGTGGTGGATTATGGCCCAACCCTCTCACAGAGAGGAGGCCTGTGTGCCAGCAGTGGGAACATTATAGGCTGTTTATGTTATTATACCAGTTTTAGGGTTTCGTACCTCAAAAGGAATAAATGGAACCCTCACTCGTGTGTCTTTGTCTGTCACAGCCAATTTGCTCAAATAAAAAAAATACAGAGTGTTAAATTAATAATTATGGTAAATCTCTAAATATTGTGCGTACAAACTTACATTTGCACTTGGAATGTATGGGAGAATATGTCTTTCAACTACGTTTAAGTTTGTTTTTGGGATAAATTCATCACAACTACGGAACCTTCCATTGTTGTTGGACTAGACACTAGCTCGACCATAGTTATTTTCTAAAATAACAAAATATACCGCTCATAATCATCACCCAAGCTAAATAGTTCAATAACCATTTCCACCAATATTTTTATACCAGAATTCTGCTACACAATTTAACCAAACATACTGGGTACATATTTACATGCAATATTCAAAGTCCGAGCCCCATATGGCTAGCGGAGGTTCGTTATCCCCTTCCCTCGTCCCTCATCTACCCCTCTAAAGCTGTGTTTATACGGGTATTTAAATGGAGCAATTATTTCCCGGCAATAGTTGCTGGACGTAGAAAAAATTAGATTACTACCAAAAAATTGCTTCCATTGCTTTACCATCGTCATTTCAGCCGAAAGACGTCCACTGCTGGACATAGGCCTCCCACAAAGGAGGGGGGGGGGGGTAGCTATAATCACCACGTGTAGGGTCCCCTGTAGGGGATGAATTTTTAAAAATCTTTCCTTAGTCATGATGTTTAGGCTGTGGCTTTTAAGATTTTTAGAATGTAGATTAAGTTATTCCATAATTCGGAAATAAGGTGTAGCGGTCTATCTTATAACAATCGCTAGATGTTGTTACGTAATATTGTCAGACGCAGAATTATGCAATTTACGTTGCACGTGTAACCGCAGCCCTATAGTTGCTATGGTTAATTCTCCTTTTGGACATTCGCGTTATTGAAATTTGTTTTTTTTTGCAGTAGTATGGGGTTAAAGCTTTAAGTATATTAAATTGAGCTCGTATTTTGGGTACAGTTTTTTAAACTGTTTATTTCGGGTATTTGGAGAATAGTTTTTAGGGTTCCGTACCCAAAGGGTAAAACGGGAACCCTATTACTAAGGCTCCGTCGTCTGTGTCTGTCTGTCAGTCCGTCTGTCACCACGCTGTATCTCATGAACCGTGATAGGTAGACAGTTGAAATTTTCACAGATGATTTATTTCTGTTGCCGCTATAACAACAAATACTAAAAAACAGAATAAAATAAATATTTAAGGGGGCTCCCATACAACAAACGTGATTTTTTTGTGAACGTGATATTGATAACGGCAACAGGTAGACGCTTGAAATATTCACAGAATGTTTGGTTATATATTCACTTTGAAAATAAATAATTAAATTAAAATAAAACAAATATTTAGGGGGGGCTCCCATACAACAAACGTGATTTTTTTGCCATTTTTATAGATAATGGTACGGAACCCTTCGTGCGCGAGTCCGACTCGCACTTGGCCGGTTTTTATATTTGCTTTGCGTAATATCAGCTCATAAACGTCCAATGCCACTTTTGACACTATCAAAATGAAACTAAAATGAATGGAAACAATTTTCTCCGATGTTTAACCGCCAACGCCCTCCGCCCCCTCTCTATGTCAGCATCGTCAGACAAGTCCTCCGTGACTACATGCCGTAATATCTTTATCTATTTATTTTATTTATGTATTCTGCAGAAAGCTTACAGTCTAATATCTAGGTAAATAATGTACCTGCTATTAGCGCTTACAGTTGCCATTTTCAAGTTTCCACAAATTAAAAACTATGTAAGAAAAGTTAAAAAAAATACAAAATACTGACACAAAAATAAAAGAAAAAATTAAATCGTATCAAACTAATAAATTAAAAAAATCCTCTAAAAGACAAAACTTAAAATAAAACATAATAAAGAAAGTTAGAAGTTATTTATATTATGATAATTTGGGCACAGTTTCTAGTGGAGTTATTGAAACATTTCCTAATATCTGCTATAAATAATTTAAATAGAACAGGCCGCAAAATTTTTCCTTGACGATCTCCAGAATAGAATAGAATACTCCTTATCATGTAAACCATAAAAATAACAGATATAAATATAGACATTTTACATAGGGTGACACAATGGACGGTCTTATCGCTAAAAGCGATCTTTTAAAGACAACCTTAGTTTGAATGCTATAAGGTTCCAACTTGAGGTAAATGCCTGTAAAATCACTGCTTTTGATCAGTTTCCGATGTAGGAGGAAAACCATCGATACAGGTTGCCGTGAATTCCAGCTGAAGAAAGTTTATGTACGTCAATGTGGACGAAACATTTACTGTAATTCGTACAAATTATATCAACTTGTGCACGTTTCTTATACCTTCAGAGATAAATTCGTAGGAATGAATAAGGTTGAATAAGGGAGATTTACGAGTTTCTTATCACCTTTTTAAAAACTGACGTAACGAATGCAGATTTCCAGACCGTAACAGTAACTTCTATTAAAGACCGCTTGATATTACAGATAGGTTTAGCTAGCTTTTTCGCACTGTTGACAATAATATAGATAATAGAGATTGAGCATTTGAAGTAACTTTAGGACGTTTTCGTGGCATACATCTATGAAGCTGATGCTCGTGGATGGTGCTGTGATCCTGGTCGTCTATGTCTGGCTTTTGAAATTTTGACTAAAAGTATGTAGCGAACAGGTTACTGATTTCTTCTCCAGTGTGGATATATTAGGGAAGTTAAAAAAATTTATTTTTAATAATCGACGACTCTACTTTATCCATGTACTGTAATGGGTTGGTAAAAATTAAGTTATTTAAATTGTTTGTAAAACTCTGGAGCTGAGTAGTATAAGAATTACCCGTATGTTCATGACAAAGCTAAAAGGCACAGATATCTAGATTCCTGCTGTCAAAATTACACCAAAATTCACTTACGAAATCATTCATCTTTCGTATATACGAATATAGAATTCAAAGCAGCTTGATCCTCTTACAGGCAGGTCTTCAGTGCCTACCAAAGAAACAATCATCAGCCTTCTCTCATAGACATCATCGTAAAACCCTGCTGTTATTAGCTCCATTCAATCTCCATTGAAATGCACAAAGGGTCAGCAGAGACCCTAAACAGGAGAGTACAGAAAACCAACATCCTACAATGTTGAAGACTTGACAAACACTAACAGTTAGGACTTTCGCCATAACTCGTAAAGTCAGCAAGCTAAAGTTGCAATTCGCTAACTATGATATCACAACAAGAACTACATTTAAAAGATTAAGTATTTATGGAATTTCCGCACGTTCTTCTCCATGGGAACCTACTACGCTTTGGAATAGACAAGTAGTTTCATCTTTCTGACTTGATTGACCGACTCCTTAACAATTCAAAAGTATACTATCAATAGATAAATAAATGCTTTGAGTTTGATTTTGAATCGTCGATAGTATTTCAGACGAATTACTGAGAGGAGAATACTATGTCAATTCTGCAGATATTATAACCTAGGATTGATCACTCTCAACTAAATGATTTAACTGACCATCTCACGGCTGGCGCATCTCGAAAGAGGTTTACAATCGTAGGGCTACGGTAAAAAAAATTGTCTGCCTAATTTTCGGAAGCTCTTAAGTTTCTAAATATTTATCTTTATATCAATCGTAGACCTCACATCAAAGCACCCTTTAAAATAATCAAACACCAAGTCAAGTAAACCTTCTACTACTAACTTATATCGTGGCTGTGGCCTCACAAAACTTATATCGTGGCTGTGGCCTCACAAAACGCCTCCTAAAGTATTCACCTATTATTCTTTGTTGTAGTGCTGGGCGCATCAATTATTCCAGCCCGGGACCGCTTCCCGGCACCCCGTGAATGTTTCATACACGCGCCGTGATTTTTCGGACACGAGAGCGTAGATTTTGGGTTTTTAAACAGTTGATATGGGGATAAAGGAAAAATTGTTATGAAATTCTTCTGTGCCCGAGGCAATAAAGGGAAAGCAAAAACAGTATGACAAGGAAAAACTGAAAATCCAGTTAAAAAACTCTTGTTTGATATTTATTTTCAAACTTGCGACTGGTTTGAATAACCTCTTAGCACAGTCACATACCTACTATTAACTTTATCTGTCTGTCGAAATCTTTAATTTTAGCTTTTTTATCAGTAAGTAGCTAAATTGAAAAGGTTTTTGTTTTTGATCTTCAAAAGGCTTGTTTTCCCCCAAATGATTGTTGTTTTCTTCGACTTTTATCAACAGTCAGGTGCAAACAACATGTTTTATCTTTTGTTATACTAATACATCAGTTTTAGTGCGTATAAAACAACGTAACTGTGGGTACATGTGTCGGTGTAATGCTGCATTTCTAAATCCTATGAATACGGTATGACAGCGCGAAAACGAGACGCGTGTAGTTTGGGGTGCGGTGCGAGTGGCAGACATAGAGGATACTTTATTATCATCATAATTATGAAGTAGCTAGACACAAAAAAAAATGTGTTTTTTTACTTCCATTAAGGACGCTATCACATTTTTCCTCAAATATCAGTGCTTTTCAGGTGGCATTTTAATGAATTAGGAGTCACAACTGCAAGGATATCATTGTCTCAAATTAAAGATAATATATTCATCTCCAGAATGGGCACATAAAAATTGTATAGCCCCATACAAATTTTTCACACAAATACGTTTTAACGATCACAATAAAACCAACAAATGAAAAAAAATGAGGTCTGAATAGGAACCGATATAGCTAAATCCACTGCATAGTTATACATAAAAATAATAACAAACTGTTGCTTATATAGTCCTCTATACGGTCAACTAAATATTTTGTAAGTAAATAAATAACTTTATTTATGATTAAAATAAGAAGCACCCTCAAGTTCCTCCATACATTTTATACTCGCGGTTCGTCATTCCGCGCTCAGACGTGCTCGTGGAAGCACCAGTGTATCGATTTTTCGCAAAAAAATATTTACGTACAGAAGTGTGTGCTGTATTGTATACTGTGGGTGGACGAAGTTGATACTTTTTCGGACCGAAATAAAAGTAAATACGATTATTGGAATTTGTTTTAAAAATAAATACATAGTTCTAAATTTTTGTATGAATCATGGTTGTAGATTACGGATAAACATTGTGTAATTAATTATATTATCTTGAATCAAATGGCGGAAATATTTTTTTTTTGAGATATTCGATACATAGTCAATTTTGGGGTTTTTGGGGGTGGTGATTACGTATGTCATATTTTTTTTTATCCAAGATGGTGTATTTTTTTAAATAAAAATTCGACATTGTTAGCAATTCTGGAGGTTTGTTATCAATTGTTGAAGGTGGTGTTTACAAAATATATACCATCCAACTTAAAAACCGACCGACTTATAAATCGACTTAGTTGTCAATTCATAAATCCAGAACAGTAGATGGTTATAACTTTCGACACCAAGTATGGTTTTTGATTGTGGTGTGCATTGCTAAAATATTTACATTTGTTATTACAGATGCCACGAATTCAGAAATTTGGATAAAGGACAAAAAAACCATACACGTAGCAGTAAACAAAAGTAATGAGACTTTGTATTTTCATTCAGAAATCACAAATCTAGTCTGGAGTTTTGTTACAGACGTTGATATACGTCTGTTGGTAATTTGTTTTATTTGATTTACCTTAGGTACTTACTAATGTTGTCTTTTTAGGGTTCCGTACCAAAATGGTAAAAAAGAACCCTTATGGTGAGACTAAGTCTGTCTGTCACATCTGGATATCTCAAGAACTACTAATGCTATCAACTTGAAATTTAGAATAGTTTTTGATGACGTTTGCCCAACTATTATGCAATCAAGAAAGAAATTAAAAAAAAAAAACCTTTTTTGCAAAAGGGACTGAAAGGGGGTCTTAAAAATTTGAAATAGAGCTACTAGGGTATGTGGGGTGAAAGAGCACTGTTTGCACCTTCCCAAAAATCTTTTTTTTTAGGCAGCGTAGTTTCCGTCTTTTGATGCAAAATGTAAAAAAAATACCGTTCCCCTTATCTCCGAAGTTTGCATAGATAAAAATCTGATATTATTCTATGTGATAGAAGTTTATGTAAAGATTACAGGAAAAATAAAACGATGTCTCTAAATAGCACAGTTTTTCAGAATTCATCCACATCATATATACGTACGGAACTCTCGGTGCGCGAGTTCGACTAGCTCTTGACTGGTTTTTTATTTTCAGGAGCGAGAATGCGCAATAAGAGAATATAAGCCAAAAGGCACAAAAATAATCGAGATGGATTTCCTTTTTGAGCAGCTAATCCATGTAGGTAGCCACACTCCTTTTTTTGATTGCGGCATGAAGTATCTCATCATGAATAAAGAAAAAACAAGGGTTAACAAGATGCTTATACTGTGAAAATTTAAAAACTGTAGCTTCATCAACCGTTTGGTTGTAAAACCTGTGTGATAGACCGACACGTGAGTGACAGCAATAGTGCTCCGCTTGGACCCTTCGGATACGGAACCCTAGAAAGAGCTAGTCTTCATTCTAAATTTGAACTTCTTTGAAACATGAAATGAAAATATTCTTTTTACTACCCACTTTGGTTTTAATTTTTATCAAAAGTACTGAAATTGCGCCCCAGTCTCTGTAAATAAAATACTGTTTCCATAAGGCAATGATTATTTTTAAATATCACAACGAAAGTCTACGATAAACTCCCAGGCTAGTATTTGATTATGTAATGCTCCAACATTTGTCAGCAAAAATAATATTTACAAGTACCTACTTACGTCTTTTCTAACTAACAGTAGCCTGGGGAATAATCGTAGGTGTTCCTTGTAATAGTCAAATGTTTAGGTTGTTAGTTATGTAAAAATATGGTATTTAATACATATGGCCAGCGCTTGAAATTTTTGGGTACTACGCTACGTAATGAATAAACAATTCGATTGCAAACTTACAACTAACTTTACTCAATCAATACCAGTAAAATTATTAAAAATATACCTTCAAGTACCAAGATTAGTTAAGTTACGTATATAATCGAGCGGTCAGCGGTTTCAATGTGTGCGTGCGCGTAATGTTGTTGTGTTGCGATTCAGATACCTAAACTCGAGCGAGTTCAAAATGTGATAGCGTCCTTAAAAGTGTCAGAACTGACAGCTGTAATAGCTTATTCAATTTAGGTATGTGCTGCCGGTCATTTTGACCCCCACTTCCCAATTGGGTGTAACAAGTGCCGGTCATTTTGACCAGCCATGGCAATCAACGTGTTACAACATGAACAGACACTTGAGAAAATTAATTACATAAGATCGGCAACACAATTACAATGGATTACAATGGTAATCCGTGTACTATATTGCAGTGTATATTTGTGACAGTAACCTCTCACGGTTAGCTGGATAAGCGCACTCATCACGCAGTCTGTCTAAATTAAATAACATAACAAAACATCGCACATGTATTCCTTGAAGGGGATAGGCACAGGTGTAACAATCGTACACTCATATTTCGCCAGTTATGTTTCAGTCCCACGTCAATAGGTGACGAGCCTATTGCTATTAACCGGGCATAAATACCAGAAGGAGATTTCAGATGGAAAAATAAAATTACACTTTGCCAGACCCGGGAATCGAACCCAGGAGCTCATACTCAGCAGTAGCTCTTGCGACCACGTCTAAACTATATAATACTAAAAAGTCCGCTAACCCTTGAACCCCACCCCGTGAGAGATTTGCGGCAACAAGGGGGATCACTCGTAAACTAGTTGATACGTCACTCATAAAATATTGAACGACATTTAAATTACACAGCGAAGCGATATTTTATCGCGAGCGGATGCGGTGGAACAACAGCCTCGCATATTTGGATTGATATATTTTTGGGGATAACTAGAATGACATGTGTTTTTAGGATATCAATTGGGTTGTATGAATATATATAGGGATAATGTGGTGTCTGGTATAAAATATTATGAATTGAGTGGGCAGATTTGCTCTAAAGATGGCAATGTATGATTTGCTGCTTTGTTGGCGCAGTGGTCGAAAGTGCGACTGCTAAGCAATGGTTTCTCGGTTTGATCCTTGAGTTGAAGAAAAAACAAAGAGTTTTTATGGAGTACTTCGTGACTATAAGCATTTTGCTGCAAATTGAATTCTTGTAAAATTTCAATAAAAATCAACCTAAAAGATAATTAAGAAAAAGTGAGCTATTTAAATGATCACTACAACTATACAGGATGTAGAATAATGAATGTGTCTATGTTCCCCTTTCGTAGTTAATTAAAATTAGACACAACATTATTACATTACTCCAAAAACACTGCCTTCGCAACATATTCCACACTGAAAAAATCATCCTGAGATCACCACCAAAAACCTCAACCATTTCTTTCCATAATGAGGAGCAAGATAACAGAGCATGTTTCGTGTTAATGAGAACAAAAAGTGACATACAGACATAGACAAACTGTTGCTAATACGTATAGACTTCTTATACATACTTATGTTACGGGGAAAAGTAAATTTTTTCTCCTCAGGTAAACATTAGGGCTTTGTACTTTATTTTTTGCTGAACGTGTTAAAGGGCAATTTATTTGTGTACAAATTGTCGTGAAAAGCCTGCGTATAACATAAAATTATGCCTTTATTCTCCGAATGGGTAAGCAAATGAAATACAGTACACGTACATTTCGCCACTTATCTTTAAGTCACATGCCTTATGGGATGACCCTATTGCTGCCAACCAGGCAAATACATGCTCCGGGGTTTTTCTATGACATTCTGGATGAAACCCCACGCTTGGCAGTCGCACAACTTGCGACCATTAGATCAAAGAGACAGTTCTTTAGGCAAAAAACAAAGTAGGTAGTCAGATATTAGTGAAAAAGTTGCAACAAAAAACCAGTCTAAAATATAGGATAATATAAACACAAACCCGAACCAAAATTTATAAGAGAAAGCACTTACCGAACAAAACTACTGTCCCTTAATAACGTGCTCAAATTCCGGACGTCGCTATGCAAATATGAGCATGTCCATATTATAATATGTAGCGGACAACGTAATATGATGTACACCCGAATGTATTAGTTTAGCTCCTAGCACATATGTGCGCCTGGTACTTTTGACGATATTGTGTGGCTTTTGTTATGGGGTTTTGTAGATAAAAAGATATTATGGTGGCTCGGTGGTTTACAGATCTCTGTAGTAACACTGGTTGCTGGTTTTAATAACTGCCAGCCGATTTTGTAAAATCTCACCGTGAAAAATTTGATGAATAGATCCTAGCATCAAGTGGAAGCTATGAATTCACGCTGGGATTTTTTTTTTCTCTAGCCTATGCAGTCCCACTGCTGGGCAAAGGCCTCCCTCCACTCCTTCCATCTGTTGCGAGCCCGCGCGTCCTCTTTCCAGTTTTGACGGGACCTATCCAGTTCGTCCCGCCATCTCCTACGTGGTCTGCCGCGGCCCCGTCGCACTGTCTCCGGGCACCAATTCTGTGCCATTTGGGCCCACAGTTGGTCCGGCATACATGCATATATGCGGCAGACATGTCCTGCCCAGTCCCATTTAAGTAGGACAGCCTTTTGAGCCACGTTAACTATCTTTGTTTTGGAGCGCAGTATTGTGTTTCGAACACGATCAGTTAGTTTAACGCCTAGTATACTGTGCTTTTTACAGAATATATAATAATATTAATATTACTATAATATTATTAATTATTAATATTACTATACTATAATAATATTTAATAGACCGGCTGATGCTAGAGATTGACATTATTAAAAGCTCAATTCACCTAAGTGTTCACGGTGAGATTTTTTACAGAAAAGTCCGGATAATATGTAGGGCCACATCTAGCTTTAGAGCGACACTGTTGCATAGGTATGACTGACAGACACGAAGCACGAAGCACGAAGCTCTTCGTCCATCGCTCTACGTCATGTGGACGGCCGCGCACTTCGTAAATACCCACCTTTTGGCCATTGCCCAGCAATGGGATGAAACAAACTCACAGTAACCAGTAGTAGTAGTAGCATCATCCATTACATAACAAGGACCCCTGCATGCTTCCCGGCTATCATTCGGCATATTTGACAGTCATTACGGGTAGTCAAAATTACGAAAGTCTGACAACCAGTCATTGCAAGGGGTATCGTGTTACCTAGTGACTGTATGTGGAGATATAGGATAGGCTGTCACTTCATGTAAAATACTTGTATTCCGCCGCCGGCCGGTCGGTTTCCAGAGTAACCAGATGAAGACTGGAAGCGAATTCAACATAGGAAAAGGATATTCAAACGATGAGATAAAGATTATGAAACTGTTATTGGAAAATATCCTTAGTATTGATGAATATGTTCGACCTGTAGAATCTATAAAACAAATCTCTTTGAAGGACAGAGTATATCTCGAATACTGCATCACTAGAACAGACAACATGAGTGATACACTGACACACCTGTAGATACATCTGTATACAGTGATAGAGGTACCGCTACTGATACTAAGCGCTACCGGCATCGCTACTCCGAACTATATAAGCGGAAAAATCAGGTGCAGACCTATGAAGGAATAGAAGCGGACATTAACTTAATTACAAGCCGTGTACCATAAGAAATATCGCATCGGCAAAAATTACGAACTTCCATACAAACTTTCATCCCCTCATTATAATCCCTTTAGGAGAATAATTTTCAAGAATCCTTCCTTAGTGTTTACCTTTGTTATAAAAGAAGAATTCCTATAAGGAAGGTGAGTACTAAGGACGGCTTTAAGTGCAAAATTTCCTGCTCTAGACCCGGTGCTGGAGGCGGTACGTTGACTGTTAGTGAATTTAATATTTGAAGTAATGTGTTCTGTGAGTTGTAAGTAGATTTAATTAAATAACTGGTAAAGCATTGCGTTATTGGTCACAAGCGCGAATGTTGTGCGAAGGGTATGGGTGCTCCGGTCGGGCAGTGTTATTGGGTTTTTCGCAAAAATCTCAGTAGCACCTAGTATCCGGTTTATGCTTGTAGGCGCCATTACATTAAAATAATTTTGACGGTAGACGCCTCACCGAACGGCTTAGGAGCTATTTTGTCACAGATAGGGTCAGATGGGGTGAAGCATCCTGTGTCTTTCGCTTCACATACACTGAATGCAGCAATGAAGCGTTATTTTCAGATACAAAAAGAGGCCACAGCTATTTTGGTTTGCGACGTTTTTACTAGTACGTATATCATTCCGGCTCCGTTTGTGCTCTGTGCCGACCACGAGCCCCTTTTATCTATCTTTGGTCCATATCGGGGTATTCCAGAGGTCTCTGGAAATAGGTTTCAGCTTTACGGGATGCTCCTGAGTGGTTACAATTGCACCAAAAAATACGTTCGCAGCACCGACAACAACGCAGATTATTTATTCCGCACCAGTCTGCCTGACAATGAGTCAACAGCGGCTAGTGTGTGGCCACACACAGAGGGTGTGGCTACAGAGCCGGCGACAGTTTAGTCCGTGTAGAAGATCGCGCGTCTTATGTTAACTTTGTTATCAATGGTAGTTTACCCGTTACGATTAGCGAAATTCGTGATGAAACTCTTAAAGATCCAGTATTAATTAAAGTGTAATCATGCGCCCCGCGGTTTCACCCGCATAAGTGTCGATCCCTTAAGAATATCGGGATAAAAAGTATCTTATGAGCTAAGCGAGGTTATGGTCTACCCATTTGTCAAATTTCATCGAAATCCGTTTAGCCGTTTTAAAGTGAAAGCGTAACAAATGAACAAACAAACTCACTTTAGCATTTGTAATATTAGTTAGGATTGTTAACGACTGGCCTAAGTGACGAACATAATTATTTAAAGATTAATTAAGCTTTATTTGTTAATTGCCAAAACCAGTTGTCGTAGAAGATAGTATTATGCGAGGGCACAAAGTTATTCCAGGGAAACTTCGGATACAATTATTATTAGAGCTACATAAACATAAGTCACATTTGGGTATTGTGAAAAAGAATTGAGAAAGTTTCCAGGAATTGATAACGCTATTGAGAAAATTATTGCGAATTGTGAGGTTTGTTGAGCAGTTCTGAGTTGAGCTGCACAATTGCTGACAAATGCATGCACTGACTGTATAGGTCCACTCAATCTGTGTGGTTCTTTCCTCAAAATACCTTTTCAGACACTAATCTACAGGGTCTTCACATGATCTTACCAAGATTATGTCTGGACTTTAAAAGAGACTGTGACCTCTGAGTTTGTTTCAGCCTTTCTTCTCAGAGTAGTCAGACAGGAAACGCCGACCTCATCTAGTTTTTAAAAATATGTTTGACGTGTAAAAGTGTTTGTACAAACCTACTTACAGAAATAAAGTCATTTATCATTTGTTTACAGTTGCTACATGCGGGCGTGCCGCCAGCGTTGTGGCCACATCCACCGCAGGCGTTCTATCGTATTAACATAGATTTTTTCGGCCCCATACATAACCGTTCCTATTTGGTGATTGTGGATGCGTTCTCAAAGTGCGTAGAAGCCTACGATATGGGAACGAGTACGTCATCATTATCGGTAATTAATAAAATGTATGAATACATCGCACGATTTAGCTTACCGCATACTATGGTCAGTGGCAATGGCACACAGTTTACTTCCTCAGAGTTTAGGATATTTTGTGTTTCAAATGGTATTTCGCATGTGACGTTGCCGGCTTATCATTCGAGTAGTAACGAGTAGGAGTGAAAGCGAAGTGAAGGTAATTAAAAAAAGGAATCAAATCTTGGTGTGATAAATAGTAGAAATGTTACGGGATTAAATAAACTTTATTATAGAAATTCCAAACATGCTGCAACGGCGGTGGCCATCTGTGGTCTTCATCATCAGTTCCACTTCACCAAATGGTGCTTTCCGACAGCAAATGCACGAGTTACTATAAAAAGTACCTAAATCGCTAGAGGTGTGCCTATAAAATTTGATGATTTCCCTCGATTTCCATGGGATCCCCTCATCAGATTCTGACTTGGTGACAATTGGACTACCTGGGAGCATAACCCTTCAAAAAAATTATTTTCAAATTCGGTCCAGAATTGACGGAGACATCGATGAAAAAAAAAAAAAAAACATACGAACATATTGTAACTACTAACATTATAATTATGGATCTTTATCTGAAATAAAAAAAATGAATTTGAATAACCTCCTCCTTTTTGAAGTCGGTTAAAACGAGACTTTGACCCTGGGTTTGTTTCGTCATTTCTTATCAGGGGTAGTTTGATAGGAAATGTCGACTCCATATAGTTAATTTTAATTGACCTATTTACACCTCTGCTTACCCCAAGAAAGACCTGAAAAACACAAAAAGAAATGAGAAAATCGTGTGAACCGTTATCAATATATTATACTGTTTAACATTCTCCATTCACACTTAATAGACAAACAAATAACTTAAAACCAATCTCACAAACTAAGCAAGAACATTACAATAAGGCTGGCTACAGACTAACAAACTTACGATATTGATACATAGTTTGCTGCTCACGACGCGACTTTAGCACACAATTCACTTAGTTAGCAGTAACAAGTTGTCGTAAGTTGTCAGTCGCCTGGGAACAATACTGTGCTTCTAAGTTGTCGCTTCAAGTTGGGTAGTTATTATAATTAACGGAGTAAGTAGGCGTTAAGTTTACAATTAGATGTAAGAATATTGTGATGTGTGTCTTACTTTACAAGCGTACACCGAAGAGTTATCAATCCAAGCCTTGATTTTAGTTAACAATCTTCTTTTCACATGTATAACGATTTAGTAAGAAGTAAGTAATAAGTCGATCCAATTTTTTTTTCCATAAATTTGGTAACATAATATATTATGTTCAATTATTTTTCTCGATATTCACTATGATATTAATTTTTAAGTTTTATGAATGACTAGCTGCGCCCCGCAGTTTCACCCGCGTATATCTCGATCCCGTGGGAGTATCGATAAAAAGTAGCCTATGTCTTAATCCAGGGTGTCAGCTACCTCCATACAAAATTTTACAAAAATTGGTCTTGCTGTTAGAGCGTGAAGAAGTAACAAACATACACTCACAACCTTTCGCCTTTATAATATTACGTGCGATGTGATTTTAAAAACGCATGTGATTTAAAGAGTGATGAATATAAATATTGATGAATAGAGAGGGAGAGGAAGGCCAAAGAAAAGATGGCTGGATTGTGTGACGAATGATATGAAAGAGAAGGGAGAGAATGATAGCGTGACAAAGGTGAGATCTACGTTTTGGGATGGGCAAATAGCTTCAACTTTCGGACTAACTGGCCGACTCTTTGACAATTCAAAAGTGCCTGTAATTGGTTTAATTGCTTTGAGTTTGAGTTTGACAGGGGATAATGGTAGAAAAGAACATGTTGCGCCGACCCCTAGTAACATAAAACACAGGCAGGAAGATGATGATGATGTTTTAAAAAACTTTTAAAATCTGCTTCTTTAAACTACTTAGTTTGGCTTTAAGTAATACTTAATTAACTGCTTTTTTTCTTAACAAAAAACCGTTAGTGCCAAGTTTATAAACAACATAATATTGGATCATTGACACATAAAAAAAAAAAAAATAGTTTATTTCATATATCATATTTGGCTTACATTGCATGTCGAGGAGTCTCCATTTAAGCATAGAAAATGCCTGTAGTTGAAGGCTCCGCTCTTCCCTTACAGTATAAACGTACGAGTACAAACAGGTATACAAATAAACAAGGAAAGGAAAAAACAAAATTATGATCAATTTTTACGAGTGTGTGTGAATGTGTGTCAGCGTGTGTGAGAGGGTGTGTGTGTGTGAGAGAGAGATTTTGAGTGAACATGAGTGACTATAAGAGCAAATAACATCACTTTAATAATGTAATTATATTATTAAGTCACACGTTGCAAAAGTAACTCTGTATCATCATAATTTAAACTGTGAAGCCATATTATTAGCTTTTTTTTGCATTAAAATTTTTTATTATCATAAATATTTATTATTTTATTGATTCTAATTCAACATAGTGTAAGGCCGGCCACAGACTGTCAAACTTGCTTGTTGTTATTGATGCATAGTTTATACTCGCTTCGACGTAGAAGAACATTCCATGCACTTAGCTAAAGTGTTTTTATTAACTTTTATGTATGGGGAAGTTATAAGTTTCATCCACTAACATTGTGCAGTGTGTTTTACTGTTACATACAAAATCGCTAGACTGTCTTTTGTTGATCACGACTATAAAATGAATAACGCCTAACAATGGCAAGCAGCCTTTAAGCAGAGGCTGATGATGTTGATGCCAAAGGCCGCGTTCACAGCAAATAGTCAGCACCCGATTCCGAGCAGGCTCACTATGAGCCCCAGTTATAACCCCAGTGAATTCTGTGATGATAGCAAGAGACCAAAATTTGTCTTTTTTTTTTGTTGCATTTAATTTTATGGCTGTTGTTTTCTAATTCGAGATCGCTGATTTCAAATCTACCCTTATTTTTTCTCTAACAGCTCTAGTTTTTTAGATAACTACAGCTATTGACCATATTTTTGTCCTAATTACACACAACTTTCATAAAACCAGGCTATTTTATTTACAATTTCTACGTCCAGAAATATCTGTAAAAACGATCCCAACTATTTCTGTAACATCTGTGGTGAATATATATTCAAAAACTGTAGACAGATCGTCGTGTGAGTTCGTAAAACGGGTGTATTTTAACTACTTTGGATTTACTTTTGACACCCGCAACAAGTAGTAGGTGCTTGATATGGTATGTATGTAAAACATGCGTGGAGTCTTTGAGGTTATGGGCGAATAAGAAAAGACCCCATTTGAAGTATCAAACACCAATGATCTGGCGGGAACATTCAAATCATGAGAATGATTGTTATTTTTGCGTGGTTGATATAAACGGGATACTACTGTTGGAGCATTAAAAACTGCTCTCGTGAACCAAGTATTATTGTTATTAATAATTAACTATTTATTTTATTTTACTTCGATGGTGCTAGTTTATCATTTGTGACTTGGAGTAACAGCTATAGCTTTATGTAAGCGGGCACGCCAAAAAAATGAATAACTATAATTGTGACGTGTTTTTTTAGTTTTTTTTTTCTTCTATGTTTTCGACGATTATTATTATTTTTTTTTTTGGTATAATGGCGTGTGCTAGGTAATATATGGCAAATTAAAAAAAAAAAATATTTTTAACTGACTTCCAAAAAGGAGGAGGTTATATTATATGTTCCACTGTATGTTTTTTTTTTTTTTAATGTATGTTCACCGATTTCTCTGTGAATTATGGACCGATTTTGAAAATTATTTTTTGTGTTGCGTAATGGCAATTATTTTATATTCTAACTGAACAGACAGCTGTGCTGCTGGGGAGTTTGTTGCGCCACTTCTTCTTCCCAGCAAAAGCACTAGGAAGTTGTGAAGGGTAGGCGTTTTTGGAGGACTGTCTTATGTAGTTTTTGACGTTCGAAAAGTGCTGATTCTCAGCCTAGTTTGAATAAATGACTTTTGATTTGATATTCAGTCAAGCAGAAAATCTTAAAAAAGATTTTTTTTTGATAAGTAGTGGTTCTTTTGCTAATGTTTTTTTTTTATTAAAACATTGTTTTATTGAAAATCACGTTTTCATTATATCTCAAAAACTAAAGCTCAGAAAAACGCAATAACACTTTGCCTGACCTGGGAAACGAACCCTGGACCTCATGTTCAACAGTAAAGCTTACGACCACTAGACCAAAGAGGCATTACTTATACCTAACAAAGATATCTAAGTTACTGGTGAAACTTATACTATGTACATTAATTTAGCGAACGAATATTTTCATCGAACACAGGATCAGTGACAGAATCGTAATCAAACTCAAACTCAAAGCATTTATTTCAATTAAACCATTTACAGGCACTTTTGAATTGTCAACAAGTCGGTCAGTTACAAATATGAAGCTAGTTGCTCATTCCAAATAGTAGGTTCCTATGGAGAACGGGCAAGAAACTCTACGGACACTCTTTTAAAATAAAATATTTGATACAAAGTATTGGTTACATCATTCTTATTGAAAATATACATGTGAGAACGATGCAAAACGTCAGAAGAGTCCGTGATAAAAAAAAAACAATTAAAAACTAAAATAATTAAAAATAAGCCGTGGCAGCTAAGAGATGAACAGTCCCAACTGACAGCGCCCGTTCACGAACATGACGCATGGATCAGCCATTTTGCTCAACCATTTTGAAGGGAGCTAAATGATCCAACACACACGCCACCATCAGCGAAACATCTGAGTGAGCATGACATACTCTCAGCTGCCAGGACATATTCGAGTCAATGAAAGACATATTACCCGGTAAATGGTAGCTCTATTGTACATAGTACTCACACCTGTGCTATGCAATTATATAATACAAAGAAGATTGAGTTTATACAATGAAAAGATAGTCTTACAATCTTCAGCAGCTCCAACAGTATTTTCAAATGTTAATCAATTAGTTGAGGTTGTGGAGCAGGACCAGCATTAATGTAGTGTTAGCTCGAGTTTCAAGACAAGTCACAACTCGAGTCGTTGCCACGTGAGTCTCATAATATAATAATAGGAATACTTACAGTTGGTCTGGTAATCATGCATAAGATAAAGTTATCAAAACTTCTGAACACTAAGCATTATACCGTAAGCCTGAGTTTCAAGACAAGCCAAACTCGATTCGTTGTGGCGTCAGTCTCGGTTTGTTGATAGATAAGTTCCAACTCGAATCGTTGAAACGTGAACCTTCATAAGATGTAAATATTTTAAAACATAAATCATCAGTCTAGAATCTTCTTAACTCTTCCCGATATCGGCGCAATATCGCATTCGGCATTAGCATACGTGTACCGATGTACCGCGGCCTGTACCAAGAGGGGCTGCAGGGGGAGAGTGCAGGTGGGGGTGGGGGAACCTTGCTGCAAATGGAATCTTCTGTAAAGGTGGCTCAAGTTGCTGCGGCGTTGATGCGTTCTTCTTTGTGACGTAAATACAAGTGCTCATGTGTAAGAAAAATATGTTATTTTTCTTTCTGTATGTAATGGTGTTTTTGATGTTGAGTTGTAATGTTTCTTAGTACCTAGTTATAATGTAGTAATCCTTGAGTACATTTGGGTACATTGATATTAGAGACTGCGGTCAATCCATGACACGTCCCAACTTATTATTTTGACATTCAGAATATTAACATAGTTAGTTTCATCCCCTTATTTATAAACTTATAATAACTAAAACTGCACTACTGTAGAACAATCTCATTTTATTAACATAAAAATGTATTTTTCATTTCAATAAATATTAATTTTTTGCTCAAGATAAAAATATTCTAGAGTTTTTATTAACAAAGTATATAAAAAAAAACATATAATTATCATGCTATGATATCAGAAAATAAAACAACAAACTAAAATAAATAGAGTTCGCTATTACCGATACAGTCGTATTAAAAAGTCTCTACATCTCGTAACTTGTACCACGACAGAACTCTTCTATTCACAAGCTTCCTTTTGATAGAGTCGCTGAGCGACGATGTGTTTTAATTCATAAAGTGGCCCGACGCAAAATGATCACTATTCATACTTTTACTAGACTAAATCAAAATGTGCAGAAGTACAACAAAATAAGGTGACATTAAACATACACACTTCTTAAGAACTAGATTTTATTATGCACCCGCAGGGCCTACACAAGTGGCGAGGGGCTCGTGGCAAAATAATTCTTTGACTTTGACTTTGGTGGGTGACCATCCATTACATATAGAGACCCCCGCTGCCATGGAAAGCACCTTAAGCCTTTGCTCCCTGGGCACGCCACAATTGTAGCGATAAGTCCCCTCTTGAGGAGTGGCTAGAGAGGTGCCACGGCATCCTCACCTTCCGCCTGTCGCAGGGCCTCACCAGACACGGTTGTTTCGGGAGGTTCTTGTTTCGGATTTGGCGGGAGGAAACGCCCGGGTGTTACCACCGTGTGGATCACCCGGAGGACACGGTGGAGCATACGGTGGAGGTCTGCCCGGCTTGGGCGGAGCACCGCCGTGTCCTCGCGGAGGCGATCGGCAGCGGCGATCTCTCGCGTCCGGCCCTGGTTCAGGCCATGGTTCGGAGCGAGAGTGCATGGGAGGCCATCAGCTCTTTCTTCGAAGCAGTAATGCTCGCGAAGGACGAGGCGGAACGCGTGAGGGAGAGGCAAAATTCGCGGTCTAACGCCCCTAGTCGCTGCAGCAGACGCCCTGAGGCCGATTCCCTGCCACCTTAAGCGCGGGCTTGCGGACGGTGAGCAATGGGTAGCTCGCCGTCCGATAAAGACCAGGCCCGGGTCGATGGCGCATTGTGTTTCACGCGCGTCTCAAAGAGATGTCAGCACAAATTGACGGGGTCTGTTAGGGCCAATGCCTGCCAGGGTTGCGAGTTTGTCTGAAAGGGATATCGTGGCCCTGACACACAGGCAACTGAAAGAACACGGGTGGGTTTTAGTCAGTAAAAGTCTGACACGCCCTCCCGCTCCGCCCAGAGCGGGAGAAGATATTTGATAATTTTCCACCCAAAAAAAAAGCTTTTGGTCCCGGCTGTCATTCGTAGATATTTGGCAATCGTTACGGGTAGCGAGAACTCCAAATAGTCTTACCAAGGGGTATCGTGCTACCCTGTAACTGGGTTGTGGAGGTCAGATAGGCAGTCGCTCTATGTAAAATAATGGTATCCAGCTGCATCCGGTTAAACTGGAAGCCGACCTCAACATATTTGGGAAAAGGCTGAACAGATGATGAGACTTCTAAAAAACACTAGATATTATGATGCACCCAGCGGGCCTACACAAGTGATTACGACTAGATTTTTAATACTTTTAATTAGGGGAATTGTCCTTCTGTACACTGTAAAATATCCCAGAAAACTTCTGAACTTATCTGTTTATTGGTCCATTGCGAACCGAACGGTTGTTTGATATAATGTTTTTATCTGTATCGCCGACTCTCCATCGGAAAATCTTTCAGTTACCATTTTGATCTGTTGAGTGGCTTATTTATTCTTTTTGTTTTATTTTTATGTGTTTTTCTTTTATGGGGGTTGGAGGAACGGAACTTGTTTGAATTGAGGCTTCGAGGTGTGTTACGTCTTGTATGTTTCTAAAGGAATTAATAAGAGCATTGAGTGCAAACTGTAATTTTTT